>JABFDZ020000109.1:20079468-20098354 GCA_019775955.2 Pollimyrus isidori | reverse complement strand
TGGTTAACCATTGTTAGATGTTTTGTACAATAAAAGGTTCAAAACATTTATGCTTTTTTTTTTTCCTTTTTTTTTTTGGCGTGGGGTGGTTGGATGTGGTCCCTGATTTTTTTTTTTTGAGAAAGTGGTCCTTGGTCTGAAAAAGTTTGAGTAACACTGTACTAGAGGGACATTGATACTGTTCTACAAGAAATTGCACCATTTACTGTTCTGTTAATAGTGGTGGAAGGTCACTGTCAGCTTCGCTGGCAACCCTGACATTTGGCAGGAGGAAGCAAAAATGTAGTCTGTCGGGAGGCGGGGGCTTCTAAGGATTGTATAGAGAAACACTGGTTTATAGTGTTCATAGTTGTTTTTGTCATGAACATTAAGTGACCCCTTGTGTTCAGTGGATCTGGAACATTTCCATCCTGGAAGGTTCAACTCACATGCTGATGAGAATGTTTCACTGTTTGGTGAACATTGGTGCCCAGAGAAACAGTCAATGTGTGGAGTTTTATTTTTTGTTTGTTGTATTTGTGCACCAGACTTGTTGACTGAAAAAAAATGTTTTGCAAAGTCTTATCTATACTTACATAATTATGTGCCACACTATTGTGCGCCATTGGACAAAACCTTCTATCAAATAACTGTATACTTATACAGCTCATGTACAAGCATACATTTGTCAAATGTATAGCATTTGTCAGATGCTCCCTCAAGTTCACCTTATGATTATTTATTTGTTTATATATCCCAAGACATCCTGACTGACATGTTTCTATACACTATTCTGTATATAAGTTTTGATGTCCGATACTGGGGTTTGATTACCAGTGCTGTTGAATTTCCCACTACCTTCTGTTAGTAGGAAAAAAGTGATTCTGACTCGGATCGATGTGATCACTCAAAATGACTTTGTATCCGTGTGACTTTACCTTCCCCTCTAAGGGGCTGAGTGGTCCTAATCCATGCAGAGATAATGAACCCTAACGCCATAACCAAGCATCCCTCACCATAGGGCTCAGGCACATCAGCCTGTCGGCACCCTTTGGCATACAGCACATACAGTACTCATCTGCAAGGTGACAAAAATGACTCATCTGACCATATGACTTTGCCCTGCTTGGTGGCTTTGAGTATTTGATACCAATCTTCTTTTTCCTCATGTAACTGACCATAGTAACTGTCCTCCTTTCTAAAGCAGAGTACTAAAGCATTCAGGCCATCATTTATTTTTTTAAGTCTAATCAAAAATACCTCCCTAATCAATAGTTTTATAGACCGTCCCCAAGCACTAGCAAAATCTGCACAGTATCTCAATACCTTGCACACATCCTGTTAACAAACTATTGAATAATGCACTCTTTAAACAAACAGCAGTTGTGTGTCCATTAATATGGCAGGTCTGATCAGTTTGTACCCTGACAATTATTCAGTATTGCCAGGTAATGATAAAACTGATAAATATACAACATACACAATAGGAGTAATCCACCAAATTGTGCAAAAAATGCATTCCAGTAAGCCTGATTAGCTATTATTTGTATCTTATTATTTTCTATTATTTGTATAATGTACATGTTTGTACATTTGGATAGTATATGTCTTATGTCTCTTTAAATAAGTGAAAATCCTTAAGGAATCTTAACCTCTACTGTACAAACATACATCATCCAAAGAGAAGCCTTAACGGGCATTGGGTTTGACCAACCTGGCAGACAGCAGTAATGACCCTAGTTAAGTTGTCGTCTAGCCAGGAGAGCTTCCCAGAATGTTAGCTACATGATGGACAGAACCAACAGTCAGCCAGGCAAAAAAAAAAAAGATGGTATCAAATTTCACTGACAGACCCCTGTTCCATAAGTAGCGTGACTTACATCCACTTCAGGAAATGTAAAGATAAGTTATTTAACTTTATAAGCTTGTTTGTCCTCAATTTAGGGGCTTTACAAATCATGCATACATTTCACAGAATGTCTAAATTGTGAAGCCTGGCTTACATTAAAATGTGTGAATAATTCTACACTTGGGGCAGTGAAGTGGGATTTCAGTTTAATTCAGCTGTTTTTTCCATGTTCCCAGTTTTGCCCTGAAGGATTTGGCATCAAGAACAGCAAAATAAATGGATATAACAGCAATAAATGTTCAGTAGCATTAAAAGTCAGAAATGTGTGAAAAGGAGAGAAAAATAAGTAATCTGGTAGGATTACTTACAGTATAGGAGAAACAAATATTACAGGATTCTTACCACCTGGTTGCACAAACACCCTGTACCCGATTATCTTGAAATGTTAGAAATAAATAGATGACTTCAGTTGAAACTACTGTATGGTGAAACTATGTTGGCCCTTTAGTGCAGGAAGTTATGCTCAAATGGGCAGAACTTGCAAAAGCTACATCTATGTGATGGGTCAATATTCCAGGCCTGCATTGGGCTGGCCGGCTGCAGTTTTAGTTCTGCTTACATTCATTGGTACAGCATTCTGAACTCATTGTAGGGCAGAGAGTGTGTGTTTCATGCCTGGTGAAGGTAAAGCCCTGCAGTAGCTTCTGGATCTTCTGTAGACAAAGGCATGTATTATTTTTTTTCCCTGAGCATAAATTAGGTAATGGGCTAACAAGAGCATCAATGGTCAAGCTAATGTTAAAAATGATCAGGCGTGTGACAACATTTTTCTTCATCTATTATTCTACTTCACTGAACCAGTTTTCTGGGAGAATGATAGAGTATTACATTTAATTATTAAAAGGTATACAAATGTGTTGTTTGCATCTAAATAAAAATTTATCTTATGCTATTGTATGAATTTACCAAAAATATTTAAGGTATGGGGTTATGGTATTTTGTGTGCTTTCATATTTTTGGTTCAAAACACAGCAGCATGTACAGCATCCAATGAGCTGAAATTGTTGTATGTTACGCTGCTCCTTGCCTCTAACCATGCCCACCCTATAGGCACTAGTGTGAATTTCAGGGCCTTGGTTCCCTTAATGGAAAAAGGCCGACTTACACTAAGTTGTCCATCAAGGCTTATGTTGCATCTTGTCTTTGGTATTTACAAAGCCAGTGTATTCTGATGTTTCCTCTACAATATGAAAAATCTCACTTTAGATTTTTTATGTATGGTTCCTCAAAGAAGAAAATAGCCAGACATATGTCTGGTCATCACAAACTTCAGGAAATGTCTTAAAACCCATGTCACGTAGGAACATCTCAGCTAACTCATCCATCCACTGTCCTTCTCTCCGTCCATATTAACTACACCTTTGTTATGGTGTCTTAGCAACACAAGTTGTTTTTTTGCATGTGTCTACTGTATTAGGAATCTAGTTCTCATAGTGTTTCAATATTATATTTTTTCTGATATTCGGTCTAATGGTGCTTTGTATAGCTCTTGGTCCAGCGCTTACTTGTTCTTGTTACTGGCATTCAGTGGAAGCTCAGCCTAGCTGTACCTGGGCATTCAGTGGAAGCTCAGCCTAGCTGTACCTGGGCATTCACTGGAAGCTCAGCAATTATACTTAAATGGGTCTTTGATAGCTGCATGCTTGTGATGTATTTTATGCCTCACTTTTGTGCTGATTTGGAAAAAATTATTGTATAATCAGATAAATGTAATAATTTTTCAGTGCTTAACATTAACCACACCATCATAATGCATTCATTATGCATTCGTAGAACATTCAGTGTACTTTTATAATGCATTTATAATGCATTCATTAAACATTCATTAGCAACATGTATGTACACTCATCATTCTGACATACTGTAACATCTTTAATTTAAATTAAATTAAAAACATTATAGGATTATATGATAGTAATGTTAGTAATGTTTGTTATAATCATACAATAATTGATTTTAGACAAAAATTATGTGATAAAATAGGATTAGGAGTTTCTTACATATCTTTATTAAGAAGCTATGTTGAGCAGAAGGGATTTTACTATAGAAGGGAGTTTAATTTTTTGTTTAGGCATAAATGCTTTCCTTACCGAAAAGGAACAGGAATCATTTAATTCCCTGTTATTTATATGTATGCATGATTTACCTTTCAAGGAATTTTTAATTTATAAATTTACCTTTCAGAATTCTAATACAATTTACATTATTAATTGAAGGAGAATAAAATATGGTTTAAAATAATATTTAGGCAACTCTGATTCACAGTAATGTATATTACTTGTGTTCAATTACATGATCAATTTGAATTCTGCAGAATGATGGTTTTTTACAGAGCTTCCAGAAATAATTCATTAAACGGTGGCTGGATCTAAACAGGCCGTGAAGGTTAAGGGAGACTTGCATTTGGGGCCCACTCTCCAGACTAAGCTATTTGTTATTATTGGCAAGGTGTTGAGTTACAAATTTAACCTCATGGCTTCAAATGGATTCTGCTGTCTCTCTAAGGAGCTGCAGGTCAGGGAGAGGTTGGGACAGCAGGAGGTTCTCCTTCAGCTACCGACTACGTGATTGGTGTGCAGGTTCTGTATTCCTGAGTGCCTCTGTAAATCAAAGAAGACATTTCCAGCAGGGACATGGTCTTCTGCCGATCGCTGGATGCCAAGTCATGTGGAACGTACTTGTTTACATTTGCTTGTTGTATAGAACACCCGACCAAAGGTAATATAGGTCAGGACCTGATTCTGTTGATTTACGTTATGGTGTTATGCTGTCACGTCCGGGAAGAACAGAACAAGCTGAACCCAGATGCAGGAGACCCAGATGTTTATTGGGAAACCGAACAAGAGACAAGTCCAAAGGGGCAGGCAACAAGCGATGGTGAAGAAGGCAGGCAGAGGGTCGTGAGCCGGAGAGATCAATCCTACGAGGAGGCACAGGACGGGAAGACAGGCACACCAGGGAACACAGATGGAGCAGGGCAGGGATCAGGAGGACAAGGCGGGCAGGCAGGTCGGTCAGGGCAGATGATGTGGCACAAAGGACAAGAGAGGAAGAATGCTTAGTAAGGCGCATGAGAGCAATGATACTTTGCAACGGTGTTTAGTCAGAGTGCTGGTTAAATAGATGATCGTCTGGAGGTTTGGTCATGTGGCCCCGACCCACCGAGGCAGGACACATACAGGCCACTTTAAACATAATTGAGGTAGTGTATTTTTTTTTAGAAGAATGCATTTTATTTGTACTTATAGTTACAGTTACAGATTTGTATTGAATATTGATATGGTGAATTAAATGAAATTAGTACTTTAATGCCAGTGGGGACTAGCAACGTAAATAGTGCCTTGTTATATTGTTGCTGTTAATCGTTGTATTTCCTGATTGTGGGGTACATGTTTGCCGTGTCTTACCCCGTCTGATCCGTTAGCGTTGTGTATGTATGCTTTACAGTCCGTTGTCTAAGCTCCCTGTGTTTCCCTGTCATATTCAGTTTGGTGCTTGTTTGAATATCCATGTCTTGTTAAGGACTGTAATAGAAGTGCATGATTCTCCTCTAAACAAGCCTCTCGTAATTTGCCATCACCCACAATACCTTAGTCTGCCAGTCATTACAGTGCTTTTAATGTTAGCAGATACCAGAAGTTCTGTGACGGTATAGGCTAAATATTGTGGTTAATGGTTTCCCCAATGAGCTGAAACCTCTAGATGTGCTTGTGGGGCTTCTGGCTAGAAAACCAACTCAGACTGATATATTCTGAATGAAGAAAAAAGTCCTACAAAGAAGGTTCAGATGATGTGCCAAAACAGAGTCAATGGGATACCATGAATGGATGTTACCCAGCCAGAAGTGGCCCCCTAGTGTTTAGCTGTTGTTGACTTGTATGTTCTGTGATTTCCATATATCATCAGTGTCCTTTGTTAAAGACCTGGTTCTACTCCATGGTGACCAGAACCATAGCATAGAAGGACTGGAGGATGGGGCAGACTGATTTTATTAGTATACTCAAGATGAGGAGGACAGGCGAATCAAGTCACATTCAAATAACCGCTTTGCTTTTTTAACAAGCAATAAATAAATGCTAGAGCATTAGTTACAGGGACCCTCTGCTCCCTAAAAAACAGCAGACTTCCTTCATAAGAAATTCAATGACTCGCAGGTGTAGAGTCTTAACCTGACCTTGCCTCTCCCCCAAAACATTCACACTCTCTCCATGTTTCACGCTCATAATAGAAAAATATTACTTCACTTACCACTGAATGCATTAATTAACTTTAATCATCGAAGACAGGATGCAGTAATGGCCTCCATCAATTTTAATGTTACTTTCTCTTTCGCAGGAGAAAGATGTTATTTTTGGTGCATTAGTTCAGGTTAAAGATGATATGTGATTATCTTGTGACAAATCAGGTTAGGATTGGTCGCCTGTCGAAAGCCTGAAATCTTTCAGAAAAGCGCATGACACACTCTGTATTTGAGCCTTTGATCTATTTTCATTATTTTTTTTTATCAGGAACTAGCTGTGAAATCAACCGCATCACAGCGAGATGCCAGTTTTGGATGTTTCCCTGAAGACTAATTCCTTGGTTTGAAAATCATACATAACTATAGGCTGTTAACAGTCACATGGGCAGGCATGACAAAATGCCTCTTTGAAATGGAAGCTCAGTAAATTTCGGGTCTCTTGCCCCGACATCCTGCCCTGTGTGGTGACTCAGTGGGACGTAATTAAACACACCAGTGTTTCTCGGAGCATTACTCTACTGGATGACAAGAAGACAATGGACTGTACCATTTCTAGCCGAGAGCTCCCACAGGGGTCCAGTGACGCACACACCACCCCAAAATAGCGTGCATGCATTTGGCCGGTGTGATAAACAAACTCTCACTGGCCACAGCAGTGTTGTTGATGCTAAGGCAGAAGACTGCCATGTAGATCGGCCAGTCGCTGGATCTTAAAACTAAATGTGTTCTCTGAAACTGGATGCACTATCCATTGCCTCAACAGTAAACTTTAAACTGGTGATCTCATGGTTCTCAACAGCAAGATCACACGTAATGCATGTGGCTTACTACTGTACTTCTGTAACTGGGTGTCAAATACCAACAGCAGTGCCAGTGATTTAGCCTGAAACAACATGCTGCTCCTTGTTTCAGGACCTTCTGTAGAAGCATATTGTTTAGTTAATGGGTGTTAATGGAATTGCATACAGTTTTTAAACAGAAAAAAAATCTTGAGTTGCATTTTTCTACTTATAAATATCTAATGATTTCTTCAATAACAAAAAGTAATAAGAAACTAGTTCTTCATCAAAGTGACCCAAAGGCAGTAGAAAATGCCTTAAACAATGTCAAAATATTGCTCTATTTATATTTTTTATGATTACATCTTTTATTTGCCATTTCAACAAGTACAGATACACAGGATTTTTTTTACGTTTTGCATATTCCTCATTGCTCTCCCATGAAACAGACATTTATCCAGAGCCCCTGTACCAGTTCATTTTCAGGCCTTTGGCTCAATGATCCAACAGCAATGACTAACTTGTCATCCCAGCCATGGGATTCAGACCAGTAACCTTCCAATCTTGGGTTAAGAGTCCTCATACGCATTCATCACAGTTCTTCACTGTTAAGAAAGAAAAAACTTTTGGTAGATTACTTTGATCAAAGGTACTGTGATATTTCCAATGAAAAGCAGGCTAAACCTTTTTATGAGGTTTGTGATAGGTAATAGGCATGTTTTTATTCAGAGGAGGTTGCTATTGTACATGACAGAATAAAATAACTATACTTCACTGTAAATAATAAAGTTCTATTTGGTATCCTGTGTTTACTGGGATGGGCTAGAGGCTCAGGGCAGCCCACTACTGGATAAGTGGTTATAGAAAACAGATATATGGATAATAAAGTCATAGGAACAGACAAGCATTGTTGTTTCAAAATGTCACATTAGCATATATTTCAATGTTTTCATATATGCAAATTGCACATAGCCACTAAATTAAAACATAGATATAATTCACATAGTATTTCTCGGATATATTTGCGAAAACAATGTAACCATTTGAACGCAATCTAGAGTAGATATCAGTAATGCTGATATATACTCCAGACCAGGACATATCATATAGCAAATATTGGTGCCAATTGGATGCTTTGGATAGGAGGGTTAACCACTACTCTCAGCTTGCTACTTCACAACAATACACCATGTACACATACTGTAGAGTTTGACACATAACAGTAAAATCTTTTTCTCTGTATCCCGATTGCTTAAATATTACTGATGAATTGGAGCAACAGTCAAATTCACACATTGATCTAATTTGACTGGAGCAGAGCATTCCCTCTACACACCTTTGAAGGAGCAGGACATCTCTCATCCAGAAAATCTTGCAACCTGCAACCTGACAGGTCCCTGAGGAGCGTAGTCAAAGTACTACAGCCAATTCATCAGTCATCCTACTCACTTCTGTTCCACTACTAGAGCCATGAACAAAGAAATTCTGGAAAAATCACTGTAACAAGTCTAAACAACACCAAATGATGCACATTTTTACTTATTATTCATTACAATTTTGTGTCTGAAATCTCAACAAAATATTCCACAGACAAACATTCATTTCATTATTGTCCACTATTTATTGTTCCAGTTACACCAGTTTTGTTTAAAAAATGTCTGTTTGTTTGGTACTTTTATGACTATTGTACACATTGCACACAACTCACACAACATTACCAAACGAGCTTCTGCTGTTTGAAGAAGGTGGTTTATAGCCACTTGCATGCTTCGTGTTTGAATGCTATGTGATGTTAACACTGCCATTACTATTGTATCTTGAACCAGGAAATGAAATGACAAATTTCAATATGGATCTAATTATTCATACAAAAAATAGTTTTCAGCCAACTCCAAAACAAAATACAGATCAGGGTAGAGTTGACAGTCTTTTGGACTTATTGTAATACCATTGTTATTTGATAATGGTCAGATCAGATAAAACATTTTAATTTAATGAGTAGCTTAGTCAGAATCCATTTATGGACCAGCCAAACATAACAAGAGTTCAGAGAAAAACAGTCCGACTTACAGCATTATTTCCACAAAACGTCATAACACTCCAGCAGATTGAGGATCTCACACATCCAGATGAAATCAAAGACAGATGGAAATTTTTGGACTATGAAGGTCAAAACGAAGTTCTCACGGGTGGTCACTATCCGCATTCATTGGATCGCTGTACAAAGTCTCCCCTCGGCAGATAGCCCCAGTGTTGCAGGTACATGTTTGTGTGATAAATTTAATTTGCGACTCTCTCCTTCACCCTTCCCAGCAGCGATGTGTTGTGCCTGACTGCACCGCTCCGCCAGGGTTTCCGGCACGCCGCTGTGTCACCCACCAGCACGCCGGCGTCCCGCGGCCCAGCTCCTCTCCACATCTACTGGCTGTTGCACCAAAAAAGAAATAACTCCGTTTGGCCAATCATGATCCCAGAGCAGCTGGACAGTCTGACCCATGGAGCTTAGTTCCTTTCGTCTTTCTTCATACTTGAAGGTGCAACAGCCAGAGTGGATGGTAGCAGAATCATTTCCAGGAGTTTGGTTTGAGGAGGTGGGAATGAGCAAAACAGCCCAACAGATTGAGTCTCTTTGGTCCACAAGACTGTCCGATATGCCCCTGTGTTGGGGGGGGGCGGGGCAAATGGCTTCTCCGCTTCCTGTCACGGGTTGTTCTTGTCTGTGCATTCTGCCTCGGTGCTACGGGGGAAGTAGACGGTGGCCTTGTTCTCCTCACAACGGTCGATGTGCTTGAGGTGCACCACCATGTGCACGGCGTAGGCCAGGACTAGCAACAAGATCATGGAGGTCACCAGCCCCATAAGGATGGCCGGCGTGAAGAAGGTAGCACAATCGCTGGCTGGGGCGAAACGACCCGACTGCACGTTAAATGCCTGGATCTGCAAGTAGGTAGAGGGACGTTAAAATGGAAGAAGAAATCAGCAGCAGATACGGGGTTTCATGGGGTTTGTTTCAAAGAGATGCTGATGATTTGATGGTCTGCGAAAGGATTAAGAGCCAGACATTGAGCTAGGTTTGTAGGAGTTAGACCAGGCTTAGTCATGGTTTAGCTAAGAGGATTTTTTGGGTTTTATGTAGCTTTGAATGGCTTTCTGTGAAGTTTAACAGGATATATGATTTAGGAGCCTGATGAAATAGCCAAAGAAATGTCAGTTACTCCTTGATATCACAGATCACTGGTACCCCTCCTAAATGAATGAACTATGGATGTTTAAGACCAAATTGTAAATATAAACAACAAGCATGGATTCTCCTGATATGTGTCAGAATTCGTGAACAGCTCCAGAAAATTATCAGATGAGACACAAACAACAGGAGAGCCAGTAAGAAATGGCGATGCGTGTGCAGCGTATGGGAGGCTGTGGCGATCGCCGGCCTCCTACCTGGAAATCTGTGAAAGTGATGTGCCAGTTGGCTGCGCTGTCGCTGTGCGAGCTGGGAACCAGCAGGGTGTCGTACTTCTGCAGACTGCTGACGTGCTGGCAGTGGTAGGAGTAGGTGGCAGGGGCGTACACCTCGGAGGCGTTGAAGATGGCTTCGTGGGTCCAATTATAGTGGATGTGAACGCTGTCCAGTGTAAACCAGTTCTGACCAGCTGACTCATAGAACATGTTGGACATCTGGAGTCTGTCCAGTGGGGGGGGGGAAGACACAGAGAGATGCTTTTTTTAAAGAAGTCCTCAAAACGAATGAAAAAAGGAAGAGATGGACTGTTAGCTGCCCTGTCTGCACCTGCCTAGCAAGTTTCTGGTCAAAGTTTGGTACCAAAGTTGACTTTATTTATCTAGGAACAGCCTTTGTACATTTGGTGCAGTTCAAAATAAAACCGTGGTACTTCTGACAGTTATGGCTTCACACAGAGTGTGTATGCAACCATGTGGGCATACGACGCAATGCGAGAGAAACACAGACAACAGACAAGAAAATAAGCAAGATGTGTAGCCAGGTAGAAATCTGCAATTCCTGAGTAGGAGGAAAGTTCATAGGTTTCCTGAAGGCAATTAAAAAAAATTGTAATTAGAACTATACTACTGCCATCCTCTGAAAAGGCTTTTCAATTTAAAACAATAAATGATGCAAATATGGCCACAATGTAGCTCTTAAAACAAAAAACACTCCAAAGGAAATCCAACCAAAATAGCGTGTGACAGGTCCATACCTGATGACTAGTCCTCTGAGATCCTCTACATCACCAAACCGCAGTGACAGCCTACATGAGAAATTGTAACAATGTAGCATTATCAGCCTATATGGGTCAATGTACCACTTCATGCTCTGTACACAAGCACTAGAAATGTATAAGGACAAATGACCTTGAGATGGAAGATCTTACTAACACCTCATTGTAATTATGTAGGTGATGGGAGATTAAGTTAGCAAAGGTATTTCTGATTACTGATCTTCTACTAGGGTCTGGCAGGAGCCTGCAGGTTCTCACACTATGATGTGATGCTAAAAGTGTGATAAAATAAAAAGACTGACAGCATGTGTGCCAGCCTTGCTCAGTGTTTTCTGGGGTGTATGCAGGGCTGGCCTAAGGCATAAGCGAACTAAACGGCTGCTTAGGGCCCAGCAGCCACCAGGGGGCACCCTCCCTCTGATCAGCCTGTCAGAATTGGGAGGAAGATGACAAATGACAACTAGGATAGTCACATTTTGTTTAAGGCCTTGAAAAAGGATGGGTCAGCCCTTCATGTGGAAATGGTCATCGAGGTAATCAGAAAAGTGTTGTCATAGGATTGGCAGCATCCAAATTGGGAAGGATAGGGATTTTTTTTTTAAATGCAGGAGGATGGTGAGTAGACATACGTGGCTTTGTCCTTGCTGCATACAGAGCCCCTGGTGTCCACCAGGGCACCGGGGCCGAATGCTCTCTCTGTGAGGTCCACGATGGTGTGGTTCTTGTACCTGATTGCCAGTTTCTTAGCTCTGAACAGAATGCATATCTTGCCGTTGTGAGCCACATTAAGAGGGGAGTAGGGGGTGGAGTTAGCGGACTGGAGCAGCCTTCTTTTGTATCGATGTGGGGCAGCTTGATGCCATCCATACAGCTGGAGCACAGAGACAGAGAGAGAGCGATAACACCATTAGAACAGCCACTGATGCGCTGCCACTTTCCATTCCCCTTATCGGGACAGGATAGGTATCCATTCACAAAGACAACACATCATGAGGAACGACCCTGAATTCGCAAATTATTCCTCCTCACTGATAAGCTTCCAGCAACAAGAGAGTATTAAAGGATTATTTATATATTTTGACTGATGGGGAATTAAGGTAAGGGGAGATTTTGGTGTGCCTAAGGGCAATCTTAGAATACATCATTCTAGGTGGGGGGAACAGAGTTGTCAAGCCCTTTTATAACCTGATCACGCAGCATAATATTTGCTTCATTGCAGCTGGTGCATCGATACATAAACGCGATAATTAATAGCAAAAATATTCCTAAAGCATTTATACCACGAGCATACATCCATCCATCTTCTGACCACTTATCCTGGTCAAGGTCAAGGGGAGACCTTGGGCCTGTCCCAGGCAACATTGGGTGCACCTTGGACAGGATGCTGGTCCATGTCAGGGCACATATAGGAAAACCACCTTCAAATATGATGTTGCAATGCAGAGATGCCTAACCTCATGTCTTTGGGCTGTGGGAGGAAACTCGTGTTCCCACACAGGCAGAGCAGAGGTGGGATTCATATAATCTCAAGCCCACAAGCAAGACAGACAGAATGGATATACGAGGATAATTTCAGATGTGCAAGTGATTTTGCATATCATCCTTCTGTATAGTACCACAAAGCAAGGTTTTAGTATGAGAACCATGCATTGATTTACATGTCAGATTTTGATAAATACATCATATATCTGAAACGCGTGTGCATTAAGTAATTCACAAGCCCCATACCCGCAGGACTCCTCTTATTGGTGTTTCAGGCGTGGGTAAGTAACTCTCCTCAGGAGAGCTGCTGTAACTGCGAAGGCTCACTGCATCTGTGGAGACACAATGGATCATCATACTAACTATTATGGAAAAATATACAAAGATTCAATAAAGCTTAATTGTCCGTTATAAAGTGACAGAAACTCATCTTAGATTCAGCTCATACATAACACAAGATCAGCAACAGAACAAACAGCAATAACAAATAATGTAATTTGTGAATACACATTTGTACATTTTGTTTAGTGGTTTACTAGGACGTAGCTATCATAATATCTTTATCAAGTATGATGTTGCTTACAAGAAAGAAATGTAATTACCTGCCCCAATCCTGACTCCCTGATACGGAGTGACTTCAGAGCTGCAAAATTGAAAAAGAAATAATAAGCTAGTAATGATTACAAACTGAGTCAGAGGCTGAAAAAGCCACAAGCTAGATTTTGCATAAATTAAGAATACAACGAGCGATAAAATAACGCAGCACAGTAACAAAATAAACGGACCAGAAAAATTCAGGATGTCATGATATTATATCTGCGATACCAGTCTGGCTAAAATAACAAGGTCACTAAGAGTTTTCCAACATACTATTAAGAAACGATAACATATTTTTCACACAGCATAAAAATGATACATTGTGACTCATATCAGCTCACATTAAATGCATTACTATGAATTTATTGACAGGACAGGCCCACACATAGACGAAAGGACATTATCATTAATGTGGCTATTAAACTGCTTCACACCGCAGTTTGTGTTAAATGTTTTATGACAACAAACAGGTCATCGAACAGAGGCGCCATTAAAATAGCTAACCAGCAGTGGCGTGGAAATACGAAAGAGGAGCCCAGGAAATTCAAGTCGGAGGAAGAGAATTGCTGCACGGTTTCAGGCATCTCCCCGGGGCGCGGAAACAAGGCCGAAGGTACATGACAATTTACACTGCTGCTCTGAGAAGACAGAGGTTAGATGCTGCCCGTGGGCTATCTATGTCCTGGAAAGGCCTAATCAAACAGGACTGACAGCAAGAGAAACCAAAGGCCTCGGCATCCCTTTTCTACTCAGAGATGATACATAGTATTCAAGTGGCAACACTGACCACATGCAAAGAAGAATAATTGGTAAAGGATAACAGCTCTTTAAAATTTTTTACCATCTGTTTATGATGTATATCTGATTTCTTTAGCAAATCCACAGCTACTGTTTTGAGTAGCGCTGTCACATCTGTAGTGAATAGCTCCATTTCCCAGTTGGGGCTGCTGCACAATTACCCTGCGCTACTGCCCCATGCCCAGCACTGCTAATTTCTGAACACGTATGATGTCGTCACACAGGAAGGCAACCTGACGACACCCGTGGGAGCTAGGCCTACTGCCTCCTACAACAGGAACGGGTGTGACTTCACTGTCAGTGAATCCCCAGCATAGTAGGTAGAACTCCATGAACAGTAGCCGATATATCTGTAATATGGCCAGCTCACTAAGGTCACCAACCAGAGGTCAGCCTCCACACTGTGGCGCTGTTATTGGTCAGTGCTGGATGTTGGAAGCTCCACTGGTTTTGGCAGCAGCTTTGTAACTACAGCCATCTGCAGACCCCCACTGTGACTCACCTCCCATTAGGTGCTACACAGAATCTGAAAATCTACCTGCAGATTTCGGAGTGCCTTGTTACTGTCTGTATATTGCCATTGCAAAACTGCTAACACTTGGCTGCTCTGATCCTTTGGGTCTGCATAGTATTAAAATTACCAGTAGTAAAAAATGTCAATGCAGGTAATACCCCAAGCTATAAATGCTATGAAAAAAAAATGCATGTTTTCAGACAGTGGAACAGCTATCCTACATATATAAACAGTATAAAATGATATCAGGCACAATGTGATTCAACTGTGTCAACCTATAGCTCCACTCATCAGTGTTCCACACAGTCCTCCTTCAAAAGCAAATACCCTACACTGAATCTGCCAAACTGTCTTGTGCTGATGAAATCTGTGCCCCATATAACTGAACATCTTGCCAATACTGACAGGGAATTAACAGGCGGACTGTTGATGTGTGTGGCTTGTTCCAAAAATGGTAATGTAAGAAAAGTTACCAAGTTGGGGTATAAGTGTGACTGTTGGCAAGTTGTTGTGACTTATGGTGTTGTAGACAATAGTCCATTAATAATAGATGGTGGTACAATGATTTTAAAAATCACGCTGTCCTAATCCAGTTTAGTTCTCTGGTTAAGTTGGGCATGTGGCTACTTCCTGTGGTTATCCTTCTGGGTTTCAGAATTCACTTGCAAAGAAAGCCAAGGGCTTTGATGTCCATAACTGAAAACACTGGTTAATATGACTGTCTATCATGTCATTGTTGAAAAGCATACATGAATTGATAATATGACTTACTTTTCACAAAAACATTTTTCATGTAGCTGATTTTCTTAGCAGCAGCACATTTTAAATGTATTTTTAATTTCTCAGGCTTTCAGGCAGTAATATCTAGCCCTGACTAATATGTCAAGCAGATGTCAGAAAGTTTCAGTATTCACATATTTGACAATAAAAGCTATTCAAAGGCATACATTTAAAAGCATTTTTGGTAGATTTCCTTTTTCCTGTATAATATCTTATGTACAATATTTTGCAGCTATATATCTCCAACTATTGGTTGCTAGTGGAATAGCAATCTGCCATCTTGTGCTGCCTTCTGAATTGTTTCTTAAGAAAATCAAATGTTGCTAGTATATTATTTAAGTGAGGTGCAAAAATGAATAGAAAAAATACATATTCAAATTGCTTTGATCTCTACATTAAGAGAATGCACAAAGCAACTGTCAAGTTGTATGCTTGTATTTAACTAAATACAGTGACAAAGAGCAGCAAAATAAATACAGTAAAGAAATTAACATTTAAAGTGAACAATAAATAGTGCATTATACCTCATGGTTTGATACTGGATTATATAAATGGAAAAGTGCTTCCTAGTGTCTGGATACGCATAGCTCACAGTGCCAGAGACAGCAATTGAAATTGTAGGTGGGAAAGCCTATTTCAGGGGTGATATAACAAGCTGACTTCTCAGGTTCACTAACCTGTAAAATCTTCAACGTGACAAAATTTTACCATTCTTCTGGAGCCGTAACCCTCTGTATAAAAATGTGCGCGCCAGGAAAATACCTTGCCAAGAAAATGAAACTTTCCATCATTTGGTCATGAAATGGTAATCAGCATACTGCCAACCAAATACTTTAGGTCATTTCAGCTGTGTAACCACTACTGAACATTTTATTCATTGGATTCTATTAAAAATATTAATATTATGGTGGATAATTAACACCTTTCACCTAGGATGTTTAAATTTTCTTTTAAAAATTCCAGAAACATATTCTTACAGTCAGAATATTCAGGGATATGCAAATCATCATACAATTATCACAGAATAAAAAATATCCTGTAGGTAATCGACGAGCCCCAAAATCTAAGTGCCATTAAACAATAATATTGCATCCTCTTCAAGCAAGTGAAAAGTATCACTTCTGCGTTGCTGGGTTTTAGCTTGACTTTACCCCTTAGAATGAAAAACATGCAGCTTCTCCACTTCCATGCTGTGCTTCAGGGCTGCCCAGCAGCACAATCACTGTGGGGACGACCAAGAAAATCTCTGATATTGTTCAGCACCTGCATATTTTTCCCAGCCTTGCCTCCTCATACATTAATGTGCCCTGTAAACTGATTCCCACTCACCACAGTGGGTGGACCTTCCCCCCCCCCCCCACCCCCCTGAGAGTCTCTGATGAAGCCTCATTCCAATTCATCACAGTTACGCGAAAACTCAGAGGAGGCAAGAGCTCGCAGCCGTCAGCAACGTGAAAGGCGCGACCGTGAGGCGAGATTCCTAATGCAGCCACATGTGAGCCTTTTCCAACTAAAAGATGCCTTTTCAGCAAGACTTTTTTTCTTTTTTTTTTTTTTGCATCCTGCTTGCCTCCCGATGTCTGAGCCACAGCGATGGAGTCACACAGCACATTGTCTGCACGGCATCCCCTGCCCGACGGTCCCACACTCAGAGTTGCGATCGCCAGGCTTACCTCATCTGCAAGACGCCGGGCACTTGATCATCAGGCAGTGACAGCTGCAGCAGGAAGATGGAGAACAGTGTGAAAAGCAGAAACGACTTGTGCTTGGCCATGGGAGCAGTCAGAGCAGCTCGCCGGGGAAGAAGTCTGCTTTGTAATGTGGTTTGATAAAACAGCCTAAACCTGAGCTTAATGACTGGCAGAAACTGCAGCCAATAGACACAAAGAAGGAAGATAATCGTGTGTCATGGTCACACCCACTCTCTCTCTCTCTATCTCTGTTCCCCCCCGCTCTCTCTCCTCTCCTTGCTCTCGCACACGCACAAACACACACGCACATACACACACATGGAACCATAGCTGCTGGCACAGCTTACAGACGCTCGCCCGGTTTTATCCCCTCTCCCAGGAGCCTACTTTTTTCAAAAGCAACCCACTAAACACGCAGATAAACATCAGCAATATTCAAGGTCAGCACAATGAAGGCGTTAGCCATTCAAACTCAGAGAACAGAAACCCCGATAACATGACCCAGTTCCGTACTCTGTTGCCTCAATAATTGAAATCCATTCACAAGAGAAATGCCTGTTATCTTAAGAAAAGCCCCTTAGCTAATGTTTAATGGAGCTAAATAACTATCTAGAAAAAGACTTGGCAAAGGAATTATTTGTTTTTGGCCTTTAACGCTGACCTGAGCACTTCTCTAGATTATAATAAAAATTTCATGTATATATTCACATATTTCAGGGGTGGATGCTTCAGACACCCACATATTTCATTGATATAATGAGTATATAGACATAAAAACATATATAGCTGTATAAATGTAGCGATGACTCATACAACATACAAGTGCATGTCTGAACATTCTTCAGAACATCAGCCGTCACAATATTAATAAAATACATATTATTACACTTTGTCAGTTTACCTCTTAAGAAGACTTGTAAATGCTATTTATATAAGTGATGCCTCAGATGTGCTTTTCCCCAAATATTTATATTAGTGTGATACATTTTTTTCCCCCTGGAGGTCTCCAAGTTCACATAAATACATTACGAACAATATAATCAAAAGCGTGTCTTTTGACATTCTATTCACAGTGGTTCGAGGGACTATCTGTATATCGAACAAAGGCTTATGGGTTAAGCATAAACACAAAGAGTGTGAACGAATCCCATAGCAGTAATAACACCAGCAGCAAGCAGATTATGCCAGTGGTGAAGTGGACTGAACAGTCATGCATGAAATATTGGCGTTCAGTTCATCTGGTGGCAAATCTGAATGGATGCAATTCCTCTGCAGCCCAGGTTTGATCTGTGGCTGCCTTGTTAAAAGAATCACATGTATGAGGTTAGCGAGATATTTCCTTGTGTCGTTTTGCATACTGGCTTTTTTTCTTAGGGAAACAAGTCTAGAACAGGCTAATGCAATTTCAGAAGGGCAATGGTGCTGCTTGTTTAGTCATATACAGACAAATATTTGTGGCTCCAAGGACGGCAGACACATTGGTAACCGATTATACATGAGATGGGATGAATAGGTAATATATGTATTGGCAAATGTGATTATAAAAAAGAGAATTGGCCAGTATTAAATAGCCTTCCTCCACATTTCAGATGGCTCACAAACAAATAATTAAAACATTTAATAATTCACCATTTGCCTTGATTCGGACTGAAAATACATGCAAAATAAATTCAGATTCAGTGATAGCGATCCCTTTGCATACATTCTAGGCTTTAAAAATGGCTTGTTTCACCCCCATATCATACTTTCTGCGTTGCCAATTATCTCCTCCTAATTAAACTATGATATCTTTGAAGCTGAACATACACACACACACGCACACACACACACGCGCACACACACACACGCGCACACACACACACGCACCCACACACACACA
>JABFDZ020000109.1:20054015-20074580 GCA_019775955.2 Pollimyrus isidori | reverse complement strand
ATAATAATAATAATAATAATAATAATAATAATAAGAAGAAGAAGAAGAAGAAGAATAAACTACCGTCTTTTAATAATATAAAATATATTTTTGTAAACAGATTAAGTGGTGATTTTTTTATACAACCAATAAATATGCTATATTTTTTATGAAATTAGACAAGCATCCCAAGGCTTTCTGTGAGCACTGCATATACTATATACAGCACCAGTCTACACCCTAGAGGCTAATTATTATGTAAATGGGAAAGCCATATAATATATGAAAATATTGAAAACTGTACATTTTGGAGTCCTCAAAATAGCCACCATGTGCCTTGAAAATATCATCACATACATGAGGTATTTGCTGTGACAGATTTTAGCGGGAAATCACCCAACACGTCTTATCAGCTTGTCTGCAGCAATTCCCTGAGATGTAGGAAGTTTCTGGGTTGCTTTGATCTGACTCGTCTGTTTGGCCCATCTGTCGGCTTGTGCCAGGACAGGCCATTAGTTTGAGATATTCACTTTCCTCACCTGGCTGATAGTTCTTCCACAGTTCTGAAGTACGTTTTGGGTTACTATGTTGAAATGGCATGCTATGGTACTTGTGTTGTTGGGGATTTGACACTGCCCCTGCCTGTATTTTACAAATAATTACATTATAAATATTACAATTGTAAATGTTACCTCATTAGTCTACAGGACTAACTTTCACTCACGTTAATAACTGTTAAATCATAGATAATTATGCTTGCAGCTGTATTGCAATGCACTGTAATCCTATCCAAATATACATATATGCAAAGATTATATATAGATTTTTATCAGTAGTGGCCAATTTTATCTGCAATGGGCTGCAGTACTTCAGTTGTTAAACTTTTCACATGTGGTTTGTTTCTCCTGTAGGGTGTCCAATGCAATTCAAGCTTATCAGCAATCACAAGGCTCAAAGCTCCCTCTTCTGTCAACACCAGAGCCAGAACTACCTAGTACTGTAAGTCAGTTAATTACTGTAACTGGTAACAGCCTGGACTGGGTCATGATTATTTCTAAATGCTTTTGCACGGTATTCCAATAAAAACATCACAGATGTGTTTTTTTTAAATTATATTTTAGATGTGCAGTGAAAACAGGAAGCGAAGAGTGAGTATGCAGCCAAATACTGCTTTCATTTATTAGCTTATTAAGATTTTTGAGATGATGTTACAACAAAAATGAAAAGGAATGTGCATTGCTTTTACACAGCAAGATTCATTATACTGTGTGGATTAGTAAATCAAGGCCTGGTTGATTTGGGTAAGTAGATTTTATGTTTTCTCAAACCCTTATGTGGTTCTGATTTGCTCTGTAGATGAACTTCCTGTTTCTGAAGCGCTGTGTGGAGAGCAGGCCCAACTTACCCATTCAGCAGCAGTGGCTGGACGCCATGCTGACCCATGTTCCACTACAACTAAGGCAGAGTCCTCAGAGTGTGCAGCTTCTAGATGAGCTGTGCAAGGAAGTCAGTGAAGACTATTTGACGTGCATGGTCAAACACACAGGTCTGCCTCAAGTAGCCCATGAACCACCCTGTCTTACATTACACTTCATTTTTGCTGTCAAGATGGTCAGTTGTAGTGTTCAGGAGCATCCATTGTTTCTATAGTATGAAGCTAATGTATGGGCTCAACCAGTGTTTGAATTTTGTCAAAGAACTTTGAGGGGGGGTCTTAGTAATATTAAAAGTAGCCCACTGGTGTTGACACAGAGTCTTTTAAGGAGGTCCCACAGCTGCATGTTTTTAACCAGATCCCCTTTTATTCTATCACAAATTGTTAAATTGGAGCATTAAAAATTGCATTTATTAATTTTTCGTAAGATTGCTTCTGACATGGCTTTGATTCTGTATGCCCCTTCCAGTGAGCACAGTCCTCCAGAAACAAGAGAGCACAGAGACAGACGTACCATCTGAGGAAAACTCGACACAGTCAGTATTCGCCGATAACCAAAAATTGAGCATAAAACTGCACAGTCCATCCTATACTGTACATCCTGTGCTGTACATGTGGTGCAGCACAGGCAAAATGCAATATGTTTTGTACCTTCATATTTTTGCTTATTATGTTTTATAGGTTTCTAGATTTCTCCACACCTTGGCATGACAGCTTTGTGAAGCATCGCAAGGAAATTAAAGCAAATTTGCACATCCTCCACCCAGTCATAAGGACGATCTTAGATATTTGCTACAGGACATTTTCTCAGCTGCTCTTAGTGGATCTTTCTGACTGCAGGTAAAGTAAAAATTTTGATTTTAGGATTATTGCTGCTACTAAAACTAGAATATAGGAATCATTTGAAAAATCTGTTTTTAGATAACTATTATTTAAAAGCAGATTTGTGTCATGATTCCTATATAGAATGTCTGTCATAGGTAGCAGTTTAGTATGGAAATTTAAGTGGCTTGGATTCAAGGACGTGCCAAGGATATGTGTTACAGGAAGGTGGTCAACCAAATTTAGCCTTTTTTTGTATAAAAGATTTATTGACAGTAAGATTTTTTATAAACTCCATAATCAAAGATATAAAAATTCTGGTAATATATATTTTTTTCTTTCCACAGAATACAGTACCTTTGTCAAAATGCATGGTTGGTAAAGGCAGGAGAGTAAATAAGATATAAACATAAAGAGAGTTTTGAGTTGCTTGTGCTGCTTGTGCGTTGTGTGCAGGACCACGGGACCGGTGGACTGCAAGAGCCTGAAGAACAAGGTCATTTTGGAGTGTGAACGGACTGAGGAGAAGATCATGAATACCTGGTTTCAGAAAGTCATCCATTTACTGACAAGTAAAGACAAGCTGCAGGGTATCAAAATGAGAAAGTTGGACTCTTTTTACAACTGTGCCACTACATTAATCTCCAATCAGGTGAGATGATTCATTCCTTGATATCGCTTTGTCATTCATGTGAGGGTCATTCACTGCTCAAATCATTATAAACATTTTTTAGCTTTACTACTGTAGCTATATGTAATTAAAACACTTCCATGATTTTATTCGTCAGAAATATTCAGGTTGCACATTATATTGGTCCGCAATTAACACTTGACTCAAAATTTTGATCTGCTGTTCAAATTATTGTTGTTAAAGTGAGTCTTAATGTTATCCATATCTGTTGAGTGTTAATCAGCTATAAAGATTTTTGTTGATCAGTGAATGAGTATATAGTACAATTTGATACTATGTTAAAAGATGTTACTTTGGTTTTTACAGTTGAAGACCCTGTTGCAAAGGAACATAGAGGAATATATCAGCCTCTTCCATCCATCCAGGTCTCACCAACTGCTACTGTTCCACATGGATCTAACATTTGATGATGAGAAGATGGAGTTCTACCCTAGTTTTCAGGATCTTGAGGACACCGTGTTGGAGATCATGAACCGAATTACTGGCAGCATGCAAGTGAGGAAATGCTGGTGAACTTAAACATGGGTAGAATACCACATTAAACAACTTGCTACAAAATTATAATGATGCCAACAATCTCAATTTCCTCTGTGTGTAGAAAGTCCAAACTGTGCAGTCTTGGCTGGCGGACAACCATACTTCACTTATTGATGGTAGGTTAGCAGATCATGTTGTGACATGGGCTGAGACGACTCTGAGGAGTGCTGTACAGAAGAACCTAGAAGAACCATATAAACACTTCCAGAATTATGGTGAATCTCCTTTTCATCCTTTTATGATGTACTATGATAAAACATTTGTGGTTGAATGTAACTTAAACCATTCCTATTTTGCCATAATAGTATCCTAGCTTGTTGATGTTACAATTTGTTTACCTATATTTTTGAAAATCTATTCAAGTTAAAGCTGATTTTTTTCTTTTTATACAGTGGAAAGCTATGACTGGTTGGTCAACGGGGCAGCTCAGGTGAAAGTGGAAAAATTCATGGAAGTAAACCATACATTTGAGGAGTACCTTGAGGTTGGAAGGTGTACCCATTTTAATTAAAACATGTATTATAAAAAGGGTAAAATTAGAGAAAGAATATATTTGTATGTTTCAGTTGGTGGAAGAGTTCCGACTACTGTCACGAGAGATTGTCAGCTTACCTGTGGTGGCCCATTTCGCCATGGTCCACCTGGACTGTGAAGAGCTGAAGCAGGGCCTGGCTCGGAAAGCAAGAGGCTTTGCACAGGCCTTGCTGGAGAAACTTGTTGCGATTCATCGTCAGGAGAGCCAGCAGTAAGTAGATTTGTCCAGGCAGATTCTGGTCTCAAATTACAGGGATTTTTCCATAAAGATTTTTCCCATCTGCAGAATTTGCAAGGAATTTGAAACTGTCAAGGAAAAAGCTCTCAAGTTTCCAGAGACAACTGAGGACATGATTGAGTTGGTTGCTTATATAGAGCACACCAAGACCAAAGGGATAGGAGAGCTTAACAGCAAAATACTTGTGAGCAAACCAACTTCCAAAGAATAATGGACTAGTAATAAACATTTTCTTCAGGTTTGACCAGTGAAGGTTAAAAATCAGTTACTTTCTTATTGCAGGAGACACAACGTCGACTGAACTTACTACTGGATATTTACATATTTGACAGCGAGGATCTCACATTAAACTCTACAGTACTGATGTGGCAAAAGAATATTATTCCAGTTTTTGATCTCAGTGATGAGGTATTGTATGATGATGACTGTATGCACAAAAAATAGCTATTTGTTGAATATATGGGCCTGGAAAATGGATGGATGTAGCTCAATAACCAGATTTAGACAGTAAAATATTTAGACATTAATACACAGTAACAATAAATAATCAATAACAATAAACAGTAACAGTGCAAAGAATATCATGGAAATTATTGCAAGGAATTCCATAGTAACAGATTATAATTACAGGTCACACAGGTATAATAAGGGTACAAGTCATATACTCAAGTAAGTAAGCATATGATCATGATATTTAACTAATTTCGTACCTAAGAATTACCATTCTTTAACTGATGACCTAGTAAGTGTTAATGACATAAAGCCACCATGACTTCATCATTGGTTCATGGTGAGTAACAATAATTCATGATATACCTTGCATTTATTCATGCATTAAGTAATCATTTGTTAAGCATTACTTAAGTATTTAATTTGTACCCTTATTCAAAAGTGTTACTGAATTACATGTTATTGCAAAGTGGCAACTGCACAGTGAATGAATGAATATACAAAGTACTTTACAGGTCATGGAAAAGGCTAAGAAAAAAGGTGAGCAGGAGTTGGCGGGTCGGAGGGAAAAGCTCATGCTGGACCTGGAGAAGCTTGGCCGCAGAATGGAGGAGATTAGCGAGTGGTCTGAGCTGGGCATGATGCAACAGGTATATCCCAGGGTGCCTACTCTTCATTTTACAGTATGTTAGTCAACAATGTAATATAAGTGAAATGTGTGTGTGTACATACATAGAAAAGTATACGATTACATGGAATCCAGATAATTTGGTGGCAAATGTTTTCCTTGCTATCCAAAATGTCATGCTAGTTCTTTTCACATTTATTAAGACAATTTGTTAATCCTTCATGTATCATTTGCATAACTTGTACATTTGTTGGATCTTGCTCCGGTGTGAAATCAATTGACCTGAATTTTTCACTACTGTCACAGTACGTGAATGATGTGAGAACCATGCAGAAACGGCTTCAAGATGCAGAGGAATTCATTGTCTTTATCAATAAAGAGGAAGCACTCTACAAGTGGGACCAGACAGTGTATCCAGAGGTGGAGAACATTAAAGAGAACCTTGAGTCTTACCAAAAGCTCTTTAGTCTAGTGCTGAAGTGGCAGAAGACAGAGAAAAGGTGTGTTGGTGCAGATGTTATGCCTGGTGACTCTTTTGCAGACCTTAAACACAAATACTTTTATAGATCTGTAATATTTAGACTTACACTGAATCATTAAAGTGCATTTTACTGGTTGCTGCAGAAAGTGCCATTGACATTACACTAAGAATTGCATTAACCATAATCTGTGTTTGCTTAAGCAACATTCAGGTTTAATGTGAAATTGATGTCGACGTAAATGGTCAGCATCAGAATGCATGATTCTACTTTCCTCTTCTTCTGTGTGTTCAGGTGGATGGATGGGTCCTTTTTAGACTTGAATGGAGAGATGATGGAGACAGAAGTGGACGATTTCTTCCGGGAGATCTACAAGATGTTGAAGTTCTTTCAGCAGAAGTACAAAAAAGCCGAGCAGGAAAGGGAGAAGGTGGCTGGAGGCAAAAAGCAGACTGGAGAGGCTAATGAGAGCGAGCAGGACCAGCCCATCACCCTCCTGTGTTCTTCTGTGATAGAGCAGATCAAGGAGTTCAAGGTGCACTTGAAATACATTTCCGTTTCTGTTAAGCTTGTGCGATATGTATAAGAATTGTATCAATATCTCTTCAATAAGGTTTTTTAATACTTCTTAATATTATGCTTACACTAAAACAAAGTGCTAAAACTTGGGTTTTTTATTGACAGGAGAATATTCCCACAGTATCGATCCTCTGCAACCCAGGAATCAGGGCTCGGCATTGGGAGCAGATGTCAGAAGTTGCTGATTTTGATCTGAAACCTGATTCTGGAACCACTCTAAGAAAGGTGCTGAGGCTGAGCCTCACATCCTTCTTGGACAAATTTGAGTCCATCAGCGCTGCTGCCAGTAAGGTAAAAATGTGATGATTATCACACATCAATCATACAAATGCATTATGGGGAAACTTGCAGGTGTCACTCAGTGAGCCACAAATATAGCCACAGTCAATAATAAACAGAGTCAAAGCTGAAAATTGTCAATTGAATTAAGCCATTGTAAATGCCATAATTCATCATATTTTCATAGCAACTCTGTTACTGTTGTCCTGTTTTCTACAATAGTTTAGTCAGTGCAGTAGATTAAAATTTACAACTGAGGATACATGTGCATGTTTTGAAGTAGCTTTTATTGGTATATTAATGAGTATCAGGTTTTATTCATAATAACTCTTTTCTCTGATACAATAATCAGTATTTTTTCTAGTCACGGACATGACTGTTAGCACAGATTTAAATCCATGGCAAATTTTGAGTGTAATTGAGAGGCTTGGTTGCATATAATCAAGCTTAACACCATTGTTGGCTCAAGCAGAAGTCCTGATTGTTCTCCTCTATCCTCATGTTGTATAGGAGTATTCCCTGGAGAAAGCTATGCATACCATGGTGGAGGCATGGGACACGATCTCATTCAACCACCACCCATACAGGGAGTCTGGTGTGTCCATCCTCACTGCGGTGGATGAGATACAGACCATGCTGGATGACCAGATTGTCAAGACTCAGACTATGCGGGGCTCACCATTCATTAAACCCTTTGAGAAGGAGATTAAGGCATGATTACCTGTACATGTGCTATAATTCAAATCAAGTCACTTTATTTGTCACATCACTTGACACTTAGTCATTAGTACAGATGAGTGAAAGAGTTGAGTGCCGGTTCACAACAGCAGCAACAAAGTAGTGCAAATATACCTAAAACAGCTGTTATTTAGAAATAGTGTTTGATAGAAGATTTCCGGGATCTAAAATCTTTAAAAAATTATAGATAACACAGTAACACTTTATTTGACGGGGCACAAATAATATAGCATTATACTATTACTTGTGTATTAATTAATCACAAACAAAGTCTTAGTTACATACTGATCTCATGTTAATCATTAATAAATTGTGACATTTTATCTCAAGCAGTTACTATATTTCTTACTATATCCAAAATACTGATCTCATGTTTGTTCATTATTGAATCGTGATGCATCTTTTATCGCAAGTAGCAAGTATATTTGTTCATAATTTGTGCTTCAGCAGTAACTGAATCATTTGCTTGTTTGCATATGCATTCTGTTACAAGTGTGGCTGTTCTGGTTCAGGCATGGGAGGAGCGACTGATTCATATCCAGGAGACCATCGACGAGTGGCTGAAGGTGCAGGCACAATGGCTCTACCTGGAACCAATCTTCTCCTCCGAAGACATCATGCAGCAGATGCCTGAGGAAGGACGTTTGTTTCAGACTGTGGATAAGCACTGGAGGGATGTCATGAGACACTGTGTGAAGGACCCTAAGGTACTGTGATGAACAGCAGGGTCTTTGGGGAATCCCATCTTACATTCTAATAGTCCTGCATTGGATGCATGGTCACAGGGGTTCTGCCTGAGGAACATCAACTGCGACTTAAATAAAGCTGAATTGTGGTTTCCCATCTTTTAGGGACCCTGAATTATCATAAAACACCTTTAGGTGCTGGAAAAAACCATAACCTTTGTAACCCTAACCCTAGCTTTACATGTCTTTAGATGAATTATGGACTTAGGGTGACACAAAAGGCTGTTAGAAAGTTTGAAATATGCTATTAAATCAAGCTAAGGTGTGGCCCTGAATTCTCATAAAAACAGGTCTGGATGTCGAAAAAGCCATACATTTTCTAACCCTAACCCTATCTTCAGTTAGCTTACCCAAATCTGAGGACTGTTGTAGGGTGTTGTAGGTGTTGTAGGGAAGTATGAAAAATGCTATTAAATATCATTGAGGCTTGGTAAAAGGATATTCTGAATAGGAAATAATGCTTGTAGGAAAGTATTAGGTTGCAGGAGTGTATTGTGCACATCAGAACTGTGACTTTAATGTTTATTAAAAGTTGCCTGTCATCTAGTTTTGCAAAAACACTGCAGGACATTTGAAGAGTAATTATCTGAGGAACTTCCTGTTTTTTTATATTATTATGTCTTATATAATCTTGAATGTTATTCTTTGTCTTCAAATTACAGAAGGATATTTTATGCTTCTGACATGTTATCAGGTTAATGCATTCATTATATCTTTTTATTGTTTGGAATACAAATCAGTGTAAATGCTATATGTTCATTCTGCTGTATTCTTCAGAAGTTGTTGCATCATGGTATTTTTTCATCTCTGTATTTTCGTATTGCATGTAGATCTTATCAGCCACTGCATTCCCGGGTCTGCTGGAGAAACTGCAGGATTCTAACAGTCTTCTGGATAAGATAATGAAGGGCCTTAATGCATACCTTGAGAAGAAACGACTCTTTTTTCCTAGGTAGGAACAAAATAATTAAATTTAATGATAGTTTCATTACCATTATCATTGTATATTGCTATGTAACTTATATTGCTAGTTAATAATTCAGTTATTACTTCATTAACACTCAAGCATTCATCTAACTCATTGAGAAAACCTGATACATTACCCAATCAGCAGCCAAACAATTTATATCCTGGTTTCAGAGGGAATTACCTCAAACCTTTTCAGAAAATAGACATTTACCCTACATGTAAATAATAGCCAACTATCCTTTTAAATGCCATGGATGTCTTAGGTGCTGTCTTTATCTGTTATTTCTCTTTGTCCAAGGTTTTTCTTTCTCTCGAATGATGAGATGCTGGAGATCTTGTCAGAGACCAAGGATCCCACGCGTGTGCAACCACACTTGAAGAAGTGCTTCGAGGGCATCGCCAGGCTGGACTTCCTGCCAAACCTGGACATCCAGGGCATGTACAGCAGCGAAGGGGAGCGTGTGGGACTCATTCAGCTTGTCTCTACCTCAGAAGCACGGGGGGCAGTGGAGAGATGGCTGGTGCAGGTGGAAGACGTCATGCTGCGTAGCGTTCGAGACGTGGTGTCTCGCTCCAGAGAGGTGAGGCCCATTATCTTCTCTCAGGAGCATATACAGGGATGGGGCCACAGGGCGGGGTTAGACGGGAACTCTCCCCAGGAGAAAGCCAATTGGCCCTGCTAGTCACTGTTGTAGGGTCACTCACCAAAGCAAAAAATTTCATTGGTGAATGATGAAGTTGGCTATTCCATATGTATTATGGCCCCTGGTATGCTCTCGATCTTGAAAAATCCTTCTGGTTTTATTTTCACGAAATGCTAAAGTTGCTGTCTGCATGTATCCCACTTACGTAATTAAAATGTTTCATAACCTAATATTGTTCTAGAAAAATGTAAGTTATTGTATACGTTACATTTTCTCTTATATTTGTTCATATATAAATGTGTACAAAAGATTTCTGACAATAATTGTTGTAATTAAAATGCTGGCCCTTCATACTAGCCATTTTAGACTACAAGTGTTTGCTCCTTTAATGCTCCCCTAGTTGTTACCACTCTGGTAATGCTTTACTGATCTATACCTGTAGGCTTATCCTCAGAGCAAACGCAGCAACTGGGTCAGGGAGTGGCCTGGACAGGTGGTCCTCTGCACTTCACAAATATTTTGGACTGCTGAGGTTCATGAAGCTATCAGGAACAAGCCTCAGGTAGCTTCAATGAAATGTTATTACTAATAGAAAATTCTGTGTGCTTGGTTACTCATTCTTATTTTGCACTGTTTTGTCTGTCCCCACCTCTGATGCACCTCTATGTTGTGACTGAAGCATAAAAAATTTAACTGTGTTCCTCAAAACACATGTGACAATAAAGCTTGAATTTTAAACTTCAAAAGAAACCAGATGATTGCTAAAAAATGTACTGGACTTATTTCTAATAAACTAGGATGGGTATTTAAATTGCATGAAAAAGTTGTACTTGAAGAACCCAGAGCCTGGAGTTTATTATGAACTGCTCTCCACTGTAGGGCCTGAAGCTCTACTCCCAGCAGCTGCAGAACCAGCTAAATGACATCGTGGGGCTGGTCAGAGGAACGCTGCCAAAGCAGACTCGCATCACGCTGGGGGCCTTGGTCACCATCGACGTTCATGCCCGGGATGTGGTCACCGAGATGATCGACAAGGGTATCCAAATTTTCCAAAATTACTTACTGAGCACATACAGTGCCAGTCAAGACTTTGGACATGCCAAGCCACCAACGCTAAGCCGCATCACATGACCTGACCACCTGGCCTAAACACTGTAGAGATGGTTTTGGAGGAGTTTGACCAGAGAGTGATGGAAAAGCAGCCAATGAGAGCTCGGCATATATGAGGGACCTCATTCATCCGCTAGAAAAGCATCCCAGGAGGCCACCTCACGAAACTGGCAAAGAGGAGAAAGTAGGGTCAGCCAAAACCTACAGCAATTGAGGTTAAGGGTTAAGGGTTAAGGGTTGCTCAATGGCCCAATGGTAGCATCACTCTGCTGACCCCACATAGCTGTGCACTGTTCCATATGGTATTTTAGAGTTTTGATGTCTTAGAGTACAAATAGACCTTTCTATGGGTACACATGTCCAAACTTTTGACTGTCTGTCATGTTAAAATTTGTTTGCAGTGTCTCTACTGAACTACAGTACGTGTACCATCCTTGCACATTGTCTGTTTTGCACTGTATGTATACGTCACCAATGCTGTGCAGTACATACCTCACTGCCCAATGCAACAGAATTTCCCCATGGAATAGATAAATATTTCCATCCATCCATTTTCCAAACCGCTTATCCTTACTGGGTCGCGGGGGGTCCGGAGCCTATCCCAGAAGCAACAGGCATGAGGCAGGGAACAACCCTGGATGGGCAGCCAGCCCATCCCAATAGATAAATATTTATCTAATCTAATTTAAACATCAGAATAAATACAATTCAGAATGCATTTTAATTAGTTTTTAGTTCTCTGATGTACCCTCTGTAAAAAAAGTCACTAGCTGATTTTTAGGCAATTGTGAATGGATGAATTCAAACTAATAGTTATGGGTATCCGTGTGTTGTCCTGTGACTTTTCCATACGAACAAGGTGTCTCCCAAGAAAGTGACTTCCAGTGGTTGGCTCAGCTGAGATACTACTGGCATCAGGACAACGTGCGTGTGCGCATCATCAACTGCGACGTCAAGTACGCGTATGAGTACCTCGGCAACTCTCCGAGGCTGGTCATCACCCCTCTGACAGATCGGTGCTACCGCACGCTGGTGAGCTACGGGAGTGTGGCTAAATGGGGAACGGGCTGTGAGAAGAACCGCCGGAGCTTGTTTGGCAAGATGCGGAGCTGTAACGGCATGCTGCCTATCCTTGGCAGATCGGGGCCCTTTATCTGAGCCTGGGTGGGGCTCCTGAGGGCCCCGCTGGGACAGGTAAGACGGAAACATCGAAGGACCTGGCGAAGGCGCTGGCGGTACAGTGCGTCGTGTTCAACTGCTCAGATGGGCTGGATTACCTGGCCATGGGAAAGGTAATTAAGGAAGTGAATGATAAGGGAAAGGACAGTACTAATTCTATGGAGGGTTACTCCAGTTTTGCACATTTCTTCTTCTGGGGTCTGGTTGCTGGAATCATACAGAAATGCAACATTCCAGAAATTCCCCTTTGGATCAATGAAGTTTGTCTTAATCTTAATCTTAACATTTGCACCATTTAAATGTTTACATGTCCATCAGCACAGACCCCTGACAACCTGTTTGCACATTATAGTTGCACATTGTGTTGTATTGTTATGTATAGATGTATCTACCTGTGTCAACTTCCTGAATTGCTTGAATGCTACTTGAATGCTGTATGTACCACATACCTTGCATTTACTCCTCTTTGCATCTTGCGTCTTGTGTCTTTTCTCTGCGTTATGCCCTTATTGTTAGTTGTCTATTGTCATGGTGTCTCCAACAATAGCAAGCTGTGCCTGCACACACTTTCAGCATCCGTGTGGCAGCAGAGATTCTGATTGTGAAATGCCCAAAGCACTTGTACGAATACATTGTGAGTGTGACAGTCTTGCAGGAAATAAAATTAAACCACAGTCACAGACAGAAAAAATCTCACGGCAAAGTACAGTTAAATTAAGACATGCAGAAAGATGATGCGATACCCCCTGTCTTAGTGAAGAACCTCAGCTTGAGTGCCAGAATCAGCTTCTAATAATACGTGTTTTTTCCCAAGTTTTTCAAAGGACTGGCCTCCTCAGGTGCTTGGGCCTGTTTTGACGAATTCAACCGCATCGAGCTGGAGGTACTGTCTGTGGTGGCCCAGCAAATCCTCTGCATCCAGAGGGCCATCCAGATGAAGCTCGAGTACTTTGACTTTGAAGGCACCGAGCTGCGTCTTAACCCTAATTGCTTTGTGGTCATCACCATGAACCCAGGCTATGCAGGCCGGTCTGAGCTCCCTGATAACCTCAAGGTGCCTTTTGCAGTCTTTGTGAATGCCTTTCATCTGTGATCCTTAGAGCTTTTGCTTTGGTTATTATTTCTGTTTCTTTAGACTCTTTTATGCTTTTTGCTTGTGAAAATATATATATAATTTTCCGGTCACCAGGTCCTGTTCAGAACGGTGGCGATGATGGTTCCCAACTATGCCTTGATAGCGGAGATCTCCCTCTACTCCTACGGTTTCCTCAATGCGAAACCACTGTCAGTAAAAATTGTGATGACCTACCGTTTGTGCTCGGAGCAGCTGTCCTCCCAATTCCACTACGATTATGGCATGCGAGCGGTCAAGGCAGTGCTGGTGGCTGCCGGCAATCTCAAACTGAAGTTTCCAGATGAAAATGAGGATATTCTGGTGAACATTGAAATTTATTTGCAAACAGGTTTTTTTTCTTTCTTGCTGTAAGCAGTCGTTGCCGAAGATTCCTAATTGTATATTTTTTTTTCAGATTCTTCGCTCCATCAAAGATGTAAATGAGCCCAAGTTCCTGTCTCATGACATTCCTCTCTTTAACGGGATCACAAGCGATCTGTTCCCAGGAACATCCCTGCCTGCCGCTGACTATAAGGTCCGTAGGATTGAACTTAATTTGCACTGCCGTTTTGATATATCTATTGTGCTAGGCTGAGAAATGGACAGCATACCCAGGGGTGGATTAGCATTGTCAGAGGCTGCAGGGCTATTTGAGTTCTCAGAGGCCCATATTCTGTATTCTTTGATGGTGTAGTTGTTGACATGCCAGTGAAGGTAAAAATTGTTGAATGTCATAATGCACAGACTAGGTAAGAGAAAGATGGGGCCTCCCATAGGGAGGAAATGTATAATATTTCAGTTAAATTTTATTACATTTGCTTAGTTGTGGTCCTTACTTAGTGGAGGCCCCTGGGCCTCAGCCTGGGTAAACCCATGCATTGAAGTCCCCCTGATCATACCACATGTTCTACTATTCTCCTGAATCGTTTTTCCAAAATTTTGTCTTATTTGCAGCTCTTTCTGGAGTGTGCGCGCGAATGCTGCAAGACTCATAATGTTCAGCCAGAACAGGTCTTCCTAGCCAAGATGATCCAATCTTATGAAATGATGATTGTTCGACATGGGTGAGTCTTATAAATGTCATGCATCATGTAGCAACATGCTGACAAATATCAGCTGGGCTTTAATACATATCTATATGCTCAGTACTAAGAGAAACATGCTTTTAGGTTCATGCTTGTAGGAGAGCCCTTTGCGGGTAAAACCAGGGTATTACATGTCCTGGCCGACACCCTGACCCTGATGAATGAGAGAGGATATAATGAAGAAGTGAAGGTTCAGTACCGCACAGTCAACCCAAAATCTATCACAATGGGCCAGCTCTTTGGTCAGTTTGATCCAGTGTCCCATGAGGTACATATCAGCAGATTTTTTTCTCCCCTTCTACAGTGCTCCTCTTTCTTTTCCCTCCTATTCCTTTAAATGTATTGTTCCCCTCTGTTTAAAGTAAGTTTGTCATTTTTGTGCATTTCACAGTGGATGGACGGGGTGGTAGCCAACACCTTCAGGGAATTTGCCTCAGCAGACAACACAGAGCGCAAGTGGGTGGTGTTCGACGGTCCCATAGACACCCTGTGGATTGAGAGCATGAACACAGTGCTTGACGACAACAAAAAGGCAAGGAATCACAACTCGTCTGAATTGACAGAAAGTATTTAAATTCGAATGAAAGGGTGGAAGAGTTCTGCACATTGCCTGTCAGATTCCTGTTTGTCTTTCCTGCCGTCTGCATTGGTATAAAAATTGTATGAAAAACAGGCCAACACATTTTTTTGAGCCCTTCTAGTAAATCCTTCCTTCTTTGCCAGCTGTGTCTCATGAGTGGAGAGATCATCCAGATGTCCAATCAGATGAGCCTCATTTTTGAAGCCATGGACTTATCCCAGGCCTCAGTATGTGTCCACACTGCACCCACTGTCCTTCAGTAGCTATAATCCTATAATAACACTTTTTAATACACATTTTCAAATCGATTAAATTATCCAATCATATTAAGCTACTCCTGTAGTTTACTCACGCCTACACTAACCTTCTGGACAATATTTAAGAATTTAAATATTTAACAAAATTCACTGCTTTTGTTTGCTTTATCTTATCTAGTTTGTTTTCAAGAATCATTTCAAGAATCATTTAAATAATAAAAAACCTCTCTAAACTATTAATAACCAGAAGCACATCTTTTCCTCCCAGCCAGCGACAGTGAGCCGCTGTGGAATGATCTATATGGAGCCTTCTCAGTTGGGCTGGATGCCCTTAGTGCGCTCTTGGCTGAACAGTCTCCCGGAACCTCTTCAGGCTCCTGAGAGCACTACCCTGTTGATGGAGCTCTTCCACTGGCTTGTGCCTCCTTCCCTCAGGGTGCTTCGTAAACATTGCAGGGTGGGCGCCATTTTCCGTAATCAGTCCCGGCACAAATTCAGATTTCTGCCTTTCTCACAGCTTTGTTTCCCTCTAGGAGGTGGCCCCCACGAGCAACAGTAATGTGGTGGTCTCCTTAACCCGGTACATCATGATGCTCTTGACGGAACCGGTGAAGGAACAGCCTGAGAACAAGAACTTAAGCACATGGATCATGGTAAAAATGTCAATACCAGTGCAAAAACAGAAAGGCTTTACACCAGAATACATATTACAAGCACCTACAGAACAGATTTTAAATAAAAAAGCTGATATCCTATTATCAGGGTCAAATTAACTTCTCTAGGGGCCCTAAGTTGACATGAGGTTCCCTAAGTCGGCTACTTCAGCTGAAAGAAAAACAAGAGAGAATTTAGAAATATGTAACATAATTAATCTGTTAATCAGAGAGGGTGCTAGGGTTCTAGCCCTAAAATCTGCAGAGCAGCGGGGGTGCTGGCGGATCGATTGGCCAGGATTAATTTTGTTGGACAGGGCCGCGGATATTTTTGGGGCCCGTGGCTATACCTTAGGATACTGTATGCATTGATCTGCCCCTGTCTATTGTCATTGTTATTTGTGTATAAATATTTCACCCCAGAGGGAAAGAGACTAGATTGCTCCTCCTTCATCTTGAAGTTGAGCTTTGGGACAGAGACAAATCCATCATGCTGGTTCCACAGGCAGCCTTTGGCTTCTCCCTGGTGTGGTCTGTGGGTGGCAGCTGTGATGCAGACAGCCGTCTCAAGTTTGATAGTTTCCTGAGGGACATAATTTCTGGGCGACTGAAGGAACACCCCATCCCTGCTGCCGTTGGACGATGGGACTGTACCTTTGATGACCAGGGTCTGGTGTACGACTACTCCTATGAGGTACTCCTGTGAAATAATCCCATGAGAAATAGTCGTGGTGACATTGCTTTGAGTCTAAAGGTGCCAGTTTTACTTTCCTGAAATCCTTTCTGCCCATTAGTTTAAAGGTAAAGGTCGTTGGGTTCATTGGAATGAGGCAATAAAGAACATCAATCTCGGAGACACAAACAAAGTGCAGGATATCATTGTTCCCACCATCGACACCGTCCGGTATACCTACCTGATGGACCTCTGCATTCAGCATGGCATGTAAGCATATAGCACAGTAAGGACTGTGGCAAGTTTGCCTGCAGCAAGCATAATGAGCTGAAATCTTATCTTGAAGGTTTGTTTTTGTGATACATATCATAGTATTCAGTTTATTGTGTGTTTCTGACAGTGCAGTCAGCTTAGTTTTATTTTGTGAAAATGTAATGTTTGGGTAAACTGGCAACCTCACTATTTATATTCCTATTGAAGTGCTCCAGTCAGTTCCTTTGCCTTGCAAGAGTTTTCAGACTGCATTCTGGACATGCTGGATTTTTTTTTAATGTTTTGAAGGCCACTTCTGTTTGTGGGTCCCACTGGCACTGGTAAGTCAGTATATGTGAAGGAAAAACTCATGAACAATCTGGACAAGGACACGTACTTGCCTTTCTTCATCAACTTCTCAGCCCGGACAAGTGCCAACCAGTGTCAGGTAAAGGTGGAAGGTTATTATTACTGCAGTCCTAACAGAGACCCTCATTTTCACAACTTCTGATTCATTTGTACCTTCTTAGAGCATTATAATGTGCCGACTGGATAAGAGAAGGAAGGGGGTGTATGGACCACCCATGGGGAAGAAATGCATTATATTTGTGGATGATATGAACATGCCGGCATTGGAACAATTTGGGGCACAGCCTCCTCTGGAACTACTGCGCCAGTTCTTGGACCATGGAAACTGGTAAACTCTGAACATCTTTCACTTATAAAAATAACATGCCATCATTACAAATATATATTCTTATTCAGTGGCCACTATTAGGTACATTGTGTACTGGTTGGTACCCTACAGAACAACCTGAATTTTTTGAGACATGGATTCAACAGGCTGGCAGAAACTTTCCTTTTGGAGTTCGGTCTATGGCATGACATTTTTGTATCTGCAGCCTTTTTATTGACTTTCTCTTACTATTCCCCTCTGACTACTCACCTTAACAAGGTGTTTTCAGCAATGGGACTTTCTAAAGCTACTGCCAAACAGTAACTTCTTCATGTTATAGAAACTCTTTTTAACAGTGATTAACTGCATGGCACTGTAGCACTCATTATTTGTTATTTTGGAAACTGCTCTCAATAAGTTACTCTCTTGAAAGTTTCTGTTAAATTCATACATAAATGTTGCAGGTATGACTTGAAGGATACGACCAAGATTGCTCTGGTAGAGTTGTATCTAATCTCTGCAATGGGGCCCCCTGGTGGTGGGAGGAATGCAGTCACACCACGTTTTTTGCGCCATTTCAACATATGCGCCATCAATGCCTTCAGTGATGACACTATGGTCCACATTTTCTCCAACATTATGGCTTTTTACATGCGCAAAAATAGCTTTCCGCCCGAATACTTCACTGTGGGCAAGCAGATTGTGGCTGCAACTATGGAGGTCAGTCTTCTTTCCTGTACATGGTACCATGTTGCTGTTATTCACATATCACTCAAATAACTGAAGTAATTGCACATTCTGCAATTTGATGTTTTGCAATAATCCTCTTATATCCCAGGTGTATAAGAAAGCAACGGAAAACCTGCTGCCCACCCCAGCTAAGTCCCACTACACCTTCAACCTACGGGACTTTGCCCGCGTGGTGCAGGGCTGCCTGCTCCTCAGGACGGAGTCGCTGAACAGCAAGCGCACCATGATCCGCCTCTTTGTGCACGAGGTTTTCCGTGTCTTCTATGATCGGCTGGTGGACGATAATGATCGAGAATGGCTGTACCAGCTAATTATACAAATGGTGAAGGGACATTTCCAGGAGAATTTTGACTCTGTGTTTGACGACCTCAGACATGGCAATAGGACGGTAAATGTTGAAATAAAGTGTTTTCCTATTTGTTTGCGACTACACTGCCAATATTATGGGATATTGCATGCAGAGGTAGAAAGCTTAAGTTCAGACCAAGATTTTGTTTCAACCAGTCAGTTGAGTATAAAGAGTCACATTCACTGAGTACTCAACTGGTTGCTTGAAACCAAAATCTTGGTCTGGATTGATACTTTCTGACCTTAAACTTTCCACCTTTGACTGCATCTTACTGGGTTGGACTGATATAATTCGTGACACATACAATACGATTGTCAATTTAGATATTACTTATTGGCAAGTTAATGCTACAGTATGTACAGTACTGTGTAAAGGTCACAGTCAAAGAAAATGTTTGAAGCTATTTATCGAGGTAGTAAGTATATATTTGCACAGAACAAAAAGAAAATCAATTTAACATTAGAGCAAATGAAAATGCGGCGTAACAATAAACGACAGTTTCTTCCAAATAGCTAATGATATCTTGTTGGATGTCAGGATGAATACCAGTTCAGTTCCCAAACATCTCCTTAGGCCACTCCAAACATTCCTTAAATATCACCACCAGCTCAAATTATTAATTTAATTATTTAAATAACTTGATTAGACATTAATTAGCAAAATATGGTATAACAGTGCTCGAGCCAACACATAAATTGGTGTGTTGGATTGTTACGGCAGGTTTTGAAATGGCTAAGCTGCTGCACTTTGACAGACATAGCATCATAGTTTTACACCAACTTGAAGATCATTTAAAAATAATTTTCTTTGACTGCCTAAGATTTTCACAGTGCTGTATATTTCTTAGTGGTGGTGATTTGCGTATTTACATGATAGGAGGTCATGTAAAAGACTGGCAATCAAGTTTCTGCCGCAGGCTTTACTCTGCGTCTCTGTGTTGGATTTGCTGCTGCCTGTATACTATGGTTTGAAATTCCACAACCTTCTTATTCCTTTCTCTCTGTATTTTTGGGCCCAGCTATGTGAGGAGGACATGAAAAGCCTGATGTTTGGAGACTACATGAACACAGAGCTGGAAGGTGATGAGCGGCTTTATGCCGAGATTCCCTCCATGGAGCGCTTCAGCCAGGTGGTGGAACTCTGCCTGGACGAGTACAACCAGACGCATAAGAACCGCATGAACCTGGTCATCTTCGGGTAAATTAATTTATCTTTATTTTCCATCATAGAGGTAGAACAGGGGTAATGGCAGACATCCCAAATGTTTGCATTTGCTTTAGAAACGTTTGCAGCAATAATTGTTTAGAAGCTGGCCAGCTTTCTTAATAAATAATGATAGCTATCAATGTTAAACTCAGCTCCCTTTTGAAATCATGCAAACTACTGTTAGTGTTAATGGTGCAACGAGACAGGCTAAACTTTGTGTAGTCTGGTTTGGAATTGTCATTATCGTTATTTTTTTAAAAAAAATATGTATTTTGTTTTTTCCATCAAAAGTATTTCACCACTATTTTTTTTCTTCTAAAAGTTTTTTTTTGGCTACTATTTTAATGATACATAAAGGTCGTTGACTTGGCTGGACATCTGTGCTGCATGGATCAGCAAACAAACGCAGGCTAAACAACAAAGGCTATTTCATCAGTGGAATTTTGTGTCAGTAAGTTAGCTTATGATTCAGGAGGTGGTTCGAGCTGAAGTTTAATTCAACATAACGATACATACAGCTGATGATCTGCTGTCACAGTGTGATGTTACCTGATATTGTTAGAAAATTAAGAAAAAACAAGTAATGCAAAAACAACTTTTGAAGAAAGTTTCCAATTGATTTGTATAGTGCATTTTCAGAAGCACTTTACATTATCCCTGCCTGAAGCCCCCAGGGAGCAGGCCAGTGGCAACAGATACGGGGAAAAACTCATAGTAAGAAACCTTGTAAGGAACCAGACTCATAGATGGTGCCAATCCTCCTTGAGCATGCTGAGGACGTCAAATCAAGTCCTGAGTTATACCCTCCAAGGTATAAATACAGAACCACAATCAGGAGGGCAGGCTGGAAGGACAGGCAGGCTGAAGGACAAGCAGGCTGGATGGACAGGCAGGCTGGAGGGACAGGCAGGCTGGAAAGACAGGCAGGCTGGA
>JABFDZ020000109.1:20039460-20053915 GCA_019775955.2 Pollimyrus isidori | reverse complement strand
AGGACAGGCAGGCTGAAGGACAAGCAGGCTGGAGGACAGGCAAGCTGGAGGGACAGGGAGGCTGGAAGGACAGGCAGTCTGGAAGGACAGGCAGGCTGGAGGGACAGGGAGGCTGGAGGACAGGCAGGCTGGAAGGACAGGCAGGCTGGAAGGACAGGCAGGCTGAAGGACAAGCAGGCTGGAGGACAGGCAAGCTGGAGGGACAGGGAGGCTGGAAGGACAGGCAGGCTGGAAGGACAGGCAGGCTGGATGGACAGGCAGGCTGGAAGGACAGGCAAGCTGGAGGGACAGGGAGGCTGGAAGGACAGGCAGGCTGGAGGACAGGCAAGCTGGAGGGACAGGGAGGCTGGAAGGACAGGCAGGCTGGATGGACAGGCAGGCTGGAAGGACAGGCAGGCTGAAGGACAAGCAGGCTGGAGGGACAGGCAGGCTGGAAGGACAGGCAGGCTGGAAGGACAGGCAAGCTGTAGGGACAGGGAGGCTGGAAGGACAGGCAGGCTGGAAGGACAGGCAGGCTGGAGGACAGGCAGGCTGGAGGACAGGCAGGCTTGAGGACAGGCAGGCTGGAAGGACAGGCAGGCTGGAGGACAGGGAGGCTGGAAGGACAGGCAGGCTGGAGGACAGGCAAGCTGGAGAACAGGCAGGCTGGAGGACAGGCAAGCTGGAAGGAGGTCACAGGTAGTAGCAGCGTTGCGGGCAGCAGGGTAGGCAGGATATCTTGCATAAGTAGAGGGAGAGGTAGGCAGGAACGTGGGAAGTCCCTGAAACATCAGCACTCCAATTCCACGAGGGGGGGTGAAGCTAGAGTAACATTTGTTGGAACAAACAATAATAGCTCATGGCCTTTCTGGACTCCTGTAGTGTTTCATATTTTCCCTTTTTATTTGATGGCTCTGTCATTGTGTCTCTCTGTCACAACAAAATGGTCGAAAGAGGTAATGTCTAAAGAGGCTGAACATATAAAACCCATCGACAAACAAAAAATGGCATGTTCCGTTAGAACAAAGGATCAGCAGGTAGACGGTCCTATGCTGTGGTTGCCTTTCAGGTACGTCCTAGAGCACCTTTCTCGGATCAGTCGTGTTCTGAAGCAGGCTGGAGGCAATGCTCTCCTGGTGGGAGTGGGTGGCAGCGGTCGGCAGTCCCTCACACGCCTGGCCACCTCCATGGCTAAGATGGCACTCTTTCAACCTGAGATCTCCAAGAGCTATGGCATGAACGAGTGGAGAGAAGACCTCAAGGTACATGAGATTAACAAAAATGCCTCTCAAATGCTGAACTACTCATCATGACTGACTGCTGGTGTTTTCTGTCAAGCGTCTGTTGAAGGGTGCTGGGGTGAAGGGACAAAAGACTGTGTTCCTGCTTACCGATGCTCAGATCAAAGAGGAAGCCTTCCTGGAAGATGTTGATAGTTTACTGAACACGGGCGAGGTGCCCAACCTTTTTGCTGTGGATGAGAAACAGGAGATTATGGAGGTGAATCCTCTTCATCCGCGTTGTATGTGATACTCTCTTTCACTCCTGTCTATGTGTCTTGAGACTCCCAGACTCTCCCCGTTTCAGGCTGTGCTACCCATCGCCCAGGCAGGGAACAAGAACATTGAGTTCAGCCCTCTCTCGCTCTTTGCCTACTTTGTAACACGCTGCCGAGAGAACCTCCATATCGTGGTGGCCTTCAGTCCCATCGGAGATGCCTTCCGTAACCGTCTGCGCCAATTCCCCTCACTCATCAACTGCTGCACTATTAATTGGTTCCAGGTGAGTGCAGGATAAGGACAAGGTTTTCACTACATAATAACCCCTAATTAAAGTGTAATTTCTATCACTTCTCCGCTGCTTCGGTGGCTAATAAAACAGATACCACATTAGCATCTTAGTTCTTTATTGGAGCATATTTGAATTTTCATCTCATTTGATTTATTGGTCATATAAAATGTGTTGTTTTCCTGCAATTTCCAGCCCTGGCCAGAAGAGGCACTAGAGAAGGTTGCCAACAAGTTTCTTGAGACACTGGAAATGAGTGATCATGAGCGTAAAGAGGTCATGACAATCTGCAAAACTTTCCACACATCCACAACTGAGCTCTCTCATAGGTATGTAACGCACACGTTCTGTAGGCTTGTATACAGGGCTTGTAATGCACAGACTTGCCAGGACTGAGGCCCCGGGTCCCTGGTAAAAAAGGACCTCAATTAACCTTGTTTAATAAAATTCAAACCTCCCCTGTTGACTACCTTTACCATCACCTCCCCCACTTCCACTCCCCTGTTTACAACAACAGACTGTAGAAAAGAGCTGGGGAGTCTCTAAATTTACTCGAATAGCCTAGGGACCTGAATGAAAGCCATTGCAAAGATCACATGGAATTGAAGCAAAGCCAATGTACATTTTTATCATGGCCTTCTCATTCAATGTTTGACTGGTGTTGTTTTGCTCTGGCGCCCAGGTTTCTGTCTGAGCTGGGCCGACACAATTATGTGACTCCCACGTCCTACCTGGAGCTCATTGTAGCTTTCCGCCAGCTCCTCTCTCAAAAGCGAGATACTGTATTGAAAGCTAAGCAGAGGTACACGAATGGGCTTGATCAGCTAGCTTTTGCTGAGGCTCAGGTATGTGCTAATGCAATAACACCAAGAGGATGATATTCTTATTTTAAGTAAAGGCTGAATTCTTTTCTTATACTATATTCAATTCTGACTCCCTATATATGTGCATGGTATTCTCTGTCAAAACGAAGACCTTGTGGAAATACGGAGAGATCTGTGTGATGTCTGTAGTAGACTCACGTAAAAGATCCTGTGCCATCTGTCCGTCACACCATGGTGCTGAGCTGCTGTCTGATTGGGTAATTTATTGGAATTTACAGGTAGGGGAAATGAAAAAGGAGCTTGTGGACCTGCAGCCTAAACTGGAGATGGCCAAAGTAGAGAATACACACATGATGGAGGTAAGGGAGGGCAAATTGAAATTTCAGAATGTGACGCGCCCACCTTGTCTTTGCAGTTCAATGACAGGTTGCAGTTAGAGAAGTTACAGTCAATGCGATGCTTGCGATAAGATACTTTACTATATATCAACCATAGAGAAATTTATGCTTAAATTAAATGAAAAATATTTAAATAATAAGCTATATATAAAATATGTATATAATTTTATAAGCAACTATTAATATTTTGGGACACACTCAGCTGAAGGTCTGCAGCATTTACACAGGGTACATGTGACTGCATTTGCACTTGTGATTTTTATATGATATGAATAACAAGAGGAGAAGAGGCAAACAACAAGGCGCTAAAAACCACGCAGTCCAAGCATTTCTGGTGTTGGCATCATTCTGGGATTGACATTGATGAAGTAAACATGGCTAATGCGACCGTGGTGCCCGGCAGGTGATCAAGGTGGAGTCCGTGCAGGTGGAGGCCAAGAGCAAGGTCGTGCGTGTCGACGAGGAGGCTGCCACGCTCAAGGCCAACGAGGCGCAGGCCCTGAAGAACGAGTGTGAGAGTGACCTGGCTGAAGCCATCCCTGCCCTGGAAGCTGCCCTCTCTGCACTCGACACGCTCAAGGTGCAAGCTAAGCTACCCTAACCCAAGTACAGCTATCTCAAGGATGCAATGCATAGCCGGGCTCAGTGCCCTGCTCTTTAGTGACATGTGCAATAGAAAAAAAGATAAAAAACAAACTCTACTTGCTCAGATGATTGATAGCATTGGTTCAGAGCAATGCAATGCAATCAAAATAATGACGATCGGCTCCAAACTCTACCGACTTGCGTTTATTTAATTAGTGATGATTCTGGCATTAAAACTTCATCATTGTGTGTCCTTAGTTTGTGTTGTTTGTAGTGACCCCTCTCTGATAAAATGAAGGCAAGCCATTAAGGTTCTACCTTTATGATTTGAATAATTTATTGACATCCCCTCTAGGGCAGCCTCTGTCAATATATACGTGTATATATGAATTCTGTCAATGAAATGTGATTTCATTGACACTATTGGGTAACCTGTCTTTAAATGTCTAGCCATCTGACGTGACCATAGTAAGGTCAATGAAGAACCCTCCTTCAGCAGTGAAGCTGGTGATGGCGGCAGTTTGTGTAATGAAAGACATCAAGCCAGAGAAGATCAATGACCCCACAGGGTCTGGTGCAAAGGTGAGGCTGGGTTAGGTGGTGCAGGGCTGAGGGTGCAGGGCTGAGGGTGCAGGGCTGAGGGCGCATGGCTGAGGGTGTTTGGCTGAAGGCGCAGGGCTGAGGGCGCAGGGCTGAGGGCGCATGGCTGAGGGCGCACGGCTGAGGGCACAGGGCTAAAGGACGCATGGCTGAGGGCACAGGGCTGAGGGCGCAGGGTTGAGGGCGCAGGGCTGAGGGCGCATGGCTGAGGGCGCATGGCTGAGGGCGCAGGGCTGATTGCAATTTGTCTGCAGGTCGCCTCACATTCAGCTCAAGAAGATCAAAATTCTTAAAAGTACTATGCGAAGTGTCATAATGCCTAGACAGAAATGGAGCTCTTTAAAATGTATTTATAGTCTGTTTAAATACCATCTTCCCACAGATTCTGGACTACTGGGGTCCAAGCAAGAAACTACTTGGGGACCTGAATTTCTTGCGGGACTTGAAAGAATACGACAAGGACAATATTCCTGTAAGTCAGCGTGTGTTTCTGTTTAGTTGTTGTTGGTAGGTCTACAAATAAGGTCCTGACAGAGTGACTGTCAAAGAAAGGAATTTGTTTAAGGCAAATACATGAGTCAGAGCTCTGCTTTCCCTCTGTGTAATACAAAAGCCCACTGGTGTGCTGTGATTTCTGCAGATTGCTTCTGTCTTAATATAATTAATGTAACTGTAAGTGTCTCTTGATCTATGTGCAACAGGCATCTGTCATGCACAAAATCCGCAGTGAGTACATGACCAACCCTGAATTCGACCCTGCAAAAGTAGTAAAAGCCTCCTCCGCAGCAGAAGGCCTGTGCAAATGGATCACAGCCATGGAAGTGTACGACAGAGTGGCCAAGGTTACACATTTCATATTCTGATAAGTTTTTTTTTTTTAACCGTTGTTTTTTTTATTGTCCTAAAATCCCCGTAACCCTGTCCTGCAACACAAAAATTCCAATCGATATTTTCTATATCATTCCGTGTGTGTTCCCTGGATCGTGTCATTGATGGTGCCTGGGACGGACTGGCCTGCTGTTGCGGATGTTTCCCCACCTAGGATAGGCTCCAGGCTCCCCAGGCCAAAAGATGGAAGGCCTTTGTTCATTAAGAACCAGCTTAAATAATTGGCTGAACAGTAATGCCTAAGAAGTTCTTTTATAGGGAAACACATTTAACAAGTTTATTTGACAAGTTTTTAACAAGTTACTTTGGATAAATTATTTATTGCTGTTATGTTAAAGATGACACGGAAGAAAGTTTGGAATGGGCCAGCCAAAGCCAAGACCTAAATCCTGCTGAAAACCTGTGAGGTGACCTAAAGTGGGCCGAGCACAAGAGATGCCCTCGCAATCTGACAGATTTGGAGCGCTTTTAAAAGGAACAGTGTGCAAATATTGCCAAGTCAAGCTGTGGCATTCTGATAGACTCCTACCCAAAAAGACTGAATGTCATAATTTAAAGCAAAAGATGCTTCTACAGCACAAAGTAGCCGTTTAAGGGTGTGCACACTTATGCAACCAGCTTATTGTACATTTCTTATCGTTTATATTTTCACCCCTAACAGATTTGTTTGTTTTTCAATTGAATTGTACAAGTTAGGTCACATTAAAGGTGGGAAGGGCAGGAAAATAATTTATTGTCGTTTCATTTTTTTATCATGACAAATCGCTGGCTTTTTAACAGGGGTATGTACACTCTTTATACCCACTGTATGTATTTTTGCATGGTCTTCTCAGGTGGTTGCACCCAAGAAGGCTAAACTAGCTGAAGCCCAGCAATCCTTGGCTACCACCATGGCCCTGCTAGAAGAGAAGCGGGCCGAGCTGAAAGAGGTGGAGGACCGGCTAGCGTCCCTTCAGCGCACCTTCGAAGAGAAATGCCAGGAAAAAGCCCAACTGGAGTTTCAGGTGGACCTCTGTGCTCGCAAACTGGAAAGAGCTGAGAAACTGATTGGAGGTCTTGGAGGAGAAAAAACAAGGTTTGAGATTTATTCTTTGCAGATTTTTGTATCATTTTACATAATGGAGGGTGTCAATGATGCACAAGGATATGATTTTTGAGAGGACAGTCCTAGAAACCAACAACTAACTGGGGTTAGGGTGAGGCTCAGCAGGTAAGGATGTTGTGTCTCTGATTGGAAGGTTGCTGGTTCAAATCCCAGGTTCAGAAAAGTGATTTAACCATTGGGCTCTTGACCAAGGCAATTAACACCCCCCCACCCCCAAAACTGGCTAACACCATTTTGTCAAAAGTATGTTGCTTTGGACAAAAGTGCTTACTAAATAAATAATGTAATTAACCATCTATTGGAATGTCATAAGAAAAAAAAATAGATTTTTTTTTCCCAGATCTACCCTCCATAGTCAATTTTTATTTTGCTCATAGGTGGTCAAAAGCAGCGGATGATCTGCAGAATGCTTACAACAACCTGACAGGGGATGTCTTGATCTCTGCTGGAGTCATAGCCTACTTGGGGGCCTTCACAGCTGCATTTCGGCTGGACTGCACCAAATCGTGGACTAAGCTCTGCAAGGTATATACTCATCAATACTCATCAATACTCATCAATTCTTACCAGCGAAATGAATTATGCCAAAAACCTGAAGAGAATCTGTGCTGGTGGAAAATTTACCAAACCCAGCTATTACTGTATGACACTGTTCCAAGATTTGTTCTGGAAGCTATTCTGCTGTTTATTAAATCCTTGATATTTGTATATAGTGATATGTTTCCATTGTTTTGCCTCAGTATATGCATTTGTTATTTTGAGTTTGGTATTAACTGTTCGCAATGTTCAAAAATTCCCCAGGCAAAGAACATCCCCTGCTCAGATGATTTTTCTTTAAGTAAGTCCTTGGGAGATCCTATCAAAATTAGGGCCTGGAACATTACAGGCTTACCTACAGACAACTTCTCCATTGACAATGGAGTCATTGTGGACAACTCCAGGAGATGGTGAGTCATTAATGCCTGCACAGCCAAGTTTCCATCATAAGCATGTCAAATGTTTTTATGATATTGATTTGTAATCATCACCTGTATAGTGAACTATTTCACCCAGCAGCTTCTACAGGATCTAAAATTTCTCTTGGATCCCTTTATAGGCCATTGATGATTGACCCTCAAGGGCAGGCTAATAAGTGGGTGAAGAACTCAGAGAAGGACAACAACCTCAGTATAATTAAGCTGACTGATGCGGATTATATGCGGACTCTGGAGAACTGCCTGCAGTTTGGTACTCCTCTACTACTGGAGAATGTTGGTGAAGAGCTGGACCCCTCATTAGAACCTCTACTGCTGAAGCAGATCTTCAAGCAAGGTGCAGTGTTGTCCAAGGCTTCTAATTAATTCATGACATAGCAGTACAGTAGTTCTGAAGATTTCACCCCAACATAGCTGGCCCCAAAGTACATTGTGAACGAAAACATTTATAAGCCAGACCTAAGCTTCTGTTTTCTTGCAACTTGTCAACATGCAACATCTTACAGTCTCAGTATCATCTCATTGCAAGCAGTGCTCTCTCATGTCATTTGTCACTGATTTGTCTATCCATTTATTATGCCCACAATATTGACAAGGACTAGCCCAGTGAAAAATATCATTTTCTCTAGCTAGACAAATTGGCATCTCTAAATTGCCCATATGTGTTTGTGTGACTGGCATCCCATCCAGGATTTTCCATGTGCTCTATTTATTTTCAGATGTGCCCCCAATCCCCCCCCCCCATAATATGCAGCTGAAAGATGAGTGGATGTATAACAGACAGGAATACTGTGCCTGTATTGATATGAACACACAGACACAGAATCCTGTTTTAATGCTCTAATCATCAGAATAACAGAAGTGAGCGAAAGGGATTTATGCTTTGTATAGGATTATACTATAGAGACTGGTTCTAGTAGAAATGTAAAGGCTCTTTGTACCCCTTGTAGGAGGCATGGACTGTATCCGGCTGGGAGAGGCTGTGATAGAGTATTCCAGTGACTTTCGTCTGTACATCACCACCAAGCTGAGGAACCCTCACTACCTGCCTGAGCTGGCAACAAAGGTGTCACTGCTCAACTTTATGATCACCCCTGAAGGGCTGGAGGACCAGCTGCTGGGTATCGTGGTAGCCAAGGAGAGGTAAGGGTGACGTGAATGACCAGCAAAACATTCAATCTTTCAATTGCCTGCCCTCCAGACCAACGTCAGTGTAATATATCATAATAAAATGGCCGCAGCGGCTTCAAAACCTTCATGACCCATTAGAGTAAGGACATCTATCTCATGGCTGTTCATCTTGGCAGGCCAGAGCTTGAGGAAGACAGAAATGCTCTGATCCTGCAATCGGCAGCCAACATGAAACAGCTGAAGGAAATCGAGGACAAGATCCTTGAGACATTGCAGTCCTCAAAGGGCAATATCCTCGAGGATGAGAGCGCTATTCAGATCCTGGACTCCGCCAAAATCATGTCAAACGAGATAAACAAGAAGCAACAGGTCAGATCCTCGTGAGGAACTTGTTTTATTTTGATGGCCATACACGGGATAGTATGTGGAGCTCTGATTACGTCTTCTGCTCTTTTCGTCAGGTAGCTGAAAAGACGGAGATCAAGATTGCAGAATCGAGGGAGGGATACAGGGCGGTGGCCAAACATTCCTCTATCTTGTTCTTCAGCATTGCTGGCCTAGCTAATATAGACCCCATGTACCAGTACTCTCTTAGCTGGTTCATTAACCTCTACATCAGCTCCATCCAGGACAGGTGAGAGAGGAATACAGGCACAATAAGGTGAACAAGGGGCTGAACTCAAGGGGTGTGGTTTGTGGTGCTCTGTGGCACTATTTGTTAGACTTTTGTGCCTGTGATCGAAAGGTCACTTGTTTGAAACCTCGGCAGAGTAGTCACATCACTGTGCAGCCCTAGAGCAAAACTCTTAACACCCCCCCAAAAATAAACACTCTAGGGGTGCCAGATAAATGGCGGCCTCTGTGCTCACACCCTAAGCTTCATTCCCCACTGCATGTCTCAAAGGAGAGATATGAGATATACAAGATGGTGCAAAAAGAAAATAATGTCATTTAGTCTAAAATTATATATATATCACATACACACACACACCTTTTCATAACATTAAGCAGACTTGAGTTATTCCTGCTCTGTATAATTTCCCCAGGTGAATGTCTAGCAGGTGGCTGCTTTTCCTGCTTGATATCGAAAACACAAACAGGGAGAGCTTTTCGATAACAACGCCTCACCCATAGGGAGACTCCCTTGTCCTCTGACATCTGCTCTTCTTCTAGTAATAAGTCGAAGATCTTGGATAAGAGGCTGCGGTACCTGATGGACCACTTCACATATAATCTGTACTGCAATGTGTGCCGCTCGCTGTTTGAGAAGGACAAGCTGCTCTTCTCTTTTCTTCTGTGCTGCGACCTCCTGCTGTGAGTTTGGCGGACAAATGGCTGCAGACCGCTGTAGCTTGTGTTGTTGTTGTGTCTGTAAGCTACGTCTGTTTCGTTGGGTTTTAGCATCTGCTAAGGTATTGAATAAAATAATAATTATTAATATATTACATGTTTACATATGGCTTATATTCAGAGACAGCTCAACCCTCTTCCTGACAGCAGGACCAAATTCAATTAACTTACTTGTCATTTATCATCTTTCTTCCAATTCTGACAGACTGATCAGATTGGGGGCTTCCTGGTGGCTGCTGGGCCTCTATATTCTCTGTCACTTGTACAATAACTGATCATAGCTGCTAAGGACATTTACGGCAATCCATCGTATGAATGAATGAAAATCAACTGTTGATTTGAGTCAATCAGATTTTTTTTTTCATTTGAATCTCTCCTTCCACTGCTCAGGGACAAGAAAGAAATAAATTACTCAGAGTTTATGTTTCTTCTGACGGGGGGCGTGGGTCTCCAGAACAAACTTTCCAATCCAGACCCCAGCTGGCTCCAAGATCGAAGCTGGGATGAGATCTGTCGGGCTAGTGACTTGCCTGCCCTCCATGGCCTGCGGTAGGAGACAACAGCCTGGAGACACACACACACATATCGAATATATATATATATATATCTTTCCAAGGCATGTAAAGGAATTACAGCGATGTCTCGTATTTAGGGAGAGTTTCGGCAAACATCCGGAGAACTTCCTGCCAATTTATGACAGCAAGACACCATACAACACAAGCTTGCCTGAACCATGGTGTAACAAACTCAATGATTTTCAGAAGATGATTATCTACCGATGTCTCAGGCCTGATAAGGTGAGGGTTTGACTAAACCTTATGTGGTAGAAAAATTCCAAATTACTGGTTAAGCCACTAATCATGAAACTCCGGACCTCTCAGTTGTGAGCAAAGTTCTCTCTTTTATTTGAGAAAAACAGCAAAGCGCTCCCATCACACTCTGGCACCAGGTATCCAGTACTCCGAACATAAAGAGCAACCAGTTGATAACCCTTAACTTTCAATTCAAGATAAAGTTTTCTAAGTCCTGTTTGGTCACAAAACAACAACAAACCAAGCTCAAGCGTAAAACAAACACAATTCTCCTGCTCTATTGGTTCACTCTGGTAGCAAGGTAAAATCTACCCATATTGGTTAATTTACCAAGACATGTCTTGATTGCTACGCTCCTACTTGAGATATGAATATACTGTAGATCATGATTATATTGACATTGAAACATTGTAAATACTTGGTTAACCTTTGATTAATATGATTGACATATCATATTGGTGTATTGTCATTGATTCACTGTAAATACATGGTTAACATATGATTAATATCTTATACATTTGTACTACTGTATAACATATTGCGTATGGCCTACTGCAACGACTTCATAACTACAGCTCTTAGTGCACCAGTTGGGGCAGCTTCGAATCCCTTCCTGCAGGCAGTTTCTCCCCCCCTCCTTCTCCGCTGTCTATGTCTCCAAGGTTTGATCTAACATGAGGCGAGGACACACAGTATTCAAAACAATCCCGTCTTGCCTAATGCCTAAGACATAACAGACTCTATATGTCTCCCCTCCTACCACTGTCAGATTTTTTTTCCTCACTTACAGTTCCAGCATCAAGCATATAGATCTGGAAATGGTATTCATTTAATGTTTTTTTTGTCATTTGAAAGATTGTGCCAGCTATTGCTAATTATGTGAGTGGCAGATTGGGTAAGAAGTTTGTGGAGCCTCCGCCGTTTGACCTGAGTAAAAGCTACTTTGACTCAAACTGCACCCTACCCTTAATCTTCGTGCTGTCCCCTGGAGCAGACCCCATGGCAAGTGAGTATTGGTTACAGCTTAATCATAAGAGCCTTGTAAAAGTGCTCATCGTGTTATTGTCATGCATAACTGCAGTGCTGTGCTCTGTCCATTACAATTAGAGCTTGGCTGAAAGCTTGATCTTTACTAATTATCACGGTAATATTTTCCTCTAGCTGTTCCAGAGATGTGGTTTACATTGAGACTCTTGTTTACTTTGTAGATGTAAACAAAGCAGGAAGTTCAAATATTGGAGATGCTTACGGCTGTATAATAATAATTGAAAGCTTGCCTGATCTTCCAGTTAGTCTTAATGAAGATTGGATTTGAATGGTGTGTCTATGGTGTCTGGAATAATGTTTTCAATCAATCCTGTTATGTAAATACAGTACATGATTGATCGAGTATGCAAGTCATATGTTAATTTTTAAAGTAGAGGAGATGCAGCCAATGAAAGAAGCCTTTATATAGAGTAATATTCCAAAAAGTAAAAACAATGAATATAGAAAAGGTTTTTGGCTTTAAGGTTAAGTGTACAGTGGCAACTTATAAAATGACTGAACTGAAATGAGAAAAAAAAATAAATAGGTGTTTTAAAAGTAAAAAGTGTACAAACACACACACACTGTATATACATCCTTATTAATGCAAAAGTATAACTTTGATTTAACACTCAGTGTAACAAACGTATAACATCAAAAATTTTAGACGAAAAAAATCTACCAGTAAAATTCATTTTTAAAAGCTTGGCAATGTCACATGTTGGCAACTATGAGTCTTTTAACAGAATTGTTCCTGATGTTGTGACCAAAATTGCAGGCAGGGAGGAGGGAGTGTGTGACTCAGCAGGTTAGGATACTGTGGCTGTGATCAGAAGGTGACTGGGTGAAATCCCAAGGTCAAGAGAGTGATTTCACTATTGGATCCCTGAACAAGGCCCTTAACCCCCAATTGCTTTTGCAGAGGAATTGTCTGACCCTGCTTTCTTGAGAGTATGTTTCTTTGATTAAAAACATCCGCAAAGTAAAACAGAGGCAAATTGCATGGTTTTCTCAGGTTTGCTGAAGTTTGCTAACAACCAGGGTATGGGTGGTTCGAAGTTCCAGTCCATCTCGCTGGGTCAGGGCCAAGGTCCTATTGCTGCCAAGATGATCCAAGCTGCCTCAAAGGAGGGCACCTGGGTCTGTCTGCAGAACTGCCACCTTGCCATCTCCTGGATGCCAACCCTGGAGAAGATCTGTGAGGAGCTCAGCCCAGAAACATGCCACCCTGACTTTCGCCTCTGGCTCACCAGTTACCCTTCTGCTAAGGTACTCCACCTACTTACCTCTGTATTCAAGTGACGCCAAAAGGCATGTGACATAAACGCAAAATTCTGTCATCAGTTCCCAGTGACCATCCTCCAGAACGGGGTGAAGATGACTAATGAACCACCCACTGGCCTGAGGCTGAACCTTCTTCAGTCCTACATGTCTGACCCACTCTCTGACTCCCAGTTCTTCGCTGGATGTCCAGGCAAAGAGTTGGTCAGTGCGCATCCTGTTTATTTGACCCCTTTTAAATCTGACATTTGTGGAATTATTCATAAATTCACAGGCCCTTTCTCACTGTTGTGGTCAGAGAAGTGTACCACAACCTTTCCAGCCGCAATTCAAAGATCGGAGCAAGTTTTTACCCTCAGGCCATCCTTATACTGAATGAGGACCATGGCAGTTTTACACACTTTATACAATACACCTTTCATTGCACATTTACAACTGCCCTCTATTTCTGTCATATTTTTCAGTCTCATTTTATTGCTATTTTTATCTTTTTTTCATATTTTTTTTCACATTATTGTTTCACTTCGTATTTTGTACAGAGGCTGAGCTAGAAATTCTTCCTTGCCCCTACCCATTTTCATATATATTTTATATGTTCAAAGGCCCCTGTAAAGTGTTTGCCAGGGCATGCATGCCCCTACTCCAGCCCTGATTATGGATTTCCTTTTTAACACGATTCCTGAAACAGACAGGAAGTCATTTCCCTGCTCGTATGTGCAGCGTACACCTGCGCATGTGAAAAGTTAAACTGAAGCTTGTGTTTGTGGTGCAGTACTATAGGAAGAGGACTGGACTTTGAGCAGCATATCCTTCATCGTAACATCCTTTCTGTTTCGCCCTCTTCCAAAGGTATGGGAAAAGCTGGTTTATGGGGCCTGTTTCTTCCATGCCCTGGTCCAGGAAAGGAAGAAGTTTGGGCCCCTGGGGTGGAACATTCCCTACGGCTTTAACGATTCCGACTTGCGCATCAGTATCCGGCAGCTGCAGGTAGGTGGCAGTGGAGAGTTATGGTACAGCAAATAGGACATATTATGGTGTCATTGTGAGGACATGAGTAAGAAGATAAGCATACAAACATATAATCCATTATGGGGAACATACAAAATGAGCAGCTGCACATACATTCAAGCATCCGCAGCGGTTTCAGAGCACATATGGAGTAGAATCCACATGGGAAAATATGCCTAGATAATTTAACTTTGCATGAGACACACATGTGAAAGCAAGTTTTGAGGCCAAGAACCCTATCCCACTGAACCATACACCATTACTGGTATGAAGTGAGATATTCTGAACATATAAGTTATGTGTAATGGTATAGAAATATCACAAATCAGTATGTAACTTAGTTTTGAAGTCACGGTTCGGTATGTTTTCGGTACAGCAGGGGTGAAAGAAACAAACGATAAATTCCTTAAGAGAAGAGGTCAAAATGATTTATGACCTGAAGGTCAACAGGTTACGTGTGAAACATTCACTGGGCATGGTTGGGTTGTAGCCAGGTGACGTCAGGACCAGTGACGTGGGATGGTTTTTAAAAAAATACATATAATTATTTAATTATTTTTATTTATTTGTTTGTTTGTTTATTATTATTATTATATGTATTTATTCATTTATTATAATTATTGTTTATTTTGTTTAATTATTATTTATGTAATTATTATGTATTTTATTTTGAGGACGTGCTTATAAGTGGGGTATTTTTGGTCAG
>JABFDZ020000109.1:19995652-20038090 GCA_019775955.2 Pollimyrus isidori | reverse complement strand
CTGACCAAAAATACCCCACTTATAAGCACGTCCTCAAAATAAAATACATAATAATTACATAAATAATAATTAAACAATATAAACAATAACTATAGTAATACACAAATAATTAAATCATTTAAAAATCTACCGTCACTAGTCCTGACGTTACCTGGCTACAACCCAACCAAGCCTCAGTGAACTTTTCACCCGTAACCTTTTGACCTGTCTCAAAAAATATAAAGCATAACAAAATGAATATCCATTATGGTGAAGCTTTAAAAAAAAAAACACCTGTACTGTACTAATGACGAGGGAGGGTCTTCAAGTACTGGCTTATCTCCAGTCACTATAACTACATGCATGCATCGTGCCGCGGCTTCAGCTGCCCTATTCTGAATGTTACTCGGGGGAAACACACAAACACACACAGGTTCTACTGTTACATTCAATGCATTTGTTCGGTACATATGCGTATTGAACTGAAAGATCCCTACCAAAGATTTTCACTATAAATGTACCGTTACACTCCTAATAGTGATGTACTCTTTGTTTTTCACCCCTAATGCCCGGTTTTTGATCCCCAGCTTTTTGTGAATGAGTACGATCAAGTTCCCTTTGAGGCCATTACCTACCTCACAGGAGAGTGCAACTATGGTGGTCGGGTGACCGATGACTGGGACCGACGTCTGCTGATGACCACCCTGGCTGACTTCTACAACAGAGACATCATCGAAAACCCCCACTTCAGCTTCTCTCCCAGTGGCAAATATTATGCACCACCCAAATCGATCTATGAGGAATATGTTGAGTTCATTCGGGTGAGCTTGGGTGTCTAGCCACGTTGGACTTATCGGTATTTTGATTGATTGGCTGACTAATGAATTTTTCTTTCCACAGAATTTGCCATTCACCCAGCACCCAGAAGTTTTTGGAATGCATGAAAATGTGGATATTTCTAAAGACCTACAGGAAACTAAGTTACTGTTTGACTCATTGCTATTGACCCAGGGAGGTGGGACAAAGGGTGGTGCTAGCATGGGCGGAGATAATGCCCTTTTTGACATTGCTAATGACATCCTCACCAAGGTACAGCAATCTCTTCCCTTTGACATTGAGACACAGTTCTTCGAGTGTGTTTGGGTGGAATGGTGATTAGCATCAATCAACAAGCGTTTTATTAAGGGATGGGTCCAGGAGTGTATTCAGGGGTGGGGCCACAGGGGCACTGCCCTCCGCTGAAAGCTGATTGGCCCCCAGAGTGCCCCCTCCCCTGTCAATAATTCAAAACATATCATTGCATAATGATAAAGTTGGCCACTCTGTATGAATTATGGCTCCTCTTACAACGATTAAATACAATGATCCCCACTGGAGGTGGTCAAAGAAAAGATCAACATAGCACAGCAAATGTGTTTTGGCATAAGGGTCTGCTATTAATTATGCTCATTTAATTCTTCCTCAAGACAGTTGGTAAACCCCATAACTCTTTATACACGCAAGTTTTGTTTTCCTATTTCTATTTTACAATATGCTTGTCACTGACAACCTGTGATACTGCATCACATCTTAATTATTGCTCTTTATTCATTCAGCTTCCAGGAAACTTTGACATTGAGGCCGCCCTAGTCAAATTCCCTGTGCGATATGAAGAGAGTATGAACACTGTCCTGGTGCAAGAGATGGAGAGATACAATGTGTAAGTGCTGAAGCGTGAAGGCACTCACTCTCGCAACTCTGCTTCTCTTCCCACTGTTAGACCTGCAGGGTTACAAAAAAAAATGTTTAATTTTTTTATGGCCTCCAGGCTGAGAACCATAATCTACAACAGCCTGCAAAACCTCCAGAAAGCCATCAAGGGCTTGGTTGTGATGGATGTGGAGCTGGAGGCTCTGGCCAGCAGCCTCCTAGTGGGGAAGGTTCCGGAGAAATGGGCCAAGCACTCCTACCCCAGCCTGAAGCCCCTAGGCAGCTACGTCACAGACTTCCTGGCCAGGCTGAAGTTCTTCCAGGTTCATCAAGAAACACAAATTTATCTGTGTATTATATCATTGATTATATAATATTATATATGAATATCATTCAACAAGAAACAGTACAAAAATTATTAACCCGACTTGGAGAGCGATTCTTTAGTTCTGATGCCTATGTAGTCCTACTTACTGCATTTTCTAGTACTGCACAATTCAGTTTTGTTGGCATCCTGTCCAGCCGGAATGTGCTGCAGGTCACCTTCTGACCTATACATCCATCCATCCATCTTCTGAAACTGCATGTCCTGTTCAGAGTCGTGGGGGGTCCAGAGATTATCCTGGAGGCTAAGTGCACAAGGCAGGCCACAACCCAGGATGGAGTGCCAAGCTATCACAGGGCACACTCACACACCAGTCACTCACGCATGCGCACCTATGGACAATGCGGTAACTTGAACATGCAAACTCTGCACACATGGAACCCTGGTGGAGACTCAAACTGTGGTCCCAGAGGTATGAGGTGACAATGCTAACCACCGCACCTCCATGACCCTGACTGGGATAAGTGGTTGTTGGATAGATGTTTCGCTAGATGAATCATGTGAACTAAGGAAGTGTTTTGTGTGCTATGTTTCTTCTTTTGTGTCCTTGCAGGAGTGGTATGATAAAGACAAGCCCACTGTCTTCTGGCTGCCAGGCTTCTTCTTCACCCAGGCTTTCCTGACAGGAGCAATGCAGAACTATGCCAGGAAATACTCCACCCCTATTGATCTCCTTGGCTATGAATTCCAGGTGCTGTCAATCACATTTTAGCATTAGTAGTGTGTAACTTTTCATACTAAACTTACCTTCTCATACCTGTCCCCAACATGACAGGTGCTTCCCACTAACAAGTCAGACATCTCCCCAGATGATGGAGTATACATCCATGGCGTCTTTCTGGATGGTGCACGTTGGGACAGGGAAAGGTAAATCTCAATATACTTTTTTAAAATGAATAAGAATTATTATATGATGTGGTTCCTTTTATCCGTACAATATATATATATATATAATGATTTATTATGACTGAAGTTATTACAGTACAACATAAGCATTATTTTGTCAACTGTTTATCAATGAGCATGTTTTCATAATTCCTCATAGTGAAGTTCTGGCTGAACAGCACCCCAAATTACTCTTTGACTTAGTCCCCATCATCTGGATAAAGCCAAGTAAGTATAATGTGTTATCAGTCTGTTTAGATGAGAGTGACCAAGCATAATTAATAAATATGCTTACGTTTTATTTATTATGGGAAAATACCTAGAAGCTGAGGTATATTCCACCAAGCAGGAGTAAGGGAAAGTCTGACTTATTTCGACAAGTCTGATTAATTCAAGTGGGAGTTCCGTTCCATCGACGTTTCTTAAAATGAATCCCCTCTGAGTTACCATGGTAATTTAAGCAAATGAACAAGTCTACTCCGGACCAGGTTAACTGTCACGCGTCTCAAAAAACGTCCGCCGTCACAAAAGATCGTTCCACCGGATAAAATTCCGCGCTCAGTACTCACGTCATATAATCTGTTGAATTATGTCTTCTCATCTGTCACAATATTTTACATTATCTGCTTAAATTATTTTGTTAATCTGTAAGGTGCAATGTACCAAAATGGCATGCCCCGATATATTTGATTTTACGATTACGATCTTCGTATACCTACAGTGCGTTTTTCTGTTTTAAGTGACGTTTTCGATTGAGTTAGCGGGAGTGTGGGTGTTGTAACATACAGGATAGACTTTCCACTTTAGTGCGCACAACCACGCTATTTAAGAAGCCCCAAAAATGGATGAACGATAGATCGACCAAAGGAATGTTTCTTACCGCCGCAGAATAAACGCTGCTAATGGAACGGTATGAAAAATGCAAAGATGTAATCGTTAAAAAAGGCAATACTATGGCCATAAACACAGCCAGGGAGTTGGCTTGGCAATGAATTGCAGACAGACTAAACGTAACAAGTGCTTAGTATGGTAGTAGAGTGGTTTATGCTGCCTCCTTATAATGCAAAAGTTGCTGGTTCGATCCCCAAAGCCAACGGGGAACTCTCTGAGTTGATTTCACCTGCTGTCATTCATGTATAATATTATTTGATCTCCGAAAAATACTCTAAATCACAAACGTGTGAAGTGTTCTGCACAAATAAATGTATGTTGTCTTTTCTATTTTAGTAGTAAACTTTCAAAGTAGACAGTGACTAAAAATATAAAAATATCTTCCTGTACATATTATTTTAACGGATTTAAAATAATTCAATCAGATAATGTGAAATATTATGTCAGATGAGGACACATAATTCAACGGATTACATGACATGAGTAGTAAGATTGCGGAATTTATTTCCAGATGTTTTGCAAACCCTTGGCCTTCCATTGTTAAACATAAACAACAGTATGATTTTTCATTGTAAAATATAAGGATTGTGCTGTGTATAGCTCTGTGGGTTTGGGATCAGTGCCTGCGTGTGCAAGTTCATGGGGTCAAGTCCTTGGCCAGCAAAGCAATCATAACACCATCGGGCCCTTGAGCAAGATTTTTAAACCGCAGCAGCCGCTTGAGGGGCATGGTCTGACCCCAAGGTTTCCTCACTTGTCCGTCACGTTCAGCATCTGCTAAAGAAACACATGTAAATTAACTTCAGGTATTAAAGAAAGCTTTGGCCAGGGGTGATCGGTTTTAACCAAAAGGGCCGCTGTGTATGTGGATTTTCACTGCAACTTCTGAATTAGATTACTAATTAGAGGACTGATTGGCTGAAGAGTCCTCACACCGGGGTTTGAACCGCTGATGTCAAGGTTATCCCAAAAACCTGCGTACACACTGGCCCTTTGCGGGTAAGATTGCCCATCCCTAGCTAAGGCCAAAACCCTTTAGAGTTCAAAAATATATATTAGCTGTTCTGATCTAAACTGATCCAGTTAGATTTTGACCATAACTGTCAAAAACTAGCAAAGTATCATAATGCGTCAGTAATTATCATCAGTTAATTTTAGGCTTCCCCTCAAGGTTTTGAATACCAGGCTCCACTCAGTCACCGTTGAATAGATGGACTTATGGCATTTTGTTAGTGTTGTCTGTGTATTTCATAAATAGTTAGGCTTGATTTCCATATACATGTCTAACATGTCTTTATCATGTCTCTTTATCCAGCGGAGAAGAACTCCAGTGTGCAGACACAAAGCCTCTATGTGTGTCCTCTATATAAAACCAGTGAGCGCAGGGGGACGTTGTCCACCACGGGACATTCCACCAACTTTGTCATCTCCATGACACTGCCCACCAGCAAGAGTCCACAGCACTGGATCAAGAGAGGGGTAGCCATGCTGTGCCAGTTGGACGATTAACTGGCATCCATGGCTGTTTGTAAATGTCCCATTATTAAAAGGCCAAGAGGACTGGATCTAATACTAAATCACTATCCTGCTTTGAATAATCTGTTTTTGAAATTCTGGTAAAATGCAATAATCATGTTGCTTATTTTGACTTCAGTTAGCACAACATTCCATAGGTTATTTAAACAGGAAGGAGATCTTGGATGTTATTGTTTTGTTTTCCTATGTTTTTCCCCCCACTAAAATTTCTGCTTGAATACCTGTATGTAATATTAGATAGGAAGTCAGTGGGTATTTATAGTTTTTGCTCAGGTTCAGATATTTATGTTTTCATGGCATGGATGCCCTGTGTTTCCCCCACCTTGCGCGCTGTGCTTTCTGGGACGGGATCCAGGCTCACTGTGACCCTGCCCTGGACCAGCGGAGAAGCACTTTATGGCACAGGAAATTCATTATAAAGAAGACAGTGCCATCTTGTGGCTGCACGAAAATTAGAACGAAAACTTGTACTGCAGAGGCATATTATCACACAGCCTTAACGTTTTGCGTATTAAATAAAACGAAATTCCATCTTGGATAAACAGTTAGTCCCACCGATTTTCCACCTTTCTCCCCTTCCACCTTTGAATTCAGTTGTCTTAGCAGCAACACACTTGTGTGTTGTTTGAGAGCGTAAGTAATGTCATTGAGATCTCGTTTTACCACAAGGATAATGTTAAGAAATCATCTAACATTACCTTCGTGGTAATGTTTAAGAGAACATCTTTGTTGTCGGTTTCCCTCTCCCGCACGTGCGCAGACGTCAAATCGCACAGGAATATGTTTCCAAATAAGGTTTTGATAGCGACTCAAACTTCGTTAAATCGTTAAATTGGTATTAAAACAGGTGACAGTAACATTAAATATCAAACTGCTTAAACTAAGAGTGACACGTACAGGGAAACATACATCAAAGAGCAGACATTAAATGTATCTGATAGAATAACATTAAGAAACTTCCCCTGTAAATAATCTCAGAGAAACGAAGGGTTTACGGCTTTTTAAACAGCATAACATTTCAAAATGTTCCTGATTTCCAAAAGGTCCCACAGAAATACTTTCTTTGGATGTAATATTTACCAAGCAAAACCAACAACATACTTCAAACAAATTATAACATTATCCACATAAATATGTATGTTTTATATAAGTTATAGGTATATGTGTGATGTGATTATTGAAAATATGATTAGGAAGGTCTGACCAAAACGTTAATTGTTCATACAGTGCAGTGAAGTAAAAGATGGGGTCTGTTCGTTTTTTCCTAAATTGGAAGAAAGAAACGTATGAGTTTACATTAACATCACATAGCATATAGGGGGCGCTTGTTCCTAATACGGTAGCACGATGGGCGAACGCGTCAGAGATTGAATGGCGGAGGTAGGGTGAAGGTGGACTGCTGTCTTGGTAATAGAGAGGCCACGCTCACGTCGTCCTCCTGAGTCTGACATGTATATTCGGCCACGCACATATCGACCAGTAAACTTGGAATGGACGGAATAGACAGCGAAGGAAACTGCAGGACCACTGCCGTGGGCGGCTCCGTGGAGAGTCCCGGCATTTCAGACCTGTCGCTGGCAGCCAGCGCTGCCGTTACGCGCAACAAAGATGGCGAGGAGACCGCGTACGAGGCGCCGTTATCCCGTGCAGATGTCGCAGAAGGGCGTGCACTCTGGGAGCTGGATCCCAGCAGAGGTTACCAGAAGATGTTTGTGAATCCTGCAGAAGAGGCGCTACGCCGAAATTTCCACATTCCGAAGAACAAAGAAAAAAAAGGTTGTGACCGCACATTGCTGCTAAACGGGCTGTTATTTCCCCCGTATAATTTCCTGCATGCAAGAGGCAGATTTATACTTTTTGCCCGGCTAAGAATTTCACTTTCGTAACTGGCTGAACCAACGGCCGAGGGTAATTTATGAACGTGAACGCCGATGTCTTATTCTAGGATGCACCGTGCAAATGAAACTGAGTGTTTAGGTAAGTTTTATAAGCTGATATTCAGCTGGCAGCCCAAGGAGAGAGAGAGACACGTGATGGGGATCGCAGTTTGGGCGCCTTTATTTCACGGAAATACATGAGGACTTCGAACGCAATGAAAACGATGAATTTCATAAAGAAACCAAGATCTTTTGAAGAGGTTACTGATGATTGAAACAATGGCTTCTCCTTTATTTTACATTTGCCATTTTTTCAAGGCAACAAGGCACAGTGCCTGAAAATGGTTGGAGCACAGATCATGCTTGCTCTCTGGCTTGATTTTAAATCATGCAGTTAAACAATGTTAACTGCAAAGGACCTTGTTTAAAAAGACATGATTCATAAGAAAGCCAGATTAATAAGATTTTGAACCTGTAGTGGGAGAAAATTCCCACATAGGTACTTAAACCAGTAACTACTTATGGGTTGCTGGCTACAGTCTATAATTATTTCATTATGTGGATCACCACATAAGAACGTAATGGTACATACTTCTGTACCTTCACGCAGGATGAAACTTCTCCATCATATTTTCAAGGTGGACTTTCCTTGGCTAAGGATGTCTTCACGGTGATGGTCATCTGCATGGTGTGCTGCTGACTTGTATAACTGTGGAGATGGAAACCAAGGGAAGTGTTTGGGGAACTGAAGGTCACACACACGTGATACTGCTGTGTGTTAGTCTATAGGGGTTTTACTTGAGACAAGTGGAAACTGTGTCTCTACAGCTGTTGCATAATGAAAACCTACACAGATACAAAAATGATGCCGGAACTGAGTCATGAGCCTATTCACGGTATTGACTCAGCCTGATATCAAATGGTTTGATTCGATAGAATCAGAATGATAAAGATTACAAGAAGACTTTAACCAGTAGAATGGAGAGCTGTTGATGTTTTGGACAGGCATACAATTTGAACCGTGAGGGCCTTTTTTTTAACTCGGTCATACCGTGTATAATATAAATTATTTACTATGTCAGTTGAGACAAATGCCACAATGAAAATGTGTTAAATTGTAAAAGTCAGTAAAATTGTGCTCTGAAAATATTAACTGAAACTTTAATAATTTACCTCATTTACATGGCCGAAGTTTTTGTTAATCTAAATGCTGAGCATAGAAAACTGATAGTCATACCTACAAATACTTTTCCTCAAACATTCCTACTGCAAACACATTCCACAAAGATTGCAAGAGTACCTTCAAGGGAATCTTTGCTGCTTCAGAAGGAAGCGTGTAATGTTGATTTGTACTGTGATCAGCATATATACATATTTTTCCAAGACCAGTAGCTAGAAATATATTTTGTGGGGGTCCTGCAACCCTACCAATAGGTCTACCTCTGTAGAGCTTTTATGCAATGGGAGGTGATGCAAATTTCAGGGGCTTTCACAATCGTAATTTTATTAGCTAGCAACATGCCTGACCAGTACTAAAGAAAAATTTGGTGGTTCAAAAACCATCCTTTTACTATGTGGCTACGTGCCTGTATTGCTCACTTGCATCATTGTTTGGCCTCCATGTTTACGTCTGTAAAATGTACAAGTCAAGTATCAATCATCAGTCCTCGCTTAAGTTTCACTACATCATCCAGCCTATGCTGTTTTCAGACCACCCCAAAACACAAATAAACCTGACCCTGGCTTGTTGATTGGTGTTCAAATTCACTCAGCAAAAGAAGCCCATCTCTTTGGAAAGCAGCAGACGTGGCTTGGGTTACAAATTGCTTAACTATATTTAGTCACTGGCTAAACTCTGTTTTGATGGCAATTTGGAACTTTATCTTAGAATGACGCTCAATAATGAGTCTAGTCTGAATTTTTTGGATCAGTGTTAATTTAAATGTATGTCCAAATATAAATTACCATTTTTGCTCATCTTGTTTATTGTGCACTTAAAAAAGACAACATGATTTTTATTAAGAATGTCTCGAAGAAGTGTCATCATACCAAATGATCTGCTGTAGCTTTGTAGCCAATTATTTGTGGGAAGGCTTGCAGACAGTGTTTCATGCGCTTCAGATGGCCATTTTATGGCCATTGAATCATCATTTTCATATTGATATTTAATACCTGTTGTGTGACTATTTCAACAATGTGAACACTACCCAGTTGAGACATGGAGCCTGTATCACAAAGTTAGATTTTTGGATTCGAACGATAACCTGATGATTTAAGGTTGAGCTGAATGTAAATGAATAAAGACAAAGTCTGTTTAAATTGGGGTACCTTGCATTTGGCAAATTCTCCAGCTAACCAACAAATCTCACTCTGTGGTACAGGCCCATGGAGTGCTGAGGTCTGATGGTCTGGTTTGCATATAAGCTTAACAACTGTGTTCCTCCCTAAAAAGATTGGCTTCCTGCCTGTGGTTTAGCAAGATCAGTAGAAACATAACTTTATGTTTTGTTCTAGCATTATGTGTCCTTTGTTTGATTTTTTTGGTAATTATTATATTTAAAACCCAGCCATTAAAAAGTTGCCTAGTTGACTATAGTGCTGTGTTGAATGTAGGCCTAGTCCACAGGATGTGGTTTGGAGCAACTCGCTCTGATAAGTATTTTTTTTTGTCCTTGTGGTTCATGCATCTATATCTCGACAACTGGAAAGCAAGATATAGCTAAAGGAAGTTGCAAACACTGTGCATCTCGTTGTTAATAAATTGGTTCCTACACAAAATCACTCAGAGCACTAAATACTGCGATTGTTTTACATGACTGTGAGCATTAATTTACGTTGTACATGGGTGATCTTAATTCCAAGGCAGGATTGCTTGATTACAGAACTGTAGATGCAGTGTAACTAGGAAATGATGACCATAATCTGGAACTAATACTAATATATTTGCGTAACTAGTACGGCCTTTCCACCTCTTTCTGCAGCATTGTTCCAGTACCTGTCCCCGGACTCCAGGGAGTTTGAAGATATCCTAAAGATTCTTTCCTGCTCTTACCTGCAGTCCTCTTCTGCTGGTACCTTTGTCTATGCTAAGGCGCAGCTTGTCCACAGTGATCTGCTGATAAACAATGTAAGGAGCCCCGATCCCTCCGCCCCCCTCCGCAGCATTTGGAAGCAGTCGTACAATTGCTTGAATCGATGCGTGTTAAGGCAGTGAGGAATGGCACGGCTTCGCTTTTGCAAAGACTTGTGATTTGAGCTATTTTCAGAGCTAATTAGCATGACTCATGCTGATTGTTCTGTCACTTATTGGTATATCATGAATGTCTCCAAAATGGCAGTTTGTGGAGAAGCGGAAGGAGTTGAAGCAGAATGGCCGGACAGACAGTGAGCTTTTGGAATCCTACAGCTTCCTGCTGTCAGACTGCTATAAGGTGGGACCACTGGAGAGCGAGATTGGCGCTAGTTGCGTTAATACTAACTAAGGAATGAGAAGACGGCTGTGAACTGTCTTGGTACTTTGTGTAGCTCTAACCTTTCTGTGGTGCCTTGATGCTTTTAGCTTCAGGAGGTGTGTGAGAAAGGCCTGTCAGTGGGACACACACGGAACTCTGCCCTGGGAGACCCAGCTAAAGGTGTGTGCGCATCGGTCTGCTTGTTCTAGGGCATATAGCACTGTGAGTGTAGTTAAAATTCAGAAATCTGGGTTTCCTGCGAAGTTGGTTAACATTTGGCATTTAATCTCTGTTGTACGTGTAACTCTCTATCTCAGTTGCTTATGTGTCGTTACTAAAATATGTGGTAATATTTACTTTGTAGGTGTTTACCTGTCCAGATATTCAGATCTGCTGCAAATCAATCCATTCGATGTTGGTGCAACTGGGGAGATCATTATTTTTAAAGTACTCAAGGTAAACCGTCCTCAACAGTGAAACTTGAATGTGGGCTGGGGGTTTATATTTCAGACGTTTGGTTACTGTATATGATCCATTGCTGAACCTACAACAAAGCACGTCTGTCAGTGAAGGTTTTGGTTTTTCTTGATAACAAGAACAATCCAGGCCAGAGACTGTAATCAGCCTGGATGTTCAGCCATATTCTGTGATTGGTAAAGCAATGTACATTCATAGCCAATGATGACATTTGAGAAAAATGTTCCACAATACAGTTTATGAATTGTCTTCCTCTTGTTCTTTGTTTCCACTTCAAGAAGAATTGAGTAGGATCCTCAGTTACTGTCAGTTTTTTTGGGTTTTAAGTTTACAGAGACACCTCTAACTAGCTTTGCTATGTAGGTGAATTAATATTCCAGTGTTCAACATTTTACGCTCAGGTGTTTTCTTTGAGGTAGCCATACTTGTAAATATAACAGGCATTTGTGGGTTAGGAAGGTTGCAGGGTCAAATCCTATGGTTGGCAGTGTGATGTCACCATTCTGTCCTTGAGCCCTTAACCCAAATGCCCCCAGGGACTCCGCCTGACTCTGCACTCTGATTCTCACTTGTATATTGCTTAGGACAAAAGTATCTGCTAAATAAATACGTCTACAATGCTTATTATTTTAAGTAGACCATTTTTTAAGCACTTCAACGCTATTTTGTAAGTGCTTCAAAACTATGGTCCATTTTGACCATTATGATTCTGAGAATGCTGGTGTTTTCATGTAGCGTTATTAAAAATCACTACGGAGGAGGATCTGTTGTACCTTTGATCAGTATGTAAATAGCTAATAATTGCCAGATGTGAATACTACCGGAACTTGCTTGCTGTAACATTCTGGTTGTTGCCCCCACAGGGAAAAGTAAAGACGGTCACCGTGTCCAAAAATATCTACGATCCCACGCCCAACTTTGACTGCCATGTGTCAAAGAATTCCTACAAAGTGACATCCTGCTTGTCCTACAGAGCATTTGAGCTGACTCAGGTACAGACGAATATGTTGTGTAACTTATCTGGGGACTTTAAGCTCCACACAGGCATGGTGTGCAGTCTTGGAAATAGAGTGTACTTATCCTAGCCAATCCGTACCGTGAGCGAGCACGTTACGCCCCTAATTTCCAGTTTGTTTGACTAGTGTGATCTCTCCATATGATGCCCAGGCATGGCACGCTTAACTGTGTCCCCTGGCATACTCGATGAGGTGGGCCAGAGCACGGTTAGTCGGACTCGGGCACGATACGCATCTAGTGTGGTCGTTTAACGGTGCCAGAGTATGGAACACAGACATAACATCAGTGCCTAACTGGCACATGCATGCATACATGTAAACTGTACATGGACTAAAGGAATGGATTGGGTGTGCTGTACAGATAGTCTTTTTTTCCGTAAAATTGCATTATGAAAAAAAATGAAGCATTCGGATCGGGTAGCAATAAGCATGATGGCAAAGGATCACTTTGGTTTACAGCAGTATTGTCAAACCACACTTATGACCTCGAAACTGGTACCACATTACTCTGTAAAAAATAAAAATGAACGGATTATATAAGTGCCCCTAAAGTCATAGCAGTTTCGGACTTTGTTGGTCATTGTTTCTGTTTGGCTATATAGTTAATTTTGAATTTTTAAATATTGCAAAAACTTCAAATACTGCACTTTTCACAATATTGTTCAGCCCTAGAACGCATATTACAAAAAATGATGCTTATGTACTATATTATGCAAGATGCTATAGCTAAGTGATGGGGCTAACCTTTGTTTTAGCAGTAATTATTTTGACAGGAATTGTAGAATGTAAATGAAGCTAAATAATTTAAGTGCACATGATGACAACGAGGCTAGGCTACTCCGAGAGGTTAATGGCCCATATCTATGACTAGCCCCACATTAATGAGTGAATCCATCAAACCGGCATGTCTTATTTTAAAAGGTATTTGCGTCGCAGTTCTACTTTGCAACAGTGTCAGCTGACTGCATTTTTGTTCACTTTTTAAGTGAGGAGCTTCCACATAACTAATGCTTTTGCTCTTTTAGACCCTCATTCGCTATGCATAGTCTCCCTTCTGCAATATTTCCCAGTAATCAAGAAGGAAAATTTTAATTGATGCTTTTTAGTAATTGAGTTTAATGGAATAATCAAGACAGCTTTACATTTTTTTATTATTATAATACTTGGGGGCACGAATAATGCCGTAATACGCTCTGTTTTCAAAGTTTTATAGTCAAATGTTTTTCCAAGAAACACTGATTCTTATGCTTCGCTTGCAAGGAAGGATTTTTTAAGATTTGACAAACGATGACGTGCAAGACTAACCACAGTCAGTATAAGAGAAGGTAAACAAGGGAATAATAAATACTTGCAATGAAGGGAGACTCAGCATTACGTTGTGTTCCCTGGTCTCCACAGCAATACTTCTATGAGTACCAGTTTGATGAGATCCGGACAAGACCCAGGCAGGTGTGCCCGTATGCCATAGTATCCTTCATTTACCAGGGTAATGCGGCCCTGCCAGCCCCCAAACCTGCCCCCCTCCTCAGGTATTGTACAGATTCCTGGCTGTCCTTCACGTCGTCCAGCTATACGCCAGGGTCTTTCAATTGACCTTGTGCTTTTATTTTGAATTTCATTTCAGGTTAAACAGTGCAGACTCTGAAGGAAGTAAAGGTGTGTCCTGATTTAGATACTCTGTTTCTCACTTTCAGTGGGCTTTTTTTTTTTATACCTATATTGAGGTAATTTTATGTTGGTTGTATATGAAGACAGACAGATGGAGACTTCATTAATCTTGAAGGCAGTTGCTCTCTGTCTGTCACTGCTTCATTGCTGTTACTGTGGGATTTTGCACACAGGTTTTCCACTCATTTGCACTTATCAGGTGTCAAGCAGCTTGACAGAGGGATTTGAATTTGACTTTAGATGTTATAAAGAAAGTGGGCGCCCAGTTTAATGCAGTACTCCAAAAATATGCTGTGCAGATTATTGCTGAATCCTACTGGAATACGTCAGTGATACTGTCTGTTTTTGCAAATACTAGGAATCAGAGGCTACACTGTGTGGAGTGGGCAGCTATTGAACCAGGGAAAGGTGGTGTACCACGCCTCCATCCGCTCCTCCACCCACTTCTTCCTCCCACTCAAGCTGTGAGTATGCACGACGTACACTGGTGAAGTGAATTTTATTGATTTTCTTATTACAACGGCACCTGTCAAGGGTATGTCATGTGGTTGAATTACTGCTACAGGGATGAATATCTTTGCAGCATTTAATGTATATTCCCATGCACATAATATGACAAGAGAGGAAACAAAAAAGAGAGAAATACAAAAAAGGCTTCAACATGTAATCAAGGATTTGTCAGAAACCACAGCTGACAAAGGGCACAAATGATGTCAGAAAGACTTTACGTCACCACAGAGCACTCGCAACTCAAATAAAGGCTCCTAAAACTGATGACAAAATGGTGATTGATCCTTGAACGATCAACTGTGTTACAATATGTTCAACCCTGTTCTAAAGCATTCAATCATGTTATGAGTTGCATATTTTACCTTTTTGTCATAAACTAAATTAAGCTTCAAGATGTTTTTTTTTTTGTTTATATAATGTTATGACAAATATGTCAAGTTATATTTTATAAATATTACATGATATCATTGCACTTTTCTAGCAAAAATACAAAGTTCAATGTCATGCTTTTGCAGATTATGAATTAGAAATTCAGGAGTTTCTTTATTTTCTATCTAATAAAAAAACATTAATTACAAGGGACACAAACTGCCAGGCCATGCTAGTTGCAGCTCATAAGCCTATTGTAACAAATAATAGCGTAATTACAAAACGGCTGTGACATTAAAAAGTGACTTGTCAGACAAATATGCAAAAAAATAACTTGCTTTTTCCCGTCTAATCATAGAAAATTATTTTTATACAGTACTGACATTATCAGGTAGGGGTGTAATGATATATCGCTGTAAGATATTTTGCGATTCTAAAATGTCACGATATGTATTGTAGAGCAGCCCCCAACCTTTTTTTCGACACGGACCGGCCTTTAAAGTGTGAGGGGTAAATACGACGAAATAAAATGATACGACTGGCATAAAAACAAATATAAACCGCCTAAAAATAAAACTCACCATTACGTTGAATTAGTGGGAGCCCTGAGGTTGTTTCTACGAAACGAGTCGGTCCCATCTAGGCGTAATCGACAAATGACAATGACACCCGGAGTACACGGCCCGGTGGTTGGGGACCTCTGTTGTAGAGTGTTGGCGATACATTTACGATATGACGGCAGTTTAACCCTTTAAACCTTATTATTTTGAACAGATCGCCTGGACATATTTGATTGTTTTAGCTGTAAAATTGTCATAAAACCTGCTGCATGTGCCTTTGTCCCATTTTTTCAACTAAAATGTCCGATAGAATCACTGTTCTGCAGAGCTCCGTCTCTCTCACTCACTTTCTCCTCCGGCAACCAACATTCACATCCCCGGGGCTGCAGTGAAGCCGTGGAGTGGACTACCGTAATGACACTAATATCTCTGTAATATCACTGTATCTCTGCTTTCAGAAACCATTGGAACTTTTTCTATTGGGCAAACATTATGGTAATTAAAAAAAAAAAACTGGCAGAGCTTTGTTTTTTTCAGTGACAGAAAGACACATTCAGTTATTTTGAATACAGAAAGTTTTTTATTAGACCTTGAAATGTGTATGTACAACAAAACGTTGAAATTTGTTAATGTTTTTGAAATAAATCTGTTATTTGAATTTCAGTTTCAATTTAAAATTTTGTTCAAAATACCGTAATACATATCGTATCGTGAACCGAGATATCAGTACCGAGATATGTACCGTATCGTGACCTGGGCATATCGTCACACCCCTATTACCAAATTACCAAATCAAAGAACATCTAAATTTGTAATGTACTTTTTTTTATAATCCTTCTCAATCACAAATGGCACAGTTGACAGGATGATCAAAAAAGATCTAAATTTGTATTTGATAATACCTAATAATAAGGGTGCGACGATATGCCCAGGTCACGATATGGTACATATGGCCGCCATTTTGTGAAGAGAATCACGTTGATGTTTGTGAAAATGGTGCGTGTCAAGGTGTGGGGTATTTTGGACAGTAAGTTAACATTTGGTCCGTGAGTCGACATGGTGAGTACAGGAGAAATGTGCAGAGATAAACAATGACTTTAACAAGAGCCAAACTGTTAAGTGGGTTAACTGTGGTGAGAACCTCCTGAGAGGTGTCTAGAGAGAGAGGATCTACAAACTGTCAACAGCATGTTGGGCAGCCACGATTCATCGATGTGGCACTAATGGCAGATCATTCTGATGATCATGGAAGCAGTTTGTCACGACACCCAGTGCATGGGAGCCCTGCTGCATGAAAGCCTCTGTAGCCATGGATTGGACTTGCTTGCACACTTTCCACAGTTACCTGACCTGTACCTGGCCATCCAGAAAATGGGATTTATTGGACCAAGCACCCTTCTTCCATTTCTAGTTACAGGTCCAGTTCCAATGTTTCTGTGCCCATTGTAGGCACATGGTAATCAGGGGTCAGCATGGACACTCTGGCCGGTGGCTGTGTAAGCCCCATATTTAACAGGGATTGATACACTGCATGTGTTAACGCATTTCTCCTGTGATCATTTTTTCTTTTGCTTTATAGTGATTTGACCTTGGCCTGATTTTTTTTCTTTACTTAGATTTATATGGCATTTGTTATTGTACTGCACTGTGTGATGTGATTTCAGCCTAAAAGGGTTGATGAGGGTGACGCTTTGGGGTTTATATTGGGGTGGGGCCACTGGGGGACTGGCTTGAATTGAAAGGTGATTGGCTATCGATGTGCCCGCTCTTCTGTCACTTCCCAAAACCTAAATGGTTAATGATAAGGTTGGCCCCTTTGTATGAATTGTGGCTCTTATGACCCACCTTCAAAAAAATCATAGAATTGCCCCTGCTTGCTGTTGCAAGTTATACGGAAAATTAAATTTGAGTATTTTGTGATTTAGCTGGTTATGGGGTTATTTTGCAGCCCAGAAAAACTTGAAATAGGGACGGCAATGAGACTAGAGGATGTAAAGAAGACGATCCCAGCTGCTGTGTTTTCCTGCGAGGCCTACAGGCAGACTGGCGAATGTGAGTTGTTTATAAAATACATATTGCAGATTTCGATGAGAATGGGACCAACCTTGACCAGACCTGGGTGGTGATTTTATTGCAGATACGCAGGATGGGCTGCACTGTAATCTGTTTGTGTTGGAGGACAGCAGCAAACAGGAGAATGGATTTTCCAGCCTATTAATGATGTTGGAAAAAGGGAGAACGGTGGGTCTGATGAATCTTGTAATAGAAATTCATGGAACAGAAACTGTAATGATGCAAAGACAGTATTGCATGGAATTTTGTAGTGTGTTTGAAGATTGATTGCTTACTGCACAGGTGCTGGTTCAACCATTGGTCGACAAAGGTTTCCTCTTCCTACTGTCGTCTGCTCAGATGGTCAGCTCCTTCGGTAGGTTGGTCAACGGGCGACTGGCTAATAATTTCCCGGCCTTTCCTCATTGCTCCTGTTGAGACCCCCCCCCCCCATGTCAACTCATGTCTTCCAGATGTAGGAAGTAGCTGGGTGTGGTCCCTTCATGCGCTGTTCGTGTTCCGGGAGCCAAGAGGAGTGAAGAACCTTTGTGAGTGCTGCAGTCATTTATCATCAAAGAAATGCTTTCCCTGAAAAAGCCCCTGCTAAAGTGGAGGTTTGTCACAGCCTGGAATGGTCGAGCTTGCAATATGATTTACTGGTTGCATTGCTTGTTGCTAAAATGAGCATAGATTTCTGTTTTTATCCATTTTCTGAAGCTGGGTTCTTGCACATCAGTGTTGCGCTGCAGCTGAGAGCATGAATCAGAGTAGCAAACATCGGCTGTCCACTTAGAGCATAATGTTTACCAGCTTCTTCTGAACAGTGTATCTCCTTCCACCACCCACAGCATCCAAGCGCCCTGCACCCAATGAGTCCGTGAGGTGTGAATTCCAAGACCCCATGCCTATGTTGAAGAATTTCCTTCCTGCATTGCACTATGCTCTGTTAAGTCTGCGGTCCAAGCCGCAGGCGGACCTTGGGTCGGAAGTAGAACGTCAGGCTCAGGCCTACTTGCTCGGGTGTTTCAACCGCACACATCGGCGCTACTGGCTGCCCAAGTACAAGCACAGCTACGACGAGCAGAATGAAGCTAACTTTGGTCGCAAACAGAAACCCAGCTTTCAGGGCAACCTTCATTCCTACCTTTACTGCCCCAAGGTCTATCAACTGGGTGTGGCAGCCGCCAAAGAGATGGTTGAGTCCCTGTGGTGCCCTGCGGCTTGTAATCCGGTGTCAGACTTGACGGGTGTGGATGGCAAATCCATTGATGGGAAATTCCAAGAAGCTCAGGTCTCTTTGGGGGAGAATGACCCAGGCAAGGTAGCGGAATTGTTGAAGCTAATTCGGCTGCAGAGGAGAAACCAGGGGGAGGACAAGGGCAACCGGAAAAGGAAAGCAGACAATGAGGTTGCAGGACTCGTGAAGAAGTATCTGCGCTTGGGTGAATCCAGAAAAGGCAGTGGAGGTGAGAAACCTCTGAACACGCAGCGAAACCAATGCGAGCAAAGATGGAGTGAGGGGTTACAAGAAGGTGTCTGTGTGACTGACTGACACATGTTTTTGTTTCACTCCAAGATGCAGAGAGCGAGAACCCTGAATCTCTCTTAGCGGCCTTGAACCTCACAGGGATTTGCGATACAGATCTGAGGCAGCGGCAGGACCAGAGTAGTTCTACCACCAGTACCCAGACGCTGTTGGAGATGCTGCTAGGCACCCTGCAGAAAGCTTTAGTTCCAGGCCAGGAGGGTCACAAACAAGGGAGCAGAGAGGTTCTGGAGCCAGCTGAGGTGGATGTATGCAGTACCGTCCAAAAGATAACCTTGCCTGATTGCTACAACATTGAAACGCGAATACAAACTGCAGCACCTGACCAGGAAGATGCAGGAAAAATCAACAGCCTAGAGGTGAGTCAGTGCTTGGATTAGATCAGTGTAGAGGTTCATGTAGGGTTTAATGTCCTTCTGTTTAACCTAGTAGCACATGTGACCATCAGAAGAATATGCACTGCAGATTATGGTTTTCTTAACTAAAGTTAATCACCTAAATGTTTAACATGAGCGTGAGATTAATGTGAGAGTTTTGAAAAGTAATTTTGTGCATATGCACCTCAAAATTGTGTTTTTGAAAGAAAAACTGTGATGGGATTGTTGTTTTTTTTTATTCAGGAAGAAGCTTGTGATAGCGTGAGCAGCATTGATGCTTTCAGCCCCTGCTCTAGCAGCGAGATACAGCCTTGTCCTGACCAGAGTGAGGAGTTTGTGGGGCCCTGGAGGCTCATTCCAATCACAGGTACTGTAGCCGCAATGGGGATACGTCTGAAAACGTGAAAGCTAACCTCATGGTTTTTAGTCTGTAGATAGATTCTGTCTATGGCAACAGCGATTAGACTTTTCTTAATCAAAATGCAAGACTGCTGCAAGTTGTAAATTTAATAACAATTTGGGATTTGATACCAATTCAGAAAAAACATGTCTTCCCTCTAACGTAGGTATTAAGCCGTGCAAATACTCTGCCAGAGAAGAGGATGATCCCTATGACCCACGCTTTACGGATTTCTTCAGTATGTCTCGTGACCCGGCTCCAGAGGCCAGTCATGATACTGGGCTGGAGGACCCTTCTAACATGGAGACTGATCATCCGGTCACCAGCAACGACACAAGCAGAAATGAGGACCTCAGGCTGAAGGACTGTATCCCTGCTGAGCAGCTGAAGGATGTAGACAGTGGGAACCTTGAAAGAGTAGAGGATGAGATGCCAGAAGATTTAGGTGGTGCCTTCAACAAATGCTCCAGTGGGGTAGACCATATTCTCAGTGAAGAGATTAGCAGTTTTTATGGAGCAGTGCAGGACATTTTGAGGGGAGAGCATGTACAATACAGCTTTAAGATGCAAGCCTGGGATCCACAGAATCATCATTGGCAGTCTGCGACAGTTTTTTCTGAATACGTAACACATTATACACGGCCCGTTCCCATAGACGGCTACGTCAGTACACTACGGGAGAGAATGCGAAATCTGATATATCAGTCTGCACTTGGGGGCAAGGCGTCAATTTCTACCCCACCCCGATCTACAGTCCATGACCTGATCCTTTCTAGACACAGCCCCACTCCTCCACCTGTCCTCTCCCACGATACTCCTCTTACATCTAGGGAAGAGCGCCCTCTTCAGGAGAGCCAACTTCATAACACCTTACCTCAACAAGCCGTCGATAAGCAAGTGCATCCACAACCCCGGGTCATGCAGACCATTTGTGGTTCTCCTTCTGTCACGGGTGGTGCAAGCCACACCTCAATGGCCAATGCCACTCTTGGCCTAGGAGTCACACCCTGTTACAGCTCCATCAACAGTGTGATCAGCCAGATGAGGCCTGAGTTCTTTAGCAGCCTGATGGAGATCATAAGAGACGTTCAGAAGAACACAGTGAAGTTCTACATGCATTCCTTAGAGGAGAGCAGCGTATGCAGTGAAATCAAGGTAACAATTCATCACTTCCATCTTTACTAGGTCAATGATTACTGGGGTAAGAATGTTTATTTAAGGGTAGAATAGTTTTACAGGAAACCGTTGGCAATTTCTGGGTATTGTTTGAATTAGTGTAAGCTGGATGCTTGCCTTGATTTGTGGTGTATTAAGTTAGCTAGCTATAGTGATCCCTAGCAGCTGAAATGTAAGGTGACTTTACACTTAAGAGTCAGATATAGTGATGTGGTTTCTTTCTGGGTACTGCAGAGTTATTTGATCCAACTTGGGAATGCAGAGTGTCAACCTCAAGACTTTCTGGAGAGGAAGGATGTGGAGGACAAGCTGCTTATCATCATCCAGAACAAAGACATTGCGGCTCATATACATACGGTAGCATCCTCACCATTACCCCAGTCGTGCCATCACCGTTAAATGTGCAGTGATTGTATTTCCATCCTACTGTATTCATTTCTGCTTCCCGTTTTTCCAGATCCCTGCTTTGCTGTGTCTGAAGGAACTTCCTTCTGTGAGCTTTGCTGGAGTGGACAGTCTGGAAGATGTGAAAAACCGTACCTACAACGAGCTGTTTGTCTCTGGGGGTTTTATCGTGTCGGATGAGTTCGTCCTCAATCCAGACTTCATTGGCCACAGTGAGTTGAATGCAAATAACATGGCAGATGCAAAGAACATCCTGAAGCTGTGACCTATATGTAATGTATATATTTTTCAATGAGAGAGAGAGGGAGGAAAGGTTGGCCAATGTATTTAGTTGACTACATTTCAGTGGATACATGTTTTTCGAAAGAAGTAACAAGGCATAGGTTGTCAAAAAGAGTAAGAATTTTTTTTTTTCTGAAAAATTGTGTAAATGTGATATTTCTAAGGGGAGAAATATGTTGAATCCAAAGACCTGAAGGGGTCAGTTTTTATACATTCCTGGAGCCAATATGCTTACCTATTTTTACTTTGTACAGACAGGCTGGAGTGTTTCATGAAGTTTTTGGAGGCGAGGTGTTCTACAGACACTAAGTGGTGCTGGAAGATCCACTGTAAAACCCAGAAGAAGCTGAAGGAGCTGGCCAGGTCAGTGTGAATCACACTGCACCTGCACATATACCCAACATATTATACAATTTAATACAGTGCATTTCTTACATTTTAATCCTTTTATACACATACACTCATGATTATAATACAGACACTCCTCACTTAATGAACAAGTTGGGCAGGGGGGGTGGGTGAACCTGATCTAGAGCCGCTGTGGTGCAGGTTTTTGGGATGACCTCTCTGTCAGCCAATAACAGTGGGTCCCCAGGAATCTTGTTGAAAACTGCTGCTTTACTGTTGGCTGATTGAGAGGCCATCCCCGATACCCACACCTACACCAGCCCTCCATGGGTCAGGTTGCCCACCCCTGGACTTGGGCATTAAGCAAATGGGATGATAAACGTGGAACCGCCCCTTACTAGTATTTCAAGTGTACTGTACTACTAGTGGATTTGTGTCAACCATCTTTAGTTATTGATTTAATGTCACCTATTGTACTATTTATAACATTTTTAGTATATTCATAAATGTTTATATAAGCAGAATAGATTACATAATTAGGTCTGCATGCTGTAAATGCAGGTATTCGGACTGTAGCCACCTTTGTCGATTTCATCAAATCGGTCAAGTAAATTTTCCACTGCATCTACATCTGCGCTTGTGGCCTCTCCGCTGGCACACCGATTGTTCAAGTTGAATCTCCTGCAAAACCACTGAAATCTTCCATGGCTTTTTATGTAGTGTAAAAAGTAGTGTAGTGAATGCCGACTGACTGCGGCAATAACACTGAGACCGAGAGGGTGAGGTGAGATGAGATGCTTGAGGCCGAGACACTGCGCTGCCGTTTCCATGGCCGAAGTTCTTGTACAGCGTACAACACTGACTGGCTGGGCAGCTGATCATAAGCACGCATGGTTGTTAAACAGGATGTTGCTAAGCGAGGACTCTACCGTTATTTTAAAATGTTGCAACGATTCATATTCAACAACACAGGATATTGCGAGTTAAGTAGTGGAACCAGCAGAAAGACTCCTAAAGTGTGTTGCTTCGTAAAAAGGAACTGTCATTGCACAATTCTTTTGTTTTTGTTCTTAGTTTGTTGTATGTTTTTGATAGTGTTATTACCTATTGTTATGGATTTTTACTTACTTATTACTTACTGATATTTCAGAAATGGCAGATGACTGCTTTTGCTGAATCATGCAATTTTTGGGGTCTTTCTGGGCCTCTTCTCTGCTCTCTCATCAGGGTGAACCGCAATGCTTTGGAGCTGCTGAATCTGCTGTCCACCTACCAGAAGAGGCACGTGGTGGAGTTCCTCCCATACCACGAGTGCGACGCCGCGGGCCGACACGCCCCTGACCTCCAGTGCCTGATCAGACTGCAGGCCCAGCACACGCAATACCGACACATCATCTTCCTCACAGGTACTGAGCACACCTTGTACATTTGTGTTAAGCTGAATCATGCACACCAACTGAGTACAAACTCACCAGTATTAAGGACACCTATTAATGTAGATTGTGAATCTTTTTTTTAAGACGCGTGAGACCACCACCAGGGGGCCCCCTCCATGTGATTGGAGTCTCAGAATAGGGATGAACATGACAGATGACAATTACATTAATCAAATTTTGCGTAGGGCCCTGAAAAGTGTTGGGGTCTCCCTGCATGCGGGTATATAGCTATATAGTATTAAAAGGATGTATAATTACTACTTTTTAAATGTATATGAAGTTATTCTTCTGGTATTTTCCCTCAGCAGAAAGACGGCTGGATCTGTCTCCCCACTATTCTGACGATGGCATAATGATCGCCAGCATGTGCGATTTCATGGACTGCTTACCTTTGCTGATAGATTCCAGTGTAGACTGCAATCCCGTAACTCCATGCACAGGTTTGTAATAAGAGGATTTCCATCTTGCATATATTTTTTTTTATAAACTTAAGTGTTATGCTTTTTCTTTTGTTTAAATTCATCATTATTATTGAATAATTTTGTCATTTTATATATGCCTTGCAATGTAACTATTATCTCGTATCAGATTTCAACTATATGCAGCCTTGGGCCATTTGATGTTTTCCGGGTTGTTTGTGCCATTTCTCAAATCCACTGTTTGGGGCAGGGTGTGGTTCTGCAGGCTAGTGCAGGTTCTTTTTTAAAGTTAGCTTAAATTGGCAAAAAAAAGTAAACCATGTCACCTTACTTTGTTTTGCCTGCATCGGGGGCGTGTAGTACCGCTCTCGCCCAAAGATGGCATTCAAATCGCATTCGTATGGTAATTTGATCAGCGTAACAGTGAAACGCGATCCAGACACGTCCCCATCAGCGCCATAAAAGGGGGCTAGGGACGTGGCCAGGTGACAGTGGCTCATTCATACACATGAAAGTCGCTACATATTCAATGAAAGGAGCCAGAAATAGTTACATGAGTTCGGTTTTTCTTATTTATCCAACTGAACTACACCATATAGTCATCTTCATGTAGCCAAGACTTTGGTGATCAGGTATCTGGGATCAAAACAAACTGCCAGCATTGTTTACCATGTGCTCTTATAATGTGTCTGCATCTGTTCCAAACTGCAATTTGCAATGTCTGTACGTTGATGTCAAATTACAAACTTAACATGAATCTGACATATTTACAATATACATTAAAATAAAGATTTTAATTAATGGGTTTAATGCCAAAAGAAATATATAAGAAATAATTTATTTGCCATGAATTAAGTTTATGATATTGAATGAAATGTGTGACCATGCCCCAGCCAATGAAAATGTGTTCCCTACCCCTAGACTCCAGAGGGTTAACTCTAAACTGCATATGTGTGTATGTCTTGGAATGAGACTCGATGGGATATGTGAAAAGGAGCCGCTGTGTTCCCATAGTCCCACTTCTGCAAATGGCAAAGCATCACTTCATTTTTGGTGTCTTCACATGTTGCAGATGGTGGGAGAAATGCCATGGAGGGCATGCCTTTAGAATCAGGAGAAGTCTCCTTGGGAACTGGACGACTCGCTGGCCCAATTCCTGACGAAAAGACCAAGGTCATGCATCCACCATCCCAAATGGACCGTTTTCAACTACCCTACCCTGACCTGGAGGCTTCAGAAACTGGCCCACCTAATCGGTTTCTGGTTCTGAAGGAGGCCATCTGTCAGCGTAATGACTCAGCATTACCCGGCCGTCTACAACAGGAAGTGGACGGCAGCATGGCCGCACCCCTAGGCACCGACGCCGATCTCTACCAAAACGTTGTCCACTCTGCCTCATCATGGTCAGACAAGGCCACCCCTACCTCCATGTCTCCTGGTGCTGGTTCACAGCACGACTTCTCTGGCTTAATCTGTGGCACCACTGCCAGTCCCAACAGTTGGAGCTTCAACATTCAGGACCAAAAGGAAAGGTCTGGTTGTGGTAACTTATTTCCCAGGCCTGCCAACCACAGCGTGACTGTAACTGCATTGCTGGGAGGAGCCAGAATCCAGGAAGCCAGGCTTCCTCCCGCTATGTCCAAAATGGATGACATGCACTGCAGAGGCAAAAACGTTGCTGTTTATAACTGGGGCCTCCAGCAGGACAATCGAGCTAGACTGCAGAGATACTTGGAGATCAATCACAACAGATTTTCCTCGAACTAAGGGTGCAAGGGGGTGGTCATAATGGCCTTTTGTGGCCTGCACAACTGCCATATAGGGGCTTTTAGGAAGAACCGGTTTTTAAAAATATATGGCCTTGTTATATTGTACATACACAAATGTCACAATTTCTTCAAACCGCTATATTTGTATCTTGCTAACGCCACTGTTTGTACAGGCTATTGTATCAGTGCTTTGTTTTTGTTCACTTTTGTTTATTGCATTTGTCAGTGTTGTTTTCATTGAAGCTTCTTTTGTTGGAGTGTTTTTGTAAAGAATTTTTTTTTTTACAAAAAAATAAATGTCAACAAATGGTTTTGTGAAGTCCATAAACAGGCAAAAGTACTTTTCATTGCATTTCAAAAACTTGGAAGAAGTGGAACACTTGCTGTTTTCTGGAGTGTTATTTTACATTACATTAGTTTGAATTTTTAAATAGGCTTGTTTGAACAATTTTAAATGCAGTCAACAATATCATTGTAACGGTGAAATTCAGTTTAATCTGTTCATCATATTCATTTTTATCAAGAATCTTAAGGATTAACTTGCCAACACACCTGATCACTATAGATATTCTGTGACATTACGATCTAGTCTAAGGTTATTCTAAAATATAGTCTTGCATCAGCATTATAATATTGGTTTAATGTCATTTATATTGCATGATTCAGTCAAGAATTCAATCAAGTCTAATTCTGGTAGTTAGGAATTGGAAAGTGTTCTCCCAAAGCTTGGGTCCTTTGTCAAGGCCTGATTCACCTGGTCCCCAGCTGCCCAAGCTTGGTGCCTCTGCTGGCTTACCCCTGACCCCCCACCTTTCACCACTAGATGGTGTCGGCTGACCATTTCAGGCTTGGCTTAGCTTGGTGGTGGTCAAAAAGCATATAAATGAAGCTTAAGGTTTTCCAATTCCTATCCTCAACTACGGTCCTGAACTGTAGGTAAAGATCGACGAAGGAAGGTCAGGAGTTCAAGTGGTGTAAACAAGGTTTTTCTACAGGGTTGCCAGGCTTGCGGTATGCAATATGGTGAGGAGTTCATAAGATAAGATAATCCTTCAGTAGTCTATGACTGGGAAATTTGCATTGTCACAGCAGAAAGTGGACAGTACAAGGTAAAAGCAGCAAAACTGAAAAAAAATAAAAACTATACCAACAGCACAGTATAAAAAGTACACTATGGAAACAATGTGGAAATAATGCAAATGTTGCCTCAGAAAACCACTCAAAGAAGATTGGGAGGAACCATGAATTGGAAGTACTCTACCCTTGGGAATAGGGAGGAGTCAGTTGAGGTGATTGGCGCATCTCATAAGGATGCCGTCTGGTTGGCTTCCAAAAGTGGCTCTTTCACTTACATCCCACTGAGCAGGGGACTTGGGTATGTCTGGGAATTATCCAAAACAATCTACATTTTGAGGTCTGGTTTGACCTGCATCCAGTCTCCGTGATCCTCATCAGGAGAAGATGTGTGAAGAAAATAATCAATTACTGGACCATTTTGTTTTGGAGAAGACTCAGCCAATTGATACTTGACTATATATACTGACTATATACTGATAAAAATGGTTGAGAAAGTAGTCAATTTTATACAGATCCCTCATCTGGCTAATATGTGTGTGCTCTACTTCCATTGTTAGCATTTTAAATTTGGCTTTCCCAATGTTTGGTATACAATCAATTTGGAGAATCATAGTCATACATTGTATTATGTATTTAATGTACAATTTCAAAATCTTCATTTGAAAACCAATGCAATACAAATAAATCACATTTTGACCATAAGTTATAAAACAAATTTTAAGGGTGCTTCTTATCTTGAAGCTTAGCTGTGTTCGATAAACTGTAAACTGAGATTTATTAGCTATGGTTCAACTATATGATGCTGGGCAGTTTGATTTAATAACATGCATAATGTGTGTTTTGGGGAATGCTACTGCTGTTCTTGCTTTCAAGAAGGTAGTTGTTGCTTTGTTTAACCCACGATCTTTAGTCAGATCACAATCAACCTCAGCCACTGATAAGGCATCGATGACTTTCTTCCACAATCACTGCTGCACCCCATGCAATTTCAGTCTTTAAGCAAACTAAGGATCACCCAGGTGAAAAATCTTAATAAAATTTACTTGCAAAACAATTACCGTTATTATTAATGTCAGCAGTACTCTTTTGTGTAAGAAACTCAATTACAGTGATATGAAGGACAAAAATCTAAACCTCAACAAATCTAACCCTCAACCCTGTATTGGATAAAATGTTGGGAAGTAGATGGACAGACAGATGAACAAAAACAACCAAGAATTACAGGATGGCCATGTAGAAAAGCCTTTCAATAATATGCATATCCGACAAGATAGTGGTCCATCAGAAAACTGGATTATTTTTCATAACTCACAATGCACATGCTGCACCAAATGGACAGTGTACTCACACTGGATTTCCTGTAATTGTCTACGACATATTAAGCAATACTAATATAATGATTCTCTAAACCTCTTACAATCATTACAATTTGCAGGAAGTCATTTCCGCCGATACACTATGCATCGGAGGAAAGCAGCGTGAGCTGCATCAGAGACGGTCTTGCTCCTTACCTTGATTAGGGCCTGGATATTTATGCAAATAGACCAGGGAGAACATCTTGACAGCCATTGCTGTAACCATGCATGTAATCATTATTATAGGCTATTATGGGCCACTGGTAAAAGGCTTATGAGTCATGAGTGTATTTTGAGCTGCAATTCATGGAATGCAAGAGATGATATGGTGCCCAATGTTTTAACGCAGGGGAGAGTGATTAACCCTTTGTAGAACTGGTTAATATTTGGGATACTGGGTTTACACAACATCTGGCAACAAAAGATCCTCTTGAACTTGGTCTTTTCAGGGTTTTTGACTGCGAATGGTTCACTTCAGTGATTATGGCCATAGTTTATTATGGCCATATATCTTGTTAAATAAAATAGTAATAGTTTATGTCTTGTTAATAAACTATTAAAGCAAGCTAATTTTCCTTGTATTCAATAATGTCAGAGCATGCCCTGAGGGGGAGGGCTGGGGAGGTGGGCAGCCAGTCACCTCTGTACCCCCAGATGGTTTTCTTTTACTTACTTGGGGGTTTTTGCTTCCTGTCCTTCAGTCTTCTGACTTTCCTTCCTCCCCTGTTCTCTTTTCTCTGTTTCATGCACCATTTTCAATAAATGATGCAGTAATGGATTGCCACGCACTCATGTCATGTGCCTTAGGGTGACGGTGTTGTGAAAGGCACTATACAAAATGAATTTAATTGAACTGAATTAAACTGAATAATTCAAGAGAAATAGTAGCAGGCACAATTCATTTCTGCCTTATAGCCAAGAGCGTCTTCATTGCTCTCTGATTAGACCATATATAATTCTGCTGAATCTCCGGTTAGGAGTAATATATAAAGCTAATTTTATTAAACACAGGCTGCAAACCTTAATGCTGAGAGTTAAAACTGGACTGCTGAAACTGGTTGCTATTACTTAGGCAGACTCCAGCAACATTAGAACTGTCATATCATGCAGTGCTCCTTCTGATGATACATGCAGATAAAGTCTGTACATACTGTAAAACGTCCATTTTGTACATAAGGTGCAGATATTAAAAATGTTTTTAAAAAAATCTATGGAAATGATTAGACTGTAAAATCTGTTGGTCTTTTTGAGATCTATGGTAAATAAAAAAATAACAGTATTTAGATATTACATCAATTATCAAAAGAGACATACATTTTTTTTGTTTTTGTCAAAACAGGGTTGGACAGTCCCTGGAACAATTGGGATTATTCAGTTCAAAGGCAGAATGGTGCCATCACTCTGAAAACTGTGGGATTCAAACCGGTGACCTTCTGATCAGAAGCACCACACACTGCCGCCCATGGGACTTAAACCCTTAATGTGTAGGTCACTTAGTGAAACCAGACTTAGCAGTTAGTCTTTCAGTTGACCATATTTTTGGGCCAAGGATGGAAATCATTTTATTGGCAATAAACTGTTTCTCTGAATATTTATTCATTTGTTAGTTGATCTGAAGTGCTTTTTAAGGGATATTAAAATGTGAGGATTACTCTCTCGGACTGGACTTCATTCTAAGATGGTTATAAAGGTAGACACTCTCCACTTAAGATAATTTATTTAGCACTTTCTTCCCAAACAAATCAATATTTTTTGACAACTAGATATATACTATACATAATTCTTAATACTTAACAGTATAGAGACCATGTGACAAAGCCAGAAAAGGTCCACAGTAACTACAGACAAAGTCATTAATTTCAACAGCTGCAACTATTTTGGTTTTATGTTAACTTCATGCACCTGAACATACCTTGAAGATATCAACTTTCATTGCCAGAATAATCCAAGAAAACATAACACAAGTTGTTCAGTTTTGTCAATGACATGGGGACTGTACGCCACCTTTAGGCTATTGCCAGTTGTGAAGAAAAAAAAAATAAAAACATGTTTTTCACCGAAACGTCAACATATCATTCAAGGCGATTTTTCTGTCCCTGCTCTGCTAGTCAAAGTCAAGTTAAAGTGTTCCTACTGTCACCATCATCCGCATCTTTCAATAATAATACACTGACATGAAATGTCGTTGGTCGTAGTGCAAGAAACAGTATTAAGACATATCAACGCGACATACTGAGACATTTTCGAAAGACACAGAAAGAAAAAACACTGCTTAACATACGGTTAAAAAACAGTTAAAAAACAGCTAGAAAAACCACTACTGCTGTTCCAATATCGTTAGGCATTTTTTTTGTAGTCTATTAAACGATGGGGGGACCGTGGCCGGAGACGGGAATGTGATGATGCACAGAGAAGGGAGAGAAAAATAGCAGGCAAACCCTCCACCCGCATACTTACGATCGCAGCGCCGGCGGCACCCGGGTAGGACGAAACGAGTGTGAAGGGCGATGGAAAAACCTGTGCTGTAGCTATATACCACGAAAGTAGGTAACAAGACACAGTCTGAGAGATTAATCTCTGACCATTCTAAGCAGCATTCTAGCATTCAGCGACGTAAACTTTGCATTCTGGGATACGCAAGTGATACCTCGGGCTGCTCCCGATCATGCCTTTCTGCTGTTGTTTTGCTACTCGACCTGTCAGTAGTCAGTGAACTTGCGAAGCACACTGAGCCTCACTAGTGACGTTAGCATGGTGCCTTTTCGGGCGACTACTCACACACGTTTTTGGGAGAATTCGTTAGTTTGCCCTGGAAATATTAGTATGGCTACCATGCTGGTGTGAGGGGTTTGGTGTGTGTGAATTAGAAGGCTAGCTAGATATTTAGCAATGCAGCTAAGTGTACAAACAGGCTCCGGTTGGCAGGTAAAGTGTATGCTGATTAGTGAAGAGTCTTAGTGGCGTTTGAAAGCGATCTCACCCTCCGGCTGGTTCTGTAAATGAGAACATGACGAGGCTCCTACCGTAACGGGTAAGTGGATTTGTTACATCAACCTTAGATGTCGAAATGAAATAGACAGTTGGATAGCCAAAAGAAGATGTCAATCTGCAGATGTGACAGCATTTAAAATCATACGTGTACTACTAAAAGTAATCTCTAGCGATACTTTTTCCCCCTCAAAGACACGCACAAAACTGCAATGCTGTTAACAAAGATTAGCTAGATAAACAAATGTGGGTTATTGTATATATTTTTTATTTCATTCATTGAGATGTCACGTTTTTCCCTCGATGCGAACTGTTCCGGGCATGTTTCCTGAAACCATGTAGCGGCGTATTTATACGGCGATCTTGTTATTATTTTGCCTGTTGGTGGGGCATATGGTGCTTATTTTATAAACATTGTTTATTAACTACGTTTATGTCAAATTATTATTCGAAACATTGTAATACTGAAAACCCTGTACCCTGCATTTCATTAGAATTGGTAAATATCGTTTTAAAATTTTAATGTGACAAATAATGTTTTACCACGGCAGCGCTCATTTATGTGTTAACTTCTTCCGAATGAAATGTCCCAGATAAAAGCAGTTAATTTTGTTTGAAAATTAAATTAATGTTACTGTCTTTGGGCATTGTACATGATAGACTACCAGTACTGTAAACACGTCTCTTCCATATCAAAACATTTATACACTAAAAGAGCCACTGACACAATACCTATTGGTTACTTGATACTTGTAAACTGAACAATGTAGAAAATTCTTGGGAAATACTGTATGTGTCACTCCTGGCAAATTTTGTACTGTAAAAAAAAGCTTTGAAATCCATTACTTTGAAGTCCTGTTGAAAACTGAGATCCAAACCAACAAGACTCAACTCTTGCCTGACTTGGCTGCATTTTATTGTGGATGTGCCTAGATAGCAGACATGTGTCTGGTTCTCCATATTACATGTCAAGTTGTTTAGCATCTTCTATATAAACCTTTAGTTGGTGTATTTAGTTCAAGTGCTTAAACTAGTTTTGTGTCCTGATGGAGCTGTAGATGTTTGTGTAGTGTATTTTTTATTTTTTTACTTTTCTTTCTTGGTGCTTCTAAATACTATAGATTCTGTCTATTTTTTTCTGGGAAGCAGCTTACACTGTTATCAGGCTGAAAGTAGCATTACTTATGGAAGGCTGAATCATGTTGGTTGATGACTGGGCTGTGGACAGTTGTCATCCTTTATGTAAAACGGAGATTAGTGTAGTCTGGAGATGCAAAGGCCTCTCTGGAAAGTCTTTTGTGTTAAATAGTGCATCATGTCATTCTCATTAACAATGCATGTCCTGTTTTCTTATCTCTAACTACAGGACACCTCCAAAAAAGGCTATGGTCTTTTACACCTCTGGTTGCAGTTGTTGTATCAGTGTCTTGCAAACCCTACTGACCATGGGTGAATGCGGATGAGGTCTGCAGGCTAAATTCCCCATTTTGTTTAGTTATCTTTTTGCCAAAAAAATAAAACACATTGCTCTGCCTACAGTGATACTGGCTTTGCAAAGACCTTCATGTTCAGTTTCAATGTACTGGAAGAGAAAAAAAAATAGATTGATTTGCGAGTGCTATTTTAGATGCAGTAGACCTTACAGAAGTTCTATAAGGGAGGGGGTTTGTGTGCCTGCAATTGTGTGCCATTGAATGATTCTTGTGTCTTGGTATTGTGTTTTAAGTACATGCTGAATATCCCCTGCAGAGCTGAAGTAAATTGTGAACTATTTTGATTTTACCAATTCCAGGATGACCAAGGGAGCATTATCTTTGAAGCCTTTGTTTTATTTTATAAAGGAGAACTAGTGTTTTGCTCTTGCTAACAATTGTTCTTATTCTCATTGTGTATTTTGGCCTTGACGGCTAGCCCAGCACCCAGCACATGTTTGCTCAGTGTCTTGCAGTCTATCGAGGAAGAAGGGGGGAAAACAACCTGCTGATAAAGAAAGACTCCAGGGGCTGTGACTAATTAATCTCCGTTCAGACTTTGAAATCCTACTGTGACCACTCTAGGCCAGCCGAAGGCACACAGCAGCCGTGATTCATCCAACATCCCTTCAGTCCCGGATTGGGCAGTTACTGAAATCAGGCCTGTAAGGATTCTGACAAGGCACAGTGTGCAGACAGGCTCTCGTGGTATGGAAGTATTCACCTATTTCATATTCCTCCTATGATTAAAATCACCTTTGGGGCTTGGCAGAGGACCCAAGCTGGGTCTGAGGTGACTATTACTTTGCCTGTTCCACCTAGGTGCGCTCACTATACATAATTCTGTCCATTCTACCAAGCTGCAGACCCAATCACATAGCACATACAGTACCACTCACTTTCTCTTTCCTTACCTTTTCCTGAGAAATAGTACTGAATCTTTGTCCCAATTCCAGTTTGAACTGATGTGCAAGTAGCACTGTGCCAGAGGTGATTTGAACATACTCCATTGTCCAATCCCTTCATGAATAATCCGCACAAGCCCCTTTTGGAATTCAGGTGACATTCTAGTAAAGCTTTGACTAGGACAGGCAGCAGCTGTGGAGCTATGCTGAGTTATAGCACAGTCACATGAAGACCATTTCTGAAGCAACAGAATGTTCTGTAGGACCAAGAAATGGACCAGTTTAGGACTAGATATCAATTGCGCATTGAGTGACGGCCAAGACTTTGGTCCTTTTGGTTTCCTTTTTAGTGAGGTGAGTCTTCTATTAAATAAATTCTACACTGATCTGAGATCTTTGTCTGATGTGTTGAATGGTAGGTGGTTTATAGTAATGCAAACAAAATTGATGGTGAACCGTCGTTTCTTATTTTTGGCTGCGGTTTATCGTTACTGTGTACCAGTGTCACCAATGCTATAAGGTCTTACAGCGCGAATGAAAAGATTTCCATATTTGCCAAGGATGTGAGCGATTGTTCTTGATAACGGCCTATTGTGAGTGTAGAAGGAGGGTCACAGCCATGCATCAGCTTGGAAGCCTTTGTGTTATTGTGTGTATATCTGAGGTTACTGACTTTGCAGCAGAAAATCAGTTCTGTTTGTTTGTCTTTTGCTGCACCATCTCATCTTGGTTTGTAGCGACTTGCTGGGTTTAACCTTCCTGGAATGTTGTGAACGGTACTGTGATCTTTCTTTGACTTTTTCAGTTTTTATTGTTTCTGCATTCCATCTTAAATCCATCTTGTCCTATTCGCAATACCCTAAATGTAATATTGTAAAGTAAGTAAATGCCAGTTTATTAAAACGGATGCTGTTTAATGCATGTATTACTATCAAACTTCACTAGGCCACAAATTTTATTGATTTTTTTTGTATTCATTTACAAAGGGCCTAGTAACAGTTTCTCATATTTCTTATAGTTGTAGGTCAACTACTGAAAATTCTAGTATGAGTTTATTCAGTTTTACCAAATTTTCTAGGTGTGAGTGAAGCTCCCTTTTTCCCCGCACAATATTGAGGTTCGGCAACCTTGAAGATGTCAGTATTGTCTGTTAAGCTGGTTCCTGAGTATCTTTGGACCTGTTTCCCAGGTGTTTAAAAATTTCATTTTTGAAAACATGAACCATAATTGTAAAGAGCAGAAAAAATATTTTTTATAATTATTTAAAAAAAAATTTTAATTGATGCGAGTTATTGACAACTTAATATATAATTCATCTCTGCTAAAGCTGAGTGACCATAAGTATCTCTGGGAAAGATCAAGACTCTGGAAAGGAGTGGATTAATAATTTTCCCCTACTAGCTTTTTACCTCTCAGGTCAGTTGCGGTATTTAAAAAAAAAAATATATATATATAAATATCAGAATTATTACTGTGATTAATTATTCTGTCATTGTGGTATTTGTTTCCTTATATTTCCATAGGGAGGCAAAAACACATTTCATTTTAACCAATGGTCATTCAAAGTCTATTTTTTTTCCTTCCATGTGAGAACTGTCAAGTGCTTTGTTTGCAATATACACATATCCACCAGGGTTTGTGCTTTGCTATGAAGGAGTTCCTCAATACACCCTTTAATAAACACCTTTGGATGGAGATAGGAAGAAGACTGATCATCTGACACATACAGTAGTATCCCTCAACATTTCTTGAATTTTTCTGAAATCTCACCTTTAAACTTCTCGAGCTAGAGTGTCACAGATGCATGTGTCTATAACGTAGACATATTGTAGGGAATTCTAGCCTTATGGGTGTGACATCGGCAAACAGAATGTCTGCCAAGAGCATGGACAGACTGTATCAATGAATCAGTCTGCATATCTTTTCATGTAACCTCTTAGGTTGAATATAAACAAATCATCAATCCTTCATATATTGATTTACACATCAGCGTAATGGATGTGACATTAAATGGACCTTTGCATGAAATTGCCCTTATATAATCTATTGTATACTTGAGACTTAAGAAATTGGTTGAAGGCTTCACCTGAACCCGTCACCTAGTTCTGTTTTTCTTCTTAGGTCTTCTCTGTAAGTTTGTAGGTTAATCTCTGCTGATTCTCTAGACCCAGTCTATTACATAGGCCGGTCCATTATATAAACTAGTGCATTATATAGTCTGTTGTGTAGACCTCACTTTTCTCCAGCTGAGGTTGTTTAGCTTGGCGAAAAGTTTCTTTGTTGCCACTGTAAAGCTTCTCAGTTGGGAATACTTTGGGAGAAAGTGCTTTCAGAAATGTCAGGTTTCACTTGAAGTTCTTCAGATGGCATTAAAATTATAAGGTTTTTTCCAAACTATGTCCCCAAGAGTGGAAACCTTTAAGTGGACTTTGTCAGTTCTTTAGGTTCTGGTGGACTTTGAGTAATCTGTCTGGTACTTGGAAAATACTACGAAATGTGCAGCTGGATATAGGGATGGAGCTGTGCAGATAAAAACAGTAAAAATTGGCAAAAAAACGGCTGTCCTGTGGAAGTGGGATAATAAATGATTTGGGTGTTATATTATTAGAAAGAATTTCAGTCTTGTGATCTGTGAGAACTATTTGTATCCATTTACAGAAGTTCTTACCACAACCAAATCTGGATAGTAACTCATAGTGAGTGAGAGACCGACTCAGCCCCATCAAAGATCTTTTCCTCTTATGATGAGTTGGATGAGACCTTCCTAATGTACAGATTTTTCAGTAGTCTGCTAAAATTACGGCTGCCCTGATGACTCTGAATGAATGCATCGTGAACACTAGCCGCCAGCCTCTGACTCTCATGCCAGTAACTTAGAGAGGATCTTAGTAACCAGTTCTTAACATGCATCCACCTTCACACTTCTTATCCATAGTATGGTTGCAGGGGGGCCTGAAGCCGATCCCAGGCAGCGTACGGGGTACACGCCAGTCCATTGAAATGCATTTACATGCACAGATAGACTGTGGCCAATTTAGAGTTCAGGTGCATAAAGTAAAAATCCAGACCAAGGTTTTGTATCAAAAAACCAGAATACAGAGTCACAGAGACTCAACTGATTGTTTGAAACAAAATTTTGGTCTGGATTTTTACTTGGATATTTAAAATTAAATTAAATTTAAAAATTAAAATTAATTCTGCATGATGCATGGAGAAGATTCTAACTCCACACACAAAGTGAAGGTGGGATTCATACCTTCAACACTTACACTGAACCAATGTAACTCACTGAACCAGCATAACCCACCGAGCCGCTGGATGTTACGTTTTGTGCCTGACCCAAGCTTTTCATCTTGATCATAATGATTTGGAGTTCCAGTTGGCTCAATAGCCCCTCCTGTCATAGCCCATCCAGGTATATCCATCCTCAGTTTTCTCTGAATGTCACATATATTTAAATTGTTAAGGAGATGCTGAAGGACAGTTATTGATCAGGTGCAGTGTGGACCAGAGGATCGATTTATAAAATGGATCTATAGAGTTATTAACGGATAATGATGAGGTAGCCAAAAATATATGTATTTAAAGAATAAAAAACATTACGACCATATATATTTATAAAGTCAGCCTTTGGCTCTTAATAGAGGGCAATGTTTGATTATAAATCTTTCATTGGGTTTAGGGATTGTTTTATCTGTAATGGGATGAATTTATGTAAGAGGGTTTGAATAGTTAAAGGGCACCTGCCTCTTTTATAACTGGATATTTTAGAAAAGTTATTGCATGTCTGTGTCTGGCAGGTAAAATTATTCCTGGCTGCAAAGATTAATAGTGAGTTTAAAGGAAAATATTGGCAGACGGTCTTTGACCTTGTGTGATTTAACTGGGTAGGACTGTCCTGATTATGTGATTATCCACCTCATGGCCTTGTACCCCCTATATTATCTTGACAAATTACTGCACATCAAAGAGCCATGTGACCATCAACAAACAGCACACCAGCTAGACTGCGCTTTGCTATGGGTCATCTAAAGCTGTACTTAAAAATACACCATCGTTTGCTAACCTCTGTTTGGATCACATCATTTGTATGGCATTCATACCTTTCCAAGGTCTTTAAGTGAATGAATGCGATCACTCAGGAAGTCTCCATATTTATTGCATTAAGTTGGAGTAAATTGGAATTTACTCTAAAGGGCTGAGATTTGAGCCCTATTGAATTGAGCAGACAGATATCTGTATCTCAGTTAGGCTCCTGGGTGTACACAAATCCACATTCCTATAGAGATCACAGTATTATTCTTGCATACAAGACACTTTGTCTTGTTATTTCTGTTTTAATGTAAGCCTGTTACAAGTACACAATCAATCAACAGAACAGAACAAAACAAAAAAACTAAAACAAAAATAACCAGCAATGCAGCTGTATTGGGACAATGGAGTGTCTGTACGTTTGAAGGTACGGCAAGCAGATGATGGAATCCAGCTTCTATTCAAGATACAGGAGCCATTTAGAGATAAATGCATATAGACTTTGTAGGCTCATAAGGCTATGAAGTATTTATATATAACAAATAGAGTAGAACATTTTGGAAACATTTCATGGGTTTAAAAGTAGTTTAAAAAAAAAGAAGCTTTTGCACTGTGAGGAAGAGCAAATAATCTATGAATGCATCAATCCATGGGCAGTAATTACTTTGTGACTTTCGTGACAGGAATCATTGTCTTACATGGTATGGCAAATTGGAGATCATGCTGATGCATCTGATGAAAGCACAGCAGCTGAGCTTTCAGTTGTAATTTCTTTTTAATAGTGTGCTCATTTTACCACGACACCCTGATTTCCCGTCTCAGTTTAATTGTGACGGTACAGAGCCACTGGGATACAACTGAACTGAGCTAGTAGGTCAGGTCAGGTTTGTGGTCCACACTGGTGGAGCCTTTATGCATAGACTAGATTGCAGTTTATGTTAGTATACGCAGCTCATACAGGCTGAGAAACAGCTTCTTCCCCACAGCTGCCAGCGTGCTCAGTAGTACCTTACAATGTTAACCCTCCATTCCACCCCGCTACCCACACAACATGGTACCGCCATTGAACACTGTTTTGTTTGCACAGTCTGCTCATTTGTATATGTCAGTTTCCAATTTTATCAGTATTGTATCTTGTATCATATTCAATCATTAATATTGCATCTCATATTAATATTGCATCTTGTATCATATTCATTCCCTCTGTACTTCCTGTCAGCACCTTATATTTCAGACTGCCTCATGTATAATTTTACATGCAACCAAAATGTATATTTCTGTCTATATTTTAATTATAATTGATTGCATTTGCATGCATTTTATTTGCACCTGGTTGGATGCTAACTGCATTTCATTGTCTCTGTACCTGTACTCAGCACAATGACAATAAAACTGAATCTAATTGCACACTGCCCACTCCTTTTTGAAGGACAGTTTTACACTTACACACCAACACAGGAAATAAGGTGCCTTTATTTGGGGTTTATTACTAAAACCACTTGAATAACAAAGGGACAAAAGAGCAAATTGGGCTGGGGATTTGGCAAGTGATATTTTTATGCATTTCATGTTGTCCTTTTGTTTCTGGTCTGTTTCTCTTGTTTTTTTAATGTTGGAAACAGTGTAGTCTAGACCCTGTGATTAATTGAAGCTAGTGGGCCCCGCGGCCTGCACGCACCCCATCTGGGAGTCTCTTACATCATTCTGCATCTCCTGCAGAAACGCAGACACCTTGCCGCTGGGACCTGGACTCCGTCCATAGAGAGCCCAGGCCTATCGGAATAAGGCCACTGTGCTGTTCTCATTTTTAGCATGGAGAGATTATGTAATGCATTCTGTGTATCCCTGACATGCATATGTCTATGCTGTTTGGACCTTGCAAATTCTGTGGTGTTTAATTGAAGGCTGGTGGTTTCCCAAACCTTGGCATAGTCTTTTAAGATTAAGACTAAGATGAACTTTGTTGATCTCAGGAGGATTTAGAGGGATGTTGGAGTTTCTTTAAGTCATATATGAAGTGCTCTACTGTCAATCCATATATAGTGGTTTGACTGTGAGCAATAATAAGAATAACAATTATTATTATTAATACTACTACTATTACTACTTCTACTACTACTAATTATTATTATTATATCATTTTTATATGACTTTATTGCCAAGCCATCCACCTACAGGTATGCACAGGCTCAAATGTTCCCCCAGGACTACAGTTCAAGGGTAAGTAACAAAAAGTCCTGTACACTACTGTATGTAGTGCAAAACACAGGGCAGTCAGTGCAGGACAAGGCAGGCTGGGCTTAAAATTACAAACAGTATCAGTCAGAAATCTGGACACAGGACATCAGTACTATAAAATAACATCTATGGAATTATGCCTTACTTAAACATCTAGCCATGCATTTAGGTTTAGATAGATTGATATAGATATTGCATGGTCAACTGTAACTGGTATTATTGCAAAGTGGAAAAGTTTTGGAACAACAGAAACACAGCCACGAAATGGCAGACCATGTAAAGTAACAGAGCAGCATCGTAGAGTGCTGAGGCGGATATTGTGTAAAAGTTGCCAATACTCTGTTGGCTTAATGACTGCGGAGTTACAAACTTCCTCTGGCATTAACCAGAGTACAAACCGTGTGCGCTGGGAGCTTCATAGAATTGGCTTGCATGTCCGAGCAGCTACATGCAAGCTTCACATCACCAAGCACAATGCTGAGTGTCAGAGGGAGGGGTGTAAAGCACACTGCCACTGGACTCTGTGGAGTGACAAATCACACTTCTCTGTCTGGCAGTCTGATGGACGAGTCTGGGTTTGGCAGATGTAGAATGTTACCTGCCTGACTGCATTATGCCAACTGTAAAGTTTGGTGGAGGAGGGATAATGGGTATGGAGTTGTTTTGCAGGGGTTGGGCTTGGTCCCTTATTTCCAGTGAAGGAAAATGTTATTGATTCACCATACCAAGGCATTTTGGACAATTCAGTTTGGGGAAGGCCCTTTTCTGTTCCAGCATGGCTGAACCCCAGTGCACAACGCAAGGTCCATAAAGACATGGTTGGATGAGTTTTGCGTGGAAGAACTTGACTGGACCGCACAGAGTCCTGACCTCAAGCTCATCAGACATCTTTGGGATGACCTTTAGAACAGAGATGGTGAGCTAAGTCTTCGGGTCCAACATCAATGCCTGACCTCACAAATGTTCTTCTTGATGAATGGGTAAAAATTCCCACAGACACACTGCACAATGTTGTGGACAGCTTTCCCCGGAACTAACTCCATATGGATTTACAGTGTGATGTCATAAAATTTTCTGTAGATGCAATGACCGGGTGTCCCAAAACTTGTATCTATGTATCTCTGTAAGGGACCAAGCAGCAAGGCAACACAAACACAGGAACTTAATTAACGAAATAGGGCTTTAGTAACCCCCCCGAAAATACAAACGATAACAAACTTAAGATTTTAACTGGGCCCATAAAAGATGTCAACAAAAATAAACAAACTCAACACTACAAAGCAAAATATTAACTGAAAAAGGCTGACCTTTTTAATAAAGACATGGGGGAACTTATATAGCTGTTTGGCCAAACAAATTGACACACGAAGGGGTAAACCAAATAATGACTATATAATTACACAAAACACAACAAAACCCCAACTCCCCCCCTCTTGTCATGGCAGCACGTGGTTTGCTCCTGCTCCAGGGGTTGTCTCTTTTGAGTGATCGCTGCCCTCAGCCACACCTTCATATTACATAGAAGAAACCATCCCCCACAACTAAAATAACTGCAAGCCAAATGATAGTTAAATTAATCATTACACATAACCATACAATATCAACATATATATACTACCACAAACGCATGACAAACATCAACTAAGATCTATGAATCACTGTAAATAAAGCAAAGTATACAAAATAAATCAACTAAAGTTGATTTAATCCATGCATTTCTGGTCTTACTGGGTGGCTGTAGCCATCACAATCTCTAAATATTTCTTTTTATATCAGTATTTCAAAACTGTTGGAGTGTCCCAGTATTGTGTATATGCGAAGCTCTCAGTGACTGCTTTTCCTTCTCTCTCTGATCAGTCTTCTCCAAAACAATTTCTGCTGTTTTTAGTTGATGAGACACTGTATCACTCTTCTTTGTTGGCAGCTTGGTGTGTTCAGTCTTTTGACTGGTTCTGTGTATATTGTGCTAAATTATGTTTTCGTAAACAACACCTTCACCACTTTTTCTGTATCAGGGAAAATGAATTTGGAGCAAATTTTGTTTTGATCATTGGTCTCCGTACTAAACTAAGTGGCAGAACTGCTGGGAATCCATGTTCTTCACCTCTGTCTCCAAAATTGTCTCCTTTTCCAAAGTGCTACGCATGTGTTGATTGATTCAGATCATTGAACAGTTGGGGGACCCGTATAGGCAGCGGGTAACTCAGTGTGTTAGGAATCTACACCCATGTCCACTAAGTCATGGGTTCCAATCCTGTGACCAGCAGAGTAATCATATCACCTCTGGGCTCTTGAGCGAGGGCCTTGACCTCACCTTCTCCCAGGACACTGGCTGATCCGGCTTTCCTCACTTGTGTACCTACTAAATAAATAAATGTAAATGTCCATGCTTCAGTTGCAGTACTTGGAAGCGTATCCCAAAACACCACTGCCTTTTGTGTACTAAAATATTTAAACTGTTCTGGTCTCAGATGTCCTGTTAGATTCTGTTTGGGCCAGGCGTCCCTTAAGGTAGCCTACTAGCATAACGTAATAGAAAATATAATCATCAGTGAACTTCATGCTTCCTATCAGAGTCCGAATACTAGAACACCCCACTCAGTCACAGATGGATGGATGGATCTGTGTCTGTGTATCTCATTATTTATATCTCCCATGGCGGGTTTGGACTCCGTAGAAGGTTACTGGTTCAAATCCTGGGTGCCGGGAAACTGACGCTAACATTGGGCTCCTGAGTAGCTCCATGGCTGACCCTGCACTCTGACCCTAAACCTGTATAATGTATCTATGTACACTCACCTAAAGGATTATTAGGAACACCATACTAATACAGTGTTTGACCCCCTTTCGCCTTCAGAACTGCCTTA
>JABFDZ020000109.1:19970263-19983594 GCA_019775955.2 Pollimyrus isidori | reverse complement strand
CCCAGCCCCCAGTTTTACTGCCAGAAAACCTCTAAACTACTCAACGCAAGCCGGTCCTCTGTAATAAAAAGGCTGAGAATCCCTATTGCAGTGCACACTACTTGATGTTTTACGTATGGTATGTGTGTTTAGGGTACTTACCCTACCATGCATGATGCTCTGCACATCTGCTGGCTGTTGCTTCATAAACATGTAGTCACAGGGAATCTTACTCAGGACAGAACTGTGAGGAAGAAGGTAAGAAACCAGCATTTGTAGTGTTTTCTCTTTTATTAAATATAATGAAATGATTCATGATCTTCCATTTGCACAAAGGCCCAGGAGAGATGTGAGTATTCTGGCAGGACTTGGCTGAGCCACCTTCTGACCACAGGCACAGAGCCCTAATCTGCTCAGCCACATGTCATGCACCAATTGGTCTTATTACAAGAACACTATCTCAAAAAAAGTAGTTAGTAGTTGTCCAACATCCCTTGGCACTGGGACATTTTCTGTGTTCTGCAGTTTTTAAACACTTGGGGGAGGATTTTCTCCATGCAAACTTTTCATTCCTCTAATCCAGAGAGTGATTTTTCAGGTGTGTTTGGGGTTATTGCCATGCTGGGACGTCCAGCTGTATCTGTATTCTGGCCTTGTGGCAAAGACAGAAAGTTTTTATGGCCGAAATATTTCTCCTGTGAATTGGTAGAGCTCCTGCTGTGATTGATCTTGTCTAAGTGCCTCAGGACTTGTGGATGACAGTGACATAAAGCTTCACAGTACGAATAAAGTTTTTTTTTTTGCCTGCATTCTTTCAGGCATCCTTTGACGTCAGCCAATGTTTGCATGGCCTAAAAGTGTGGTCTCATATAATCATTTCACCAAGTACCAGTTGTGTTTGGCCACCTCCAGACACTCCAGTCCCTTCATCTGAGTACTGGCTTTCTTCTACTTCCCAGAGCTGGCATAAGCAGACTAAGTGGCTGCTAAGGGCATTGCGGCCACCAGGGGGTCCCCACATCTGTCACAAAGTGAAGGAAAATGACAAACGACAACTAGGTTAATCATACTTTGCTTAAGGCCATAAGGGTTGGGCTGACCTTTTGGCATACATATGGCATCCAGTTACTAATATGGAAAACCTGCCATTCTTCAACTAGCATCTAGATAAAATCCACTGCTGTCCTCTTTCTGGATGTACTGTTGACCTCTTCTTGGACAGAGTGATATTCTCTCTTCCTGGATGCACTCATGTCTCATGTCCTCTTTCTGGCAAATGTACTATTGGAATACAGATCTAGTTACCTAGTTGTGTGTGTGTATATGTTTTCCTATATCCCCTGTCTTCCTGACCTGTCCACCCCCTATAATGTGATGTTTGTATATGTATGGTCAGGTTAATGGCCTGCTTTTCGCTGGTACTTGTGACTAGTGACATGGTATATTGCAACAGCAATAAAGGGTTTTCATCATCATCATCATCATATATTTGTGTGTGTGTGTATGTGTGTGTGTGTGTATGTGATTAAAAATCTTTGTCTCCTCTTTTCCTTTCAAATAAGTGGTTAATGATCAGAAGTGTCTTGCTGAATTTTTATGTCATTGTAAAATGCTAAATCATGAATGGCGATCATACTGGTTCTGATTACTTTTGTTTCTGTAAATAAATCAAAAAAATATTAATTAAACAATTGGGATGTTAATATGTTGGGATGATGACACACATTTTTTAGATAAATAGTATTACTTGTTTAAGCTGTTGAATTATATTATATATATTCCATTTTTAAAAGTAAGATGAAGAATTACATTTGAAAAAAAATGTTGGCATGAAGGCATGAAAGAAGCTTTTTAATGTGATTTACTGATTTCATAGATTGTGACTGTGGATGACTTTTGCATTTCTAGGCCAGCAAAGTCATGATTGACTCCAACTGAGATCTTTAAACTTACTTCTGCTGGGGTTAAACCCGTTACACACCTGTAAAGGTTACAGGGATGCAATCCCATGGCCCTTTGTCCTAGGCTGTCACAATGCCTGTGCAAATGCAGCACACTCTGCCATCCAATCAGCCTCGTCAGGCCACCAGCCACTCAGTGCTGCAACCGAATGTGAATGGAACTATGTAATGCAGTACCTGGTCACTAGGTTGTGATATTGATTTTCTTTCGGCTTCTTTTTCTGCTTGCCTGCATTTAATTTAAAACATTAAATGGCATGATTGAAACAGCAAGAAAAGATGAGGACAGAAGCTCAGGAAAACTTTAAAGTCCTTCTTGAAGAGCCAGCCATGCTCCAGGAACATCAAAACTTCTCATGTCTGTGTTCATTGAACAAGGCTGATTGGAGCTATTTCCTAACACTACACAGTAAGCCTAATATCTGGAACTGCCATTGAAGCCTGATACCTCCTATGTTGATGCTCTGCTACTCCAACAGAATGAAGTGATAGATACTACCTTGAAACAGCTCAGTGTGTGTGATAGACATCTTGTGCTGAGACATATTGTATTACAAAAGCACAGGAATCTATCCATTAAATTCCTTTTGTGGGGGGAACAATCAGAGGCAGATAATTACTTAGTGATTTTTCCACACACAATTGTTTGTCATCACAGTCTTGTTTTACTCTTCTTCACACTATAATGTTAGTCAGGAGAAACCATGGAAACAATGGACTGTTGCTGGGGTGACTGTGGGGAGAGTCAGCCATCTGAAGTCAGCTATACAGACCCATCTGGAGGGTTCAGGAGGAATCATATGTAAATATGTACAAGTCCAGCTTTCAATCAACAGACAAGTCAACTGTACTGAGTTCCAATTCATCACCTTTCTTGATACAACATCAAGCTGAGTGAGAAAATGGGGAAAATCTAAAAAAGATATATAGTTTTTGTGGAAACTTTGCTGCACACTAAGTAAAGAGGGGCTATACGCATTATTATATTACATGCATTACTAGCTTTTTCACAAAATGCTACCTAAATGTCCTCAAAGGATGGTATTACACTGATGTAGCATTTCTGTTTTGTTTTTAAACACATGTATAGATTAGCCATTTATATGTCATAGCATCTTGGTTTGACTCTTTATTTGAATAGTTACAAATTGAAGCTCATTTCCTGGTTCCTTTTATCTATTTCTAAGAAAGATTATCTTCCCATCTTTCGGTCCATGTATCCTGGATGTGTCTGAAATAATTCAGTACCTGCCTATGATAGAGAGGCAGAATTTCAGATGGGCTCCTGCAGTCTTTCTCACTGCATTAGTCCCCCTGGCTGGTAGTGTTTGCTTGCCTTGATGACACTCACCACATGCTGTTTCCAGCCCATTTATGAAAACCTGTAACTGAGGACGGCTCCTCCAGTTAATTTGTTCTGCCACTGGAACACTACAGGTACAGTTATTATGCCTATGTATGACTGACTGATATCCTACACAACCCAACCACAACAACCAAAAGTAACTATGCACTGTGAGAAGGCTGTAGCTAGATTGTGTAACATCCCAAAAATAAAATGTATGGTCTGTGCAAGGTGCAATACCATGAATGGCATGGGATGGCAGTATAACCCTATCATCTACTGCAGAACAGCCTAATGCTGCCTCTCATGTATATAATATACGAAGGAAGTGCCAGATAAGTTATCATAGATTCACAGCTGGTTTCAGTCATCAATACTGTATTGAGCGTTTTTTTATTATATCTGTTTTACTTATATCCATTGAACACAGGCTAAATTGGCCAGTTTTTCTTTTTGCTTGAACCTTAGCCATTTTCAATTGCTATTGTCAATATATGTCAATATATTTTATTTATTAGCTCTATTCATAATTAGTTAATTTTATCTATTTTTAAAATAATATCCTTTGTATTGGTAGCATGGCAAATAACAAGAAAAACACACCTAGCATTCCTTTAATTGATAAAAATGACTGAAAAGTTTTATTTTGTACAAGGGTAGATTAATTTTCCTCTTAACCAGCAAACAATAGGGTTAGAGTTACATTGTATCTAAATCGGCAAGCTGTCACGTTCAATGATTAGGTGAGCGGGTAAGCAGGTGAGTCCAGCTGTAGGTGCGAGCAAACAGGGTTTATTCGGGTACAGACAGGGCAACAAACAAACATCATCTAACATCAATGACAGATCTGGGAAGACTAATTCAGATGCAGACTAAATACACAGAACAAGCCAAGAGGAACCGGAAACAGGTGATGAGAGTCGGAAATTAACAGGAGGTGACGAGGTGGGCGTGGTACACATGAGAACCGGACGAGGTGGGCGTGGCACACATGAGAACCAGACGAGGTGGGCGTGGCACACATGAGAACCGGACGAGGTGGGCGTGGCACACATGAGAACCGGACGAGGTGGGCGTGGCACAAACAGTTTACATACAGGCCTAGTATTAAAAAAGTTTTGAATGCTTATCTTATTAAACCGTTGTGAAGAATGTGTGATGCACTTTGTAGAATTGTGTTTCTTTTTTGCACAACTGCCTAAATAAAAGAACCGATTAGTGGCTTGTGAAATAGCAATTCTGACGTAATACAAACTTTATTGACAAACTGCTCGTGTTCATTATGGCCTATTGCTGTTCAGCTGAAAAATCATATTGCGTGTGATGAAAAGAGCCCAGCTTCCAAAGAACATGTGCACCTGCTAGCATAAACCCATATCCTCTGGTGGATGGATTTCACACACATGAGAGGGTTCTGTGCTGATCTCTAAGCAATGCATTCCGGGGAGGTTAACTGATTTCATCTGCATGCCTTTAGCAACTCCCCTCCCATTCTCATCCACTGAGGGAAAATTAAAATCATTTACAATTAAGCAGCTTTTGGTCTAGATGCCCATGTGAGCAGGACCCTAAAAGGAGTTAGAGAAGGGTTGGAAAATGCCTCTTATTTCAGGCTACTCCAGTCAATTTAGAGTCACAAGGGGCGTCTGATTGTACTGACAACGTTTTCAGACCTTTTTTGTCCTTTTCTCATTTGCCTTGACAGATAACAGCTCTGTCCTTTAAAGGCCACAGTAGATGTCACATCATAGGGGTCATAGAGCCTATGGGTGGTAATTATTACTGGGTCATTCTAGGCAGGTAACAAGATTACCTTAACTGAGATGAGTTTTACAACAATGAACCATTAACCTATACTGCGGAAGGTGGCAAAGACTGTGGTCTATTGAAATCACCAGGCAAACTCCTCAGTTAAGATATGGGGCCTTACAGTGTGGCTTGTATTCTATAAAAAAGGCTCTGCTTATTCTTCTGTGGATGGTCTTTCATCACTGGTCATTTGGAAAGGCATCAAAGAACCATTATTAAGCTAATTTGACCATTAAATATGTGTTGTTTTATTACAAAGTTTTAGTATAAATGGACATGTACATGAAGACTCTAGCTGTGCTTAACACTGGCAGTAAACACTGTTGTTTGCTCCAATGTTTACTCCTGGTGAATTTGATCAAATTCGTATCTGAATGTTGGACTGATGAGTCTTATGACGAGCACATAGGGACCAATTTAAAAGCATACTGCATGCAAAATTGTCATTTTTTTGATTGCACAATTTTCTGATTGCATAATGTAATATTTTGCATAGTGTAAGCTGCCAAACTGCGTAGCACATTCTAACTTTGACACTAATCACCAACCATGCAGCTTATTTGAGATATGACGTTTGTTTAGGACTTAGGGGCTGTCGTTGGCTCTGTGAGTTAGGACTCTTCGCTTATGATCAGAAGGTTTCTGGTTCAGTTATTGGAGGAGTGATTTCAATGTTAGGCTGTTGACCAAGGTACTTAATTCCAAATGCTCCAATGACTGACTGATTCTGCTTTTTCAACTGTAGTTTGCTTTGGACAAAAGCATCTGCTAAATAAATGTAAATGCTACACAGAATGAATCTGCCATTTGTGATATGCAGTTCTCTGTGGTTACGGAATAGGTATTCAGCCTGGTCATTACTATATTTGAGTTTATCTACATATTTACTTCCTTTATGTGTAATTTCCTTACTGTCAGTTACTGATTTATGTTGTTTGACGTAAGGTCTGTGTTTATGCAAAACATAGGATTTTTTAATTCCGTTTCTGATTATGTGATGTTTCAGATTTACTACTTTGATGGTGTTTGATGCCTTTTGTTGATATAATTGCATTGCTGCTGTTTAGGCTGTGAAAATGCAGGTCATCAGTGTGCAATTTCATTACCGCTGACTGCATGTCAGGATAAGTGCATGTGGTGAAGAATTAGAATGCAATGGATGGATGGATGGATGGATGGATGGGTATCCAAATATACTGTAGTCTCACAAATTCCAAAGGACAGATTAGTATGCATTCACTGGGAATGGTGTTTGACTCATCTTTTGGAAATGGCTGCCTTTGTTTAGTTATGCTACCTTTAGCAATGCTAAATACATTGTCTCAAATAAATATAACTTTCTTCAATCTGTAATGTTCCTCATTAAAACTCTCACCATCTCACCATCATGCTATTATGTTCACCTTGCTTCAGAAAGAATTAAAGAAGTTGTGGTTGCACCCCATCCAGTCCACCTGAAAGTGATTCCTCAATGAAGGATTTCATTTGCAATGTTGCACAGCCATAATAAAGTAGCATTTTATTGCAGGAATGTAGCTTGAAGAGACAGGACGTCCCCTGGTTGCCATGGAAGGGGAGCTGCTAAAATCTGGGATATGTCGTTGTCAAGACGTGATTAGAAGCCACCTAATGGTGGAACAAATTGGTTCTGTCCAACCCAGGGAATAGCTGCTTAGCCATGGGACTATGGTCACCAGTTACCTCATTGATCTGTCAGGGCCCTGCTAGTTGTCAGCAGTAATAGTTGCTGTCATGAAGCTTCCAAAAAACCCCACTTAGCACTCAAGCCCAATGCCATATGATCCACAAAGTGAAACTTGGATTTATACATACTGTACAACACTATTTTCCTTAGTACTTTCATATTTATTGGCTGTTTGTCACACAATATTTTCAAAAAAGAATTTTAAGGTTTTTTTTATCAGCAGTGTGCTACACACAACAAGATTATGTTAATATCTTCCCAAGCCAATACAATACAATAAGGACCTGCAGACATGCTGAGGCTGGGTTTGAACCAGTGACCTTCTGAATACAGGCACAGCCCACTGAGTTACACGCTGCCCCAATATGTATTAGTGATACATATTATGATATATATATGATACGTATTAAGTTGTATTAGTAATAGCGTGACATTTGTGAATAATTCTTTTGTGGGGAAGTTCTTTATGGTAAATATATACTCACATTCGCTTCGTTCTTTCACTTGTTCTCAGAAATATGATATGTATATTGCTTCCCTCCTTGCCTATGGCCAGTGAGAGCCAGTGGGACATGTAAGGGCGCGCTGAAAGCAAACATATGATTGGCTGGAAACTAAACCTCAGACTGAATGTATACACCTACATTGAACAAACGACTGACAGCCTCTAGTTTAGTTCTGAACGAAAACCCCAAGGAGTGAATGAGTTGATGAGTGAGTTGGTGAACAAGAAACTCAGACAGGCGGCTAAATGAGCTGTGTGAAGCCACCCCTGCCCCCAAAATCAGCACAAATAGGGCTACCTTTCTGCTGTTTTGTGCCACAAAAAATAGGAATTGTGCTGCTTTCATTTCTTATGAGAATAGCATTTATTTTTTTCTAGATGATGTCACCCACTCTACAACAGCCTCTCTACAACAGTGAATGGACATAAATCCAGGCTAGTTCATTAGTGCTGCGTTTGTGCACATTTGTGCTGCAAAAATTATGATTTGTGTGCAAATAGCACTAACCCCAACATGATACTTTTTTATTCATGCTGATTATAAGGGGGCAGCTTTAGCATATCTTACTGCCATCGTGACTGCAATGCACCGTTTTCTGGTGTAGTATACAGCATACATGTGCAGTGATTTCCCGTATGCTGCAATTGGATTTTAGAGATGCAACATTTTCGCCATTTTAAAATAATTTTAACCAAGGTTTCTTAGCTTTCGGACTTGTCAGCTAACAATGTGATGAGCTGTTATATTTGTATTTTTAGCAAACATGAGTAGCCAAGGTACATTGTTGAGAGATTTAGACTTTAATGCAGCAAAATATTTTTATAATTTTATAAATAATAAGCTACGGGGACACAAATATCTCTGATCTATTTAATGTAAACAGGAAGTGCCACTGAACCATCCATCCATCCATTTTCTCCCGCTTATCCAAGTTCGGGTCGCGGGGGCAGCAGTCTCAGCAGGGAAACCCAGACTTCCCTCTCCCCAACCACTTTATTCAGCTCCTCTGTGGGAATCCCAAGGCGTTTCTAGGCCAGTCGAAAGACATAGTCCCTCCAGCGTGTCCTGGGTCTTCCCCGGCGTCTCCTCCCAGTGGGACATGACCGGGACACCTCACCAAGGAGGCATCCTTATTAGATTCCTGAGCCACCTCATCTGGCTCCCTCTTGAATGACCGAGCTCCTCACCCTCTCTCTAAGGGAGAGCCCAGCAACTCTACGGAGGAAACTCATTTTGGCTGCTTATACTCGCGATCTCTTTCTTTCGGTCACTACCCACAGCTCGTGACAATAGGTGAGGGTAGGAACGTAGATTGACTGGTAAATTGAGAGCTTTGCCTTTTGGCTCAGCTCCTTCTTCACCATGACAGACCGACGCAGCGCCTGCATCATTGCGGACGCAGCACCGATCCGCCTGTCGATCTCCCGCTCCATTGTTCCCCCACTCATGAACATGACCCCGAGGTACTTAAACTCCTCCACTTGGCAGAGGACCCCATCCCCAACCTGGAAAGAGGACCGGCTGAGGACCATGGTCTCAGATTTAGAGGTGCTGATTCTCATCCCAGCCACTTCACACTCGCTGCGAACTGCTCCAGTGAGAGCTGAAAGTCACGGTCCGATGAAGCCAACAGAACCACATCATCTACAAACAGCAGAGACCTAATCCTGAGGTCACCAAACCGGACACCCTCAACGCCCTGGCTGCGCCTAGAAATCCTATCCATAAAAGTTATGAACAGAATCGGTGACAAAGGGCAGCCCTGACGGAGTCCAATCCTCACCGGAAACTTATTGCCGCCCATGCAGACCAGACTCTGGCACCAGTCATACAGGGATCGAACAGCCCTTAAAAGGAAGCCCGGCACCCCATATTCTTGGAGCACCCCCCACAGGACTCCCCAAGGGGCACGGTCGAATGCCTTCTCTAAGTCCACAAAGCACATGTAGAATGGTTGGGAAAACTCCAATGAACCCTCCAGAACCCTACGGAGAGAATTGAGCTGGTCGACTGTTCCACGGCTGGGGCGAAAACCACACTGCTCCTTCTGTATGTGAGGTTCGGCTGAACTGCCAATTAGGCTGAAGGCGCTCTAGAACCCCCAAATAGACCAGGGAGGCTAAGGAGTGTGATCCCGTATAGTTGGAGCATACCCTCTGGTTCCCCTTCTTAAACAGGGGGATCACCACCCCGGCCTACCAGTCCAGAGGCACTGTCCCCATTGTCCATGCGATGCTGCAGATGCGTGTCAGCCAGGACAGCCCCACAGCATCCAGCGCCTTAAGAAACTCTGGGTGGATCTCATCCACCCCCGGGGCCTGGCCACTGAGGAGCTTTTTAACCACCTTAGCGACCTCTGCCCCAGAGATAGGCGAGTCTACCCCCAAATCCCCAGACTCTGCTTCCTCACTGGAAAGCATGTCGGTGAGATTGAGCAGGTCTTCAAAGTATTCCTTCCACCGACTCAAAACGTCCCGAGTTGAGATCAGCAGCACCCCATCCCTACCGCGAACAGTGTGGATGTTGCACCGCTTTACCTCACGGAGCCGCCGGATGGTGGACCAAAATTGCCTCGAAGCCGTCCGGAAGTCGTTTTCCATGGCCTCACCAAACTCCTCCTATACCCACATTTTTGTCTCCGCGACCGCTGAAGCTGCACCCCGCTTGGCCTGCCGGTACCTGTCAGCTGCCTCTGGAGTCCCACAGATTAAAAAGGCCCGATAGGACTCTTTCTTCAGCTTGTCAGCATCTCTCACCACTGGTGTCCATCAGCGGGTTTGGGGATTGCCGCCGCGACAGGCATTGACCATCTTACGGCCACAGCTCCGGTCAGCTGCCTCCACAATGGAGGCGTGGAACATGGCCCATTCGGACTCAATATCCCCCACCTCCCCCGGGACATGGAAAAAGTTCTGCCGGAGGTAGGAGTTGAAACTCCTCCTGACTGGGGATTCCGCCAGACGTTCCCAGCAGACCCTCACTATACTCTTGGGCCTGCCAGGCCTGGCCAGCTTCCTCCCCTACCACTGGAGCCAACCCACCATCAGGTAGTGATCAGTTCACAGCTCCGCCCCTCTCTTCACCCGAGTGTCCAAGATATGCGGCCGCAAATCTGATGACACGACTACAAAGTTGATTATCAAACTGCAGCCTAGGGTGTCCTGGTCCCAAGTGCACATATGGACACCCTTATGCTTGAACATGGTGCTCATTATGGATAATCCGTGAAGAGCACAGAAGTCCAACAACAAAACACCACTCAGGTTCAGATCTGGGGGGTCATTCCTCACAATAACGCCACTCCAGGTCTAACTGTCGTTGCCCACATGGGTATTGAAGTCCCCCAGAAGAACAAGAGAATCCCCAGGAAGAGTGCTCTCCAACACCCCCTCCAGGGACTCCAAAAAGTGTGGGTATTCTGAACTGCTGTTTGGCGCATAAGCACAAACAACAGTCAAGACCCATCCCCCCACCCGAAGGCGAAGGGAGGCTACCCTCTCATCCACTGTGGTAAACCCCAATATACAGGCGCCCAGCCAGGGGACAATACTGTAAGTATGCCCACCCCTGCTTGGCGCCTCTCCCCGTGAGCAACTCCAGAGTGGAAGAGGGTCCATCCTCCTTCAAGGAGACTGGTTCCAGAGGCCAAGCCATGCGTCGAGGTGAGCCCGACTATGTCTAGCCAGAACTTCACAACCTTGCGTACCAGCTCAGGCTCCTTCCTCATCAAAGAGGTAACATTCCATGTCCCAAGAGCAAGCTTCTGCAGCCGAGAATCGGACCACCAGGGTCCCCGCCTTCGGTCACTGCCCAGCTCACGAGGAACCCGACCACTATGGCCCCTCCCATGGGTGGTGAGCCCATTGAAGGGGGGACCCACAAGCCTTGTTCAAGCTGTGCCCGACCAGGCCCCATGGGTATAGACCTGGCCACCAGCACTCGCCATCGAGCCCCACCCCTAGGCCTGGCTCCAGGGGGGCCCGGTGACCTGCACCTGGGCAAGGGAAACTGTGGTTCTGTAAAGTTTCTCTTCATAAGGGTTTTTTGAGCCGCACTTTGTCTGGTTCCTCACCCCGGACCTGTTTGCCTTGGGTGACCCTACCAGGGGTATAAAGCCTGGGATCATTGGAACATGCAAACCCCTCCACCACGATAAGGTGTTGGCTCCTGGAGAGGAACCAGTTGGTCAAAAATCAGAACAAATATTTTAAGTGAACTGAATGAAACAAACTGTATCCCAAAAAAAGAGCCATTTTGCACATTACTAATGTGGGCTACTGCTTTGCTCTCTGTGGACTATCCAGAGGTCGCAGTCGCTTTGGTGGCAATTAGTTTACAGGCATTTCAAATGGCCAATCAGAATTTTTACCATCCAATACACATTAAACTCCGCGAATTAGGGATCCTCAATACTGGCTCCATCGGGCCTTGTTTTTGAATGTTTTCTGCCACTCTATACGGCTAACAAACCCAGCAGAAAGAAAAAAGTTAAATTAGTTCACAAATGAGAATAATTAATTGAATCAAGTGCTGGAGAGCTCAGCTTCAATAAAGACCTGCAGGGTTTTACTGAGGGATTCCTGTGATTTTTAAATCTTTACTTACTGAGTACACAGTCATTTACATGCCAGCATCTGTGCATTTGAGGTTTCTGAACTGTTTCTTTGATGTCTATTTCTTTGAAACACAGCAGGTCAAACCCTTTCAAAATGTCATCTTTTTGTGACAGATGCAACAATCCACTCATTGTGTACTTGTGCCAATCCCCAACGCGTAGGTTTCTGAGGCAGTTCCGTTTATTTTTAGTTTTCTTGACAACACTGGGGAGAGTGATGCACCGTGAGCTATCTGATGGAGGGATCACTGATTAATGCTTTTACAACATGGGGAATGGGAATTCTTCAGACCTGTTATTGTACTTCATATAAAATCAGTGCCAGGCAAACTAGCGACCCTTGTACTAAACACGTAACTGATGACATTTGTTCATTTGGTGAAACTCATTGAAATGCCATGGAGTTAAATACTAGCCATTTTACATATTCTCTGGAGACAGCAGATTAAAAGAGTGTGAAAATATATAATTATTTGCAACATATTTGAATAAAGTAACTAGAAAAAAACATTACCTTTTGCGCTGCTGTGAAACGATATTTACATTTTGTATCATTGGAGAACTTAACAATTTTTGAATAATATGGTTTATTTGATTAACTATAGTATAATGGATAAGCTTTGGGATACAGTAAAGTGTTCTGTGGCTGTCCAAGTATGCAGGACTTGAGACTGATTTTGCATGTACAGTAGACTGGCTGAATTATATCAGTAAGTTTATCACTAGATTAATGTCCCTGGGATATTTTGATTGTGTTTATCCTTGAACCCAATGACAATATTTATCAGCACAGCCTAGGACTTTGGAGCACAATTTTAATACTATAGAGCCTCTAGTGAACCGCTATCTTAAATTTATGCCGGTAAAAGATGGTCAGCTGGGCTCAGCTAAAAATTCAGTGAACAGAAGGGCCGTCATTTACTTGCATCTAGGTGGAGATGCAAAAATCTGTCAAGGTTGAGAACATCTGTTATAGTCTTTTAGGAGGCGGGGTAATCACTGGGTTTCAGTGCCAACCTTGCAGATCTGTAATCCGTGCTTAACAACATTCTTAATTAGAGATGCTGATTGCTGTTGATAGAGAACACTGAAAAATTCCCTAAATGAGTAATTACCGTAGTCATATAGAAGTTGTGAGCACTCCCATGAAGTAAGTAATCAAGTGACATCTAGCTTATAAGTAGGTAGATGATGGTTTGTTTTGGCATCCAAACAGCTACTTGTAGCAGTGTATGGAGGACAGACACCACCTCCTTTCTGCTCCTCCAGTCTCATTTGCACATTTATACAGCAGATATATTACTAGATCCCTTTTACTTAAAGGTGCTCTAGGACAGCGGTTCCCAACAGGGGGGTCCCGGCCCACAAGGGGGCCTCAGCGAGCTCTGTGGGGGGTCGCGTCATATTTTAA
>JABFDZ020000109.1:19952383-19970061 GCA_019775955.2 Pollimyrus isidori | reverse complement strand
AATGTAGAGGGGGGCCTTACAATATTTTCCGGGGGAAAAGGGGGTCTCAGGCAAAAAAAGGTTGGGAACCACTGCTCGAGGAGGTCCATAAACAACGTTATTTAACAAGGACTAGCACGCACATCTCAGACCTCTCAGGCCTGGGATTTAAATCCCTTCTGTGTCTATGTGTGTGTGTGATTTTTCCTTTGATTCCCTTTGCATGATCTAAAAAATTATGGTTTGGCAAATCAGCAGCTCTGAATCGGCCATTATTTGTCTGCGTGTGCTTGTATGTGCCTACTCTGCTGAGAACTGGCATTCCGTCTAGGACGTCCCTGCCTCAGGTGCTGTGCCACCTTGGATAGACTGCAGGCTGACCATTACTCTGTCAGTGACCGGAAGATGGCTGATAGATCATTTGAAAGTGCATGCAATATGTCCAATCAGGCAAAACCTCACTGAAATCACAATTAAGTTGTTGAGTTGTTTTTTTCTTCCTTATTTATTTTATTTTATATGGGTTACAGAGAAACTGGTCCCAGCTGAAAGATGTTTTGCCCCTTTTTTGCCCCCTTATACTGTCAGATATACCTCGTATTAATTTGTATTGCTTCTACAACCACATAAGCATGTCAGAAGTGTATTGTTCTCTGGATTTCATGTCTTGTGTTTGATCCTTTTATTTCTAACTCTCCTAACCCCCACCCCCCATCCTTTTCAGACTTCACCAGTCTGCTATAGCAGAAGGAGACTTGTAATCACTTTTGTCAATCAGTTTACATATCTGATCCTGTCCCTGATCAATTAGGATTACATTAATGCAAACTTAGAACATGCATTACTCAAAGAATCGCAAAGTACGGGAATAGGAAGCAATATATCTGAGCTACATTAGCAAGTCATTAGTGGAGGTATTCTTGCACTATGTTCATTTTTATTCTGCTTCAATGACTGAGACTGGAATTGGAATGCTAGCAATACTCATGGACAATAAAAAAATATGGTTATATGTCCTACAATTTCATGGTGAAATTGTAGAACGAAAGCAGCAGACAATTTAGAAGAACTAAGTGAAATGTTTAAATAAGGTTTAATAAGGAAGGTGTTTTATATGGTGTTCCTCCAAACACTGTGTGGCTGGTGTTAACAGTCACTGCTAAATTGCTGTGACTCCGTTAATTAATGAAGACAAACAACTGGGAAGTGAAATTATGCTTTATTTGTCATTTTCACAAGTACACTGGAGTGCTTCTTTTCACATATCCCACCTTACTCTCCTTAGACACACACTCACAGGTTTGTAATTATATCTTAGTGGGAACTTTCCATTTGATTCCTATGGGGAAAACCATAAACCATAAGTAACCAAACAAAATTCAAGACTTTTGGCAGCTTTAGTTTTTTGATACCATTGACAGATCTTTGTCAATCCTGAAAAATTGTCTTCACAACGTCGAAATAACAGGTTTTTATTACAGTGTGGGGGACAATTGCTCTCCACAATGCAGAGATGGAGATTTCAGGTCCAGAGAGTACGAGTCCAGACCAAGATAGTGTTTCAGCCAACCAGCTTAGCATAAAGAATCATAGGCATTGGTTGGTTGAAACAAAATCTTGGTCTGGATTTGTACTGTTGGTACCTGAAAACTCCACCTCTGCCACAATGTAACATAAACATAATCCACACACATACACACAACAACAGCAGAGAGGGAAGCCTGGAGTCCAAGCACAGAGTCAGCCATTTAACCGGCATACCTGGATAGTGCCTTGCTCAAGGGTCCAACAGAGGACAGGATCTAGCAACCTTCCGATCACAGTCACAGTGGCCTAATCCACTGACATATTTGTAACAGCTATGGAATGCGCCAGTGACAACTGCTCACTGTAATTAAAATCTATACTGAAAATTCATCACCAGACTATTTTATACAACAAAAACTTCAAAATGTACACTACTTTAATAATGGCTGTTGTTGGCCATATAGTCACCCTTCAGAAACCTGTACACTGTTAATTTAAACTGGTTCAGGATATGACAGTACACTGTTACACTATGCCCTAGGGGCAGCACCAAGAACAGCAACAATAACTAGGAACTGATTACAGTATAACTATGCCCCCTTTCCAAGGCATTACAATAATACAGTGGTACCTCAGTTTTCAAACTCATTAGGATTTGAATTTAATACTAATAATAAACCATTAATACATTTAATTATAATAACAGCGGGGGTGTAATAGAGGCAAAGGCGTAGACGTCAGGGTATCGGAAAATACAAGGTTTAATTACAAGTAAAGCAGGCAAAACGCAAACGGACAATACAATGACCGGACTGGGGAAACAAACTGAAATGCAGACGAAAAATACAGAGGACTAATGACAAGAACCAGAAACAGCCGATCACATGGGGATTCCACACGAGGTTAACGAGGGGGCGTGGTACACGGAAGGAGCGGACAATCGGGGCAGGACACATCGTGTTTTTTTTTTACTTTACATGTTGCTTGGAAACATTTATTTTCTTACTTTAAAAACTTACTGTTTTGATAAATGTGCTTTGGTGTGTCTAGTATAATATATGCTTTTCTTGTTTTGTCCGGTTCATTTTGCATTTAAATGCTAAAAAAAAAAATATTTCGGTGCAATTTTTTGGGGCCGGGAACCAATTAATTGGTTTTCCATTATTTGTTATGGGGGAAATTGGATCAGAACTCGACATTTTTAGGATTCGGTCTGGAGTTCTGAACAGATTAATTTTGAGTTCTGAGGTACCACTGTACATTGAAGTTTAAAGTTTAGCAAATCTATTTTTTGGGAAACTAATTTCCATGTTCTATTTTTATAGCTATTTTAGTATTTTATATTTACAGTTTGAATCTCATGACCAACTAGGTAGCCATGTCAGCTATAGGCCCTTGACTTACTGTAGGCCCTTAATCGAAACTACTCCAGGGACACTGGGCCACCTTGCTCTATAAGATTCCTATGCACAAAAGCAATTGCTAAATAAATATACATTATTTGATTTGACTTCCATTTATAATCGTAAGCACTGTTGCTCCATTTAAATTGGATGCTCTGTCTTACACAAGATGGAAGCCCAATTGAGATTTCCATGTTTATATCCAGCTATGATGCTGTCAGTCAGCAGTGACTCCCAATTGGTTTAATTTATAGTGGTAAGCTTGAATTATGTTCACAACAGGAAAGCTATTTCTGGTTTGCAGGAAAGTAGTAATTAAACATGTTGGCATCCTTGGGGCTCAAACAATGCCTGACCTGTGGGTTTTTCTGGGCAAAACCTGACGTTTTTGAATTTGAAAATGGATACTCTTAATGGAGAATCTGCATTACTCCATCTGCACTCATGTCAGTCGGCACAGATTCTTATCAGAATTATTGAATTTGAATAAGGGACAGGATTACCCAATAACTTTATTCATACTGTTCTCCTAAGAATTTGACTATATTTACAGATGTTGATATGCATTTACAATCTTTGCGTAAATAAGTGCATTGAATTTTTTTCTTGTAATTATTTTATAAATATTAATTCATCTCATAATTCTCCAAAATTTAAGAATTCTTTTACTTTATATACAAAATTTGAAAGTGTAGATTCTGCATCTTCAGGGCTACGACCTGCAGCTCAGATGTTGTGTACACATATGTGGATTAGACTTCAAAGGATGTTAAGATGATGATAAAATGGAGTATAGAGATGAAGTCACGGCACCAATTTAGGCTGAGTGGGCACTGAAGTGGAGGAGGGGGGAGGGGCTTTGATGGACCTAATTGTGATGAAGCTGGGATTGTTGTCATGGTGACAGCTGCTCTTGATGAGAGTGATGTCAGAGAGAGAGCGTGATGAGTGTCACAGCACTAATCTTCTGCCTTTTCTTCACACAGTGTTCTCAATAGAGTCATTTGGCTTCTGACAAACCTCAATCACAAGGTGTTTTTTTTTTTTGCAAGATTGCTCCTTGTCTTGCCTTTTGAAAGTAGGAAAATTACAAATGTCAGAATAATAGTATGCAGGTAAAATTTTTAGAGTTTGTTTTGATTTTAAGCAGTGCATCGACAACTAGACATTGATACTCTTCTTTGAAAGGGTTCCCACAAACATCCACAGCAAAAGCAGGTGCATGAGTACTGTTGTAAAAGTGTTGTATTCATTCCTCTATCCTCTATCCTCTTCCAGTTTCCCTCTAGTTCCCCTATATATCAATCTGTTTTCCTTCACTCGGGTGGGATATTAGACCCATCATCATTTTCATCGGGAACCAGAAGCATCAGTAGTACTCAAATAATGGTTGTTTGGTGATCATGTGACCTTACCAGGATGCCATCCTAATGTGGGCACTTGGGTTTGTTGGGTGGGCAGTGGTGCTTGAATCACATGAGATATTTACTATAAATGTTCAACCAGTAGAAACAGGTCTGCTTGGGAGGCTTTGCTCCTCATGCCTCTGTACTGTCGTTCAGCAGCTTCTCCTCGGCTTAGAAATGTGGGATTCTCTTGTTAAAAAAACTCATGCTGCTAACGTCTAATCTTTCTGGATACTCAGCAGCTGCATGTCTGGTGCTTTATACAGTTTTACCTTATGCCTCTGAAACGCCATGTCCCTGCCAGTGCAATAACATATAACACACACCCATAACAACAGCCATAACACACACCTAACATCCCAATGCCTTGGATGGAAGACGGTCAGGAACTGAAATGGAAGGTGACAAACTGAAATACCGAGTCTTTCCTTTGGTTTAGATTTAGATCTGTTGAGCAGGTTTCCTCCTGCACTCCAATTAGGTTCACCGTGCTTTGAAAAATTCCCATTAAATACTGTCCAGCATCAACTAAAGTGTTGCAGTACAACCAGGTGCAGTAGTGTGTGGGTCAGTGGGCTAAACCACTGTGGGTATAATCACAAGGTCGCTGGTTCAAACCCTGCCTCAGCATATCCTAGAGCAAGGCCTGTAACCCCCAACCCCCTCGGTGCTCCAACAGGTGGCTGCCCTTTGCAGACAGCTTGTTCTGCAAAGAACAAGTCGAGGGAGGTGTAAAAAGAATTTCCCCATGCGGGCAATAAAGGAGTGATTATAAGCTGGCTTTGCTTTTTGTTAGTGAAAACGGTGACAGTGTTCGGGAGAGTTATGTTAATGCACGTTTTCCTGTGTTTACAAACGGTATTGACTGTGTTATTGTTTTAATGTTTATCCAAACAAAAAGTGCAAGGTGCTGCTAATTTTATTTGTGGTTTTCAATATAAAACTTGTGTACTTTCTGTACTTTTTAAACATTTCCAGCACATTTTAAGAATACCATAACAATACTGGTAACTGTGATAATTTTGGGCACTATAATTGTGATATAAAATTTTCATACCTTTTAATCTCTAGTTACACTAAGTGGTGTCTAACTTGCCCATAATGTCTGAATCTGTGCGTGTGCCTTGTTATGGTTTGGTATCCCATCCAGACTTGTGTTGCCCGGAATAGGACTCCCTCCATAGCCCATGTGACTTTGACAATCATATAAATGGCTAGAGAATGGTTGACTGATATCAGGCTTTGACACTGTTTTTTATTGTCACAAATTGTTGTTTGATCCATATTAGTAGGTGTTTCCCCTCAGAGCTCCTGTAGAAGGACAAATTGCAACATGTAAGCAAATTTTGTGTCTGACCAAGTTGGCATGTCTGGAATGAGGCCTGTATTACAACAAACGTCACGGGGGTTAAGAATGCATTTAAAATAACAACGGCAAATAAGCTGTCAAGATGATTAATAAATCATACTGCAAGGTCTGAATGTACGGCTATTAGATGCACTAGGTTAATAAGCGAGCGAGCCTGAGGATTTGTGCATCCCTGGAGTAGTGATTCTGTATCCTGTACCCTCAAGGCACTTAGACTGATTGTTCTGGTAGGAGACCCAGTTATATTGATCCGTAAGATTGTATAATGATTTGAATAAAAGCAACGAAATAATATCATAGACTAAACCACTGCTAGACCGTAGTTTTCGTAGCTATTATTCTTTGCACGTAGCTTAGCTGCTTTGTCAGTGATCTCTGCACTTCGTCACCCCCCCAAGATGCTGAAGATAAGCCTGCTCTCTCTGTATTGTTTGCTCTTTCTGACACCAGCTGCTCAGTAGCCTGATCAAATATATTACAGAGCAGTGGACAGCAGGACTCTGCTATGCTGCAGATGAGCTCCATGTCAGAGGGAACTGCAGGGGTTCCCACAGTGTTCAAATATTTAAAAAAGACGTCAAATCCCTTCTCAGCTGCCCAACAGTTTCCAAATACTGATATGGAAAGAAATGTTTAGAGATGCAATACAAAGACAAACGCGCTGGGACACCTGGCCACTACACCAACAGGAACTTTTATGACACGCCATTCTAAATCCATAGGCATCAATATGGATTTGCTCCCCACTTTGCAGCTATAACAGCTGCCACTCTTCTGGGAAGGCTTTCCACAACATTGTGGAGTGTGTCTGTGGGAATTCTTGCCCATTCATCCAGAAGAGGATTTGTGAGGTCAGGTTCTGATGTTGGATATGACGGCCGGGCTCACAATCTCCATTCAGGTTCATCCCAAAGGTGATTGATGAGGTTGAGGTATGGGTTCTCTGTGAGTCAGTCAAGTTCTTCCTCACCAAACTCATTCAACCATGTCTTTATGGACCTTGGAAGCATAGAATTGATTTCATACACCTGTGGAAATCAGAATGAAAGACCTGGATTCAATAATCAAGAGGTGTGTCTCAATACTTTTGTTCATATAGTGTATCTTTACCGTACCTCCCCTCTAACTGTAATCTTCTTGGAACTGGATTTTCTCGAACATTTTCACTTTATGGTGCTGTAACAGTACTTTTCATATTTTCATTTTGAAATAGACATTTTTAAAATTTGCAGTGAAGGGCCGTGTCTGAGAGAAACTAGGGCAATATATATTTAAATTTTGGCAGTTGATGCTGTGGATTGTGCAATAAAATTGTGTAATAAACATAATTTTAAATGTTCCTATAATATAGATATTGGCAATTACCACTGATTGTCTTTTTAATCTGTTTTATCAATCCCAGGTTTGTATCCTATACCAATCCTAATATGGGTACCAATATTCAGTGCCAGCTCAAGCCTGACGATAAAATTTGGGGTGGGGGTCGATTATTCCATTTCCTTAGTATCAGGACCCCTCCCCTTTCTTCCACTGTGTAGTAGTTCTTGTGCTGCACCAGGGGGTGCCTTAATGGGTGGCCTTACCCTGGGTGAAACCTTGCCTATAACAATATAGACAGTTTCAATTTTCAGGTCACAATCAATTTTTTTACATAGAATTGATTCTCAAAATCAAAACATTTACTGTAGATCAATAGGATCAATATTTCAGCATCAAAGGAACAGAACATAATAGGATTGGGAAATCCCCAAAATGAAGGAATACGGTACAAAGACAGGAGTTGACTGCTCATGTCTGTGCTACATCACACAGTACATGTTAGTGGGTTGTAACAAAGAGCTGGTGTCTATGTTTTTTAGGAATACTGTGGGGATCTCACTTGCATTTGAATCCTTAAATAAATCACGAGTGTAGTGAATTCTAATGAAAGCTTTTACTTTTCAAGCCCCATTTTCGTTTTGTTGCTTTTAATTTGACCGTTTCTCTCAACGGATTTTACTATAGACCAATTACTGTTTATTCACAGCACTGCTAAACCCACTTCATGTAAATTATGGATATTGCACAGACTCCAGAAAACATTTGAGGTTTCCTAATTGAAGATCCTTATTGGCAATTCCACTCTAGTTTTATACTAGGTGGTTACCATGCTAATGCCAAATTGGTTTACATGTGTAAACACCAAGTACCTTGATTTTTATTGAATGACAAATCAATTAAAGTATTGAATATTACTATTGTGAATATGAATATTTAATTGTATTCATTAGGAAAAACTATATATTGCTCAGTATATATATTCCATTTGCAGTATATATGTTTGTCTATATGATATTTCTATGCATAATTGTTAATGTTACTAACTAACAATTGCTACATGTAGTTTATAGGGTTGGTTAGTGTGTAGAGGATAGGTGAACGTGTTTGTGATATAAACATCACAGCTGCCCCAAAAAGCTTATTATTTTGTTTTGTATACGAGTCATTTGTGGTTAAAGCATTTAGAATAGAATTTGGTGATCAGTGATCATTTTTGACTCACCACAGCACACTGTGCACAATAACAAACTGTGCCCTTTACAATAAACTCATATGTGACATCGTGACGTAGCAGGGGGCAGCTAATTCAGCACCCGGGGAGCAGTGCTTGGGGGTGGTACCTTGCTTAGGGTACCTCAGTGGTGCCTTGGTGATCGGGCATTCAAACCAGCAACTTTCAGTTACAAATGTGTGTCCCTAACCATTAAGACACAAAACTTTTTGTTTGTTTGTTTATTTCAAATGTAAATATTTGTACATCTAGAAATGTTTGCAAAGGCAATGTGAAAAAAAAATCTAGCTAATTCACTAAATGTATATAATAATAAATGTCCTCAGTTAAATGAGGACTCTAAATGTTCTTATTATAGACAAACAAGTCACTTGCACCCTTTCTGATATGGCGTCCAGCAGTTGCCATGCTCTGGGAGGACATGACTGGGCTTTTACGTTTCTGCCTTCCCAGATGAAAAGTTGCATGCGCTTCCAGAAGGCCCAGGCGACTGAACTCCTGTAGATCATCTTCTCTCAGAGATAATCAGTGATGCATTGTTGTTTGATCAGTCTCCATGCCTCCGGATCATCCTGAGTATCTTAACTCCAGATCTGATTGCAAAAAATATCAGAAATAGACTGTGTGCCCTGATCCTGCAATATCACCCACACGCCATTCAGAAAGTATTCAGACCCCTTCATATTTTTCACATTTTGTTGCAGCATTTGACATAAGTATCCAGACCCTTTGCTATGACACTTGAAATGTAATTCAGGTGCACCCTATTTCTACTCACTATCAATGTTGAGATGTTCCTGCACCATTTATGGAGCACATGGCTGAAACATAACAAAAACTGAAAAATAACTGAAGCCATCTGAATGTGTCCTGAATGCCCTGTTGTTCTGATTATCCAGGTGCTTTATTTACCCTCTTCTCTGCAGATGAGAGCGGTATGAAAAACCATCATCCCACACCTGTCCTTGCCCTGTCTCCTAACCCTCATGCAGCACAGCAAATCAGTTTAAATCATTTGCTTCCATTTCTGTTGCTTGAATGGAGTCAGAGGCAGCTTGCACAGCTGGGCTAATTAGAGTGTGACACCATATGATGGGATTGCTGGGCATTTTGGAGTGCAGAGTCTGAGGGAGCCAGACGCCTTCAGATTGCATCATTCTTCTCAGTCTTCTGCCCCACATTTCTGTGGCATGCATTCATGGGGAAGGTGGCCCTAAGCCCTAAGAGTTTTCTAGAGGTTTTTATGCAAGTAGAGAGTGTGAGACATGCCATTTTCTTGACAGAACAGAGCTGGACTTACCACCTGGAATACTGGGCACTCTCCCAGTAGAGCGATGCATATGCAGGCCAGCCAAATGTATGATAGGAACCCCTCCCCTCTCTGCCATTTGGGAAAATGTATGGTGGGGGAAACCCAACATCCAGTGCTTATTTTTTTTTAACCCCAGCCATGTTGACAGGATGTCCCACACATAGGAATGTCAAAGTGAATTCTATAGGAATTCCATTTCTTTTGTGTCAAATTTTTGCTCATACAATATCTTGTAGAGCAACTGGTTTAATAAAATTTTGCATGACCATTGCGTCTTGTGTCAACAAGATCTTACTGTTTGTCAGATCCTGATATTAGTGTCCCCACAGCAGGTGCACATAAAAATATTTGTTTTCCAGATTTATTTGACATGACCTTGGTGGAGAAAACCGCCCTCTATGGTTCAGTAAGTGGTAGGTAAATATTTGGTTGCCAGTGAACATAATTATTGCACGTTAATATTTTAGTTTCAATGCTCTAGTTTTTATCTCTGGCATATAATAGCCAAACATTTGTTGGTGTTTCTCATGTGGTTAGAATATGCCATTTCCTTTAGTTCCAGCTCACAAGTGCTGTTTAGCAGGTTTTTATGTAGTCATGCACCTCATTGCGTTAGTGAAGTTTGACGTTTTTGCTACTTTGGAAATTATGCCAGGTTGTTAGATTGTTTAAGCATTTTCAGGCATATGAAACCTACGTTACTTTCTGTTATTTATCCATCTTCTCTCCACTTATAAGGTCACAGAAACCCTGGAGCCCATCCTATGAAATGCAGAGGAAAAACACAGGGGGATCCTATAAAACAGATGTCAGGCTGTACAAGGGATGGCACGGCCAGTTTACGGTCCAAGGAAATTAATTAATCATTCAATTCATCATCAATTCGCAAGAAAAACAAGAAGCCTGTATAATGAAATAACATGCTTATGAACGTTGAGGGGATGTGTGGCTCGACAGCTTAAGCATCTGTGCCTCTAATTAGACGGTCACCGCTTCAAGCCCGGCCTTGGCAGAATAGTCACATGACCATGAGCCCTTGAGCAAGACCCTCATCTCCCCCAGCTTCATAGGCATGGTAGGTGGCTGCCCTTCACTGTGATCCCCAAGCCTACTCCTGTCTGTGTGCGCTTGAAAAGAAAACCATTCATTTTATTCAATATGTACATAACACAACATTCAGCAGAACAGTAAATAAGAACTCGAAGAAAATATAAACGCAAGTAATGTGTGTGTCAAGCTCACAGAAGCCGTTCCTGAGTCTGACTGAGTGGCCATGTATGGTCCTGCTTCTTTTACCTGATGTTGAAAGACTGAACAAAGCACAAGCTAGGTCAGAAGTGATCTTGAGGGTCTCCCATAGGCAGCAGATGTTGTTGTTGACCTTGATGTCTGATTTGGAGAAAAATCATAGTGTATATAATTTATTATGCGGCAGACTGAGAATTGCTAATCTTTCACAAAGTAATTATCCATCCATTTTCCATAATCACTTGTCCTATTAGTGTTATGGGGGAGGCTGGAGTCTATCCCAGAAGCTACTTGTGCAAGGCAAGGAACAATCCAGGTTGGGGCACCAACCGATCACAAGGTACACTCACATACCATTCACTCACACAGTTTGCCAACACCGATCAGCCTCAACATGTTTTTGGACTAAGGGGGGAAAGCTCAACACAAGGATAACATGCAGACTGCACATACATGGAGCCCAGGCAGACACTTGAACCCAGGTGAAAGGCAACGGTGCTCACCACTGTGCCACCCCACAAAGTCAATGCCAAACAGAAAACTCTTCAAGAGTACCAACATTTCTAAAAACTTGGATCAGAATTCTTTGGAATATTGCTTCTGACTCTATGGGTATGAAAGCTGAATAATGAACAAGGACAGGAATAGTTCTGGCATTTTTGAACTTTGATGCTGATTAAGAATGCCTTAGATCACAAAACAAACAGATCAATTAAAGACAGAATCGCAGCACAAATGACCAAACAATTTTGGACATATTTTGAGAAGAATCAATGCATTGGAAAAGGCCATGACACATGGTTATTATTATTAATAATACCTTCCATTAATGCTTTGATGTAGCCCTTTAGCCCAACAGGGACTGGCTGCTGACATCACCTGTGCAAAAAGGCTCTGGCTGTTTATACATCCGGTCCTGGTTGAAAGTGTCCTCCTTGACATGGATTATCTGGTCACCCCATTGTAAGTGAAACTCGTAGAAATCAGTTTGTGTTAGCAGCACACAAATATCATGGTATATACTAGATTTGACTAAAATATGTTCGGCCACTAGCTGGAGAGGTGGGTTTAAATGCAGTCCACCCCCATAATGAGGAACAGGTGAAGCTCGTCAGGTGAAGATTGGCTGGGTTGAGTAACAAGTCTGCAGCTCCTCTCCCATACCCCATACAAATCCACATGTACACTTAAATCATCCACCTGCCACCAACCCGGGGAAATGATTTCCTCCAATTTAGTTAATGGGCAATGGAGTCTGACCTGATCACACATTGCCAGTATTTCTCAGTGGAATATATGTGTGGTGGTCTAGTAGCATATTACACTGAATTAGGCTGGTTTTAAATAAAGAAACGAAACATTTATTTAAAGCAAAAGTTCTTTACTAGTATAATAAAAATGGCAACAGGTTTTTTAACAACAGCCTGAAGACAGGCTGACATCTCTGACCCCTTCAACTAAAATTCTGAATGTCTGCAATTTCCACAAACAGTTTAAAAGCAAATAACATTTGACTGCCGCACAAAATAAGTAATAACACATAACGTGTTCAGTCCAAGCACTGGTTGGCATATAGTGGCTAATCTCTTCAAAATTAAATTTTACATGTCACTGCAACTTCCCAAATCACATATGACATACACAGCACTTGACTCGTCATGGTTAACTGCTTCCCTATTTCAAACAGCTGCCTTTTCAGCTATGCCAGAGTGTTGTGATTGCGGGTAAGTGCAGGGCGAATAAAGGGAGATCCAGGCCGGCAAACGGGGAAACGTGGGTTTAATCGCACAACACACCGACATAGAACAACTTCAATGCCCCGTCTGCTGGAAGAGACACAGACCTAAATACATCAGACAAGCACAGGACAGGCGAGCGGCAACGCCACACAGGTGAAAACAATGGGCAATTGCAGGAGGTAAACGAGGTGGGCGTGGCACATAGGAAGAGCGGATGGCGCTGGACGTAACAGAATCCCCCCCCAAAGGCACGCACTCTGAGCGTGCCCCAGGGGAGGCGACTGACGACATGAACTGGGAAACAGGATCTGGAAAACAAAAGCTGATGAACAGTAACAAAAACCAGGGAACAGAACCGAAACACTAACAGGGACCAGGGAAAAATACAGAGACACAAAATAGGCACAGAGACAGAAACAGACCCGACAGAGAACAGGGAACGCCGACAGAAACCAGGAAGAGAGGGCGAGGAAACACCAGAGAACGGAGGAACAAAAGGGCAGGGAGTGAACGCGGGAACAAAAGGAGGCAGAACAAACAGAGGAGGAGCAGGCAGGAGAGAGACAGAAGGACCACTGGGTGCCCGAAGGCCCCCTGGCAGGGGACGGACAGTGGCCGGAGGGGCTGCATGCAGCAGGAAGCTAGGAGCAGGAGGGGGCCCCGCAGGGGTCACGGGGACGGGTCGAAGGACCCCAGGAGGGAGCCAGAAGGAACACCGGCGGAGGCGGGCAGGAGGGGGAAGCTGTAGATGGTGAAGGCACATCCGGAGCCTGCAAAGGCGCCGTGCGATGCCCAGGCCGAGCGGGGGGGCCGGAGGCAGCCGATGAGGAGCGGTGGCACCGGAGGGGAACCCGGCAGCGACCAGTGACCACAAGCCGGAAAACCTGCAAGCAACCAAGGGGGGCGTGGCGGCAGCTGCGGGCGAGAGTGCAGGCGTGGCGGCCTCGGGAGCAGCAGCTGCGGGCGAGAGTGCAGGCGTGGCGGCCTCAGGAGCGGCAGCTGCGGGCAAGGACGCAGGCGTGGCGGCCTCGAGAGCGGCAGCTGTGGGCGGGAGTGCAGGCGTGGCGGCCTCGGGAGCGGCAGCTGCGGGCGAGAGTGCAGGCGTGGCGGCCTCGGGAGCGGCAGCTGCGGGCGAGAGTGCAGGCGTGGCGGCCTCAGGAGCGGCAGCTGCGGGCGAGGACGCAGGCGTGGCGGCCTCGAGAGCGGCAGCTGCGGGCGAGAGTGCAGGCGTGGCGGCCTCAGGAGCGGCAGCTGCGGGCGAGGACGCAGGCATGGCGGCCTCAAGAGCGGCAGCTGTGGGCGAGAGTGCAGGCGTGGCGGCCTCGAGAGCGGCAGCTGTGGGCGAGAGTGCAGGCGTGGCGGCCTCGGGAGCGGCAGCTGCGGGCGAGAGTGCAGGCGTGGCGGCCTCGGGAGTGGCAGCTGCGGGCTGGGCAGCGGTGGCTGCGTGCTTGGCAGCGGGCTGGGCAGCGGTGGCACTCAGGCACTGCCCCTTCAAAAGCCCTCGGGATCCTTGGGATGGTGTCTCTCACCGGGCTTATCCACCTCCCGGAAATGCGCTCGGGGCAGAAGTTGTACCGCTCCAGCGGAGACGGTTTGTCCTTTGCGATATTCCCCCAGACGACCAGGTAGCTCCCTCGCTCACCTGTTTCCGCCTTGGACAGGATCAGTGAGCAGGCTCCCAATGCTATGCTCGCTGGAGTGGCGAACTCTGCCGGTCTTTTGCCGATCTGGTCCCAAAGCTAGCGGAGGAGCTTCCATGCCCGGGTGAGTGGATATTGCTGGCCAGCTGGGCGTTCCTCTGACAGGAGATCGACACCCCGGCTGGCCAGCTCCAGTGCCACCGGGTCCCACCGCACCTCGGGCTGGTACTGCCGGCACACGGAGTCCTGCAGCAGACCGAGCCTCTCCAACTTGGCCTGCTGCTCCATACTTTTAGGGAGACGCGGCATTCTGTTCTGATCACGGGTAAGTGCAGGGAGAATAAAGGGAGATCCAGGACGGCAAACGGAGAAACATGAGCTTAATCGCACAACACACCAACATAAAACAACTTCAACGCCGCTTCTGCCGGAAGAGATGCAGACGCAGACCTAAATACATCAGACAAGCACAGGACAGGCGAGCGGCAACGCCACACAGGTGAAAACAATGGGCAATTGCAGGAGGTAAACGAGGTGGGCGTGGCACACAGGAGGAGCAGACGGCGCTGGATGTAACACAGGGGTGTCAACCTCCAGTCCTGGGGGGCCGTAGCCCTGTGTATCTTAGGTCTTTTCCTGTTCCACCACAAATGATTTAGCTTATGAGCTCTGTGGTAATTAGCATAAGGAGTTGAATCAGGTGTGTTAAATGAAGGTAAACCAAAAACTGGCACCCCTGAGCTATGCTATGGTATTGCGGTATTTTAATAATTCATACTGTACCATATGGGAAATTATAACTGGTATATTGCATGAACTATACCAGCCAGTGCTATTTCAAACATTGCAAAATATATGATTGCAAGTGAATATCACATGACTGTCAATACAAAAATATACAATCATCAGGGGGAAGGTTATATCACTGTAGCTGGAGCCACACCTGTTTCTGCAGCCAAAAGCTGCACAATATGAGGAATTGCTTCGACTACTCAAAAATAGTGGTCAAGTCTTTGCCATTGCAGTCACATGACAGCAGGTCTAATAAATGTGCATTATTCGTAGGCGCAATGTACGTGCTGAAATCTGTGGATGAAAACAGATCACGGATGCCATATTTACAGGGTTAGTTTTTATCTGTTTTTGAACATTTTAGCCTGCGACGGATCTTTGGACCCTAACAAAGATATGAATTCCGAGATCAGCATACCTTGTGCAGTGAATGTTATATTATTTATGTAAACAAACAGGAAGTGCCATTCCCCTAGGGGCCATACTGAAATTTAATTTAAAACAGATTTTCAACAGATATGTTTGTTTATGTGACTTTATGTTTGCATGCATGATGTCTTTTAATGGTTGTAAAAGTTGTGTATTAATATAATTAGGTTATTTTTATAATTTTCTGAGTTTTTTTACGCTACAATGGTTTTTATTTAATATTTTTAAGTTTTAATATTTTTAAACTAACAGTCATACCGCAGATGGGTCAATCTGGCTGGCCAGAGTATTAATTCCACATTTTTGTTTGATAACACCTTGATCACACAATCATTTCATTCAAAATCACTAGTTTTCCATAAAGAATTATATTAAAATAATTAGTGCTAAATTATGTGTATAATTGACTGCAAAGAAACACTTTGGAGGCAAGCACATAATTGCTAATTCCACACAATGGTTAATCAAGTCTGTATTATTTTAGAAAAGGTAAAGGCAGGTAATATATGATAATAAATGTGTCCCCTGGAGATTGATAGGAACAGTTGTCCTGTGTAAGTCCTGGATGAATTACAGAATTACTCCCGGAATGTGGTACAAGGACCTTCTGTTCCTGGGAGATGACCCAAAGTGATAAGCAGGGAGATAATGACTCAGAATCAAGGTATAAATCATTTGAACAGACCCATGGCAGGAGTATTCCGAGGTGCAGACACGAGAGACCTGTATTCATAAATGACAGGTTCAGATTCCGGTACAAATCTTGGTGGATAATTTTGGTCCCGGTTGCACTGATTAATTGAACAATTTTTGGGGAATGAACAGATTGTCTGCCCTCTGTGATAAACTACCTACAGGACAGAGGGCAGCTTTTCATTGCTCAAGGGCTCAGTGATGATGTGACTTCATTGCTGACCACAGGACTTGTACTGGTGACCTTCTCGTCACTGGTGCAGCAGGTGTTTCCTATGTGGCGGATCCTGCCGGTACGCATTCTGTGACCTCTCGGTTTTTGATCGCCTGTGTTCCAGCACCGAATCCGGCAGTTCAAAACAACAATGAAAAAAGCATGTATTTTAATTTATATGTAATTTCACATCCTTTATTAGTTTAGATTTTCTCATAAAAATATGCACCGTGTTTTGAGCCCTGTGTTCCGCATGCATTCCAGAACCTGTGCCTGCCTTGTTACCACCCACCGCCCCCACTCTCATATACACTTGACGTTCAAGCACCTTCTGATTTAAAAATTAAGCACTGGTCCTAACCCACGGAGCACCCCTTCATAGCCATGTTAGAATAGGAAAGTTTTGACATCGCATTCTGAGTATTTACGTCAAGATCTTAGGTTTCTGCATTAAGAGTTTGGCGCTTAAACTGCATATAAAATCCATGCATCATTCTGCCCACTTCATATGAATAGCTGGTAATTACTGGTCCGAGTGCTAGAGGGGATTTTGTGAATAAGTGCTCTTTTTGTAATGGTGGTACAACACTCTTTGTTTCGAGTAAGTGAAACTGAGAAATGCTTGCATTTTCTCTCAGAAAGATTGGAGCATCTCACCATTAACTGTGCTTGTTCTTTGCTTATTGTCCTTATGTGCATAAAAACTGCCTTAGCATCAGAACAAAGATTTGTATCACGGAACTCAATCCATAACAAACTCTTGATGAGGATTTTCATAGATGTTACCCATAGTGACTCAAGTGATCCAAGAGGTAGAATACAGTAGCATGGAGTCAGACAATGTTTTTAAAATGGCAGCTTGACAGTTTGGTCCTTGATAGATCTCATAACTGACTGCCTAGTTCTCTTGTGTTGTCATTTGTCTTATGTGCATGCCTTGATTTGCAGTGGTAAATGTATGTAAGCAAAGGGCAGTAATCCTCACACCAAGAATTACAGTACGATTCATAGATCTCATGGATCCACCTCTTTTATGGTCTTTTCAATCTCTACATTGTAATTGCTGTGAAACTTTCTAGTTTTCTAAGTCTGTGTTAATACTTGTTTTCTTTCAATAATCATTCCTGGTAATATTACCTTTGGTTTAAAAGCTTCTTTGCAGTCTTTATAATAAACCATTAGCCAAAAATGCTTTATCGTTTAATTTATTAAGTTACTCTATTTAATAAATTAAAGATCAAAAGTAGCTACTGTTTAGCTCTAGGGTGGGTAGGGATGGGAATTGATACGATTTTCACGATTCCATTTTCGATTCTGTTTAACAATTCGATTCTTTATCAATTCTCCTATCGATTCTTATTTTTTAAAAAGGAGAA
>JABFDZ020000109.1:19938270-19950575 GCA_019775955.2 Pollimyrus isidori | reverse complement strand
ACTGATTGGCTGAAGAGTCCTCACACCTGGGTTTGAACAGCTGACCTACAGGTTATCCCAAAAACCTGCATACACACGGGCCCTTTGTGGATAAGATTGCCAACCTCTGACCTATACACAGTGACCTTAATATCGTTGTCTTGCATTTTTTTATTATGAACTTGGATTGCCATCCATCCATTCAATCATTCATTCTCATGGTGAACCTGGGTTTCCTGTCTTATTATAATAATGGATAACAGGTACATCTGTTTTGCAGTTTTGAATTATTTAGTTGTTTTGTTGACATTCCAACATGTATTGGTATGCTGCTACAGTATGTGCAAAATTTTCCATATCAGATGAATGCATTTGTTAATTTATAAAGCATTATTTGCTCAGCATTTCAATGGTTCACTGCTTAGAACATAACTACAGAGGCAGCAGAAGAAATCATCTACTAATCTTACATCTTGTCGAGTGTTTAATTACACTTGCAGAGAGATGAGGCTGGAATCCTCGTCAGAGGCATTTATACGGGTGGAGGTATAAGGGCACTGGCTCCAGCTGAAAAATATCTGGCCCCCCAGAGTGTCCCTCCCCAGTCATGCACTTATTCAAAACATATCATTGATTAATGATAAAGTTGGTCCCTCTGTATGAATTATGTCCCCTCTTATGCCATCAGTTCAAGATAATTGCAGAATCACGCTAAGCCTCTGATCAGAAGGTCACCGGTTCAAACCTGCCCTTAGCAAAATAGTCACATGTCTGTGGGCCCTTAACCCTCAGCTCTATGGGTGCCACTGCAGGTGGCTGCCGTTCACCGCCAAGCCTCCTTTCAGCTATATATATAAGTGAAAGAAGTATTTCCCCACTAGGATCAATACCCAGTCAAGAATCTGATCTTGCAGTGACCTCATACTGATCTCATTCTATTAGACATCTGCGATACCACTGCAGGATCAATTTCAAATCACGCATTAATCTCATCATTTTATCTTGTATTGTGAGATCATCATGATACCCATGCAATATCATGTTTGTTATCTAGAGATGAAATAAATGCATAAAATATGTTGGGCCAATGTATTGGCAGATATATAGTTACATATACCATTTATTAAACTTTAAACAACAAATCACAAAAACCTGCTTTATTTGTACAAGTACATTGGAATTCTTCTCTTTCCCAACTCCATAGCTGGGGGGGTAAGGGGGGGCACACCTACCATGCAGCACCCCTGGAGCTGGGGGTGAAGGGCCGTGCTCAAGTGCCCAGGCACATGTGACTCTTCTGCCAAGACCAGGGCCCAAACCAGCGATCATCCAAAGATGGATGCACAGGCTTAGTCCACTGAACCACTCACTGCCCAAGCATAGGAAACGTGCAAATTTTACAAGTTAAAACAGATAATTATCCACAGCCGTATGATTACCTTAAGCTGCATTTATCCTACAACATTAATAATAAATGGCAGATGCCATCCAGATCTGCATGGAAAATGTGCAAACGCATATTTTTTTTTGTTTGGTCCTGTGGGGGAGCTTCCTTTTTTCATTATTATGGATTAAAATAGTAGAAGATGAGTGGTAATGGGGGCCTTGTACCTATTTTTGCCTACTGGGCCCCAAAATCACTAAATCCATGCCCGAGTACAGTATGCCGTCATAGGTATCTCACAGTGATATCATGATGTAATGTCACTTTGTGAACATTATGAGATTAGGATTTGATCTTATTTACATTTGAAATGCATGACATTGTGGTGGTATCTAATACGTATCATGTCCTGACTGGGTTGGTAGTAGAAACTGACATGGTTCTACAACTAGGCAAAGTGCATGTTTTATATGTCTATTTTTAGCACCACTTCGGGTTAGAAGTTTACTCAAAAGTATAATTGAACATGTGTCTTTTAGTTTACAGGTCAGGAAACAGCATTAAGTACTGGCAGCCTCCACGGTGGTACAGAAGAGAAATCCATCACACTGTAACGTACACTGTGTCCACTTGCATTGATTTTATGCAGGACAGTGAGGTTGGGTTGGGACCCAAAATGTCATTAGAAAGTATGATTTTAAAAAATTTTCCTCCCAAAAAATTCAAGACCTGTATTAATGTCCTCATGCCTGCTTTTCTTGTGAGGAAATGCATCAACAATGTCATTGATGAACAAGATTTTTTTTGTCATAAAGAAACACCAGGAACACATTCATAAGAATAAATCCATATATTTTTTCATCTAGGCGTCATTGTTAATAATTGATGGTTAGAACTCTTACTTCACCATTGGAGACTAGGGTTCTAGTCTCTGCCATGGATCTGTGCATGTGAATGTAGTTTCTCTCCACATCCCAAAAATAAGGTTTGATAAATTAGAGTTGCAAAATTCCCTGTAGGTAAGAGTGGTCTGTGTGCCCTGTGATAGGTTGACGGCTTTTCCTGGGCAATTCCCTGCCCTGTGCGTGTAACTTCTGGGAGAAAATTTGCAGCGGATACGGAGAGGGGTAGTGGAGTCGAAAATGCGACAGGCACCCCTGGACAGTGGTCTGCATTATGGTCTGCTGTCCGAGCTGCCACAAGTGCCTCAGACCCCACCATGTGCTGGAGAGAAGAAGAAGACAAAGCAGAAAAGCTGAAGAAGGGAGGCTGTTTAACTGACCAGTACTTTGATCCAAAAGGAGACCTTTTTGAGGTCTGTGTTTGTTTTTGCTGCCTCCCCTGCAATAAACCTGGCGGTATTCACCTCCTCAGGATTCCCCACCGATCCTCAGCAGACGCCCAAGAATCGTCAGCCTGCTGCTTTGCTGCCAATGTTGGCAGCTCGCCCCTTTCTGGGGACGCACCTGGCCTTTAAAGGGGCCAGGTCTATTGGGGATGCCATCCCATGTGTCCCCAAGTTCCTTAAACGGGTGGCACCGGCTATCAAAGCACAAAACCCAGCTCCGCCCCCCGAGGTTCCTGATGCACCCCCTGAGGTTCCTGGGCCGGCGCTTCCTGGTGTGCCCTCTGAGGTTCCTGTCCTGGCAGCTCCTGCTTCAACGTCGGAGGTTCCTGTCCCCACGGCTCCTGCTCCGCCCTCTGAGGTTCCTGACCCTCCAGCTCCCCTGGTTCCTGACCCTTCTCCCATGCCCCTGCCTCCCATGGCCCCAGTTCCTTTCCCAGAGAAGGTCCTGGACTGTCAGACCGCTGCTCCTTCACCGTTGGTGGAGGAGGAGCTCAAGTGGGACCCCTCAAGGATTTACCCGATTGCCCCAGTATACCCCTTCGGTGGGTCACCCTAGCGACCACCCCAGCATGGCAGATCCCTGCCAGGACCTCGTCCTCTCCCTCCACGGGACACAGAGCGCCATCTGCGCAGGGGTTTCATCCTGCCCGCCCAATCCTCAGGCACACCTTCAGTCCTGTTTGCTGATCACCTGCAGTTCCGCTAGCTCCAGCTCGACGGTCGCCTGCAGTTCCCCCTGCAGCATGTCATCGGGCGCCTTCGGTCCCAACTCTATTACCTTGTCAGTCACCTGCAGGTCCCCCTGCTCTGACTTGTTGGTTACCGGCAGGTCCTCCTGCTCCCCCTTTGCCGGCTGTGGCTACACCTTTGCCTGCACACTGTTTCTGCTCCCTCCTCCCCTCCTCTGGTGTCATATTCACCTCCCTTCTTGCGTATTGTGTCCCCTCCATCTTCCTCCTTGCCCCCTCTGTCAGTCCCTCTGGCTTCCTCCTTGCGCCCTTTGGTATTCCCTCTGGCTCCTGCCTCATAGTCACCTAGGGTCCCTCCTGTTCTAACCTCGCGATCGCCCATTAGCCCTGCGGCTTCTGCCTTTCTCTTGCCAGGGTTCCCTCCTCTCCCATCCTTCACTCCCCTTAGGGAGAGGTTCTGTCACACCCTACTCATCCAATCCTCCTGTGTGTCACATTGCCTTGTTTACCTTATGTGGAATCCCCGTGCCATCAGCTGTTTCATGTTTTCAATAGTCCTGTGTATTTAAGTCTGCACCAGAGTACATTTCTGTAGTCCTGTCATTGAAATTTTGTGAAGTCGTTATTTGTTTTGCCCTGTACACCTCTCTAATTGCCTACTAAGTCCCTCATTCCCCAATCCTTTGTCTCCTTCTCCTGCTTCCCTGGTCCGTGCTCCCCATGGTGTGACACATATTTAAAGAGGGTGTGAGTTTAATGTGAGGATGTAAGTTGATGTAACGTTTTTGGGGTTATTAAATATTAATGGATGTTATTGGGCTTTTTTGCTGCAAACAAAATTATCAGCAGTTGTAGGACAATATCTGTACATATATTAGGAGAAAATTTAAGTCCACAGCTTTTATGAGCAGAAATCATCCAAGAGCTGAGTAGAAAGTATCAAGATTATTGATATATGTGCTTTGCACAATGGGATGCCTATTAGCGTAGTCAGTTAACAGTACATTAAAGAGAGTACATTACACAGTACATTAAAATGAGTGCCTTAAACAGTACTTTAAAAGAGTGCATTAAGCAGTACATTAAAAGAAAGAAGCAGCATCAGACAATGTCAGTAAGGACATGGGAACAATAAAGAACAAAGACAATGAATTACACAAAACACTAAATAGCACTGAACAGTAAATTCACAAAATGACACAAACCATTGTACCATGAAACAAGTAACTAATTATTCGGTTTGGTGTTTAACTGACCAGTAATTTGATCCATATCAAACAGAAGTTGAGATATACAGTATGGGGGATTATAAGAACAAAAATTCAAATGGCAATTCATTTTGCAATTGGCAATTCAATATTCAATCAGAGCATGTATTTGTCATTTCAATATTAAGTCTGAGCATTTAATTTGAGAATACATTTTGCAATAGGCAATTCAATGTGCAAAGTGCTTACGCAATCCTTAATTCATTTCAATACTTGTCTCTGAGTAGCTGAGCCTTGGCAACTTGGGATTTCAACCAGCAACCTTTTGACTTGAGAGTCGAAATTCTTCTGAACATTGTGATACGAGTGCTGATGCTTCTATACCATCTGCCTAAGGAGGACTGGAGTTTTGGGAAATATTATCTGCCTTTCCTGAGGCAATAATGTACAGACATGTTCTCTCCACCAACCACCACAGTCCTCTGTGGTCCTCAGTCAAGCGCTTTCCATTCCATGATGTAATGCGTCTAGTAAGAATGGATTCCATCAAGCATTTGTAGAAGTCAGTTAATGCCGCTGACATCATCTGCACCTTCTCTAGGCATCTGAGGAAGTAATTCTGGGACTGGGACTAAAAATACTTGCCCCAGAAAGGGCCAATCAGCAGGCCACAGTTGGTGGTTCCTACAATAGCCCATAGGAACTCCCGAATTTGCAGGACATGACTAAAATGTTTCAGAGGGAGAATTTTCTGTGCCAGAATCTTTGCTAGAAAATCATATCTTCAGAATCTTTGGTTGGAGTTAATATTAAATAACTAGGATGCAAGAGGACTACACCGCTAAATGGGAGATACAGAAACATATGTGTGCCAGTGTGCATTGGGGTCTAAGAAACCCAAAGTGAGAGCATCATGTAAAATCCAAATTGTCCCTAAAGTGTAGTAAAACCTTAAATTTCCCTACATTTTTTGAGGTCCCCATTTGGATAACCTCAGTTCTATAAAAATCTGAGAATGCGATCAAAAAGTAAAAATACAAAAAGTCTTGTATTTGGTTTGGTTACTTATGGTTAAGATTAGGGGTGGGTAGGGGTTAAGGGTGTCGTGACTGGGATTACGGTTTTTCCCATAGAAATGAATGGACGGTTCCCATTCAGATAGGAAGACCAACTTGTGTGTGTGTATGTGTGTATTATGTTTATGCATGCATGCAGTGTGTTTAAGACAGCACAGGCAGCACAATAAACACAGTCCTTTCCATGCAGAGTCTGTGGGTGTTCTATCCACTGGCTGTGCTCATCGCCTCCGAGCCTGTCAGTCTGAGCCATCCCTCCTCAGAGCTTCTCGGTTTTAATTAGCAGTAACATTTGCAGACCCTGCAGACTGTAACTGGGGCGACTCTGTCTTCCTGTATGATGACATTATGATCCCACAGGGATTCCCCATCTGTGACTGAGGGGCACTGGGTGGACCTCCCTGCTGCCTTAGTGGGCAGAGGGATACATACAGTAGATATATTAGTGGAATATTAGCAAATATTTACTTTTATTTATTCCATAATGTGACTTGATTAATGTGTTTTTAAGGTGTCCTTGAGTGTCTTGAAAGGCACCTACAAATAAAATGTATTACCATTATTATTATTATTACTACCATAGATAGATAGATTCATGCAACATTCAATGGCTTTTCTCTTTACGATGGGAGTCTGGTTAGGTTTGCATTTTGTTTCCATATCGGCTGTCATCGTTTTTGGCTGGTGCAGTTGTACTTTGTTATATTATTATTCTGTATGTTTGCGTGGGCTTGTGTCATTCGCGAGACTTGACACATTAGTGTAGTTATGATGTAATAATAAGAGAATGTATGGGGCTTAGACTGCCGAGATTCCGGTATATCAAATGAGAACCCCCCCCCCCCCCCACACACACACACACACACACACACAATTTCTCTACCTCAGGGAAACCTGGGACTCAGACCTAACGATTGAGGAATACCATTAACGACCTCCACTTGCTGGAAAAAAATGTACAGTAAAATAGACAGTGGAAGGGTAACAAAGAATCCGTTCTTTTTAACCATGTGCTTTTTAAAATAAAAGGTCTGTACGCAGATGAAAAATGTAGTCTTTCTAAAGACGTTAGTCACACCCCTAACCTGCTAAATCCTCACTTTATCTCATGTTCACAGTGATAGGTGTACAGACAGGGTCACTGAGACACACACCAGATACATTTTATCGTCAAGGATACTGTTGCATTCTAACAACAGACTTTTACAGGACTGGATCACAGCAGAATAAGTTATTAAGAGATTACAATAAATGAGTATTATGCATGGCCGGAGTAAATAAGGAGCTATTTTAATGCATGTATAAGGTAATTTTTCTGTATCTAATCCATTTTTTATGATGGGAGTCTGTAGCCTACATATATAGGAAGATAACAAGGCTGAAAACACATAATTGAACATCAGTGTCAAACATCGTCATTTACAGTACATCAAACTCTTGTAGTCTCCTCATCTGTTTCCTGGTTTATGACATCACGATAGATTTTCAAAAGGGCAAAGACTTTCATACTCACTAGCAATGGTTTTTTTGCTTCTTGACATTTACAGGCCTTTCTAGACAGTAATGCATTCTCTTATCTGGGAGAACACTAGATGATTACAGAACAATTCCTGCCTCCAATCAGACCTGACAGAGGATGAATCTCAGTTTTCCCGAGTCCACAGTTGCACAGCTTCAGTTTTTTGTCTTTTGTATGCTCATTGGTATTATGTTAATTCCTGTAATTAATGTACCAGACAAAACTAATATATGGTGGTTTCCTTTTCATCTTTTTTCACAAATTGTTTGTATTTATAAATGTTTGTTTACATCCAGGATTGGCCCAACATTTCTTCGGGCCCTAAGCAAAATTTAATTAACCTAGTTGTGATTTTCCTTCAAATTCTGACAAGCTAATCAGATGCGGGGCAGACGAGGGTTGGGGGGCTGGTGGCCACTCACCCCAAAGTAGTTTGTTTGTTCCTTGGGCCAGTCCTATTTACATCATATGATTTGGGTTCCAACATCTTAACTGTCACCATGCACAGTGGATGATTTTCCTCCAGTGGAAGTATCCAAACTCCTGGTGCCATGCCTGGGATAGATTCTGCTTTCTGCACAAATAGGGGATGTCCTGTACTATGGTTTGGGCACACTGCATGAGAAGACAGAAGCAATGGAGTTAGGATGAGGCACCATGGACGTCCGATGTTGCCCATTCTTTGCCTCCTTGGTGGGCTCCAAGAAGACCACATGCTTACTGCTGGCAGGCTTGCAACCCACTCTCTCAACTCCCCCTGGTGGTGCATTTTGTGGGACTGATTGTGCTGTGTGTTTGCAGACAGGGCTGAGCCGGGCAGGTGGCAGGGGGTGCATGCGGCACCAGCAGCGACAGGGTGTCAGGTACAGGTATATGAACACCAGCACTAGGCTGACCGCGCAGCTCAGTAGGGTTGTGAAGCCCGTGTTAAAGGGCTCAGCTTGATTCTTCTTCAAAATCACCGTCACATTTACCTCCAGTGTCTCATTGCGCATCTGCAACCGATCCATGACCATGCACAGGTACATCCCCGAATCCTCGGTCTTGGCAGCCAGGATCGACAGGCTGCCATTGGGAAACATACCCAGGGACCGGTTGTTGCCCGGAGGAGCTATGTACTCCTGGCTTGGGGAAACCCACAGGTAGGACATGCGTTTCCCTTTCATGGAGGTTTGGCAGTCCAAAAGCACAGAGTCCCCTGCAAAGGCCAGCAGACTGGTCTCTGGATCCCCTGACAGACTCTGTGCTGGCAGAGTACAGTTCTCGAAGAAGCGCGAATGTCGGAAGAAGCGTACAGAAGCTCGGATCTCTCCATACACCAGGCAGGTGTGCTGCTCCTGGAACTCTGTCACACAGCCGAATCCTTGCCTCGCCCAGCGGCGAAACAGCCCGTACATGTTACAGTCACAGGTCAGAGTGTTGTTATGGAGAAACAGGCCACTTTGCATGAAAACTGGAAGTGCCATGATGTCTTCCAGGGGCAGCTTGGGCAGCCGGTTAGAGGAAAGATCCAGTGTATGGAGGAAGGGGTGGCTGTGCCCCTTGATCGAGAAGAAGGGGAAGTCAGTGAGGCGGTTGTGGCTCAGGTAGACCTTGCGCAAGTGCTTGAGGCCAACCAAGGCCCTGCTCTCCACCCGGACAATACGGTTATTGAACAGCAGCAACTCTTCAAGAGCCTGTAGGTTCTGAAAATAGTGATGTTCCACCACGCGCAGCAAGTTGGAGGAGAGGTCCAAATGGCGCAGGCCATGACTGCTGTTCTGGAAGGTTCCAGGAAGTAGTCCAGACAGTCGATTGTGGGCTAGGCGCAACGTGCTCAGGCGAGCCAGCCCCAAAAGGCTGCCTTCCTCGATTTGCACCAACCGGTTGTGGCTGAGGTCCAGAGTTGCTGTAGACCCAGGCATTGGTGAGGGAAGTCGCTCCAGGCCTTGGGAGACACAACTGAGGATATCCGAGGCACAGAGGCAACCTGTAGGGCAGCCAGCCACTGCTAGCTGGAACAGGAGTGAGCTTAGCAGCATGCCATGAGTGCAGATCATGGTGTTGGCAGTAGGCTGCTATCCATGGGTGAAGCACACAGGTCTTAAACATAAAAAAAGCATATAGACGATGTGAAAGGATTATTCCAGAACCAACGTTAATATCACTAACAGAAAGATGCTTTACATAATATTTGTGCAAGTATATTGGAAAACTTCTTTTCACATATCCCATCTTGCTGTCCTTTGACACAAATTGATTCTGAAGCCTGGGGTTTGAGTGCACACCTAAGAAGCTTGGAAGCATTTTGGGGAGTTAAGGGCTTTACTCAAAGGCTCAGTGGACATGTGATTGTTCTACTGACGACTGGATTCAAACAGGCCTAATCTGCTGAGCCACACGCTACCCCCCCATACACATTAAGAAATGAAATCAAGAGCATTAAAACAGACATAAATAAAGAACCTACACGTACGGAAACATATCCGTAAAACTAAACTGAAAAGTACTTTTTAGGAGAAATCATGACTATGGGTGTTAGTGTTTGGTTTAGGATTAAGTTCAAAGAGTTTGAAAACTGTTCAGTTTGAGTTATTTCTGCTAATTCTGAAATCTAGTAATTCTGAAAGCAAGAGAATTAATCATTTATCCTCAAAAAAAAATCTAATAATACAGAAAGACTTAATCTGCTCTTCTGTACCTCTTGCTGTTAGCCAGAGCTGCTGTGATGTGAACTTATAAATTGACCTGGAGCTCCAGTAAGGAAAAGAAATCTTACCATACAAAGTACAGGAGAGGTCTTCTGCGCTACAATGTGAAGTTCTTGAACTTGTAACACCAATCTTGACAGTACAGGCTCGTCTTAAATCGAAGTAAAAAAAATAAAAAATCAGGCTTTTATCCTGTTAACCACTAAATGCTTACATGTTTGTTCCCAGCAATGTTTGCAGAGTATGATCTTCCAGGCGATTGGAGACTGGTTGGTTGATGAACAGTGTCCTGAATTCTGGGTGTATAATAGAAGCTTGTTCTCATGCTAATAATCATCTCACGTCCAGGTCAACCACAGGTACCCCGGCCTCTGATCCCGTCGGTCTGTCACTCCAGCCCTGCCTAGTTCTCCTTCTGTTTGTCCATCCAAACTGGTGGATGATATTTCATCCACATCCCTTGTTGGCTGAGGCGGAGCCAGCTGGCATCGCACAGTCACAGTCACCGAGAGCCCACTTTGCCTCTTCTCCAGTCCTGTCACAGTGGCCCCCTCTTCCTGCTCGGCTGCTTTTTGTCAGTCTACATCGCTCTCGTGTGCGGTGCCTGCTTGTGCTCCCGTTTCCCCACCCCCTTTCTCTCACTCTCTCCACATCTTCCCCCCGCCCCCCCCTCCCACTTTCATCTCACAGGCAGAATTGAAATAATGGGAGGTCTGAGGGGCCAGGGCAGAGCAGTGATTGGACAGAATGAGTGATAATGAGTTTAAAAGTCTTTGACAGGCATATCCTCTGTTTGCTTTTCGACTTGCCATCACCTTGTTGTCGGTGATGATTTTTGTTTTGTCTGCTGTCTTTTGGAACTGTCTGTTTCGCCTTGTTTCAGTCTTGGACTGATTTCTTCTGCTGACTCTAGGAACTGGCACAATCAACCATAATAATTAGCTACCTCTCCCAGGGAAAAATCCAGACGATGGGTGAGATGGTGGTGGGGGGGGTGGCTGCTTGTTCACAATTCCTATTTTAATCTCATGTTCAGGCAAGAGAAAAGTGTAAACTTACCCATTCTGCCATTAACAGCCTGTCTCAGGGGTCACTCACTTCCAGGCTCAGTGGATAGGTAATGGAAACTATACCATATAAACAGTTTAATCCATAAGTGCCTCATATTCTTCAGAAGCAAGGTCACTAAAGAGGTGGAAAAATGTAGACAATGGAGTGTGCAAACGTTATATTGAATTAATTCTGTCTGGATTAAAATTTTTAAACGGGAGTTACTTAGATATATCAGAAAACTAAGTAAACAACACGCCAGCAAGAAACATGAAGTAAAAAAGAGAATATATATTCCAGATTCTTTATTTGCCTTCTGTACATCAGCACATAGGGATTCTTATCCCGTAAGTAACATAAAACATCCAACACAAAACAATACACTCATAAACATCAAAGTACAGATATTACTAGTGTGTGTGTGTGGATGAATGTTCTTTTGTGTGCATGCGTGACTGCACATGCACATTTAAGTGTGTGCGGAAGTGTGTCAGTGTGTGTGTCAGTGCGTGTGCATGTTCGTTTTCAGCTGCCTCTGCCTTTCGGTCACGGTGGCCCAGGCAGCCCTGATAGTTGTCACACTGCATTAGGCTCGCTGCCCAGTATCTACATCTCCCTCTACCCACTGCCAAGAGCCTCTGCCAGGGGCCCACAATGGCTCCCACGCAGCCTACAGACAGAGTGACTGCCTGGATACAAATTAAACGGATACAAGTAAAGGAATACGGCATGGGGAGACCAGAGGGGTGCCCCCCGGTACTTGTCCACTCAGCAGTCACACTGTGGTTAAAATCGCCCCCACTGCCAGGTCTGATTTCTTTTTTTTTTTTCTGAGAAATTACAATTTCACCAGGCTATTCTTTGATATTTTTCTTTCACCTTCAAAAATGATTGGATATTGACCCCCTCTCCTCCCCCCCGCCCCCGGTAATATGGTTGCCAGCATCACTGGGGCCGTTATTAGCCGCTACAGCTGCCAATGATGGCCCGTCTCCCACTGTTAGCCAGGCACTTGATACTGACCCATGAAACCAATACCCCGGAGCGCAGCCTTCAAGGGCGACTTCAGAATGAGCTGCTCGCGTACCAAACAGCGCATGTTGACCGCCCCACCGCACGCTGACAGCGGGCCGGTCACTCGGGGGCTGTGCTGCACCGCCGCCTAAGCGAGGCAGCCGCAGGAAATGCGTTATTGAATTAGACCCGACGTTCGCCGATTTTCCTCTTTCTGCAGAAAACACGATGTGCTGCACGGGGGGGGGGGGGGGCATTAACACACCAGACCTGAGCGTTAGAATGATTTTAAGACTTCAAGTCTTCATTTTGATAAATTACCTGTGGTGGGGGGGGATATTACATCCC
>JABFDZ020000109.1:19910142-19921020 GCA_019775955.2 Pollimyrus isidori | reverse complement strand
GTAAAGCGCTTTGAGTACTCGGAAGAGTAGAAAAGCGCTATATAAATGCAGTCCATTTACCATTTACCATTTACCATTTGTGCAGTTTCTTCATTATATAAATAGCTTAAGAGGGACAACAGTTGCCTTAGAAAAGAGTACAGCATTTTGGTGGAGTACTCCTTATTCACTGACAGCTGTCATTGCCATAATGGAAGAGTAGAATGACACTACAGCAGTCAGATACAAATCCATGCCTTTGTACTTGGGAAATTAAGTCTGTAATGTTTGGATATTACACGCACCTGGGTATTCCATTCAGCCACTAACATTCTATAAGCGACAACGTCGGACCAGGAATTTGTAAGTGGTCGTAGTGTGACTGAACCACAATGAACTGCAATTAATGTTTAAGTTCTGTTTACCACTCCAAGAAGCATTGCATTATTTTGGTGCGATTGCTAATTATTATATATTTTACACAGTTCCCGATTTTTGTACGCGACTGGCTGTGAAAGTACTTTGTTAGTTGTTGCACACAAGTTGCCATGAGTCTGACCAATCAGCGCTGGAACCACTGCAGTTCCAACTACGGAAGTCCTAACTAATGTGCTTCGGACTATTGTGGTACGATGGGTTTGAGAAACAGTCATTGTTCTGATGTTGGTTAGTTTGAACTACCATAATACGATGCATCGTTAATGCTAAGTTCCGTCGTTGTTTGAGAAACGCACCTCTGCTCAATTGTTTTGTCAGAGCACAATGGAAGGGACAATCCACAAGGGGTCAAAACAAAGATGGAAGGTAAAATGATAAAAAAGAGCTGAAACTTCACCTGAAGACGGCAAAGGGAACGCAAGAAAAGAGTAACAACACACCACTAACCAGTAAATCATACAGAAATTACACAGGTGTGGAAAAGAGTAAGGGCAGGAACGTAAAGACAGATAACAAGGTCATGATGAAGGATAGGTGTGGGCCTTTATTAATTACACACTAGGAACATGTGAGGGTAATTGATAACTAAGAGTTCAAACAATAGGGCAAGGCTATTCAACTCAGGCCCTCGATTCCAAATACAGACCTTGTTTTCAGGTCTCCCAGGTAGTTAGTTTAATAATTACTAATTCTGATTGGTGAGAGGCTTCACACCTGGCTCACAGGTGAAGGAAGGCTAGGGGACTCAGCCTTCGAGGACAGTGAGTTGAATAGCCCTGCACTAGGGAATACTGTACCAGGGATAACTAAAGGTACAAAAAAAGGAACCAAACGGATACAATAACACATGATTAACAATATATGTACAAAAAAAACCAGGGCGCACGAACACAAAACATCTAACAAGGTGATGCCTGTCTCAAAATCGCAACAGAGGACATGCTTGGATTGGAGCCACCTGCTTATTTAGCTTTGTGGTAGCACAGGGAGCAGGGGAACACAGTAGGACCTATTAAGGGTGCTAAATCTAAGGAAACAATTAGGGGGACACAGAACAGGATGGTTGTGAGGGAGGATTGGGCTGGATGATGTAAATGCCATATCAACGTATCATATAAAATTAGAAGAAAATGAGAAACCGTCACTAATGACCATTGTTTGATAGCACAAATCAGCCTATCACATTACAGAAATATACGCCATTCCATCCATCAATCAATCCATTTTCCAAACTGCTTATCCTACTGGGTCACGGGGGGTCCAGAGCCTATCCCAGAAGCAACGGGCACAAGGCAGGGAACAACCCTGGATTGGGGGCCAGCCCATCGCAGGGCACACTCACACACCAGTCACGCACACATGCACACCTACAGGCAATTTGTAAACTCCTATCAGCCTCAGCATGTTTTTGGACTGTGGGGGGAAACCGGAGGAAACCCCACAACGACACGGGGAGAACATGCAAACTCCACACACATGAAACCAGGTGCAGACCAGAACCCAGGTCCCAGAGGTGTGAGGCAACAGTGCTAACCACTGCACTACCATGCCACTGTATGCCATTCCACCCAATCATATGGTAGGCTTTTAAAAATGGACAACCTACAGCCAACAAAAGCACAGCAAGCTTGAGTTAGTAGGGCAGGCTACACGCTTCTGGTTTGGTATTATCATGGAATATGTAAGCGCTCCTTCAGAGGAATCTTCAAGTGTTGGCGAAAAAACCAATATTGCGGCAACCGCAGAATTGAAAGGCATGTGCCTGCAGGAGGGGCCTGAGCCCTTCCGCTGACACCCAGACCACTTTCAAACTTCAAAACCTCATTTAGCAAGACGTCATTTTATGAATGCCCAAAGGGTCAAAATGTATTCCTTTTTCGTCCTAACAAGGTGAAAATTGACATACTGTATGCAAAACGTGCACGCAAACATATGATTTTTGAGCTTATTAACATGAAAAAAGTGAACATATTTTACCCCTTTTGACAGAGGAAGTCCTGTGTTTCCGTAAAAAGGAGGTGCTAGACCCCATGCAACACTTATACACTAATTAATTTAGACATTTGTTTAGTCGGTTAGTTTAGAAAAGTGTGAGCATATCAACTCTGAAATAATAAATAAAAGGAGTAAATAGCAGATGGACATAATTGTTTAACATGAGATCTTTGTGACCTACAACTCACAGACATTGATTGCCAACACTTTGAGACAAAGATGTGTTTGTTGCCTGTAGTTAGTTTAGACACATGTAAATTATGACATTATAAATTATTTAGAAATTATTAAGGCAGATCTTACACGTTTGATGGATGACTGGCATAGTAGTGAAATGTTGACAATGGATCCTATAGTAATGACGTTATATCTTTGGAAATGACGTATTGGGGCTTGAGAGTAGAATATGTGCTCCCAGGCCACTCTGGGAGCCAGGTGCTTGTGGAAATGTCAGGCGTTTCTTGAATAAAATGGGAATGAATGGTGTTCATTCTGTGGGAATTAAAGCGCCAGAAAAATACATTTGAAAAATGCAACAGCAATGTTTCTTACCAGAAATCATGACCTGGTTACCAAATATAATTCACAAACTTTGTAGTAAGCAATGTGATATGCAAATTATTTTTTTGTACTGAACATCACACACCAATCGTAGCACTACACAGAATACACGTGTATGTATTGGAGAAAACATAGTATATACTGTAGGGTGTCGTGACTGCTGTGAGCACGGCGGGAAGGGAAGCACCAAAGTCCCGAAATTAGAATGAAACACAGGACACAGTCCAGAGCACAACTGGTCAACAGCGACCTAAAGACATCAATGACAGGACTGGGGAAACATACTTGAATGTGGACTGAAATACACAGGACTAATTGGAAACAACAGGAAATACTGGTGACATCAGGATTTTACATGAGGTTAAAGAGGCAGCAAGGCACAAAGGAGGATTGGATGTGTAGGGCATGACAGAACTCCCCCCACATAGGTGTGCACACCGGGCACGCCCAAGGGGAGGAAATGGACGAGACTGGGGACATGGAAGACAAAAACGAGACCATTAACAGGGTACCGGAAATAAGACAGACACACAGAACAGGCACAAAGGCAATAACCAAGACAACAATTGACAAATCATGGAGGAACACAGACAGGGAAAGGGGCACCAAGAAGGGAACCCCAGTGGACGACAGGCAGAAGCTGCAGGGGCAGCAGGCAACCACAAGGCCAAAGCAGGAGGGACTCTCGGCAAGTGCAAGGAGGGATCATTGGAAGGGTTGAGGAGGAAGGTGGAGAGACTGACGGAGTGGAAGAGGGAAAAGAAGCCGCTGCAGGAGAAGGCACCACCATGGCTGGCAAAGGTGTAGGTGACCAATTAGTCGAAGCCGGGAGATTTGCAGGTCACCAAGGAGGCGACAGAGGTGGGACCAAAGGCGATCCCTGAGCCGAAGCCAGGGGGATCGCAGGCAACCACCGAGGTGAAGCCCGAGGACCCACAGAAGACCTCCGGCGTCACCTTACATCTCCGGCTTGTCTGATTTTCCTCTTCCCTTATGCTTTTTGCGACGGAGTCGGGGGCACCTCTGGAGGCTCCAGCAGTGGACCAGAGGGTATTTCACTCTCTAGGGCTTCCTGTCACATCATTGCCTCTGCTACCCCATTCCTGAGCTGAATCTTTTCGGAAAGGAACGGGACCTTTGACCGGGAAATCCTCCCCCAGGATATCAACCGAGACGTGAGCCAAGGGGTCTTTCCAGACCTCAGACTGTGGCAGACAAAAAATCGCCTCATTTACGAGACCATGGTACGGTGAAACTCAGGATTCTAATAAGGGCAAGACACAGTCAGGAGCAAAACTAGACAACTGTGACCTAAAGACGTCAATGTCAGGACTGGGGACACATACTCCAACGTGAACTGAAATACACAGGACTAATTGGGAATAAGAAGAAACAGCTGGTGACATTGGGATTAAGCGTGAGGTTAACGAGGGGGTGTGGCACACAGGGGGATCAGATGAGCAGGGCGTGACATAGGGTTAGATATAGTCTGTAGCCTCAGGCACCTGTTGGGTTTCTTGGAACATATCCCCCGTGGATAAGGGTGGGGGGGGGCTACTGTATTTTAGTCTAATGTTGAAAAATATTTAATTTAAATTTAAATGTGCACTAACAAGTGCACTAACAAGTCTGTTTTTAATCACAGACCTTTGATGTCCACAAAGACATCAGACATTGTCTTTGAAGTGGCAATCCATGGGAAAGTGTGAATTTATTAAGCCTGCTACTCGACTTGCTTGTAATGTTGTAGAATGTTTCTGTTACGCTTTGCGGTCGCGCGAGCGGAGAAGCAGAGGAGAAGAGCCGGGAAGTTGGGTTAAACGGGGATTTATTGACGAAGACGGGATGGAAGGCACACCAGACAGCAAACACCAGTGCTAACATCAATGTCGGTTCCGGGGTAGACTGACTCCGACAAGGACTAAATACACAGGACATGCTGGCAGAAACAGGCAACAGGTGAGAACAATTAGGTAAAAACACGGGGTAATGAGGTGGGCGCGGCACACACGAGGATCGTTCGGAGCGGGACATGACAGTTACATTGAGTGTCTTCATCTAATTCTGCTGTTATTCTGTTTTGAGAAGTTTCAAAGTAGCAAGATTCTCATAATTGGGGCATCCATGCATTAATCTTAACATTGTGAGACCATTTTTAATACAAACTTGAATGAACATTAAGTATAGTCACTGTAGTGTAAATGTATGGGCATTGATTCTGGTAAAACATTTTTCCACTTACAATTTGGTCTTAAATTTGGCTTGAAGTAGTATTAATAGATCTTAAAAAGTCTTCACTTTCACATCAGGATTTCTATAGACATACTGATGACACTTGCTAACAGTTTTAACTTTATAACACAATCCATTACCTACAACTTACTTTAACAGAGCAATGATGTAAATTTCTGCCAAACAATCAAATATTATGCTCAAATGAATTGAAATACTTTAAAAACATATAAAGACACCTATATACATTATATGGACCAAAGTACTGGGACACCTGGCCATTACCTACAGGAAGTTTTGACACCCCATTCTAAATTCACAGACATCAATATGGAGCCCCTCTTTGCAGCTATAACAGCTGTCATTCTTCTAGGAAGGCTTCCACAAGATTTTTTGAGTTGCCTGTTTGAATTCTTGCCTATTCATCTAGAGAGCATTTCTGAGGTCAGGCACTGATGTTGGACGTGAAGGCCAAGCTTGCAATCTCTATTCTAGTTCATCCCAAAGGTGTTTCATGGGGCTAAGGTCAGGACAGTCAAGTTCTTCTACACCAAACTTACGCAACCATGTCTTTATGGACCTTGCTGGAATAAAGAAGGGCCTTCAACAAACTGATCTCACAAAGTTGGAAACAGAATTTTTCAAAATGCGTTTTGATGCTGAAACATTATGAGTATCCTTTGCTTGAACTAAGGGGCCTAGCCCAACCCCTGCAAAACAACTCCATACCATTATCCCTCCTCCACCAAACTTGGCAGGATGCAGTCAGGCAGGTAACGTTCTCCTGGCATCTGCCAAACCCAAACTTGGGATTTATCACTAAACAGAACATGTATTCACTGCTTCAGAGTTCAGTGGTGGCGTGCGTTACACCTCACCATCTGCCTTTGGTGATGTGAGGCTTGCATGCAGCTGCTCGACCATAGATGTCCATTTCATGAAGCTCTCAGCGCACAGTTTTTATTCTGAGGTATATGAAAGAGGAAGTTTAGAACTATGCACTTCCTGAGTCAACAATGTTTGTGGCTTTTACTGTACTCACTATGCGCCTCAGCACTCTGCGACCCTGCTCTGCCACTTTGTGTGCTCTGCCACTTTATGTGCTCTGCCACTTTGTGTGCTCTGTCACTTTATGTGCTCTGCCACTTTGTGACTGAGTTTTTGTTATTATTAAAAACTTCCTCTTACAGTTGATCATGGAATATCTAGCAGGAAAGAAATTTCACAGACTGACTTATTGTAAAGGTGGCATCCCATGACGGATCCACACTTGAATTTACTGAGCTCTTCAGAATAACCCATTATTTCACAAATGTTTGTAAACCTGACTACCTGGCTAGGCACTTAATTTTATACTTAATTTATATTTTACAATGGATGGAGAAACTTCTTCAAATGACGACAGGTGCTTTTCTCAATGACCACTAGCTGGGGAACTGCCTGTCTAGTACAGTAAATATACATCTTTGCCTGAAACAGTGGTTCTTGAAGTGATTGTGTGTCATACAATGTTGTATTGCTAAAATTCTGCTCAATTTCAATTCAGTTTTAATTTTATAATGCAGTTTTATAACAATATATTTTCAAAATGCTTTACATTATCCCTGCCTAACACCACCAGTAAGCAAACCAGTGATGACAGTGGCAAGAAAAAAGGAAGAAAGCTTGGGAGGAACCAGACTACATCCTCCAGGGGCCAGCAGAGGAAGTCAGATGGACAGGATGGTAAAATCCTAATATACACAGTCCAAAGTTTGAGTTTCAGTGTGGGAGGGGGCAGGTAGGTGATGGCAGGCAGGTGCTGGTGCTGCTTCTGGTGGCAGAATGAACATTGGCAGGAGGGAAGGAAGTCCAAGCGATGTCAATTCAGTTGATTTCATCTGAAGTACACGGCCAGCTTATTTATGAAGAGGGAAAAGGCTTATATATGAAAAGACCAGGCTCACTGAAAATGACAAGCTGTATTGAAATGACCTTGTGATACTTTTTTTTTTTAGTACTGTAGTAGTGCTCGTGAAATCAATTTATAAATGTCATATCCTAGAGCTGTCTTTTAATTTATGAAACAGCAATACCGTTAATGTGCAAAAAACACAAATTTTTATACATACACAAAGACCCTATGACATGACAGTATTGTGTCAGTAAATGCAAGATGGTTGGCAGCAGTTGTGAAAATTAGTTTAACTTAGCTTATTATAACTAATAATGCAGGAGTATGAGACTAGTATATAAAGAAAAAAATACATTCTCTATTTCTCTTTCTCTGTTTTTCTCTCCCTAGCAAGCAAAATACACTTGTGTGTACATCAAGCTGTGTTTTCTATTTCTCAGTTATGCATATTCTGTTTCTGATATGTTTAAAGAACTTTATATGTATTGTGGATGCAGTGTTTTTGAATGAAGTTTTGGGCCCAGCTCTGCACTCTCTTTTTTGTGATAAAATTATATTCCATGATGATCCCACCCCACCCCCCGAACTGTTCGAACCATGGAAATGTGAGGTTTGTGTATTGGAAGCGAATGCAGCAGAAGCAGCCAAGTTATGCTTAAAGGCAGAATTTATCAATCCAAAGAATACAAAGTGTTTCAATCTGGAGCCAAAGTCAGTTTGTCTACACACAAAAGGTAAATGTATGTACAATATGCCATTAGCCTATACAGTATATCAAACAGGTTCTCACCTCTCCCATCTTGGAAACTTATGTCATTTGTGATAGAAGTATGACCATTTCTGTCCATTGGACCAAGGGGGGGCTGTGTCAGGGGGATCAACTATTTAACTAACTCTTTGAGGTAATAAATGAAGCTTCCTTTTTTAGCCTCAGAAGTACATAGTGGCCACCTGTTTAGACACTTAACGACTACAAACTCATTAGTGCCTTCCAACACTTGAACACCTATCCACAGATCCTCTGGCCTAGGAAATCCACAACCTACTGGGCATATAGCATATAATTTCATGCTTCTCCAGCTAGTAGTCTACTTCACTAAAGGTGTTGCAAAATTCAGTTTGCGAAGGTGCAGTGATCTGTACCCTGATCAGCATTCCCATTGTCCAGGCAGCTCTTTTGGCACTGCATCCTGTGTGGAAGACGCTGTGAGGAAGACCCTGCGATGTTGCTGTTTCTGTCTGCGGCATAACTTGCCTTTTTTCCCTGACTACCCCACCCATCGAAGGGAGATGACCTCTGTGCAGCATTGATACCAGAGAGCGTTGGTGTGTAGGCGTTCTACTCAGAACGTTTTTCACCTCCATAAAGGAAATGGCTTGATATTTTAAAGGGGAGTTTAAGAGAGGAATGGTTATAGAAAACAAATGAAGAATTTTAAGATGATCATAGACAATGGATTAGTGCAACCTGGTGAGTTCATACCAAATTGTGGTGTGTCATCTGTAAAAGAAGCCAGTCTTGGTTCATTATATGGGTTGATCAGAATGACTCTTTAAGTAGATCTGGTACTGCCAGATTGGGGACTGTTTCTCTTGTAGAGACATGTCAAGTGGAAGGAGAGCTTAGAGATGATGTAGTTGAGGTAGGAATTAAACAGGTTACTATACAGTAAGAGTACAGTCAGAGACAGATACTTTTTTAGATTAACCAGTTTGTATTTCCCTTGGTGCTGCACATGTATAATACAATAAAGTGAAAGAGCCTTTCAGTAAAGCTTAGCATGGTGTTTCATAAATACAATGAAAGTAATGGGAAGAAGGATGAAAAATTTACATACCATGCCAATGGTGGGCTGGCCCTAGTCTGAGATTGGTGTTGTCACATGACAAGTGTTGACTAGAATGTTGGAAAATCTTATACTTCAAGAGCGCTGTAGTCCATGAGCTGCATTTGGTCCTTGTGATCAATATAGACAATATTCTTTGTTTTTGTTTGGATTATAGAAAACCTGATGCAGCAACATAACCAGGTTTCAGCTTTATGCCAAGCAAGAAGTTATTGGCAGGTGAGGATGCAGCCAGTTGATAAACAGGCTGCTACCATGGGGCTTTTTGAGTTTAGTCAGATTTCATTTGGCAAGTGCAATGCCCCTAAAACTTTTTTGAGGCCTCTCAATAGTTGTGCTGCAGATCAAAATTCGGAGACTTTGGTGTTATACTTTGATGCTGAAATTGTATTTTCATCAGGTTTCATGTGTCATATGTGTCGCATTTATATTTAGTTTTCAGCCACTTGCATGCATGTACAGTAGGTGTCCATGTAAATGCTAAGAGTGGCCAGCCTTAGATGATGGCAGTTAACGATGACATAGATGGCAAGTCTCTCCCTACGCTCTACCTTGGCAAATGGAGAAAAAAACCCAAATACAAGTTTGGGAGAGTCTGTAGTCTAACCCATTAAGCACAGGAAATGCCCTAGATGGGATGCCAGTCCATCACAGGTCAACTAATAATAATATCTTTCCTTAATTTGCATACCACAAAGGCAACAAGACTGATATAAAAACTTCTTTTTACATTTAGGTCCAGTGCTTTAGGTGCATCCTAGATGGAATGCCAGTCTATCACAGGACACACATATCTCATTCATAAAAATCAATTTAAGCTTCATACATATAGAGAAAACTGAGATTCAGTCGCCCAGCCCTGGAAGCACATGAGGCTGCACTGCTGTCTATAGCACCACCACAGCATATCGTATAAGCCCTCTGCCCTATATATCAGAAGATAGAAGGCCAGGTGTCAGCAGCATGCATGCAGTTTAATCACTGGGATAAGTAGGTGCCTGAAGTCAAAAGCCCCATATTGTAGACAGCACTTCAAAGAGGGAGGTAATGTTCTTTGTCATGGAGGGTACCGTTCATGCGCTATGCAGCTATAAAAGGTGCCACTGAATTCATTGAGGCTGAACCTCGTGCTTTTAATTATGTGACAGGATGCAACAGTCTGTAAACATGCTTGTGCTGTGTAATAACAGTGTCATTAACAGTGTTTGTATATAGATAAAGGTAAAATAGACATATAGGTTTTATACTGCAAAAGAATCACATGCATTCCACATAGACTATCTGTAGTGCTTGTGAGAATTGATCATGTACAGCGTCTACCATAAAGCAAACACATGGATACATTTTGCATCTGCCATAGCTCAGGTTTGCTGCTGAGAATACAGTGCAGTATTACAACACATGCAAATGGATGTAATTCAGACACAAGGACACAGTACCGTCTATATTTTCATTTTTGCACTGATTTTGTACAGTGGTTTCAGGATACAAAACATTTAGCTTAATTAATTATTCATTCAAAATGCGCTCATATACTGTATGCAGTGTCACATGTGCCATTTGTGATTAATACGCATGCATTACCAAAGCACAATTCGATGCTGGTAGCTGATTGTCAAAGCATACAACTACGGTTGGATGATACAAATTAAATGCTGGAAATGTATGTCCACTGTATTTTTTTTGTAGAAAAATATCACAGCAGTTGCAGGTTTTGCACGTGAGAGAAAATTCTGGAAAAAGACAGGGTTTATTTAGCTTAATTTACTAATATAATGAATTTTGATTGAATCTCAAGGGAGAAAAAGTAAAGTTTGCACTGTGACAGGATTTGAATTGAAATTAAACATTAAGTGTATACAGGACTGTCACAGAAAATTAGAATATTGTGATAAAGTTCTTTATTGTCCGTAATGCAATTAAAAAAACAAA
>JABFDZ020000109.1:19890113-19908895 GCA_019775955.2 Pollimyrus isidori | reverse complement strand
CTGTTAATTACCGTATGAAACATAAAATTATATAGGATTGCCACTTACTTTGATTTTCTTGCATATATTAGATGAAACTTAACAGACAACAAAGGAGTCAGAGTTAGCACAGAAATTAAATATTAATATTGCACAGAAATGAAAAAATGTACTGAAGCTTCTATGAATATATGCCTGATCATGAGCTTCAATCACATATGTTCTTCTGCTTAGAAGAAGGTACTGGGATTGACTTATTTGTAGACAATTATTATTTATTTGTATAACAAACACGTAAATGTGTGTCTTTGTAAGGATAAAGCATATACCATCATATAGCAAAAGCACTCCATCTAGTGGTTCACTTGTTGTTTTATAATTGCTTAAGATACAAATGTTTACTTTTTTGTTAATAGGTTGCCATCTAGTGGTCATAATATGAATAATTATAATTCTTAGCTTAAGATTAATATGACCATTATTAGAAGTTTCAAATATGTAAGAAGGGGGCATATCAGAGGCTTATTTTGTAGAACATATCAAATTCGAACTAAATTCATCAGCTAAATACAGCTAAATTATCCCACTGTAAGACTCATCATGGTAACGTTCAGGCTGAGGTTCACAATCATGGGGCTGCTTGCTGTCCAGATTGTGCCTATGATTAAATACAGGGCTTCTGATTATGCTGTTCCCTGCACTGTGAGTAGCTGGGTTGCACATACCCTCTAAGCAGAATAATGTAGTTGGAGGAGGAATATTTTTTGGTGATATAGATGTAATGTAACATGACAAAAACATACAGATGTGGGACTTTTTTCATTGTTTACATCAATCGAACATTGTTTTGATTAATATAGGGCATTGTTGCAATGACTTTAACTTCGTATGCACTTTAAAGAGCATCTCACTAGTTTTTGTGCTGCTTCTTTATTTTATATATTTTAATATAAAAATAATAAACAACAGAATTCTGCCTATACCTATACCGTTTCTGTACCGTCACCATTTACCAGTTTTCATTGTCCAGATTGCGATTGACGGGCATCAAACATATAATTAAGGTTAGTTAGAATGAAGGGGGGAGGGGTGAACTGGCAATTAAAACCAGTCTTGTAAGGCTGAACCAATAATCGTGGTGTTAAGGTAATGTTTCCCGACCTATTTAAAATTGAAATGAGCCTGCAGGGTACCTGCATTTTGTGGTGTAGCCATATTACACACAGCTATAAAACCATCTAATGGGAATTACCTTACAAACAGGAAAACAATAAATGATAATTATGGTGATAGTGTGAATGCTTGGTGCATTTCTTTCAAGCATCATTAAGTTGCTTTAGCTCCGCCCACTATCGAATGATACAACACAATTAACTGGAAGGCAAAGCATTTTATTAATGTACTAAATTGATAAAAGTATACAGAATGGATCACTGGGAGAACTCAGGCCAAAACACCTTTCGCTGAACCAATCTGTTATAAATGTACTTTGTACAGAACTTTCTATTGAGTGAAAAAAATGTACTGAGATATTTCAGACTGATTTTTATAGCTACTCTGCTGAAAAACGAAAGTACAGTGAAACTGATGCATAACTGCTCTGTTCAGGAAGCAGGAGAATGTTTTGAAAGACCTTACATGAAGTGCAGAGAAAAATTCCTGTAAGCTGCTTGAAAGACTCATTGTTATGTAGGAGTGCTCGAATTGCTTTTATTAGACATACAGTAGGCAGCAGGTGGCATTGACGTATCAGACCTTCTAGCAAACAAATTGTTGCTGCAAACTCTGCTTTAAGAAGTGTCGTTGTGCCCTCCAACCATTGATATTCATTATTTCAGTAATTATACAGCTGTTTGAATAGCAGCCAATTTGAAAGTTTCTAATCGTAGAATAATGTAATTGCTTTAACCGTCAGTCTTGTAATATCATTAGAAAAAATACCTGATTCCACCAATACCGTAAAATTTTGACGTTTTGTTTTTCTTTGACATTAGCATATACAGTAAAGCCTGCCAGGGGCCAGTGACCACAAGGGGGCATCACAATAAATCAGTTTATGGAATTTCATTGTTGAAATGGGTCCAAACTACATCTTGCCCAGAGCCCCAAAAAGGGCTTCTTCTGCTGTTGCTCCAGAGGATTAAAAAATGCACTCCATCTGAAAAAATAGACATGTTTGTGAAAATTCAGTTTACTGCATAAGGCTTTTTGGAATACAACTTTAATGCTCTTCGGAAGGTTAGCCAATTCAAATTTTTGTCCCTAATGCAGCACGGATGTCAACCTCAGTTTCCTTTAGTATAAACGTCCATCTTATACACCTAAGGTGACATTATGTTTATCAGTAAAACCTGAAAAGCCTGATGAAAAATGCATATCCCGAGGATGTGTCTAGTCATTCAAAAACTCGGGTCTCAAAAACCGAGCTCCCTATCACTCAAAGGAAAAACTTAAAAAAAAAAAAATTATCAAGTAATTAAATTGCCCAATTCCCACCTTCATAACCTCTTGATCAATGCAGGGTTGCAGGACCTTTGGGTTCTGTTCCGAGAATCATAGGTTGCAAGGCAGAGGACACCCTGGATGGTGTGAATGTCCACTGCAGTTCAATGGTGTGAATGTCCACTGCACTTCATACACTATGGGCAACTAACCAAACTGCATGTTTAGGTCAGTGTTTCTAGACCTAGTCCTCAGGGAGCCCTAGAAAGTAAATGTTTTTGCTCCCCCCCACCCAACCTTTACCGCAAAATGTGGACTGTCTGGGGGTCCCAAATGGCAGGGTTGAGCCGTACTGTTCTATACTATGGTGGGAAATGAAGGGCATCAGCACAGAACTCATGCGAACAAAGGAGAAAGTCAACACACACACAAAGCCCAGGTCCTAGACTTAAACCCACATCTTACAGCGCTAGCTCCTGAGCCGCCATGAAACCTAGCTACAGAGCACGCAGCACTGTAATAGACCAGACAAGTTCAACGTAATTACACTGACCTCCTTGCAGCCAGAAGCACAAGCCTTGTTAGCAAAAATTACCAAAGGCAGCAAGCTGAAGAAGGGCTGTATCGCTAAGTTTGCAATATATGGTGATAGAACATGTCCCAGGGTAAATGGCTTTGATTAAAAAATGAATATCAAATAATCTGGGAAAGTTGAGCTAATAAGACTGTAATTTCAGTCCAGTTCAAGTTGTACAATCTCAGCTAGACTGAAAGTGCTTATGAGTTGGGGGTGGTGATTTTATTAAGGTTCAGTGTCTGTCAGTCGAGCTGAGCACCATTTTTAGGGGCATTGAATTAGCGACCAGGGGCTGGAGCTTTGATTCTAGCAAGTTTCACTTTGTTCCCTGGTGTCTCTGATGGGAAGACATTACAGCTGGCAAGATAATAAAGTATTTTATTGCCCTTTGCTTTTCAGAAATGGCAAGAGGGGTGATTAGTGTTATTGCTACTGTAAATCATGATTTGTTGTTAGGGGCGTCTTGTTCTATGCCAGACTGCAACCCCGTTGTGGTAAGGAAGGTCCCCTGCTGTCATGCAAGGGCAGTCTGGAATGACACACTGGCCCAGGAGGAGTCAGACAGCCCAACATAACAGGTCTTTGGTGGAGTGCAGCAGCACAAACGGCTGGCACCTGTTGTTCTACTGGTACTTTAGAAGTTTGGGATTGTGACTGAGGCTGACGGCAAATTCTTGACCCAAATTAGGATTAGGATGAGAGAAAAGTCAACTAATGGACCCCATCCCAGGCTGGTAATGTGGCACCCATGCGTCAGCCTGGTATGGATGTTATACAGACTTAGATATTTTTTATATGACTATTAACAGCATGAGGGGAGTCTTCCTATTCTTCATACCAGTATTGGGTCTTTCAAACTGTTCTTTGTTAGTCATCAGAAGTAACATGCTGACCCATTCTCCAGAACAGAACGTTCAGATAGGGCAATTTTTTTTTTTACATCTCGGGCCTGCTCTGCTTGTCGGCTGCACATTTGCCAGAATGTGCATCTCCACGATTTAGTCATTTTCAGCCGCTGTACGACACGCTGCCTCGCATTCGCTGGATGCCTGTGAGAGACAGGGCGCTGCATGTTGCTCCAAAACACGTTCACTGCTGGTGACTGTCAACAGATGTGACAGGTATGTAGGAGGTACCTTTTCTAAGACACCCTAGTCAACTTGCCCCCCCCTCCCCCCCCAGTGGAATCGTGCCAATTATTTTCTGTCGCTCTGAGGCTCCCCGCAACAACTGGCGGGTAACTCTCAGCAAACGCTCCTCATGCTCCCTCTCACAGCTGCGACTGCAGCCCTATTGACCGAAACAATGGAATTAGAAATTGGATGCGATCAAATCGAGCAGCCTGCTGTGTCCATGTGACTATGGCAGCAGAAGGATCCCGAGAGGAAAGTTTTCCATGTTATTTTTAAAGGTTTCCCTGGAAATTTGAAACAGCGTTCAGGCATTTTTCTTTCCCCATTGGAGCAGAGTAAGCGGGGATAACCTCTGATAACAGCTCATCCGTGTCGTACCGGCAACTTCCTGAGCCATTAACATTTTTATGCATAATATATGCAGGATAAAATAATGTTCCTCATGCAAGGATGGAGTCAGAGGAATTTCAGCTTGCCTAGTCATATAAACATTTGCAAACTCACGCCAAATATAGGGACGCAGTGAGGCAGAGAGAATGCTTCACCCTTTTGTTGCATCCTGTGCCTTTTGTATGGGATGAAAATATTTGTGGTATAAAACATCACCAGATAAAGGAGATGCACATCTGGGTCTCTGTGCCTGCAATCAGAAGGTCACTGGCTCAAGCCTTGGCCTCAGCAGAATCGTCATATCTTCACTGGGCTCTTGAGCACGACCTTTAACCCCCAGAAATGTTCCAGGGCCATATATCTGTGTATTTGTGTAAGACAACAAGATGTGAGACACATCTTGTACACATGGAAACAGCACATAAAGAATAATATAATTTTCATTAGTTGGTGGAAACCTGACCTTGGCTGTTTAACATTTATAACAGAAGCACAGAACTCTTACATCTATATCTGAGGACATCAAAAGAAATTCAAACGTAAGTGCGATATGGAGTCTCACACAGAAGCCAAGGTGATTCAAGACAAAACCAAAAGACCTGCCAGAACCTCTTAGCCGTAGTCAGGTAAAGATTCAATTGTCAACACCTAGAGTTCAGATGAGCTCCTTCGAGCTGCCTTTCGTCAGTGTTGTGTCTCGTGCCATTTCCTTGAAGTGATCAGACTTCTGTGAGTTTCACAGATAATCTTTGCCAGTAACTGACAGATGTTTTTAATCTTCTGACAATGGATATCGGATCCCTTTAGCGGGTGAGTTAACTAACAATGAGAGACACAGCGGTAAAGATGCATGACGGCAAGGCTGCCAATTCACCAAGTCCATTAAAAGGAAGTGGTGCTCAAGTTCAATGAGTTTTTTTTTTTTTTTACTTTATATGAAGGAGGCCCTTCTGGTAGCATCTTCAAGCAAGTGCCATCATCTCTGGCACTTGTGGTGGACGGTGGTTGAACAACTCAGCTGGATGGCATTGTCAGACATTAAAAACGATACCTGCAGCATGTATATATACTGTTTTAATATTAAGTCATTAATATATCATAAATGTTTCTCTCCAGTCATGGCTTCTGATGCTGTTGGGCTGCCGTGTGTCTGTTTATGGTGAGTGGTTATGCTCTCTTATTCCCAGCCAGAATCTCCCTTTTAAGTGCTGCGAAAAGGGGAAGCCATTTTTACGGCAAGGGAGCCTCATTGTGAACCGTATGCCGGGGAGTAGCAACTGATCCTGTAGTGCAGCTTTCATGGGATAACCACAGATTTGCAGCTTCCGGGCCTAGATTTGCAACCAGGGCTGGCTGTAGCTTTTCAGGGGCCCTAGGCGAAGCTTTATTTGGGAGCTCCCCCACCCAGAAAAATTACGGTCGCTTAATTTCCCCCACAATGCAGGTGAATCTGGAGCCTTGTGCAGCAGCCAGTCTGTCTGTTGCTAGAGACGGCCCAGTTTGGAACGACAGTGACCCACAGGGTTACAGATAACTCCTCAGAGTATCAGATCATTTGCTTCTGCATCTTTTATATCCGTATATGTGGACACAAGGCAAACCAAGCTAAAAAAGATGCCAATGTTGATATTAAATGGGAGTCCTATATAGGATAACGTAGGCGTACTGTACGTAACCAGGCGTATGATGCGTGAGAGTATAATGTGATCACTGTTTCAGGGATATCAGGATGGGATGTTATGACTGGTATGAAGACATGATAATGGAGGCACAGGAATGGGTTTTCTGCCTGAGGTATTTCCGCTGTCAGTGGGAAATTGCAATCCACTCCCTTGGAAAATACAGGTAATTCCCCTAATAACGAGCATAATGTGTTCCTGGAAATCATCTCATAAGGTTAAATCTCGTAAGTCAGCGGCGTAATTACCATTCATTTCAACAGGAACAATTTCTAGGCACTAGATAAATTGAGATGGGATCTTAAGATTGCAAGCAAGAATCACAGAGCCCAGAGAGGGTGCGAGCAAAGTAAATGCAGGCAAGAGCGAGTGGCTATCGGCAATATAAATATGGCCGCCGGGGGCAACTTCATGCATGCTGAGCTCTTATTTTTCGTGAATCTGGCTCAAGTTGGTAAATGGTCATAAATGACTTCTGTTGTATATGTGAGGACTTTTGACTCTAGAATAATTTGGCTACTCCTATGTATCCCCTCCTGTTTCTGGAGATGAATACAAGGATGTACTCGCATCCAGGGCAGGGCAGGAAGTGCCAGTAGTGTCATGCTCTCCTGCAGCAATCTGTCCTTGCCTCGTTTGTCCAGAGAGCAAGCGGTTTCTCTATCCACCTAATCACTGCCGTCATCCGCTTTTTCAACTTGTCCGTCCATAATGCAGAGGGAGAGAGAGCCGCGTCTAGCTTGAAATATCAGTGTCCAGCAAGGTCACAATGGCCGGAGCTCCATCTGTCATCCTGCCGGCCCGTTGCTTAAATTCTGGACCTTCACAGCACGGCTGGAAGTTGGCCAGGGGAGAGCTCATCTGTCTCCTTCAGCAGAGGATCCCTTAGCTGCCATGGTTGTCATTGGTAGGTTAGCAATCTGAGATGTATGTCAAGGACTTTTTTCCCCATGGTTAACCATCTGCTTTATATCATGCATTTGCTGAGCTGAAGCCTCTTCACAAGCAGGAGGGTGCTTATCCAGCACAGAAAACATACTGAAGCTGCACAAAAGTTGCACGAACTCATTCGGAGTGACCGAGCTAGAATCCAACGGAATTGCATTCAGTCGCGGCTTTGGTGCTTGAAGAGATGAGGTGAGCAAACTGTGTCTTGTCATGTTTTTTGGCTTCACATTGCAAGACCTGCTGCTGTCATATGGCTTTTTAGAAAGTACTGCTGAGGTTCACAGTGTTGTATCTTGCTTTGAATAAAGACATCTGTTAATAAAATTACACCATAGCTGAGACTTTCCATCTTTCTTTTCAACTGTTTTTTTCTGTGTTTCAGCCAATAAGTTCATCTTTTTCAAAAGCAGAGGTCTACTTTCTCTTAAGATGTTTGTGGTTTTGGTTTGTGGCTCCGTAGGTTACGCTAATGTCCCATTTAAGGACAAATAGAAGAATGCACATTTAGACACAAGTACACTATTTTATACCTTCAATTGTGATGTTTTTTGGCATGGCTGGTTTTCATTTTTTATTTAAATAACTGATTTTTAAAATGCATAAGCAAGGTAACAGATTAATGGTGCTATTGTTGCACTTTTGTAATGCACTGACACTCAGCAGAACAATTACATGACACCTAATTTTCCAGTTTAGATTGTGGAGTTGGGGGAGTGTGAGAAAGAAAAACATCTTAAATAACAACAATGAAATTTGCTTACTGATGAAACATGACTGTTTCATGGGGCCAAAATGGAATGTGTCAATTTATCATGCAGCGAAATACTAAGTTTGGAGGTACGGGAAGCATTAACGCACTATATATATTTTTATAGATTTATAGAACCATGTCTAGCAAAACTTCATTTGATTAGCTACATCAATTCATAAAGAGACCTTGTGGTGTGAGGTCTTGGTGTCTGGGTGCTTGAAGATTACGTGATGGCAACTAAAAGCTCAGAATATCAACCAGTGTAACTGAAAATTCAACAACTACAAAGATGTACTTAACTGTTTTATTTCCAAAAGCGATGAGATGCATAAATTCCATAATGCTGGTGGATTTATTTTAAATGGAAATCGTAACAGGTATGCTGGGTCAAAACATTAATGTACGATTGAATTTCAGAGTAGAAAAAAACACAAAAACGCCAGTGTTTGAAAAGCAAACTTCTTAAGCAACTTTGCCATTTTTTCCTGAGTCTATAGAAGATAAAAAATATGAGAACTTAACCTTAGCATCAAAGGTTTGCAAAGTTTGCTCTAGGAGAAAATATAAATCAGTGCTTTTGAAAGTCCAAACAGAAATGTTAACACTTCCTCATTTCACTGTTAAATGAAAAATCTCACTTTGATTTTTATAGAGATTGGGGCCACGTAGTGGCCTGGTGACTCAGCGGGTAGTGATGTCGCTTAACACTTCTGCGCCTGGGTGGGTGAATCTCACCTCTGTTCTCTGTGTCTGAGTTCTCCCCATGTTCTGCCTGTGTTGTGTGGATTTCCTCCAGCAGTTCAAGGACACCCAGCAAAACTAGTTGGCATTTCTAAATTGCCTGTAGTGCATGACTGCTTGTGCCCTGTGATGGACTGGCCTCCCATCCAGGATGTACCACTGCCTGGTGCTCTGTGCTGCCTGGAATAGGCTCCCACCTGGATAGGTTGTTTGAGGCATGAATGGATTGGGGCTCTGGTTTGGCCTTAAAAGACACAGTATAGGATATTTTGTTACAAGACTGAAATTTGCTAATTCAACTAAAATAGTGATGGTGATTCTATGACTTTTATTCACCGTTCCTTTTCTGTCCAGAATAGCACGAATTTTGTTCTGGAAAGAAGCAACAGTATGAAAAATTGATGTAGTGAACAATATACAGTAAGTGGTAAACTGGGATCCAAACCTGGTTCAATGTTGCAGTGATTAGTGTGGATGGGAAGGAGAACCTGGCCTAGAGCAGGTATGACCTGGGAAGATGATGAGCAGATGTGTGCTTTGGCAAATGAAGTAAGTAAACTAGGTGATTGACCTGCCTGCTTAAATTGGAAAAGAAGCTGGGGAAACTTCATGTTCAAAAGATGTTCCAGCAATTGCTGAGTGTCACATTCTGTCCTCCATGTCCACCTAACCCTCCTGCCTCCTCCTTACCATGGCCGTAATTAGCCACCCCAGTTTATGTGTTTCTCTTACTTCTTGTTCCTAACCTTGCATTAAACACTCCCAGCTGCCTCTCATTAGCTTCCTCATTAGTCTCATATATACTTCCTGTATTTCCCGGTTCAGTCATTGTCGTCAAACCCTTGCGTTGCTTGTGTCCTTCCTAGCTTGACTTTTCCTATTTCTGATCCCTCGTGATCTTGTTTATTTCCAGTCGCTGATCATTTGATTTCAATAAACTCCCTTTTGTTTGGCCAAAACACTGGCCCTTGAGGCCTTTGTCTCTTGTTAGGTGACACTGAGCATACACAAAAACTACCAATCAAGATAGCAAACGAGACTTGATGGTGTTTGATTATTAGTGATAGTGTTTAATTATTGCACAATGCTTGAATCTCCCTATTACACTTCATGTAGTTAACATTAATGGTTTGTTGGCATTTCTTCAGGCTTTAAATACCATTCCAAATGTTACCAGCACCACTAAAATCTGATGTTTTTTGTACTTTAAACATAGCTGTTTGACTATAACTAATTGCAGCATTAGACATGAGAGGGATACTGAAGCTGTAGCTTATCGCTTCCCACACTGTGGATACTGATGACGTCTTCTTAGCTGATAACCGAGAAAAAAAATGTGTGAGAAATTGAACAAGCAAATCTGCATGTTTTTTTACTTTTCGTCAAGACTGGGCTGATTCATCAGAACCGTTTTTGACATGTTCCAGAGTGCAGTGGGTTATCATATAAACAGGGGCATCGGAAATCAGGGTTAATGTGGGGGCAGGCCCCCTAAACAGTGTTAGTCTTATCAATCTTAATTATTTAAAATCTTTCTCACATTGCATCCTTTCACTATGTGATTATTGCATGTGTGCCCATAAAGATGCTTCGATACATTGCACCCACCACCAGGGCAAATTTGGTCCCCCTGATGCCAAAGTTCTTCTGATGCCACTGCATGTAAGTTATTAGGTTTTGTAGAAGTAAATAACAAATACGCAGTTCAAGTCACAAGAAATTTGCATAAGTTATAATTATAACATGCTATCACAGGTTATCACTGGTTGTTTGCTGTTTTTGGTTGAATAACTGCTCTGAAAAGATAAGAAAATCATGGATGAATGATACAGAATCATACAGAACCCAGAAAATATACCCAAAGAAATGAAAGTGGATAATTTCAGTCTGTAGGTAGGCGAGGCCTGCAGAGAAGACCTGCTGCCACCTACTTGCCTACGTAGCACATGTGCGCCAGGTCAACAAAGGCTTGCTTCTTCTCCTCTCCTTGTTTTCAATGCCTTGTATAATGCTCCACCCCCATGCCTGAATGCCAAGGAAGCTGACGCGGCCTCTCACTGCAGAGCTGCAAGACGCCCTGTGCAGATGCGAGGGCGTTTTAGCAGATGCAATGTGACACAGAAGGCTCGCATCTGGGACAGAGAGCTTCAGTGAGAAGTTTGCCTGAAGGTGTAGCTAATGCTGGTGTTCAATGGAGCTCATCGACAGCTCAGGTGTGTGCTCTCTTTGCTCCAGGCAGGTCATACGTTTGGGGACATAGGGTACACCATATGGTTCTTTGCTATTTGCTACGTAGTGATGTCTGACCCTCATTATCACCGGAATAGTAGTTTTTAATTTACAAATTTCCGGTGCACCCACCTGGCTACAAGATATCATTCACATGCAGACTTGAAGCTTCTTTTTTGAGTTCAGATAAAAACATGTTTGATTTTATTGCATGATTCTTCATTCTTGATAGTGACCTGAGTGATTCCTTGGCCTGGTCTGTTCTTGACTTCATGGTGTGACCAGAACTCCTGCCCTTAATTTTCCATTTAACACTGATTTCTGCCTCATTCCCTGATCCATTGAGTCCTCAGCGTACCCCAAGTTGTTCATTCTCCGTCTAATCCTTCTATTGGCCTGGTTCTACAACTTTAAGAAAAAGCAAGGCGCCAGCATGAGAAGCAGAACGCTGAGCCTTTAGATATTTTTTCCCATACTCTTTGAGATCTGTTTATGTGCAGATTTGATGAAATGATAGAAGGTTTGATTAAAAAAAAAATCTGAGTCTGTGTGCATATCAATTTAAATAGCAATGGCCTGAGCTTTTTAAACCTGATGAGAAAATGAGTTCCTTTATAGCAATTAAATAAATTTTTAATTTTCATTTGATTTTTGTTTGCGATATTGGATGTGAGTCATTGCTTGGCAACTCAGCCCATCATTCAACCACGTTTATCCTTTTCCCAGCTGCGTTGTGCTCTTTTAATCGCTTGTTGAGATTATCACTCTAAAAATTGCCCATCTTCTTGTGCCACTGCATTGAGAACAGCTTCCGTCTAACCACTGGCTGGCTGTCAACAAACACACAAAGCAGCTCAGTACAAACACAGCGTTTTAGGTTACAGGTTCACAGTTAACATGGCAAAAGATTACAATAGAAATACTTTTCACGTATAAGTAACATTTAAGGCAAACAAACAGCAGTGGAAGGAAGTAACAGGAAAGAGCAAGTTTAACAAGAAGGGCCATTGTCCACAGTTGATGCTAGAATGGATCTGAGAAGGTTCCCATGGAAATCTTATTCTGTGACAAAAAATTCATTTGGAAACAGTGCAGCAAAAAACATAGCCCATCAGGCCATCTTCCAACTGCTTATCATGGGCTCATGGGAATTTTACTTCAACAAAAAAGCTCTGAGGGCGGAAGGAAAAATTATTAGCTCAGAGAGAGAACCAATCAGATTGTAGATTAGGTGGGGCCAACCAATCAGATGTCTCCAGTTGCTTGGACCCACGCCCTCTATAATATGATTCGTTATCTCTCTGAAAATGGGCATTTGTACCTATTGAAAAGATCAGGGGCTAAGTCAAGTTTACCCAGGCCTTGCCTTTTTTTTAAAGGGAGTTTGGAATGCGAGGCAAAATACTCAGCGCTAGGCTTAATATATTTGGGACCTAATGACGCCCATGCTCTAAAGCAATCATTTTTCCTTCTGTCCTCAAAACATTTTTGTGTAAGTAAAGCTTGCACAAGCTTATCCTAGCCTGGGTAATGATGACCCCTTTCCAGGCAACATAGGGCACAGGACTTGGGGATACACATGTACTTAGCAGGGAAAACAGCACTATTCTTAAAATGCAAGTTGTGTAATTAAGCAAACTATATTTGTAACTATGTTCCCTTCTTATTGCTAGCCTGAATGTTCGCAAATTTAGTAACACGATTTGCAAATTATATTCCACACCAATGAGAATTGCAACAGTAGTGATGGATCTTCAGTGGGTGGTGACTAGGATACAGGTGCAGTGGCCATCAGCAATCACGGCAACAGGAGACCCCCATTATGACTGGATGCAACCCAACGAGCTCCACTCCAGCAATGCTGTCACTGCTTTATTGACATGGCAGAATATATGGTGCTATCTTTCAGGCTTGATTTCACCTTGCGGGCTCATGGCTAGCAATTTAAAGAGAAAGAACATGAGGAAATAGGGAATAGAACACGGGGTCAGGAATGACAGAGTGGTTTATTATGGTGTTATAGGGGAGCGCTGTAGTGGGGGTGGGAATGGCGAGAGGGGGGGCGGGAGCATGCTACCAGTACTGTGCTACCCCTGTAGACTCAATATGGTGCATGTCCGTAAGCGTAGCACAGCTGAGACCAGCCGTTGCTGTCATTTTGAAAAACATTAAGAACAAATGAACAAAGATTTTTTTCGGTGGTGGCATGAACATACAAAAACACAAAAGAACATGCAATAACAACACGAAAGACAAAAACGCACAAGACATTTCTGTAAGAAACTGCACTATTCATAATAAATGCACAAACCATTTTATTTGAAAAATAAAAGCTATATTTTTTGTCTCAAAAAGAGCATCTGTAGATCCTATGTAGACAATTTTACCGTGCAGTCGCTGCAATAACTGTGAGCCGTGTTGCAGTGAGGAGCATCAGCACCGCCAGGCACCAGGTGATGTGATGTGGATACGGTTGCCAGGTGACAGTAGTTTCACTGAAGGGGATGCCGTGATGTGTCTGCATCTTTGTAGTTGACTTGCCACCCCAGAGGTTAAAGGTAAGCATGAGGCTTCTGGAGATACTGCCTACATTTACTGCTGTAGTACAAGTAATTGAAAATGCCTGGGAAATGCAACAAAATAAATGTAGTTATTAACTGAAAGTTTTACTGGAAGTAAAATGGTTCAGGATGGATGGATGGACGGATGGACGGATGGATGGATGGATGGATGGATAGATAGATAGATAGATAGATAGATAGATAGATAGATAGATAGAAAAAGGGACTTTTTAGGGACAAGTTTAAAAAAAGCACCACAATATAACAAAAGATGGCTATTTTGGTATCAGCAGAGGGACAAAACACACAAAAACAACGTGGGGATTGCATCATGGAAAAACTACAACTGCGCTCAGGGCACAGGGTCAGGACATGTTTTCTGGGGCAAAAGAGGATAAAATCCATCATTCACAGCCACTTATATAGTACAGGGTCGCGATGAACCTTGGAACATGGGGCATGAAGCGGGGGACACCCTGAAGAGGATGCCAGTCCATCGCAAGGCCACATGCACTCACTAAGGGACCAACTTAGAGATACACATTTACCTAAACAGCTTTTGCTTGCATTGCAGGACAAAACACACACACAGACCAAGATGGGAATCAAACCCAAGATCCCGGCAGTGTAAGTATGCAGCGTTGCCTGCCATATGATGATTGGAAGTATGGTTCCGGCAAGCTGGACAAATAAATTAATCAGCTGACTTTGTGTCTCCCCGGGGCATCCATGCGAGTTTCTGCTTTTACAAGGACATTTAAGGTATGCAGCAGATGTTGCAATGTATAATTATTTTTTATTTAATTTTTATGTAAATGTCATTTTAGCATGCCCAAACACGGCAATGCAACTGCAGCTTTTTATGTCAGCCTGGAAGTATCGCTTCCAAAGTGTAGCATGTAATGATCATCAATGGAATGGATGAACAACAGCAGAAAATGCATGCATGTTGTTTTTAATGACTATGATGTTAGACAACCATTACTGCTACATCAGTCGGTGATCACAATGTGTTTCCTGTTATCCTCACTGAGTATGGGTGGTTGTGGCTTCTTTAATGGGCTCCCATATCTAATATTCTATGAGCTCTTCTATGGCTCTGGGGCTCAGCATAGTGCTTTCCTGCAAGCTCTAAATCTTTCTAGCCTGCAGACTTGCCACAGAATGCTGGTATTCCATAAGTTCCGGCACCACCCCAGCACAGAAGTGCTAGGGCCAGCTGTGAGCAGAGGTCACTAATGGGGAGGGATGGGGCTACATCCTACCCCCCCACCCCTAACCTCCTGCATCACTGCCCAACATTACTGGGCACACAGTATCAATCACTGCCATTGTAGGAGTTTTAGAGTAGCTTAGGTTAACTGTAACATCATCTTACTTGTTTATACAGAAGACAATTACTGTAAAATATCTTGAGGGGCATATATATTTTTTATAGATTATGGTTATTTTTTCCAATTTGCACATCATTATACATTTGTTTTTAATACGTTTATAGCATTATAGAGATTAATAGCTGTTCTGGAACTGCATCAGTTTAGAGTTTAAATCTGTTACCATAAAACCTCATGCAATCATGTTCCATTTTATTGCAGCATTGATTAATGCATAGCACCATATAGCAATTACAGAATTCCATCCATCCATCTATCCAGTCATTTTCCAGTCGCTTCACCTGATCAGGGACAGCCTGAAACCTCTCACACAGAGTACACCCTAGATAGGATGGAAGTCAGCTGCAAAAATGAAAACCTATATTTTTCCAGTATATGACAGGTCATCATTCCATTGGGATAATTTTATAAATGTATAAATTCAATCAGCTTTATAAAATACATGGTTATGCCATTAACATTTACGATGACAAAAAAAGAATCTATTGCCGAGCTCAGAATGCAGTGACTCAGTTTTGCACCAAGACTCAAATATGATTCATTATCCAGTAAGGTGATCTGGTTGTGTTAGGTTCAGGATTAAATATTCTGTTAATTGTATTGTGCATGAGATTGAATTCTCAGGCCTGATATATAAATAGAGAGAAATATATTTAAGTGCATTCAAGTACTTATATCTATGAACTACATATATACAACACATAAAAACAATGGACAGGCAAAATTAGGAAGCAAAATGATAATATTCTTCTTATGTAATCTTGCTTGATGTGATGCCGAACTGTTATCCTTACATGGAAATAAGTCCAAGGTAAAATAATCAGTAATACAATGTGGTCTTTTGTTTGTTTCATTTCTTGCATTTTTATTTTGCCTGTTATTTCTGTGGCTGGGTCTTCAGGTAATAATGCATATTTTAATGTAATTACGTGGGGCATTCATTAGCATAGATCTACTTCAAAATGCATGGCTTCTATGCTAAATCCTTCTGGATTTTCCCTGCAAAAAATTACATTCATTTTTTGATAAGGTAGCGCAGGCTGATAGAGACGGGGATTCACTCCCAGGTAGAGCACAGGCCACAGTCAGACCCAGGCACGTAATCATGCTCGGCTCCTGATCGTCTGCACAGGGGTCACTCATTTCTTCTTCATTCCCCAGAATATTTCAGCAGATGTGTCCTCTGTGAGGCTGAGAGGCAGTAATGAATGTTGGGGTTCCCTCTGTACAGCTCCTGGCTGTTGGAAGCTGGAATTTTAGTATGTGGTGAAAAATACATCAGTGGAGTTTTATTCATCCCTGTGGGGAATCTGGGAAGTCTCCACACATCCCATCTTGCCCTCCATGAGAGACACAGACACGCATATATAAATAATCAGGTGAGAATGAGTTTTTCAGTGAGTTGCTGTCCTTTTGCTCCTGGAGCAGCTGGGGTTAAGGCCCTTGCTCAAGGGCCTAGTAGTGATATGCTTTCTTTGCCAGCCAAAGGGATTCAAACCCACAACCACTGAGACACTGACATAACCCTTAACCAGCTGCACTCTTCATCACCCTAAATGCATGCATGCATCCATGCATCTTCTGCTAGCTGTTCAGGGTTATGGGGGGTCCAGAGCTTATGGGCACAAGGCAGGGAACAATGCAGGATGTAGCTTCACAGCATTGCAGGTCACACACTCACATAATCTGGTAACTCCAGTTAACCCCAGCAGATTTGTGGACTGGGGGGGAAAACAGAGTACCTCTAGAAAATCCCACAACAACACAGGGAGAATGTGTAAACTCCACACACACAGGGCCACAGCGAAGACTCAAACTCAGATCCCAGAGATATGAGGCAGCAGTGCTAATCACTGCACCACCATGCTGCCCTACTTTAAAACAAACAGAAAAAAAATCATGGCACATGGGTGGATTTTGTGTTTGTTTGAGTTTCTGGATTTTAGCAGATATTGATATTACTGTTTTAGTACAATAAAACCAAGGTGCAGTATACCTCCATACAGAGGAAGGGAAAAAAACTCATAGACCTACTTCACAGCTCTAGGTGCCATGAATGACACTGCTGACACTGATAACAGGAGTAACAGTTGTAAAATCACTCTGTTCCTTATTGTAACCTTTATGTCTATAGGTCCCTTGTGATATCCGGATTGTGCTTAAGCGAAAAAAGCCGACACTTCCAACAGGAGGGTGATGCCAGTGCTAAAGACAATCAAAGCTGCACCCACTATACCTAATGGGATTAATTTCATCTACCAGTAAAGCTGCTGTCGCCATGGAAAGCATCTCATTATTCAACCCTGTTGCCTAGCAACCTTTGATCAGCCTGATTAAAGAAGGAGATCCAATCTAGAAAAGATCCGAAAGAATTTTGAGGAACATAAACATGGCATCTAGACCCCCCCCATAACATGAGATGCATGTCCCACAGTCCAAAGCATATTCAAAGTTGCGGCCAGAACTATCTATACAGTGAATACAGAAAAGGACTTATTTATTTTTCAGGTGAACCAAAAAAGAAATTCTCTTGTCAGAACAAAGGTTGGTCATTTGTTTAGCCCAGCAGGAAGAAATCTGCACAAATGTGACAACCACTGTTAAAAAACGTGTTTTTCTCTTTGCCATACATTACAGGTATGGCCTCATTCTCAGTACATTCGCTGCTTTTTTAAACTCCACTCATGCTCGGCTTTTGAACTTCACTTCTAAGACATTTTAGTCTTATAAGACATCGTGTAAGCCATATACATCATACGAAGGATCTTCTTACGTAGACATCCATCTATTCATCCATCCATCTTGTAAGTGATTAGCCAGTTCAGGCTCGCCAGCCAATTTCAGTTCTCCTTATGAAAGATTAATGTTGGGAAAATGTCATTAAAGTCATAAATTTTATCTGGTTTTTAGGTATGAAGAAATACAGGTCAGGCTGTTTAAAATGTAGGTCTTTGTTTGTCGTGATACATTTTTGTTACGATAGATATCATCTATGACATTAATGGAAACTTAAATATTTTCGGCTTGACATGTAACCGTTAACACATGCTTCTGACACATGCTTATAGTATTTGGCCACAGGATTTAGAAATAACAACAATATCTAACTAGATCAAGGAAGCTGACAACATGGCTGATTATTAGATAAGTAGGATAAAGCTTATGATGGGCCATTAAGTTCTTAAAATATTTTAATATCAGGTTTAATCACAGAAGTTTGACAACATCTGGAAAGTTTTGTGCCTTATTTCACATATTTTCTATAAACTTATGGCTCTGCAAAGTGTTTTTTTCTCTCTGTCTTATCATACTATCTATGGCCAATGCAATGGTTCTAAATATGACCATTAATTTTCCCCTTTCCGTGCCTTAAAGACCCAGCTCTCTTAACGTGTCCCCATAAGTTAAGACTCGCCACGTGCTTTTTGTCCTTGAAGTCATTTGTGAACCCTGGTGACCAGAGCCATGTATTCCAAAAGGGGATAAAATGTGACATTGTATCTTATAAAAATCACTGCCTTAGAAGATACACACTTTAATTATTATTTGGACTCATATTGTAGCATTTAATTTAATAATTTAGGAACCAAGAAATGTATCACAATAACTAACAATATTGCATTTTTATCATTTTACCATTTCCAGGAGTAGAGAAGTAAGTATGTGGAAAACTAGTGCCGATTTGAGTTTTATTCATTTCTTAAAATGAAACTTAATCCCTGCCTTTCCCCATTGTGATACCTCCTATTTTACTGTCATCATTTCAAATTACAACCTTTTTAAGTAGTGAATAGACTCATCAATATCACACACACACACACATATATATATATATATATATATATATATATATATATAGAGAGAGAGAGAGAGAGAGAGAGAGAGAGTGAGAGAGAGAGAGAAAGAGAGAAAAAAAAGTGTGTGGGTATATAAAAATCCTCAGAAAAAATATAGTCAG
>JABFDZ020000109.1:19847635-19878108 GCA_019775955.2 Pollimyrus isidori | reverse complement strand
CTGCCGCTGCGCGGCTTCTCAATAAACCTTTTGAACCGCGCATCCCTGGGTCCTCCTATCTGTCTGTGAACACAACAGTATTATTCTTCTTTCAGGAATATGACAAAAAAGGTAATTTTTTTAATGCCTAACCAATCCTTTACATTACAAAGAAAAACAATGTTATGATTAAAGTTAATTCAGAACTATTTTGCATTTAACCCAGAATGCTTTACTTTACCCATTTACTGGAGATGGCTTGTGCAAAGTAATTGGTCAATTTCATTGGCCTGGAGCTTCCTGGTTCCTTGTTATGTTGCATAATATGAGGTTTAACACTTCCTGGTAGTGGTGGGTTGTGGGTTTGAATCCCACTGCTGAGCCTTTGCACTAGGCCCTCAACCCCCAGTAGCTCCAGTGATGCTGGATTCTGCCTGACCCTGAGCTGTGACCCCCAGGCTTGTGCTCACCTGTGTGTGTGTGTGTCTTATGGAGAGCGAGATGGGACAGGAGACAAAACAATAACCCCAGAGGGATCAATAGAGTATCACTTTTGTATTCCATTGTAAAGCGCACCGGTGCATCTCTGTGTTTTTGTTGTACTTTTTTGTTAGGAGAACACATGCTAATCCTTGGTGCTCTTGGCGGATCATGTCTGCATCGCGTCATGCAGCTCTAGTCAGTAAACCTGCAAGCATTCTGCTGGCTTGTTCATGCCACGGGCTTCCTGCTCACCTGCACGTCTGCTCTGATCACACTGCCAGGAGCTAACAACCGTCAGCTATGCACATTTGCTTTCTAGTTGATACAATAAATACATGAAACCGTTTATGCTTTTCAAGCGCAGATTGTGCAACAGCTGGTACTGATGCAGGGTAACTTAAAATCGTGTAACTGCTTTGTCATGGAGAACCTGTTTTTTTATGATTCCAAGCCTGTAACTCTTTAGAACACCAGCACCATAAGCCACTTCCAGTTAGCCACCATATTTTTGCTCTACTATGCACAGAGACCCAACCTCACGGTATACTTAGTGTTTACTCCCAAGCTGATTATACAACTCATGGGAGTTTTACTTAAGACGTCTTTGTCCTGCCTCTTGTAGTTGCTTGCACCCACCTCCTCAACACTCTGATTGGTTGTTTCTCTGAACCAATAACTTTTCGTTCGGCCCTCCAAACAATATTGTAAAATTCCCACAAGCCAAAATTGACCCAACACCACCCAGATTAAATCATTAATCTGTAAATTCAATGACAGTTACTCCTAACTAGATTCCCTGCTAACCTGAAGAACTGGTTTCGTTCCACCGGACTCTTGTTGGGAGATTGCATGTCAATTATTTAAAAGGTAAGCGGCGGAAACACTATTTAATGTGGTGAAGATTAATTGGGTTTGAGTGTCTGGTGGATTTGAACCAACAAAAGATTCAAAGTGTGCATGTAGTTCTCTGTTTAGAAATCTCTTAGAAGGGTGAGATGAATCTATATCTGATCAACCGAAATCAACAACGCCTTAACCCACCAGGAAGAGATTTGGGGTGATATACTGGATTTTAGTTCCTGAAGGAAGGGGTGAGTAATCCCCTCATGATTGTACACTTGCGATAAAAATAACCAACAATGGGTATCTGCTAGTATTTTTCAGGTCTATCTGCTGTGTTGGTCCTGGCAGGACTGGCAGTGAAACCTTTTCTGACACATTGAAACAAGGCACACAAAGCAGTTAATACACTTTATATATGCAGTGAAATGTTACTATTAGATGGTATGACGCACAGAGAGCTAAAGTGCACTGCATAAGGCAGAATTAATGTGTTTGATCATCAGCCCTCCAGACAGATACTGTCTAAACCTGCGGCTATCAGCAACAAGGCACTTCTGTGGAACAGGCTTCTCGGCTTGTGAAGAAGCGTCCAGCACTCTCTGCCACGCCCGTGGCGAAGGGACCTAATGAAAGCATGAGGAGTGGTGTGTGGCTCACTAGGTCAGGACACTATGCTTTTAATTCAAAGGTTGGCAGTTCCTGTCCTGTGGTCGGTTGAGTGATTTTGGGCACTGGATTTTGCTGTTTAGGCCCCTGGCATTAGATGTTGGGGTAAATCTTTACAATAATGCTCCCTTTGGCCAGTAATAAATGGTAGCAACTCACTAATAAAAAAAAATGTATTACAACTTGTTTAGAATGGTCTATTAATCATTTACAAAGTGTTACGACCTAATTAATAACCAGATTATGAACCATCCATAATCTCTTTATATAGGTAGGGTTATTATAAAGTGGCACCAAATTTGGAGCCCAGTAAAGTTTCTGGGCTCCCTGAAACTGGCATGGTATCCATGCCCTTCCGAAACCCCTGGCTCCTAGAGAATGTTTTCCCTTCCTTTATTAAAAAAGAAAGAAAGATACTGTATATTATTTTGGATAAATGTGTTTGCTAAGTAAATAAACATAACAGGAGAATGATAAAGAGCAGCCACATTGGGTAACAGCTCACATATGAATGAAAAGTAAAGCAAAGTTAATGCGATGATGTGCTTTGTGTGCTGCAATCGATGCAGCTACAGTTTTGCAAGGTGTCGATATTTCATTCTGTGCCACCGTGTCATCTTATATATGAGACGAATCTTAAAAAATAAATAAATGCTCTCTCTTGATTAATCGATTTCTGTAATAGGACTGTTTTCAGAATATTCTCACAGCTTGTGCGCTAGCAGTCCTGACTGTACGATATGAATCATGTTTTTCATTGGCATTCTGAGCAAGGTTAGTTAAAGGCATTGAACGAGTGCCTGAATTTATGCGCCGACCATCTTATATCACAGTTAAAGGCAAACGGCTCAGGTTATTTACGGCAAATAAACAAACATCGCATCCTTTTTCATAGCAGCTTGCATGAGTACCATATCAAAGGTGCGGGGAGCACATTTGACATGCCCCCCCCCGAAGGGACATAACAGAATCCACAATAAAGTTTGTCAATGTCAGTTGCTGGGGTGTGCTTATTCAAGGCCGAAAGAATGAATTCCATGGCGCAAAGAGGAATCTACAAGAAGAGCAATTAATGTAATTGCTATTGAACATCCCCACAAGCAATAAGAAGGTCACATGACAGGCAGGAGTAATGAGTATGATAAGTATAATGCTTTGACAGTATTTAGACATGAATGGTGTCTTTCTTTGGCAGCCTACTTTGAAGACATCCTCTTCGACTCCTGTGACTGTGCTTCCTGATGCAAACAAAGACATATGGCTCTTGGCGAAGCAGTTGGGTCAAGGAAAAGATAAGGTACAACTGACTCCCCCGTCTGATCTTGTAGTGTTATTTTTCACAATATTAAAACTGTTCTAAAAATCCCGATCACCAGCACCACAATTTAAGTTTGTTCACAGATTATACCCTACTCCCCAGAAACACCATCTCATGAGCTTAGAGTCTGACCCCTTATGTCACCTCTGTCCCCTTCAGGTCCCTGGTGCCTTTATCCATATGTTCTGGGACTGTCCTCCAGTGACTGCTCTTTGAGGTTATGTGGGCAGATCTCTTTCTTCAGTTCTTTCCTCTCCCATCCCCTTGTCTCCCGTGGTCCTTCTTCTCCTGGGCTTCTCTTCTCTTCTCTTCTCTTCTCTTCTCTTCTCTTCTCTCACTTCCAGCAGAGGCCTCCTTAGCTGCTATTCACCTCTCACCGAAAGTCTCCTGATCGTTCCCACTGTCTGCAAGTCCACCTTTCTTGATCTGCATCTGCTGGAACTGTCTGCGGCCTGGATTAACAGCTCGTCTGGATTAACAGCTCGTCTGGATTAACAGCTCGACTGGATTAACAGCTCGTTTGGTTCTGCGATCCAGAGCTGGCTCCATGACATGCAGCTGGTCAGGGACTGGCTGCAGGTCACATACTGAGGCCGTATTCCTTGTTTTTTGTTTTGATTTTTACTTTCCTAATTGTGACATTTCTCACTGATATTAGTGTGTTAATTCCTTTCTCCTCCGTTTTAGCTGTGCTCTCTGGGGTGTGTCAGTGACCATTATTGGTCTTCTGTTTCTGTCCCTTTGAGTTACTATCTCAGGGTGTATGGGGGGTGGAGTGTGTTCTGTTTTGTCTTGTTTTTTGTTAAAAAAAATCTCTAATAAAAATTAGGTCACAAAAAGGTACAACTGACTTATTATTGTAGATTAATATTTTCATGAAAAAATGTAAAATAAAATACTAATGTTATCTGTGATGGACTGGCATCCTATGCAGTGTGTGGCCCAGCCTTACACCCTGTGCTGCCTGGGATAGGCTTCAGGCCCCCTTTCCCCGACCAGGCTAAATACCTGTGAGATTGATGGATGTCAACATTATCTCCCTGGCTTTGTGTCTGAGGAGACTGCATGCACTCCTCATGTCCATGCAGGTTTTCCTGTGGGTGCTCCAGTTACTTCCAGCGGTGTAAAAACATATGGCTTGCTAAATTGCTTTCTCCAAATTGCTAGTTGTGTTTCATTGTTTGTGTGCATGACTGCTCTGCAAAGTATTGGCATCGAATGGATTGGCACCGCTGCCTTCTGCCCTGCCTTTTGTGGGAAAGGCCCCAGGTCCACCACAACCTTCTACAGGACGAGCTGTTATGGAATGATGGAGAGATGGTAATGGTGTCGCAAGCTTTCATTTGTTAAAATGCAGAGCACTGAAATACAACTTAGACATTATTTACGTGACTGGTTACCCGATCACTGGGATATGAAAACATGAAACAATGTTTTCAGATGCCCGGACCTATCACCCACCAAGCCACCTCCTCTTGTGGAATTTCGAGGCATACCCAGGCCAGCCAAAAGATATGATCTCTCCAGCATGTCTTGGATCTGCCCCAGGCTCTCTTCCTGGTTGGACATGCCTGAAACACCTCCCCAAGGAGCCATCCAAGAGACATCCTAGATCTCAACTGGCTCCTTTCGATGCAGAGGAACAGCGGCTCTACTTTGAGCCCCTCCTGAATGTCCAAGTTCCTCACCCTATCTCTAAGGCTGAGCCCAGACACCCTGCGGAGGAAACTCATTACTGCCGCCTGTATCCGCTATCTCATTCTTTTGGTTGCTACCCAGTGCTTGTGAAGATAAGCAAGGATAGGTGTTTTCATATCATTTCCATGAAATTGAAAATGTTGCGATGTCTTGTACTAAGCACCAATTAATACAATACTATATGCAGGATTAATGCATTGGATCCATGCATATGCATGCAAGTTTGCCAGTTTTCAGTACTTATTTACTATGCTGAATAAATTATTTGAGTAGTAATTTACTTCATCTGGTGTTTCACTTGTAAATCACATGCTAATTAAAAAGTATTCTCTGTAATCTGTAGAACTCCAGTCCTGGTAGTTTAGGTACCTTGGAATCACTATCTCTGAGAGTATATCTATATTTATTATTATATTTAAATATAATATTTCATTCCAGAACACTCCATATTCTATACTGCCATAGTCAATTCCAGAATCAATTCCAGTCCAGCGCTGGTCCATGTGTCATTTCTATATTTGTCCAGCGGGTGTCGCTGGTCATCCCGTCATTTCTCAGGTTGTTAGCTCTCAGTGTTTCACTGTCCCTCTCCCTGCTGTGTATTAATGGGCTAAGTTAGTAGCTTTCACACAGTCTTCCCTTTTGTTGTGGGTTCAAGGCTGGCCAGAGACCAGCCTCAACCATGTTTGTATTTTTGACTGTTTTTTTACGTTCTCGATCTAAGTATTGTATAGATGTAATTGTGTTATGGTTCCTTGTTGTTCTCTGTTGAATCTGTTAATTCACCTCACCTGCTCTTCGTTGGCCCCAGTTTATAACAGTCCACTCCTACCCCTTGTTATCTAACATCTATCCACCGTTTTTTAGGCTCGCTTTCTGTTGAATCTGTTAATTCACCTTACCTGCTCTTCTTTGGCCCTAGTTTATAACAGTCCACTCCTACCCCTTGTTAGTCCTTGTTACGTCTGTGTATTAAATTGCCTTCCCTGGTTCTCTTCCTTAGTTGGTCATTGTGACTGTTTGTCCTGTGTTGTGGTGTTCAGTTGTCACCTTGTAGTTGTTACTGCGTGTCATTCCTTGTGTCATTAGTGTTTTACTCCTTCCTCGGTTCCCACGCTTTCCTACGTTTAATGTTAGCTTGCCTAGGGATTTGTTTCTTCTTTTAATTTTTTTAAGTGGGTACTAGCAATTAGTTTCTGTCACCATGTTTTATCTGTCTTGTTTTGATCCCTCATGGTTCTGATCCCTCTGGTTCTGCATTTGTCTTCTGTTTGTTAATATACATTTTTCCAGACATGCTCCTTGGTGATGCCCCACCACATCAGTATAAAAACAAGGCTGAGGGACACGAGCGACTAATTCATGGTGATTGTATTTGGAAACAGGGCTGGGGTGTGGCACAGTGAGGTAGCATACTTTGCTTCGTGTTGTTGGTCAAATCCCAGTATTGGTAGAGTGGTTTCATCAGTGGGTCCTTTTGCAAGGCCCTTAACTCCCAGTTGCTCAAGGGACTGTGTGATCCTGAAGGAAAAAAAGGGCAAAAAAATTCAACAAATTCAATCATTTTTGATAAAAGCATCTGCTAACTAAAAATAGAAATAATTGCTTGCTTATTTTGTTTACTGTTTCCTCATGCTCTTATTTGACTCCTGTAAGAATAATTACCATTGACACAAGGGCTTGTATGTTTTGCACGGTCCCTAGAATACATGAAAGGTGGGCTTTGTGTTTGAGTGACATCATATGTGGTTCGGCATTATAAGGGGGCAAAATCATTTAACAACATTAGGACAGCCAAGGGATAGTCAGCAAACACAGAAAAGACAAACACTCTTCTGAGTTGTTTTGTCTTTCGCGGGATTTGAATATTTCAATATCCAAACTGCCGAATACCCCAGAATACCGTTATATATGCAAATTACCTCCTAATCTTCTGGCACAGTGAAGCAGGGGGGTCGCGCAATACATGGAGCATCATCTTCAATGTGACAGTCATTTCCTGTTTGACAGCAGTACCCAACAAAGGCTTGCTGTACAAAGCCAGTTGGATTGAAGGTTGTCAGAAATGCCCCAAGGGTGATTTGACATCAAGGGGTTGAGTCATGAAGCTGGCATTGAAGGCTTTTGCACTCTTCAGTTTTCCATGTACTTGTTTTGAGATCCATATTCAAACTTCCCGAGTGATGTGTACTGCATTGGCCAGGCTCTGTAATTAATCCTTCTGCATTGTTATATGTCCCTTGGTCTGGAACTTCAAAGTTTCCGAAATCATTATGTAATGACATGTTTTTCAGGCATAGAGGGAATTATGTTATAATAACTTATGACTCTCTATAATGAATAGATGGAGTTTACACTAGGTTATCGTCTATTGCAACTCTATTGCAATTCTATCTTGGAAGAAAATCGATAAGAAAGCAGAAAAAGTACATTTTAGCATGCTATCATTTCTATACTACCATAGAAGAGTCAGGAAAAAAATACCTATTTTAATTTGTTATTACAATTACATACGTTGGCAGGCTTTTTCTATTACCTGACAATCTTCATTCCAGTTCTATGAAAGGACTTAAATATATTGTTTAAAAACTTTTAAAACCTATTTCAATTTAGCTATTGCTTTATTAAAGGTAAAAGATAAATGATTGAACAGAAACACCATTTAAGAGACAAAGAATTAAACTTTGGCAGCTTGGTTCTGAATAAGCAGTGTGGAAGATTGATGGATATATGCATTTGAGTGATTCCAACTGTGTCATCCAAACATTTACCAGAGCCACACATCCAGCGGAGAGCTTTGACAAACCTGGAGCCATTCCCAGAATCTACTGTGAAGAGGATGTTAGGCCGTCACAGGACATCCCCTGAACAGTATACACACCCACACACAAAGGGCAACTGAACACACTGGCCCATCTGAACTGCGTATCTTTTGACTGTGTGAAGACATCAGGAAAGCCAGTGTAAAGCTGCAGGAATAACATGCATTAGGGCAGGAATGAAACCCACAGGACTGGGGATTTGATGCCGTAGGGCAGTGTTTTCTACTCCGGTCTTTGGGGAACCACAGACAGTCCCCAGAGCTCAGAGGGAGTAAACATGTCCAAACGTGGTCCAACTGTGGGTCCCCGAGGACTGGATTGGAAAGCACTGCCAATGAGCTGTTCTGTAATCCACCAGTGCACCCTATCAAGAACACGTATTAATATATAGAATCAATAAAAAATTGGGTTGTAGATTTCTATTGGCTAAAAAGATGTTCCAGTCATCAAGGTGGCAGATTCCTCATGAACAAGGCACGTGGCCATATACTAAAATAATGGGTTTGAACGATAGACCATGATAATCGATAATTATCATGATATAATTTAGGTAATCATTTAGTTACTTTGATGTTGCTTAAAATTCTCTTAGACTTGCCCCTAAACAGATTCATGACATGATAAACAGGGAAGCAGAAAGCTAAAACATAAATCAAATTTTAATAAAGAAATCATATGAAAATCCACTTTTGTGTTGTAAGACCAGAAAACACTGGCAGTGCACTGGCAGTCTGTCTCACTGTTAATTGACTAGGGCTGGGCCCGGAGCAGCTCTCCTTAGCACACCCTTGTAGCCAAAACTCATCGGGATGAGCATATTGTTTTACTGATATTTTTGAAGCAGGTGACAGGTATAATGCTAAAGTACTCCGACTTCAGACTGATATTTCGATGGAACTTGTGCATTAGTGGTGCCTTTCAACTATTAATTATTCAAGCAAATAAGTGTTTAAAATATATGACAACACTGAAATTAAAATGATATGAATGTTAATAATACCAATGTGATTACTTAATCAATATATTGCCAAACCCCAGTTTGAACCCCCACCCCTCAAATTTGTTACCAGGGATTATAATCACTAGTTTGAACCCTCCTTGAAATCTAGCACCCCATGTTGAAATATATGTACAGCACACCCCCCTCCCCCCACTCCTGAAATTTATTTCTGGCCACAGGCCTGCCATGAACATAAAGATAAATCAGCAGAATCTCTGCCACCATGAAGAAAGATCAAGACACCTGCAACCATCTCTCCCATCCTTTGTGTGTAAGAAAAAAATCCTTTGATGTTCCTCTCAAACCTTTATCACATTAAAGCTTGTTCTTGTATCTTGTGAGCAAATGATTTGTGGCCCTATTCTTCTTCATCACCATTGTGAGACAACCAAAATCACTCTCATGTCATTCATAAAAGATTTTACAATGCATAGGAAATTACCAACATCTTTAAGATGCTGATAATCGATACAATTACAATTCATTCTATTTTATCAACTTTATTCAAAGAAAAGTGTTTTTAAGCCAATAATTGTTATGCACAAAGCCTTTGTGTATAAAATTCAGCTGATAAGACCGTCAGCTAAATTAATAAAACATGAACTTTAAATATTTGAATTGTAGTGTGCATGACAATTTTTTGGAGAATAAAATATAGATATCTGCATATAATTTGAACCAATATGCTTAGAAAGCTGTTTCCTTTTTTGCTTAAGGTGAACATTAAACTAAGGAACAAAATGCAGAGTCTCAGGCCGAGATGATGCAGTTCATGATGCAAAACCTACGCAGTTTTGTGTGGCAGTACTTCTGGGGCTGCACACTGTAAAATAGCATATTCCAGTCAAAGCAATATGTTCCAGCTTTGTCTATTAAAGAATATCTCTGTTTACTCCAGCCATTGTGCAAAGTCTAGACACACTTTCAATGACACCTTCAGTATCTGAGAATGAGTCTTTATGTTTAACAAAGTCATCGATTGTTACATCAGTGCTCCACATTCATGTATATTGCTGCTGGACTGAAAATACTGGAGAATAATCCAATGTGGACCAGAGACACATCAGCAAATCAAGTTTAAAAGCACAAAAAAGCCTAAGAACTTTGTAGTATGGAAATTAAATAATTAGTCATTACCCTTAAAAAGATAATCACAGCCTTGGTTTGAGGATCAATACCATCATAGGTCCCAAGCATGCACAGACGACAAGCTATTCCAGTTCTTTATAACCAGTTCAGCCAGTTGCTGAATGGACGTTTAACCCACATCAACAGGTACCCGCTGTGATACGTGCCTTCACTTCTGCTAGCTTGAGGTTCCTAGTAACTGTTAAGACACAGTAAGTCATAGTAAAAACACGCAGATTAATGAGCAAATAGTTATCAAATGTGATCGAACAGCTGTCTCCAGTTCTCCCCAACGCAAGCCTGGGAGAGTAGTACATATCTGACACTGCCTATAGCTGTAGGTGCGTTGCATACTCAAGAACTTTATAGTGTGTTTCTATTAAGTAAAACCCACAACTATGCTGATTAGTTACTGTATGGATGTGACTATAATTTTTTTATGTGTCGGAATTATTACTTAGGATTACTTAGTGATGTCATATTTGTGTACCTCTTTCCTGGGATTAGGTCAACCTCCAAGGCAAGAATAACTCCACCAGTGATGGATTCCGTCTGTTTCTGGAAGCAGAGGCTGCATATGTCATTTTGCTTCTACTCTGTCGCATGCTGGCTTGTTGTACACACGCTGCTCTGTCAAGGGGAAAAAATCATCAGTCAAATTCAGCCACCCACCTGCTCATTCACCCTGCCTCTTGTCTGGATATATAACATCAGGAGTTTGTCCAAATAGATTTTTTTTAAAGAAAACTTTGCAGCACATTGGCAATGACATTTCATGTGAAAATAGTGAATTATGAAATAAAGCAGCCAGTCATGACAGTAGCTCAGGCACAGAAATTATCCTCCTAGCAAAAATTAATTGCTCAGTTTCCGATATCTTGGAAATGCATTTTTCACTGAACAAATATGGAGTCTCCCTGTGTGGTGATGGACAGCTTGAATTTAAATAGGCTGTAAAAGCTTATGTTAGAAACTTTCGGGAAATTGTGCATTTTTAAGGGAAATATGTATATTTCTTTGCCGGCACCATTAATAAACAGTGAGAAGAAGTTTACACAAGTATAAATCTTTCTGCATCATGCCGGTAATATATATACGTTTTCATGAAGTTTGTTTTTGTTATTTATAATGTGTTAATATTTGATAAATGACCTGGACAAAAAGGCAATACAGTATGTCCTGAGATCTGGACACTGCCTATTAAAACTAAATTGTTTATTCAGGGTTAGAAAACAAGACTGAGAGTGAAGACACTCCAAATGTCACTGTTCAATGAAGGTAATTTCAGTTTGAGTCCTTTGGTTTTCTGTTAGGCATCAAAACAACAGGGAACACCTGAATTTACTTTCTGCAACCGCTACATACACCTAGCGCCTTGTTAGCAGCATGACTATATTCAGATTAAGAATAGGGTCAACTTTATTGATCCCAGGGTGAGGTTCTTGTGCATGCAGCATCAAGTACTGTACATTGACTACATATGAACATGGTGCAAAACAGGGTGCAAATAAGTTAAAGAGAATAGAAACAGAATATCAAGGAAAGCAGAATATTAAAGAAATTGATTGACAAGCAAATTAAGAATAATATTAATAAATCTGCCATGGCAATTTGTGCACTGAAAAAGTAGAAATCACCAGACTGTCGCTATTACAAAGATGGGGTGCATCCTGATCAGTTTCGGCCGGGGGCGGAGGGTGGAGTGAGGCACATCGGGGGGGTGGTGCCGTAGGGCCCGGTGGCAGCAGGTATGAAGGACCCCAGCTGCACCTCTTACAACACCCTTGTAGCCAGAAATTAAAGTTGGTGGTATAGTGTAAGTCAGTGATGGGAGAAGCTTGGGGACCACAGCAGCCAGCAAAGCCTGAGCACTTTGGTGAAGTGCCTGGCACCAACCACCCGCCAATCCCAGCTTGGAGCTGAATCACAGGGACTGGAGAAAAATGTTGCGTATCTGAGGCAATCACAGGTCAAAGTACAGTGTCAATTCAATGGAACACATTCAAGAGTTTTCCGACCAAATGGCCAATTAAAAAAAAAGGGGAAGAGCAGATGGGGAGAACTGTCATTTTGTAGCGGGTGGGTGGCAGGAGCGGGTGGTGTACTGTGAGCCACTGGAAGGGACACGGGGGTGGGGCAGATCCCTGCTTTTCACACCAGTCACTCTTAGCTGGTCACACAGACCTGCCACGGAGGCAGAGGGCGTAATCTGCTCCCCCCCCTTTCACGTCGCTGCCTACTCTCTGTTCACACTGCACATCAACTGCCATTGTGTAGGAGGCTTATGTGCTGACAGGACCATCCTCACCACAGACACCCAGTAACTGACATGCACCTGAAAGGCACAGACGAGCAGTTGAGGAGAGCCAATGCTGATTAGCCCTCTCTTCGCAGAACAAATGCATTCTGCGTGAAAAGGGTTCCAGTCAGGTTCCAAATGACATGGCTCAGGTACAACTTAGACTGACTGTGGGGCTCCATTGGGTCTCCATTATTAAGAACATTATTCCATTCTCTACTACCTAAACTGGCACTAGCAGACTTGCAAGTATATGAAAATTATAAACTACAGAAGACAGTGTCCTAGGCTGGCAAACTATTATGTTTAAAGCGATTTATCTAGACAGAAAACATTTATTTGCTTAAAAATACTAATATTAAAATAAATACAAAACGCCAATAAAATAAAATCTGAATTTTTTGTATTCTACAAAAAGCTACTGATGTCTTTTTCAATGGCTTAAAAGGCATAGCTCCGGTTCCCCAACCTCTCGACAGGGGCGCTCCAACCATTACGTGTATTTGTTTAATTTCAAAACCAGCTCACTTAATTAATTAAATTGATTAGTTAATCAACTTCATGACGTAGTCATTAACCAAACAAGGTGTACCGGTGGTCGAACTCAACAAACAGGCTCCATGGGATCCAAAACCTGAAGTGATCTGAGAAGAGGTCTTGAAGTCGCTAAGCTGACACACTTTGACAAATATGAAAGCATTGTCTTATGCTTGGATGAATACAATTTTGTTTGGCGTCAAAGGGCTTTGCACAGTTTTGCAATTTTGTCAAATGATTTGCATCATGCGTCAGTTCTCCCCATGCAAGTGAACGAGAAAGAGATAGGGGAAGAAAGAATGGGAAGCGTTCGGCAGAGGGTGCGCTCCCTCTCTCCGACTGCGTGATACTGCAGTGTGTGTGAGAGATCTGCCTTGCTCGGGAACTAAGTCTGGTATTCTAAAAAAAAAAAAAAATTAACAAACAAGATAGGAGCGTAATATTGTGGTTACGAGAATGCGGTCCTGGGGGTGTAAGCGTATAAATTACAGAGGATTGCTTGCCAATTCGTTCAGTACTACCCTTTTGTGACCGGGCGGGCGGATTCGGAGAAGACAGCCCGGGGCCGGGATGCGCGGGCTGCAAACTTAATGAAGCTTTACGCCCTTTCATATCAGGAGGCGAGCACCTCCAGAAAATGGTGAAGTCTCGCTCAAGGAGACCGTCCCCGCCGCGCTCCTGACAACGCTTGCAGGGATTGCATATGTGTCTCTTTCGTTTGGCAAACCTTTATCTAATTGTGGGTGGACAGCATAGAGCCGTCGTTACTCTGAATTTGTCCTCATATCGCAATGCACTTATCTTTACTAGCTCAGCGCATTTGGGGGGATCCTTTAAAAATGAAATGGACTGCAAAACGAGGATAGGCTAATAATGCACGGAAATTATTTTCAAAAGAAGAAAGGAATATTACCCAAAATTCAAAACGATATAAAGTTTGCGTGTGGGGAGAGGAGAAAGAAAAACGTAGGTTCTTTTTTCAGCCGTAATTACTCGAATTCATACATGGTTCCTTTTACGGGAAATACAGGATGCATCTGTACGAATGTTAACTTTTTATACTTTTCCCCCAACTGGTAAGAGAAACTACCATATTTCTCTATTTCTCTTTTATACCATTATTTCCTTCCTATGAAGACAGTCGTGACAGGCTTTCAAGGAGTGGAGTTTGACGATACAGAGCTCCGAAGCATCATATATATCTTAGCACTTTTTGCGTTATCTATAGGATAAACTAATCGACGTTAAGCACATCTGATAGAAATTTTACTGCATTTCCTTGCGTCTCGAACTGAAAGCTTTCCTAAGAATGGGTCCCTAAAGCAACAAGCGACGCCGGAGAATGTGACGCCGGGATGAGGTGCGCGCAGTTTGGCTGAAAATCTCTCCACTTATTTTTTGTATATCCTTTCCAGCTATTTGATAACATCAATAAGTAGCTATTCCAATGACCTCGGATCGAAAACATTTGCATTGCTTATAACGATACCTAAGCACCTTTGTGTCCCGAGGTTTTAGTAAGTGGCTGCGAAGAAAGGACTATGGTGATGGCCATGACCAGTTTAGGAATTAACCGGAGAGCGTTTTGGGTGACGGCGACACTCCTAGGATTGACACTTTCGCAGGAAATTTATGCTCCCCATTCAATCAGAGTAGAAGGGGATTTGACCTTGGGGGGACTTTTTCCTGTGCACACCCGGGGTTTAAACGGGCTGCCTTGCGGCGATTTAAAGAAGGAGAACGGCATCCTGAGACTGGAGGCTATGATGTACGCGTTGGACCAGATTAACGGCGATGACGAGATTTTGCCCAATATCACTTTAGGTGCGCGAGTGTTAGACACGTGTTCGAGGGACACCTATGCCCTGGAGCAATCCCTTACTTTCGTGCAGGCGCTTATACAAAAGGACACCTCGGATGTGAGGTGCACCAACGGTGAGCCTCCGGTGTTTGTCAAGCCCGAGAAAGTGGTGGGAGTGATCGGCGCCGCGTCCAGCTCCGTGTCCATCATGGTAGCAAACATTTTGCGTCTGTTTCAGGTAGGTGCTGATTACGACTAGGCTGTCCTTGGGTGCAGTTGTCTTCTGAAATGTCATCCACACACTTTACTAATAGGAGATATGAAGTAAATTGAAGTTGTATCTTGAACAATTACATCACGGAATGTGTATAACACTTACATATTATGCCATATTGTTTTACACACCGAGAGGAGAGCCCAGATCCCTGATTTCTTCTTGCGGATAGCCTTCCACTCTTTCCTGACAGGTGCTCCTATTTATCGCCCCATGTAAAAAGACAGTCCAACGATTCAATAAGCGAGGATCAGAAAGGTTTTGCATTTAATTTGTAATATCCAACGCAACCCTTTATGGCATCAGTGTCTTTTTAAGCGTGTGAATAATTTAAACTCAGTTAAAATAAAATCCATATAGGGTTTCGAGGCAACGTTTCCTGTTAAAGCAGGAAATGGCAGTATTATCTTACATTTTTTTCGTGCCGTTATGATGTATTTCAGGTAATATGTCGGGAGTTGTTAAATATGCATGCCTTCAGTTATGTTGGCTTAGGCCGATTGAACCTTACTTGAGCATGACGTGTTTCTCCGCTTTAAACTGAAACCATATACCCCCATTTTCACACGCCCCCACACTGCTTTCAGTGACTATCCAGATTTCGCCGGAGTCATGCAAAAGTCATCATCCGGCCTCCAAATTTAATTTGGCAAAAATCGAAGATTGACTTTTTAAAAACAAAGATTCCCAGTGATTTAAATTGATGCAAACTATAAGAAACGTTCATCTATGCTTTAGAGGGAGCCATCTATGAATCGTGAGGGAAGTCCTCTGTCTGTTTTAACTGCTTAAGGTGAAGCACACGTGTAGGATGTAAATGTTAATTCTGTATGTGAATTCTGAAACAAACATAATCACTATAAACAAGGTAAATGCAATCTTTAAGCAATAAACTACTTTTTATTTATTTAATCACCATGTTACTATATATTCATGTATTTAACAGATACTGTAGGAGGAATTCTATTACAGTAAACTGAATGAAAACAAATCTTTCTGTTTTTCTCTCAACAGTGCTTAGTATAATATCGCAAAATTTAATTTCAGGGGATTGGGCTGTCAGTATGCAAATTACCCAAGTGATCTCATATCTGGGTTTATTGAATAGTCATTAAAGATGTATAATTTTTATGATGAGATTTTTCATATTCCTGATCACATCACTGTCACGTTACTTGAGCTGGGTTTTGCGTGTTCAAACCCTGGTGAAGAATCAAGTTTTCAACTCGGCCTACTTCAACAGGTAGTTTTTACTAGATTGCTTAGTCAGTCAACTAAGGGGATGCATTTTAAACAGAAATGTTTACACGTTAAGATCCTTAAGCACTTCTGCACTGAAACTGGGTATATCACACCAGCTGTAGCAAACAGGCAGCTGTGTAATCGCATTGCATGTAGTGCCCCATGCGAGGATATCTGCTGAGCAAATAAACGGAGTAATTTCTTAAAGTCTACTCTCCTTGGGCACATCTAGAAGTGTGGAGAAATAAATACTTTTTCCCGCTCGCTGCGGCACGTGAGTATGAATGGGTCCCTGTGGGGTTAAACCTTTTAGCAGTTGGCATGTAAGCGAGGTGAACAGCCTGGATTTTCGGAGGGGTCTCTGGATTCCCTCCAGTTCCGGTGCTGTCCTCGGAGAGCCATGTGGACGAGTCTGTCACTCATATGCATCTTCCAGCATCTGCGCCAGTCAAACCTGTGATTAACTACTTTCATAAGCAGATGCTATGTAATACTAGCAAAGTGCTTTATGTGCTTTTAGCTATAATAGAGAATGAGCGCCAACATCAACATTTTTTTTCTAATGCTGGCAAACAGTTCAATTAATCCCAGTCCTTAAGGATTCAGCGATGTTTATTTCCTGAGTTTTTCCATTTTTTTTAGGCCAATTCTTTCAATTGTTCCCAAATGCTTGGGAGGCGAAGGCAGGCATGCAGAAATAGATGGGGCAGAGCATCCAAATGGGTCGTAGGATACGTCGCGAGGCAGTTGCTGGCCCATGTGTGTGATTGTGCTGCTCCCCACACTTTCGAGAATTCCCCTGCGGGGGATCCCCCTATCCTGCAGATTCCTGATTCCTTTTAAGTCTTTCCGATTGCATGAGAAGGTGCCACTATCTTCAGCTGCATTATGATGCATACAAACCATAACTTGACAGTCACTGCCAGGAATTAGCTGAAGAATAAGCCTACGGTTTTCAGGTTTCAAGCATTTTCTGTTTGCTTATCCAGTATGGGGTCACTGAGGTATCTCAGGTAGCATTGGGTGCTGGGTGTGATCCCAGCGCGTCCCAGGGTGCACACACAGTGGGCAGGTTTCAGACAACCATTTGCTCAATGGTATGTTTTTGGACTAGGGGACAAACACCAACAGAAATCCCCCGAACATGTAAACCTCTCACAGGGAGCAGGGATGTCATTTAAATGAGCCACACTGGCAGTGGGAGGCAGCCGTGATTCCCACGGAGCCGCTGTGCTGCCTGTCAGCTTCCATGCCACTTTTAATAGTGTCCTGCCTGCATTTTAAAAATACTACTTTTTTTACATAATACATATCTTTCTTATCCTTTGAAAATTGTCAGTTGAAACATTGTTTTCCAAAACTGTAATCCTCACAGTATTTGTCCAGTGATGAAAACATTAATGTGGAAAAGGCATGAATTAATGCAAATGAACACAAATAACAGAAAAATTTGTAAATTTCAACAAGTAGATAAATCCTCCCTAAAACAGAATATGGATTAGTTTCATATCAAAAACTCATAATAATAATAATATAACCACACATTTAAAAAACTGGCTCCAAATAAGAACAACTGACTCTGCAGTTTTTTCTCATAATATATTCTTTTTCATGAAATGCCAGGTTTGCATTCTGTGAAATACAGGGATTCAATTCGCTAAGCTACACAAGGGATTAATTGCCTTGAGTCACTGTTTTTAACCTTTAACGAGATGATGTCTGGTAATAAAGGCAGGTATTTATCCACAGTTAAAGTAAGATGAAAATGAAGTGTTTTGCTATCCATTAAAAGAACCTGGTGATTGTGTCAGAAGGACCCCAGGAACTGCTACGCCTGATCAAATCTCCTGGATCACAGTGGGTGGCGGGACCGACCCCAGTTTGTGCAGTGTTTGCTAGATAGGCAGACTCTCCATTTTGCATTGAAAACAAGCGCAATCTTCATAATTACCATCGCGAGATGAATAGGAAATGCTTTCATCCGCTTTACTCATTATAAGGTGTAGCCAAAACACATTTGTAGACATATTTTTTTGGAAAAACACAGATGCCTCTCTGAGATTTTATGAGCAAAAAAAAAAAAAAACAAATACAGATTAAACAAAAAAATCTAGGACATTGTAGTGGCTAGTTTGTGCGGTATCAGCTTATGAGAAAAGTTTGTGATAACTCATTTTAGGCGAGTTTAGCTTGTTTGGAAAGATATCACATGGTAGTCAGTTTGCATTTCTAAAAAATATGCATGAATGATGTTTTCTGATTTTATTAATCTGCGAGTTGTTCAAACATGCTTTAAGTTGCTTTGCTTGTGTCATCTGATGCTTTGGAAAGTGACATGAAAAAGTTTTCTAAAATTCTGTGTCGTGTTCTCGTATTTAAAGAAAAAAAAGTGCTGTTCTGTCGCTCTCAAAATTGGAGCAGGAATTGGTAACTGGGAATGCCGGCCTTTTCTTAGGGTTTAGTAGCCTAGTAGTTTTCGGCTTGACCAAAGATCGATCTGCTCCCAATGAGTCGCCTGATTTTGTGGATCTCTGTTGCAATCGGTACATTCAGAAAACAAAAACACGACGTAGCTGGTGAGTAGACCCTGTTATACAGTTCATATGTTCTGTGCAGCCCTGCGTTGCCTCATCTCTCCTATCAGTATGCCCTTTGGGACTGCCACTGGGCCAAGGTGGATTGCACTGTTAGCATCTCTCTCCATCTTCAAAGACTTAAGATTTAGCTCGTGCAGAAAGGGTATTATTACATAAGCCTCCACGAGGGTGTCGGGCAGATGTACTTTTGGTTGTAAGCAGTAATAGGGATCTTTACGGTTATTTTAACTGTCTATACTTGCGACATGCTGAGAGTTCGCACCCGGACCACTCACTGAGAGTGCCCCCTGGGAGTCATCATGAAAGTCCTTTTGGATTATCCGATCAAATGAAGTGTGGTTCTCGGGTTAAATAGTTTTGTAGAACCTCGCTTTCTAATCAAATCTGTCCAATAGAAGCGGGCGTTTCGGTATTATGGAGCACCTTGGATACATCTGTACTGCTGTGTGCAGTGAAGCACCGACCATGTGATCCTTGTATTCCTATGGTATCTATTGGTCTATAATTTCGTCGTAAAGTCGTATAATTTTCATGAAGACCCCCTAAAAACTGTCTGTGTTTCTCCCAGAATGAGGGCTGAATAACCATACACACTTAGCAATGGAATTTATCGAGCCATATCTGGCTCCAGTGCCAGAATGATTTTGCCATATTGATCTGCTGCAGTAATCTGATTAGTTCCATTGCCTGGGGTTTTTAGCTCATATCTGATCTTATCTGTCCTGAAAAGTTTACACGGTATAATCTCAGATTATGGGTTTGGTTTCCAAATCAATCCTTGACTAGTTTTCATCTATAACCCTTTGTGAAAGAACATTGTGAAAGAACAGGTAGGAGTAAGCTATATTTTGGCCGTGGACATTTTATTTATCCTATATGGACCTCGCTGTTCAGTTGCATGTTGGATGCGAATGGTCTGAACCCATATTGTTTCCTCAGCAACCCTGCCCTGCGTATACCTGACAGGTGCCTTTGTGCCAGTAAAATCCAGTACGCATGTCTCATCAATATAAAAAAAGTAGTTCCATTCTTAGTATTTATTAATCAGGCCATAAGTTTCTCTAATTTTTCATGGACAGGGATCGATTAAAAAACATCTTAAAAATTGGAGTTTCCAATTACGGTGTTCAGTTTAATGTAATTTGAACTGTGCAATTCATTCAATCAACAGCTTAATGGAGGCTAATTGGTTAAGAGATAAAGAGAGAGGGGGAAACATTTGGAATGGGTTTCTGTTCTCTTTACATAAGCATCTATTTTTTTTAATTATCCAGTAGCACTGTAATTTAGCAGATTAAGAAAGGTTGTAGGTTCCTGTTCCAGAAAGGCCATTACCTCCGTACCTTTGAGAATATTTGCCTGCCTTGAATATATAGATTGGACGCAAAATAAAATAATTATCCGGATATTGTGTAACTCTGAGAAGAGTTTTCTTTTATAATAAAAGATTTGTGTATGTACAGCTTACTAAAAAACATTATCTAACACAGTTTGACCAAGGAGCTCAGAAGAGACTAGGATAGCTGTTTCAGTGGTCTTGTTACCATGGCTGCCTTTCTGTTTTCTATGTAAAAATCCACTAGGAATGCAACAATGAACATGTGGTTCCCCGGCGACCTGGAACACTTCTCACTGGGTATAATTAATTCTGGCCTATTGATGCCCTGCCACTCCCTGATCAAAGACATGGTCTCCTAACGCAGATGTGCACCTACTAATCATTTAGCACCTGAGTGACTTTCTTTTTTAAAGCAGCACTGATCGTAAACAACACATGTTCAATGCTGCCCGCTTGGCTTGTTTCTGTCCGGTCTGCTATTGTTTGCAATCGATTGATGAGCAGTTGTACCCACCTTCATTTTAATAATACAAAAAAACAACAATGACAATGGTTTGCCAGGATGATCCATCAGCTTGTAAATAAGCTGAGTTTAATATTGAGTAATGGGTAAGAGCCGATAATGGGTATGAGCTTAGCGGCATTCTCCATTCATCGAAGTCCGCTGCACATTCCAGATGAGACTATTGTCCTCTGAAGAACCGTTTTGGGCAAATTCAATCCCTCTCTCTCATAAAAAGCAGTCCACTTCAGTTCTGCCACTGATTTACTGCGGAATGATACACTGTGTGGCTTTAGCCCTAACAATGTTTCCTGTCGAGGTCTTTGGCCATAACCACAGCTATTGATTACCTCCCACTGTGTATAAAATGGTAGATGAAGGGGTCATGCGAGAGTGAATTGGGGAGTCATCAGTCACATGGATCCTTGTTCCCCAAATCCAAGGCGCAGATGTTTGCCAAATTAGCTGTAGATATAGATGCTGATTGGGAATTGCTTATTCGAGAGGCCAAATGTGTTGCCATGGTGTGGAAGAGACCAGTCATCCAACTCGCTACTTCGGTGATGAGCCACGGTAGGGAATGGAAGTGGGATGAGTAAAGGACATGAAATAATAATGTTGTATATGATATGAGGCCAGAAATCTACGATGAGGCATATAAAACATCAATGCCCATTTATTCCAAGGTTTACCTCCAGTCTACCTTCTAATGAACACAGAACATACTGAATTATGGCTGCATTGATGCTACAAAATATGTATACATATAATTATCATTTTGCTAGAAGAACATTTGTCAGATCTTTTTCTGTAAAAATGAGACTTCTATAATGATGGCATAATAAAAATTTATTGTGATGCACGATTGATGCACCGATGAGCACAGATACCGGGTCTCTTTTTTTTGTCCAGAAATTAACTGAGTAGCAACAGTTCACCCATGACGCGTCTCCCAATAATTGCCGCTGCACACAGCGCTGCTTGTCATGTCTCTGGTTAACGGATGGCGTCGCATTAATCACACGAGGCATTTAATTACCGTTAGCCGCATGTGAGCGTGTGTATTATGCTTCACAACTGTGTCAGCGCGCATTCGGCGTGGAGATATCCTGAGATGGTGTATTTGGTGTCCTGGACTCGGTCGGAGACGAGACGTACTATTCTGCTGTTTCCTCACAGAGTGGGGGGGTGGGGGGGGGGCTGCTTAGGTGGCCGGTGAGGCAGACAGCAGAGAACATTTGGACAGGGGGCTCATTTCCACCTCCTGCAGGAAGAAAATCTGCCATGGGGATGGGCGCCAGGCGGGCAGACGGCTGGCAGGATGCAGTGTTCGGCCAGAGGATTACTGCGCCGCACACATGTAAAACTCCACGCCACGTAAGGCCGAATCAGTGGGCTTAGTCATCGCGTCGGTCTAGGGTGAGAAGGTGTCAAAGCGCCATGCGGCTGAAAGGTGAAGTATCTGGAGGGTAGCCCTTCCTCCGGAGACGAGCAAACCTTCTCAGTCTATTCCGGTCCCCGGTTACCAAAGGACACAGCAGCGTCCAGTGAGTAAACAGAACCGTGACATAGCTGAGACGGCGACGGGGGTAAATCTGGGTGCTGTGCAGCCGTGCTTAATGGGCATCGTGGATGAAAAGAAAGGAGATCGTTTTGTTCGGCTGGGCCATTCAGTCGTACCGGCCGGTGTCTGTGATCCAGACATGCCGAAGCTCAAGATTTTTGGTTGTAGTACACGCCTGTATCAATATACCGCTGCTGGAATAATAGAATCAAGATTATAGCACACAGCCTGCACAATTATTGGTGCAAATACGAATTTAATTATTCAAGGGCAGAATCGTGTTGCGTCGCAGAAACTATTCTTGTCTGGTTTGCACACAGGGCTTGTCTGGGAAAAAATGAAGGGGTGTTTTCCACTTACACAATGAGCCCAAAAACCCACGCGCTTCCCTGCCATCTGTTCACGGCATCCCTCTTTCAGCGAGGCTCCTGCCCATTCTTTTCTGTTTGTGATGTCACAATGGGAGAGGGGGGGCGGGTGTTTCAGCGCCTGGCCCAGGTACGGCTCCCCGTCAGCGGATCGCCTAGCCATGCACCGTGGATTAATCCCCGTGGAGACACCTGAACCTATACATCGGCCTGAAAGAAAAAACAAAGCTCTTTTTACTGGAAAGTGGTTGACCTGCGTTATAAATGAACTGTTACTCTCAAACAGACGTCATTCATACTCACAGCCAGTCACCTGTGTTACTATGGAGGGAGGGAGTGTTGGCTTGAAGCTTGGGAGCGCAGGGCATGCAGCACGCAACCTCAATACAATAGACAATCACAGGGCACACACCAGTCACATACTGTAATTATACACTGGGCAAGTTAGAAAGACCAGCAAGTACACTGAATCACATGTCGTTGTTCTCTGTTTGGAGACTGCATGTAACAGGGCCCGAATCTGGAAAAGCACCCAAGTAACACAGGGAGGACATGCAAGCACCACACACCCCCACAGGCATGCACACAGAAACACACACACGCATGCACACACACGCACATGCACACACACACACACACACAGACCTGTACTCATATCTTTCTGGGGACCATCCATTCATATAGAGACATGACCAACAATGATAACCATAACCCCAAGTCAGCCCTAACCTTTTGGCATTTTGAGTTTTGATTGCAGTCAAAAATTTGAATTGTTCCTTATGGGGACTGAAATAGGTTTTATTACATTATGGGGACACTTGATCCACACAATCCACGCACACACACGCACACACATACAGAGAGACGGAGAGAGAGTGAGGTGTAATTTAACACCTCAGCCCTGCAGGTATGCAGCAACATGATCCAGATTCACATTATTAACTACTCAATAAACTGCTTTATTCAGATTAATGTTCATAGCGGATTTATACTTGGTGTTTTAATGTCAGCTTGAAAACAACATTAGTTTAACTGGACAAAGCTGCTTCTTGGTCAATGAGCTGTAATATTAGCTAGGTAGATATGTTGCTTAACTAGCTTTATTAAATTACCAGTTATGCAACTAGTACATAGTCAATGTTGGCTTTTACTTACTGATTGCTGAATTGTGTTAATGCTTCCTTATAAATATGTGTGTTATGATGGCAAATAAGGAAGGTGTGACAACCCAACTGTAGCCTTGTGGTGAACAAAAAGAGGTTTTATTATGGGATCAAAAACATACACAGACAGAAATAAAAAGACAGCGAGTGGTCACATAGGAGGCAGGGAGTAGCAATTAAGAGAGACCACAGGGAGCACAACGGAGACCAGCTCAACCACTAACACTCAAAGGACTAACATCTACAATGACAGATCTAGGGAACAACATACAGCACACAAACCTACATACAAGCGTAACCAGAACCACACTAGGGACAGGTGTGGGTGATCTGTTGCGAGAGGGGAGGAATAGGGATGACGTGCAGAGACCCCTGCTGGCCAAATGGAAACACAGCAGGAGTGACAGAGATAGATTGGGACAGTATGACAAAAATGCTGCCGCTTAGAGGAAGGGTACCGTAGTATCCTTAGCTGGATTTAATGGCTAGCTAAATAAGTAAAATGGCATAAAACGGTAATGAAGATTTTTATTGTTTAGGGCAATGTGAAGTGCTGCAAAGCACTAAGGATCAACTTTTGGCCTCAAAGCTCTCCATAATGCCCACACTGAAAGAATGTGGGGCTCCTTCCATCAGGGAATTTGTTGGATTATTGCCAATTTATTTAAATTAATTGCATTTAGTTGCTTTAAAATGACCTCCTCGGTTCCCATGTTCCTTTGTGACAAAGTTGTTCTTGTGAATTGTGCCATCACAGAGACTGAAATACAATCACACCCCCCCAGACTGGATGTACAACTCTCTGTTGGGCATCCTGTTTAACTCCCGCCCCCCGCAAAGTCAATATACAGCTGGTGTTCAGCAATTCAGCAATTAGCTGCAGTTCATTCAAATATTGTCTCCAGGACATTGAGCCTATTTCATTTAAAAAATGTGCAGTTATTGGCTTCAGTCATGAATAGTTTGCTTGTCATCAGTCCCCCCAAATCCCCCCACCCCCTCAATCCATTCATCTCTATGTATACCCCTGGTTTGTGGAATTATATAAACCTATGGTTTTTGTAGCCCGTTAATTAAATTTATGGTATATTATGATGGGTGACTAGCTGAAACGGCAGGCCTCTAGCTTGGGAGTTGACAGGTAGCGTGATCCCTGTAAAGTGTCAAATAATGTTTGGTAGACTGTGTGTGGCTTGATGGGTTTGGTCTCCCGGCCTGTAATGACAAGGCTTCAATCCTGTCCTTGAAGAGTCCAGAAGAGTCCATTGGGCTCTGGAGCAAGGCCATGATCCCAGGGAAGCATTCCAGGGGTGACAGATCAATTGCTGACCCTGTGCTCTGACCCCAAACTTCACTTTCAACTGTATGTATGTGTGTGTGTCAAGGAGAGCAAGATGAGATATTTAAGAAGAAGCATTCCACTATACCTGTGACTAATATAGCATCATTTAATTAAAAAAAAAATAGAATCCACAGTGGCTAGCACTGTTGCCTCACCCTACTGGAATCAGGGTTCGAGTCTCCACCATGGCTCCCTGTGTGTCTGCATATTCTCCCCGTGTTGTCCTGGGGATTCGTCAAAGGTACTCTGGTTTCCTTCCTCCATCCAAAAACATGCTGAGGTTATTCGGAGTTACTTAATAGCTGTAGGTTTGCACGTGTGAGTGAATGGTGTGTGAGTGGGTCATGGGGTCAGTGCCCATCCTGGGTGGTTCCCTGCCTTGCATCCGTAGCTTCCGGGGCATACTCCCTATCATCCTGAATAGGATGGTTACATAAAATGAGATGGACGATTGGATGAAAAATAACAGAATCTTTATTAATGCAGTATCCATGTGGCATGGACGTGCATGTTTAGCGATGCAAACGTGGCAGACTGACCCCAACATGAGTGTTCGAGCTAAAGAGCCCGATTCCCCGCGGCTCCTTCCACATATCCAGGTGTGCTTCCCCTCCCCCCAGAATTGTGCCTCCTTCTCACTGCTCACGCAGCAGGATGAGATGGAGAACCCCATCCTTGCCTTCATTCGCCCGGGCGACATTCATCCTGCACTGATGTGAGAGCGATATTAGGAAGAGCGTTTATGTGCAAGCCGCTTAACTGGATTAGCCCAGGGCGGTACGCGGTGCTTTCCGGCGGAGCTTGGGCCAGGCCGGCTCCCTGTCTCCCCTGAGGGCCTGCCGCTGCTGGTGGCCCCAACCCTTGCCCCCATCAGCACGCCGCCAGGCGATGACACGTGCCTAATCTCCCAAATCCCCCCATCAGAGATATCCAAGGGGTGGGATGAGGGTGTAACATCAGCGGCGGCCCACCAGAGCCACGTCAGGGCCGGCTGCGTGTGCCCCTGACATAATACCGAGCTCCCGGCTCCCCTGCGTCTGTCGGCTGCGAAACAACGTAAGCGGTCGCGGCGTTTCGCACTGGTCTGGTCTGGGAACCGCAGGAGCTGTGGCTGTTTTATTTGCTTTAACCTTCCTCTGTAAGGTCTGGTTGGCTTGGCTTTTGTTAGCTTTACAGCTCAATGTCTCCCTGAGGCCATTTTTATTACATAACTTGCAGAACAGTACCATGGTATCATTTTCAGAAATGCTTTTGCTCGTAACTCTACGTACGTATTAACTTAAGCCTAACCTTTTTGTGATTTTTATTGTTTATATATGGTGTTACAGTGGGATAATGCACAGGGACATAAGAGGGGTAATTATTCATGCACAGGAGCCAGTACTATCATTTGCCAATGATATGTTTTGAATAAGTGAGTGACAGGGGAGTGGGAACTTTGGGGGCCAATCGGTTTTTAGTTGGTGGCAGTGCCCCTGTAGCCCCGCCCCTGTATATGACCCCGATAATAATTTTATTAGACCACTCAAAACTCTACAAAATAGAATAACAAAGATTATTAATTACATTTCATATTTTATCAGTTTTGCAACTGTTTTTTTATCTTCATGTCACATGCTGCTTAGAAAATCCAATATGGCAGTTGGCATCCTGCTTTAGTCGAGTGGAATGCCCAGCTAGAGAGTAACCGGCTCCTCCCCGTGCCTCAGCCACTGCCACTCATTCTTCAGCTGCACTCCTGGGAGACAAAACTGTCAGTGCCTCGTGTCACGGAGAATTCTCCCCCCATACGCGGAAGATGGTGAATTAAATAAACAAACCAGAAAAGTGACAGCATTGCCATGGCCGTCTCCTACAGCGCATGTATCTGTAGCCTGACTAAATTAGGCTAGAGAGTGGAGGTCGTTTACTGCTGCAATCCTCCCAGGATTTCAGGAAGGGAACACTTTGCGTGGGCAGATCTAGAATGTAAGAATTTAAGCAAGAATATTCCATATCGATTCTTAAAAAAGCATAATAACATAGACCACCTGTTTTTTTAATAGTTAATGCTAAGTTTGTTTCTAATGAGGCGATATGCTCAGGCATGCTGGAACACTGGTACTGTACTTTTGGCATCATTGAGTGTTCTGAAGTGTAAAGGATTTGTGGGTAATTTGTGTGTGCCATCTGCAGAGCGAGCTGCCAGGGACTGCTAGCGCTTGCGTCCGTTTGGGCTCTGCGTTCAGCTGAGCCGCTCGGTCAGCCCACCTCCATGTTCCAGCTGTTTCGGCCTCACCCTGAGCCCCATGGCCGGATAGGTCAGTGCTATCAGTTTCCCAGGCACCTAATCTCTAATTTACCATTAATCATTTCCCAGTGACTCTATCAGATCATTCAGGTGTGAGCAGAAAAGTAGCGAAATCACATAAATAGGCCGGTCCGGACAAAACGACAGCTGCAGCTGTGTCGCTAATGCAGTGAGCCGGGAGAGCGATCGCGGATGTCGATAAAAGAGTAAATCCAATTTGACAGGCCAGCGTTGAGTCGCCGGCTGCTTTCAGCCACGTGATGGGATCAGCTTTCTCCTTTAGTGCAAGAATTCTCACCGGCCTTTCTTGGGGCTTTTTATTGCACTAATGCAACCAGTCGATACCCGGTTAGCATTGCGGTCGCGCCAGCACCGTATCTTGAAAGCACATATAAAATGCCCCACCTATGAAAAACTAGCTTTCAGTATGAAGGTAACGTTGCACTGGTCTTTTTTGAAAGTAATGTCATTGGCAGTTTCAAACACAAAACACAATCTTAAGTTTTATCGTAGCCTTAATTTACCGTTATAGCCCACCTAGCATCCCGTCTAGGGTGTTCCCCTGAAAAGTGCACTGTGCCGTCTGGATAGACTCCAGGCTCATGACAACCTTGCATTAGTCACGCTGTTGGAGATGGATGGACATATAGCCACATAAAGCATAATACAACTAGATCGTTGAGTGGAGGAGTGGAACAAAGCCCCAGGGAAGGACTGTATTTCAGCACATTAGCCAAACTCCACCTTGTCTGGAGGAACATCCAGCACTCATTCTCTGCGCTTAGTGCTCTGATGTTTTTGTCTTTGTTTGTTTTTAAGGTGCATGCCGTTTATTACCCAAAAGACACCAGTCAACCAATAACATCATTATTTACATTTGGGAAAACAATCATTTGTAGTCAGGTCAGTGCTAACTTACACTAATAATGACAAGGTTCACTCCTCTCTCTGTGATACCACGTGAACCGTATTTGACTGAGTGAAGGCTCTGTAACAACTACAAGCTCATCAAATAAATGAAGATGCATTAATTTATGTAATTAATCAGCCACAGGTAGGTTTGTCACTCTCAAAGACCATTTCAAGAAAACTCATAAGGACTGCATATCTGTACGATAAAAAATAATAACATAAACTCTCAGTCACCCCTCATTGCTTAGCAGTCACTGCTTGTCATTTTAGTTTAAGCTCGGCTGTCTTGCCATGGAAATTACCTGAGGAGACGTAAGGCTCTTTAATGTTTACCTTTTGGATAAAGAAAATTATGCAAACAAGGTTTGAGAAAACCTGCGCATTTTCACGCTTATTGTGAAAGCAACACGTGGGACATTAGGACGGCATTTTAATAATGTATGTCTCCAACGCACAGTTATCGTGCTGTTAGCGGGAGGTGCAGAAGTGTCCCCAAGCACCGTCTGAGTCACAGAGGTTCTCCCTGGCACAGCACTGCAAACACGCACAAGTCCAGCAGCAGCTACCAGCTTGTGGTATTATTATTATAAATGAAGAACGTCATTTGATTTTTGCAGACTGAGCGAAATGGACTGAGGCCATCAAGTACTTTATTCTCAAAAGCTGCTTTCCAAGATTACTGTCAACCATCCAGCATTTCCTAGCAGTGTCTGGACAGTTAACTAGATGAAAGAGTTGTCTTTTGACCTTGGTAATATAAAATAAACAGACAGGAATCTTCCCCTGTCGGCTCCTTGTGGTGCTCTCTGTCTCTCTGTTTCTCTGCTTTCCCTCCTTCCATTAACGGTGCTGGGGGGTTGGGGGAGGGGGTCAGCAGCCTCACCCAGATGGCAAGACACATTTTATTTCCGGACTTCATGTTGGAGATAAACACAAAAGCTTTTCCCATCATGCAGCTGCCTCTTACCTTTGCAACAAACACTACAAAATCCAGCTCTATTGTGTGTAGAGTAATAATTACGCAAATCATTCTTTGATTCAGTTCACGCTCCGTTCTGCCACTAATGCGATGTGAAGGACACACTTAAGTAATTATGAATGTAATATCCGGTCAGTACACACAGCTATTTCACAATTTTTATTGCCACTTTCATGAACATTTTGTTCGCTTACCTTATTGGTAATTCCCGATCAGTGCATATCTCTCCTAAAGTCTTCTGACTTCTCTGAAAAGCAAAGTGTAATATAAGATTATGCATATTGCTGTGAGTAGAACAAGCCACAGAAGAAATACACACAGCAAAAGAAATAAATGGATAAGTAAATTACACTTTGCACGTGCCAGTCTCATTTGGTTTCTTATTAAACTCATAAACATGTTATCTCAGGTGAAAACAGCACAGAATAGTGGGACTATAACTGTTGAATGTTTCATCCATTCTAGGATTTTTTAAGGTGGACAGCATAAGAGGGGCAATAATTCATATAGAGGGGCTAGTATTACCATTAGCCAATGATATGTTTGGAAACGGTGAGTGACAGGAGAGGATGCACTCCAAAGGCCAATCACCTTTCGGATAAGGCCTGCGTGTCTGTGGCCTGGCCAATATCAATATCTGTAGTGTTAGTAGGGGGCTGAGAGAGACTGTCAGAGCAGACAGTAACCCACGAAGATGAAAGCCTTGCACTGTGCGGGGTGCAGCACAGAGCACATTAGTGGACGCTGATGCTAGGGCGCACACCTGTGGCTCACGTTTAGGAACAACCTCCAGCAAGTGTCACCCTTAGCGAGGCTATCGTTTATCTTCAGCAAAGATGTTGCTTTTATAATAACATAAATCTATCTTCCACCTGTTTATCCTGGACAGGGTCACAGGAGGCTCTGGCAGTATAGGGCACAAGGCAGGGGAACAACCTGGATGAGATGCCAGTCCATCACAGGGCACAAGGCGGGGGAACAGCCTGGATGAGATGCAAGTCAATCACAGGGCACAAGGCAGGGGAACAGCCTGGATGAGATGCCAGTCAATCATAGGGCACTAGGCTGGGGTACAGCCTGTATGAGATGCCAGTCCATCACAGTGCACAAGGCAGGGGAACAGCCTGGATGAGATGCCAGTCAATCACAGGGCACAAGGCAGGGGAACAGCCTGGATGAGATGCCAGTCCATCACAGGGCACAAGGCAGGGGAACAGCCTGGATGAGATGCCAGTCAATCACAGGGCACTAGGCAGGGGAACAGCCTGGATGAGATGCCAGTCCATCACAGGGCACAAGGCAGGGGAACAGCCTGGATGAGATGCCA
>JABFDZ020000109.1:19817116-19837543 GCA_019775955.2 Pollimyrus isidori | reverse complement strand
CCCCATGACCCTGTGTAAGATAAATGGTTTCAGGAAATGGATGGATGTTTGACACATGACTAGTAGTTAGTGGAAGTCACACAAGCACAGGTAGATTGGACTGTGCTTTTGCCCTCATTCCATCTTGCTCTCTTTTTTTTCACGATGTAGACATAGAGGTGAAAATCTGAGCCCAGGCTGAGCTGCTTAACCAGCAAACTTGGAGCACTTTCCTAGAGCGGTTGTGGCTACTCAACTGAGTTTGGTATTGAAACTGGTGACCTTCTCGTCATAGTCACAGGGCCAAGCATGCTAAGCTCCCCCCCGCTCCTGATTATCACCTTAGCCAGTAGAGTACGTCTTGTTTTGCAGGTACAAAAATGAGTGATTTCCCCATTCAACCCACGTTTCATTGGTCGCTTCACTGGTTTACACTGGGTTAAACCGGGCAGTGAATCCCACAAGCCTTATATCTGAGGACTTGCTCTGAAGCGTCCGTTGAAAGTTTGCCAGTAGATTTGAGCTGGGAATCCTCCTGTTCCTATCTCCTTTGGTTGTCACAAGCAAGAGACAGATGTAAAAATAACAGACCAGAGAAGTACTTCTATTATGAATATAAATGGTTCATATACAGATGGAGAAAAGATCCAGCCGACAGATACATACGCAGGGGAAATAATGTCCATTCAACTTGAACAAGTCTTCAGTAGCAAACAAGAGAACGTATTCCCATAGAAACAGGCAGTGACAGGCTCCAAGATGGGTTTTTTCTGGCAGCACAAAACTGTTACTGATCCAATTGGCATGAAATACAGGGGCAGAGTTGTACTGCACAGTTTTATTATTGGTGATACTGTTTTTTAATATTGACTAAGGTTTAGTGTTCCTGTCTTGGAAACCTTGGTAATATTTAAAATATTATTGATAGCACAGCCTGGGAAGCAAGTGATGAATTCAGTGGGGCGTGTGTCCTAGCGAAGGTGCTGACCTGTTGAATGTTCTCGCTGAAAGTCGTCTGGCGTACCGATCGCCTAATTCAGCAGGGGATTCTTGATGGCTGGGTTAGCTATTTTTAGATCTCATTCGCGAGTTGTCATCATAAATCGATCCGTCTCTGCCTTCCCTGTCCACTTCTCCTCAAATTTTTGTATTGTGTCCTCAGGTATGTATGAGTCAGAGGCATTTCCATCGATCCAAGCGCCACCACATAAATTATAAATGGCTGGTTGATGTCAGTAGGTGGTACAGTTGCATCTCCAGCAGTGTTTCTGCAACCTCAGACCAGCCGGTGTTAATTAATCTTGCGAATACTTATAAAGCCCATGTTGAAATAAAATGTGCAGGCCTCCACATGTCTGAAGGTGAGATGGTATGTCGAAGTGAGCCATCCTCAAATATTCTTGTTCTTGTCCTGATTAAAACATGTCAAAAATGCATACAGAAATCAATAGACCCAGTGCCTTTTCTCATGTTTAACTTAACTTATATGTTCATTATTAATTCGAAGAAAATGCAGTTTATTCCCACAGATTATATTTGTATTTTTTTTTTTTAAAGATTTTATTTTACTGTGAGGGACAGTAAAATTAGCCTCAGGCTAATTTTAATTTGCCCAGATCTGATTTAATTTAATCTGAATTGTGGAGTCTGGCTTAATGATATGAGCATTTGTGTACACTCACTATGGAACATGGTTGGGTCACCATGTTTGCTATTAGTATAGTCACCGTAACTCGACGAACCGCTGAGAATCCTCCGCACACCAGCAGGGGGCGATCAGCACCATGTGGGCTGACAGTAACTGTGGTTTTCTCACTGTCGGCTGGTGCTCGATAATCGCCCCCACTAGGGGGTGGGACAGTCTCTCCTTGCCAGGCTTAAATCCCATGCTGGGAAGAAGGTGAGGAGACACAGGAAGGGCAGGCCAGCGGTCCATGCTGTCTCTGCGTCTGTGAGTATCGGAGGACAATCACCCTGAAGGGCCCACTGCCTTCTGCCTGACCCTGTTGTATATTTTCCTCTTAATAAATCCCACCCCCTTGTCTCCCATGCCTCCTTGCCCGCCATAACACACACACAGTTTTCTTTGGAATATGTGTCAGCAGCTCACTTACAGTATATCAGCACACACTTTGTATTACGTAATGAATATCCTTTAAAATATGTACTCCTCATCCTGTGCAGCATGTCCCCTGGTTCCCTGAGCTTTCTGGGATATGCTGCAGGCTCACTGTGACCCTGCACTGCATACGCGGTTATGGAATGCTGATGGATGGCAGTAAACACTGTACACCTTTGGGGGTGGAATGAGGCTCAGCATGGTAGGCCCCTGTGCCTGTGATTGGACGGCTGCTGGTTCAAATCCTGCCATGGGCAGAAATGTCACATGTCCGTTGGGGACTTGAGCAAGGCCTTTAACCCCCCCTGCCAAAAATGCTGCAGGACCCCCAGTTAAATGGCTGACCCTGTGCTCTGACCCCAAACTTTGCTCTCAGTGCGTGTGTGCATGTGTGTGTGTGTGTCTCTAAGGAGACCAAGGTGAGATATGTGAAAACAACCATTCTAAAACTTTTGCAACTTAAGCATTTCATTTTTTGTATATAACAATATATTCATAATAGCTGGGCATATTTAGATACTTATTCTAAACTATACTGAAGTAGTATAGTATTTGATTCTAAAGTACTATTCTAAAGTACCTTGGTCTAACTCCACTAGGACTTGGTTACAGTATTGGTAACGGTCTTGCTATTGTTAATGGTAAACTTGGTAATTTTGGTGTTTTTACATTTTTTGATATAAAATTATGTAGATTATGCAAATCATGTACATTTAGTAGTTTTTAAACAACTGCCAATTCGAAAAAATATAAGGCCTGTTATTGACCAATCGCACTGCTCTGTTTGCATCTAATCTGCATATTGCTTATCGTGGTCTTTCTGCTTTTGTTAGCATTCCCGTTTCCTTTATCTGTCATTGAGCGCTGTTATGTTCCTGCTGTTATGCAGAGGCAGCAGCTCGGCGCCAGTCGTTTTGAACATGCTGCGCTGACAGGGAAAGCGTAAAATGAAATCACTGACTGCTTAAATCCTGGCAGGCCGCTTGTGATGTAGGAAACCCATTGCTATGGAAGGTGCCCTGAGAAAAATGTATTTCCAACACTGCTGCATGATGATTTTCTTGATTGATTACACAGCAGTGTCCTTTTAGGTCCTCTTAGGTTTAGGCTGTATAAAGAGTCCGCCTACCGTTACCATGGGACCCCAATGGTGTGATATAGTTCATTGACTGAAATTCAGTTGGGGTTCCAGAGGTTGCAGGGTGTCAAATAATATATTGACCACCGTGACAAGTTTAACACAGGTCTTATTTGTGATCTGCCGGAACATTACTTGCTGCATATTATTTCTCCGAGTGCACAATCTGTGTGCATGGCACCAGAGCTGCGCTCCCATGTGTCGTTGGCGTGTTCAAAGCAGGATATCTAGTGGAATGCTGTTCACTCAGCGCCTGATTGATTCTGTGAAATGGATCAGTCCGCTGCGTGATGTAGAGCACTTCAACTAAATGCGCTTCAGGGATCGTCCTGGTAAACAATACACCAGCTGCATTTTTGGTGTTTAATTTTCTGGTAGCGGCAAGAGGAAAATGAGAGCATTAGAACTAGAGTTTGATGTAATGATCTTTTTTGAGGAGGGGGTACAGTGTCTTAAAGAATCCACCAACAGCTTGTGTGAAGTGGTAGCATTGTCTCTAAAGGGGACAGAGCAGCCTTTCATTTAGAATCATAGATGTCAGCTAGGAGGTTCTGGTAGAGTAGAGATAAATTTTAAACTTTATTGAAGGGATCCAGTTCCAGATTCTTGGATTCCATTGCGTCTATCAGACTCAGTCCCCAGAACTACTAGGTGATTTTAGTCCATATAGTCAAGTCATAGCAAAAGCCAGGATGTGAAACCTTCTCTGTGAAGTTGTGATGCTCCTCACACATGCCTGAAAGTCTCCCCCAAGCCCCTCCTATAGAGCAGAGGATTGGTGCCCCCATGGTGCTGAAATAACTCTGGCCTCCCTGTGAGCTGCCCTGCCAGTGGCCCCTGTCATCCTCTGCCGCCGTAAACATCAAATGAAACGCATATCTCTCAAAGGGACATACGCCAGCGAAGGGTGCACTGCCTCATAAGTCGTACTGAGTTGGCACATTTTAATATGGCCGATCACTGCAGCAGGAAAGACAGAGCTTCAGACTCCTGGGGATGTTTGGGCGTCACAGAGAAGTGAAGATACAAAGACGCTGTTTATTCTGTGGGCGAGCAATACAATTTGCGGCAAATTGGTAATTCCACCTGTTGGCAGAAAAACCTTCAGCGCGATCAATTTCCTTGTCTTCTATGATGTGGGAAGTTTTATTTTGTCTCCTGAAGCATTGTTTGCGCACCAAGCCTCAAAGCATTTTAATGAGGCTGGGAATTCTAGAGGGCAGCTCTGCAGTGGCCTGGCTCTTGAGTGTGCTCCTGACTTCCATCACTTTGGCTGATCTGTCAGAACTGTCAGATGCTGGTAGGATAGAAGCTTTTCTTTTGCTCCAGATCGATAAGCACAGACCCTCGGAGATGTGCAGGTTTTCTCTTTATTGTTGCTGTCCGTCATCTCAGAGGTATTATACCTTCAGGTAAAATTGCGATCAACCATATACGTCACTTTAGTCCTTGAAAAAAAAAAACATTTCTGGAAAAAGGAAATGTATCTAATTTCATGTAACTCTAGGGTCCAATTTATTTTTTAGATTTTATCTCTGTTTTATTTTTTTAATTCACAAATTTCTTTAGCCCACAGAGACGTCATTAGAATGAATCCCACAGCCATGTAGGTGTGAAACTACATTTCTGCCCACTGAGCCACTGTGCTGCTTGCATCTCTAAATCAGACTACCCTGGAAATCCATTGTCCAACAGCCATTGACATCAACATAGATTACAATGCTGCACGCTCGCCTCCATAAAGCTATGGGGTACTAGGTTTGCATACCTTTATCACAATTTCATTCCCCAGTTCAATTTGTGTTATTGTCTCATATTTGTTGAGAGCTCCATCGATAAACAGCCGCCTCCGAGAATTATTGTTAACCAAATGGAAGACGTCTTGTATAATGTGAAATATTTGTCAAAGCATATTGCTTTGCGTGGTTGGAAGCTCTGCACTCATCTCATGTGTTTGATAACTTGTTTATGTTTTGCCCTCTCCTTCATTACACATGTATTGCTGTCCTTCTCAGCTCAGAAATGCACATATTCCTCACCCTGGGCTGGGTCTGGTAAGGGTGTGTACACTCAGACTATTATGGACTTGTTTCTTATCATGTGGTTGTTCTGGCAGAGAAATATTGATCACTCCGGGTTTATGCTTGTGGGTTTAACATTAATTAATAATTAAGCGCTCCAGTTAAAGAGGAGGTCAGGTGGCTCCATGCTGGAGGATTCCCACATCCTTCCTGATGGTGGGAATCATAGTTGCCAGGGTAAGGTACAGCTGCCAAGTAAGGCTTATTTTTTATTAACACAGAACAAGAAGGACAGGATTACAGGCTCTAAAGAACAAGGAAGTAACCTAACAGCATAGAACGTGATCTGAGAGTAGGAGTCTTATCCAGGTGAACAAGCACATTGCCTGCAATGCAAAGGAGAGAATGCACACAGTGATGTAGTGCATTACGAACGGGATGTCCTGCATACAACATAATTACAATACAATCTGTAGCTTACTAGATGGACAGAGATGGATGGATGGATGGATGGGTGAATGGATGGATGGACGGACGGATGGATAAAACAAATGTGCCACATTGATTTCCAATGGGGGTAGATGGAAATACATCAATCAGAATTACATGTCAGCGGAGCCCAGACTGGAAGTCTAAACATCGCTGTCTCCGCACACGGAAATGGGAACTGCAACCAAAAATAAGACCAAAATAATCTGTTGTTGAAAATATAAATATGGGCTCAAAATGTGATGTCGCTTCCTTGCAAACACAATGCAATGGGAAGCAGCAATGGGAAAAGGAAGTAATACTTCATAAACAAGCCTTAAAACATCTTACTGAGGAGGTGGTCAAAATACATTTTAATAAAATAATTGCTGCAATGTTGTGGAGCATAGTACAGATAAGAAGAACACCATAGCAACATTCAGGGAATATTTTACAGCTCCCAAGCACTTGTGCAGGTACCAGGATCACATCTCCCACAAGCCCAATGCACCCTCTACAGCAGTGTGTGTTCTTTGATGTGCGCTGTTATACCTCTCTTCAGCTGCACTTGGGGGATTCAACACTGGAGTCAGCAGGTATTTGCTAACAGGATACCTGCTGTCCCTCAATAACCAACCACCAGCAAGCACACTTTTGCCATTTGACACACTCAAAAGCTGGACCAGATATAAACATCATGTGTCCTCCCAGGCCATTTGGCGACAATGTCTATAAAATGTCCTTGATGGTTGCATATTACCTGGAAATTTGAACCTAGCCAAGAACCCTTTTCGATAGGTACATATTGAATATTTAATATCAATCTGTATCGTTAAAGCTGTACTTACACTATGTTTATGAATTTATTTGAAGTTCTGTTTTAATTCTACTTCCTTATATTCAAAGTCCAATTGCATATCTGTGGCATGTTTTCAACCAATTTATGAATTGAATTTGATTTTCAAGGTCATTCTCAAGTTAGTTCTAAGGTGTGCACGTCCCTGTTATCTACTCCGGGGGTTAGAACAACTTGCTTATTTGTACTAATTTATAATGGACAATATAGTTTTATATTTCAATATAACCTCTTATTATATCATCAGCATTTTTACATTGAGTGGCGGCATGGTGGTGCAGTGGTTAGCACTGTTGCCTCCCACCTCTGGGACCTGGGTTCAAGTCTCCGCCTGGGTCACATGTTTGTGGAGTTTGCATGTTGTCGTCGTGGGGTTTCCTCCGGGTACTCCGGTTTCCCCCCACAGTCCAAGAACATGATGAGGCTGATTGGAGTTGCCAAATTGTCTGTGGGTGTGCATGTGTGATTGCTTGGTGTATCAGTGTGCCCGGTGATGGGCTGGCCCCCCATCCAGGGTTGTTCCCTGCCTCGTGCCCGTTGCTTCCAGGTTAGGCTCCAGACCCCCCACGACCCAATAGGATAAGTGCTTTGGAAAATGGATGGATGGGTTTTTACATTGTCCAAAAAAGCACGTCAATATGTTTTTGTTATCTGTTTTGGCCGACTCTGTGACAGGACAGCAGGCAAAAGTTCAAATAAAGAACAACTTAAAAAATAACAAGTCGGTCGAACCACTCGTAAATCTATGAACAAGATAACAAACTACTTTTAGTTACGAAGGGTTTCTGGAAATGTGTGATAATTGACAATCGATCTTAAGTATGAAATAACAAACTACTTGGTGTTACAAACCTTTCTGGAAAGCTACCACTAAGCTTGGAGCCACACGTCTTCCTCCAACCCCAAAGGTCTGACTCTAAAGGCAGTTTCTGGAACATTAGGTGGCATGTGCGTACAGGGCAGGATCACACTCACCTGCTTCTCCCCATGAGCTGGGATCAGCAGCTGTATGTAGGGCAGCCCATGACGTGCGATGGTCCTCAGGTGCATCTGGAGTTCTCCCCAGCGCTGCTGCTAAAGGTTAGCGCTGAGGATTTGTGCTCCCTCTGGTGCTCAAATCGTCCTGGACTCCTGGCTTTCCGTGAGCAGTCTGCCTCCTGTTTGTGAATCCTTTGGTTATGATCTTTGGAGGACAGAAACACATGGACGAGCCCCACTGCCCTCCAACATTAAATTAAATACATGCAGCTGTGCCTGGAAACTCACAGAAAGTATCTATGCTTTTCTTATTATTGTTTATGGCAGTTTCTTAATCCGGTCCAGTCCATCTTTTTGTGCCCACCCAGCTAAAATTGTGTCCTAAAATCTGGCAGGGTGCATGGAGGGAGCAAGAACATGGATCGACTTTGGATCTCCGAGGAACGGATTGGGAAACACTGATTTATGGATAAGAAAAATTGTGAAAAGTAAAAATAACTGTATGAAAGGAGTTACCTGTATACATCATGGAAATTGCTTTTTTGTATTTTGTACAAAAAAAAGATCATTATCTTATATAGTCCTAGGTCATTGTCAACTTCTTTTTTTTATATATATCTGTATATCAATCAGAAGTTGACCAGAATCTGTAGTTGCTTATCCATCCTTTTTCCAACCTGCTTATCCACTGGGTCGCTGGGGGTCCGGAGCCTATCCCAGAAGCAACGGGCACGAGGCAAGGAACAACCCTGGATGGGGGGCCAGCCCATCGCAGGGCACAATCACACACCAACCACTCACACATGCACACCTATGGGCAATTTAATAACCCCAACCAGCCTCAGCGTGTCTTTGGACCATGGGGGGAAACTGGAGTACCTGGAGGAAACCCCACCACGACATGGAGAGAACATGCAAACTCCGCACACATGTAACTCAGACAGAGACTCAAACCCATGTTCCAGAGGTGTGAGGCAACAGTGCTAACCACTGCAGCACCATGTGTAATTGCTTATGTTTTGTATTTTTGCATGTTTTTAAACATGCAATGTAACCAACGACAGAGCAAAAGAAAAGAAACAAGATTTGAGAATGGCTCATTGCTGTTCTCAAGGGCGAGTGCAGTTATCTGGTATGAGTTGTGCTGTGGGCAGGTTAATCGCTTGCACACTTTGCTCATTCATTCACTCATGGCCCAGAAAACCCGACCTTCTGAAATACTAAGATGTGCCCACATCACTAAACAAGGCCAGCACTCAGGATGAGACACTGATTGACTCATGAGAGCAAAAGACAATGATTGCAGTGGGAAACACACTGGAGATCCTGTCACCTCTCAAGAGGGTGTCTTTAGCTGCACATTACACACAGTGATTGGTCTTCTTGTTTCAGTGAAAATACGTGGACAAACAGTTTCTGATTGTGATAAAACTGAAACAAACCACGAAATGTTTACCAGTGCAGTCTATTATCTTTGTAAGACTCAAATAAAGATAAATTCCCTTTTTGATGCCCATTGTAGAACCTTTTTGACAGGCATCAAAGATGAGAAAAGCTATACATCATTTTTCACGATGAAGTTCATGGTCCCCAAATGCAAGTCAGCCTGAATGAACCGCATTTTAGCTGAAAGTCACGTAAAGGCAAAGTATTGGTTGTTTTCCCCACAATTGCCTGCGGTGTCCTTTAAAGGTCACTATTAGTCAGCCTGTGCATCACTCAGTCCCTGTTACATCATGCTGATAGGTGTGACTGTTTCACATCTTGTGAAGTTTCAGAGGGCAATACCAGGGCAATAAAGTAAAAAAACAAAAAGAGTAATTCTGCAAAAAAAATGAATAAATCACGTTTTCTACCTCAGACCGCTTCCTGTTTAATTCTGTTCATTCCAGTGAACATGTAGCCTTTTTAGGTTCCTTAACTAAACAATCCACCTAATTTCTGATGCTCCAAATCTTTCACTCCTGATCCACCAAATCCAGTGATAGAATCTTTTGGTTTAAGTTGCCATTCCAAAGCAGACCCAAGATCATCTGACTTTAATCTACCTGTCAGTGCCCTCAACGGCTATTCAGGAAGAGCTTTTGGTAGAAGGGAAACAACAAAAGATTGTAGCTACGTGTCACAGACAATCCAACTGCTTCCATTTAAAGTCATTTTACGTAGAGAACAAGAGTAGGTAACGTTTTCAAAGGTTTAATTTCATTGAACACAAAACATCTTCTATACTTTAGCTCTCATAGAGGGGTGATGGAATCTCAGAGTATTGATTTTTCCTGTTCTGGATAATTATCCTTTACGATAGGCATTGGTGTATCTTGCTCACAAGTCATGCCTTGTCATAATCAGACTGATTATTTGAGCTAGAGATCTTTAATGAGCCGGTTGTCAGTATTCAAAATACTTCTATTGCTGAGATTTTTGAGATTGGACGATATCTCGATGACTGTCTAGATACAGGCCTATTGCCTGAACTGACTCCAGCTGACAGAGACATTCTTCATTTGCTGAAGCTTTCTTGATCTCACCTATTATGCTGTTATTTAACGGGATGAGGGCCAGCTGGTATTACTGGGACCCCATTGTCTGTCTCGAGCTTCAGGCTATTGCTGTAGACATCAAGATCAAGATATTTTTATGTGTTTGTTTTAGTGTTATCTGACAGAAAGGAAGAGGTAGTGATATGAAGAGAGCAAGCATTAGGAGGTGGTGTGTGAGTTTTGCTAGAAATAGTACCAATAGTACAATTACTGGGAATGGAAAGGGTATTAAAAGTTACAGTGCTGTGATATCGTGGATGCTTTGACTGTAACATGGAGCACAAGCATACAGCCTGTGGTATAAATGGCTAAACCAAGTGAAAGGTTGCTACTTTAATGATGTATTGGTACTGTATTGCATAAACTTGTGTAAATGGTACAGGGGTCCTGTGTACAGGGGTCCTCTGTCATGTGTACAGGACACTGGAATGCTGCTCTGAGCGGCCTTATTTGTTGGCTGTTTACATCCTAATTCGAACCGTCACCTCTGCAGAGGTCAGGGGTGCAGTATTGGAAGACTGAAATTCGTATTCATCAGGAAAGGTAGCTTCAGTTACTCTTGAGTGCCACACATTTGTGGTATAATTAAGTAAACATAACACTAATCATTCCACCAGCTTGAATGCACCAGCAAGAATGTAAGTCTCGGAAACGTGCATATTTATTCTTCATACTAATGTTTTTCCTGAATGTGGTTTTGAAACTTTTATGCCCTGTAATGTCAGTCTCAGTCGAACTCATTCTCCAAAACCCCCCTTTTTTTCAAGTCAAGTCAAATAGATCTCATTGTCTCAAAAATAGATGTCATTGTTGAAATACCTTCCCACTGGGACCGCAGTGTGAAATACAAACACAAGTGACATGGGGTGGGTTTCACCATACTTAAACCTAAGTGCATACTTGACTTCAGTGCAAACTTAAACTTAAAAAAAACAGAAGGCTGTGTAAAACAGGAAGGCCAGCCACAAGATATTAGCAATAACAATCATTTAGTAGCATTTTCTGGAGTCAGAGCAACTGTTAAATGCTACATATCTACTGGAATTGGAGTAGCTTCTAAATGCTACGTATTTGCTGGAATCTGAGTGGCTGCTAAATGCTAAATGTTTCCTGAAGCTGGAATGACTGACAAATACTAAGTGATTTCTAGATCGGTATTTTTAATCCCTTTATTTTTCTTTCACCTTCACCTGTCTGCACTGGAAACCGATGTGGGCAGATGTTAGTGTAATTCGCAGGCTCTGGGGGGCAGTTAATGCCTCTCATGTGACACCCTATGAATAATTTCTGCACTGGAACCATTCTGACCATACCCACCCATCTCCGGGTGTGTCGTCCTCAGATTCCACAAATCAGCTACGCTTCCACCGCCCCGGAGCTGAGCGACGATCGACGCTACGACTTCTTCTCCCGTGTGGTGCCCCCCGACTCATATCAGGCCCAGGCGATGGTGGATATCGTCAAGGTCATGGGATGGAACTACGTGTCTGCAGTGGCTTCTGAGGGCAACTACGGCGAGAAAGGGGTAGAAGCTTTCATGCAGCTCTCTCGCGAAGCAGGTGAGTGGAGGGACACCAGTGTTATTAGCGGGAAGGAAGTTCCGAGCTGGAAGGCTATTCAAAATGTACCAGAATCATTTTGGTTATTACAGCAAAAGCAATAAACACCACTGTGGCTAGGGCAACATAAATCACAAGCTGTAACAAAAAAACTGTATGAGCCCTGGTGAAAAGGCGGCATGGATGTATCTCTGTAATATATACTTCTGATGTGTAACGTACTTCAAAAAAATAAAATCGTTAATTTGTTAGGTTTACATAATGCAGGATGAAAGTCATGGGGTTGAATCTGAATATGACTGGTACAAGAGCCATGTTCACAAATACCCAGGAGCATGATGGGTAAAAGCACATAATCCCTGAAGACCAGTGACTCTAAAAGATGATATAAAGCACAGCGGAGCTGCTTGCTGCAGATATATTTTTTCATATTGCATGCAGCTTGAAGTTTCTTCTTTTTTTTTATCCGAGTCCCTGGCAAAGAGTCTGAATTTCAGCAACAGCGTGTTTCTTTTATTGTCCTAGAAAAGCTATTTGATCCCTCAAAGGGAAAGTCCTGACAGTGGGTACAATTTATATCTAAATATGCTATATGTCTTCTGACACATAGATGGTGACTCTGAGCCAAATTTATCTCTGGGGTGAAGCCCATTGATGACTTAAACACCTTGACCAGCCTCGTGGCCATGACATGGCAGTCCGTGTCTTGCACGAGACACTGTTCTTAGCAGTCGGATTCCAAAAGCCCCATATCCATTAAGATTAGGTACTGGCAGGTAAAACTGACAGAGATTAGATTTAATAAGTCAAAATTCTGTACTTGGATATGAAATAAGGACAGAAATTTCAAGTTGTTATCTTTAATGTTAGATGCGCTGGCGCCTGACCTGATGGACAGAGACCTCCCTTTCATTTCCGCTCTCATTGATCGTCGCGTTTTACTACAAATCTTCTGAAAAAGTTTGTTTTTCCAGCTTTACCTTGCCTCTTATTTTACTGGGCTTTTGTAGGCTTCTGTGAGATAACTGAGGGTGAAATTGACCAATATTTTTGGTCGAACAAATGAAACATTGTTGCATTTCAACAGACAATTTCAGTGCAACTTTTGAAAGAAATAACAGCAAGGCATTATGGCAAACAAAGTTTAGCTGGAGGGAAGAGTGAGAAATATCCTTTATTTTTACAGAAAAAAAAATAAATGTGACATTTTTAGACAGAGAAATGATAAGTTGAATTTTAAGCATCTTGCGCCAGTTTTTACGCTGTCCTCCAGTCTATATGGTACCTTCCAGTACCTATGAAACTACACTAGCCCTCCATTTCCTGAGTTTATACCAATGTGTTTGGGGCGCATGTCTGCAAATGATGACGTTTGGGTTCATTTTTACAAACAAGCCTCTCTAATCAGCCACTGCGCTCAACCTGTGCTGGGCCACTAGTCCAGAATTACCTCCATGCCGAGTTGTAAATGCCAATATGCGTATAATTCATCAAACCTCCAGGCTTCTCCGTGATCTCTCTTACTTATCTGGTAATTCATTAATAGGCTAAATAGGGAAAAAAAACTATCAAAGAGCTCAAGCAAGCTGTTACTACAACGATGTCTCCAGCTGGTGTGCGGTGTCAAGCTCAGAAATTAAAGCTTAACCGAAACGGCAGATCGAAATGCCCCGTTCTTCATGTATTACATCATCAATCAATCAAAATGCAGGTCTGACTGCACTATTAAAACCTTTCGGATTACGCCATCCATCAGCAGTGACACTCCTTCCTTTCCTTTGCAATATCCCTGAGTCATATCGTTTTCCCAAGCTGGAGCGGATGACTTGCCACTTATGAATGATCCTGCTCAGGTTTACCAGGCTGCTGAAATAGGCCAATAACGAGATGTGTCAGGGCCAAAAGCCAGCGCGTGTCTGTGTGTTGATGACATGGAAATTCATGCATGGTATATGTTCTGTCTTAATAGTACACCTGAGTAACCATTTGAGTTACCTGCGAAAACTGTGGTTAGGGTTAGGGTTAGGGTCTGTGGTCAGAAGGTTGCTGGTTCGACTCCCGTCGTCAGCAGAATCGTTACACATCTTCTGGGCCCTTGAACCGGGCTCTTAACCCTGCCGAAATGCCCCAGGGGCCGATAAAGCATAACGCTTCCCACTCCACTGCCTGTCTTTTTCTCTCTCTCATATATATATATATTATATTCATAATTGACATACAGTAGCTGTTTGCCTGATAACTTTTTGCACAAGTTTGTAGGCAGGAAAAACAAGTTCAAATTCAAATTTGTGGTCCACATTCAACTCTGTTTGTGTTACACAGCCAGTGGGACGTGGCCATGACCTGTGTTCTTTTATTAATAAAGTAATCTTAATAAAGCCACCCACTACCAAGTGGGTGGGCATGTTTGTTTTAAGCTTCTGCCTCTTAAAGGGAACTTTCCATTAAGCATTTTTTTAAATTTGAAATTTATCTGAACAAACAACATGTGACGTGGAATGATGGCATGCGAAAGAAAAATAGGTAGAGTGGGAAGAAACGACGGCCTTCAGGGCGAAAAGGAACAAAGTGTGGTGACCAGCGATGGAAAGAAGGAAAAGACAATTGAAATGATATTACTGTTTCCATGGAGAACAGCACAGATTTCAAGTGCTCTTGTGCTCTTAACGTTATGGGGCAAACAATGGTCTAGTTACCGTGGGCAAAACAAACAAAATATATTTCATAGTGGGAATGACAGGAGAAACAAATCAATACAGATAAAAGTGGTGACCTGACTTTCCCTTCTGAGATGGACGGTGGCCTTGCAGGGTTAGAATGAACGCAGCACTATCGAGAAGCACACGTTATTATTGAACATGGACTGCAAGCAATCAAAAGTTGTTTTGGCTGTGATTTTTTTCCTGTTTTGATCATCCAATTGTCTTAACGTGCTTTGTCCTTTTTCTGTCCTAATTCATCAGTCATTGTATAGTGACTAGATTCCGTTGAATTGGGCAGCCTGAATAGCATCCTGAGGAAGGAGAGATTACTCAGTGCACATGCTGTCGATGTAAGTGGGCCGCTGACATTACAGGCGTAACGATATTTTGACAGACTCGTAGACGTGCTCGAATAAGAAAGGGTTTGACTTGGCGGATGACAAACCACAAAGTTTCTATGTTGAGCCACCACTGCAAAATAATGCAGTCTCTGTTTTGCTTTCTGGGGGCTTCTTAAGCAACAAAAAGTTATATAACAAAGATTAAAAATATATGTAATTAAATAAGTCAAACCTCACTAACCTTACTGTAGGTATGACAACCATACATCAGTTCTATAAAATAATCATTATTCAACCCTGCATTTTTTATTGAAAAGACTTGTCATTCCATTATTGCAAACTTGAATTGAGAACCCTAGAGGCTACAGCAGTGTTTCTCAATGCAGTCCTCAGGGATCCCCAGACAGTCGACATTTTTGTATCAGGTATTCAATGCTCATGATTGGTTGGGAGCTGGAAGGGAGCAAAATGTAGACCGTCTGAGGGTTCCCAAGGACTGAATTGAGAAACACCGAGCTACATATACAGGAGCCAAATCTGCACAGTTTGCCTATTATCATATTGTAAATTTGTTCCATGTACTGTATTAGCCCACTAACTGGTCACCACAGTCATAAGATTTACACCAGTAAACCACAATCTTTGGTCATGGAGCATGACATACATAACAGGAGGAAATGTCAGCTATGCTTCTTTCTTTGCTTTCGTACTTGTGACGGCAAAGTGACGACATTTATATTAAATGTATAAATGCCGGCGTGTCATTTACGGCACGCTCGGCTGTTTTAGGCGGAAATCTGGCATGAGGCAGATAGGGCTGTAAAACAGCAAGCTCTCCTTTTGCATTTCCCCCATTATTACCCAGCACAAGATGTTCCTTTTGGGACCGAAGCCCTAAAGTGCAGTCAGTTGAGAATTTACACCCTGGTTTTATATGCTAGCGGTGTTTCTTTCTTGGTCACTAATCCCCTGAGCGTGGATGTGTTATATAAGGAAGGAGGACCCACGCAATGTGGCAGAGTGCTGAGATCCTTAGCTCATTTCCTCTGGGTGATCAATGCTCCTGACCCCCACTACCTGTGCCCCGGAGGGTGAAGATCTGTCAAAATACACTTATTTCTAAGGAAGATCCCAAACCTGTTCACCACAGCTAAATTGAAGCTGTAATTTCTGCTCCTTAAGTACTTCTTCAGAGCTTCGAGACCTTAGATGAATAATTGAGGCAGTTAGTGACTCTCAGACTTATCAGATGACTGCTGGGAAGAGATAAAGAGGGAGCATTCATCAAAGCAGCCCAACATTGTTCTGCTTGGTGCCCTTCACCAACTGAGTTGAAACAGAGTGCTTTGCGGATCGTCATACCAAGGCAACAGCGGGAAAGCGAATATTGTGGTGGCAGAACCATTTTAGATAAAGCAGGCGCCCCGCGTGTCTGAAGTATGGGGATGAATAGGCCCCGGTGAGGTGACTACCTGTCATCCACTGTGCTAGGATCAACAGTGACAATATAGTGTTGCTGATTAGTTATTATTTGTTATTATACTAGAGAGAGAAAATTTGACTGATTACATTATGGTGGCTCAGTGATTGTGTTATCATAATTTTGTTTAGTATGACTTCATGAAATCGAATGTAATGCCAGTGGATGTTTCTGGGGTTCAGGCTCCAAGGAGAGACTTCGCATTAACCTTTGATGCTTAAAAACTGAGAATGATGTGCAGTCAGAGACTGACCACTGACCGGCCAGCTCTATGTGCACGTTGAGAGCCATGTCACCGCAAGCAGTCTTTTTCTGAAAGGATTTTCTTCCCCATACTATTTACTTTCTCCTGTTTTGGAAGATTATAGGAAAACGAACATAAAGGCTTATATAACGGACTGCATGTGCGGCTGAAACGGATTGTGTGGAATAATAGAGACAGCAACTGGGCTTCACACCGAACCAACACGCTGAGTGGAATAATCTCATGTGTTCGCCGGCATCAACCAGGCGGAAAGCCACCACTGCAACCGATAACGCTGCACGGTTGCCTAGCAACTCAATGCCGAGACCCGTGGTTTGCCCACAGTACATCAGATGGCGTAGAACATGCATATTTACATTTTCCTATAACTCCTGTATTTTTGCCACTTGGTCTTTTATCCGTGTCCTCTGCTGTAGTCCAGAGGCCATGCATTTTCTGTGTCAGCCTAAGACTCACCGGTCAGAATATAAAAAACAGTAATCCTATTGCTTTTGGCTTTGATGCCGATCCATCCGAAAAATGATCAAATCATGTGGGGAAACACAAAACCACGTTGTCCATTTGTCAACATCAAGATTTTAGATTTATTTTCAAATGGCATACAGAGAATGCAGCTTTTAGAGCTAACCGCTGTTTGAGGAATGCTTTTTTCCTGTTATTTGGCGAAAAACATTTGCGCCTATTTACCAGATGCTTTTATCCAAAGTGACTTGCATTTTTCAGAAAGCAGGGTCAGATCATCCCTGGAGCAACTGGAGGGTGTTAAAGGGCCTTGCACAATGGCCAAAGAGTGAAATTGCTCTGCTGACCCTGGGATTCAAACCAACAACCTTTTGATCACAGACAGAGTGTCCTAACCTGCTGAGCATGCACCACCCCCATTTTTGTTTTATATAAAAAGCTAATTGCCACCGTGCTTTTCCGTGCTGGATGCAATTACTGGTGTATTAGTTAATCTAACATGGAACCGAGGCTTTTTATAGAGTTTGGAAGATCCAAAAGATACGGAGCAGCTGGCTCTCACCTTTACATCCAGGGGCTCACAGCCGCCTATAAGCATTGATACAGCTACAACTGGTTTGTTCTCAGGAAAATACAGAGTATGATTCTACAGTCAGTCCATGCACCATTGCAGCAAGAGATATGAATTCTTAAGAGCAACAATAATGAATGATCTGCAGTACATAGGCAGTTATTCACTGACAAAAGTAAGCTGTTCCACAAACCTTTGTGTAAGTCAGATTTCACTTAAGTTGCATTTACCTTCCCATACGATTCAAGACACCTTATAGCATACCCATATAAGCCAACATTCTCACAGGAGTATGTAGTTAGCGCTTCCGTAAACTCTATGTGTAAGCTGATTTTACATAAATTGAGAGCTTCCTGTAGCAGACATAACATTTTGTTTAATACCAGTAATTTACTGCATTTGCTGTTAAACATTATTTTGCAAATGCTACCCCTCCTTGCATCTCAGTGTGGCCATTCAATCCGAAGTTACCCTGGAGCCTGTCTCTGCATACATACTGCTTGAACAATTACATACTTATGTACATTAGGCAGGCAAGTCATCCATTCCATTATTGCATTTATCTTGAAATTGTTATAAGCAAGATTAGTTTAAGGTGACATCCTCAGATCAATGCCATGAGACTTCACTTGCTATTTATTTTGCATACCGTACTACCGCAAATAAATGGAGAAATGTAGGCTTATATTTCCGCTGCATTAAGGATATATCTCAGGAAAGACAGGATGCAATATCCTTAGTCAAGGTGTCATAGAATTTATTAATAGAGTGTGTTGGCAAGGTCCATCACTAAAGGATAACATCCTCACTGAGAGAGAGAATACCACAGTATGTTTATTGAAATCCCTACAAGATTAATAGGGCATTCTGACCCGAAGCGAAGGTACACCTTGACAAATTACAACATTTAACTTTATGCAGTTAAGGACAAGCCCACCCTGTACTTATTTAGATTGGAAAATCACATGCGTTACTGCAGAGTCAACAATCTAGGTCAGGCATCAGGGTACTTGATTAAAAATCCTAAGCCAGGCAGGCCTGCGCTGAAAGTAAAAAATGGAAAGGCAGGCCTCACATCCCCTGTCATTTGAGAGCTCTTCTTCTAGATGAAAAATCAGTACATTTTCTGCTTTCCTTGGGCCTTTGGGCTTTAAAGTTTTAGGTATCAAGCAGGGCAGGGGGCTGCCTGTGTTGTGCAGTAGGCTTCCCCATCTTCCCGTGGCTTTCTGAAGCATCTAGAGGACCTTTAATAATTCAGTTGGGCTTGCATAACACGGCTCCCGCATGCAGTGCTGCCTCGTTTCCGCGGCACAGTCATCTAGCCCCCAGCATGCCCCTTGTCACATACCGGTGACAGAGTGGCCCTTCCCTTATCACCCGCTTGCACGATATCACCTGTTTAACCCCCATCTTCAACCACCCAGTCAAGTGAAGGGCAAAATCTTCAACTCAAAGTCAGATGGTGTGGTTATGTATGCAGTACTATGCAAAAGTCTTAGGCAATCAAAGAAAGTTATGTTTAAATGATCACGTTATTTTGTCTGGTAGGTTTGTATTTGCTTGGTCTTTTTCAAAATCCTTTTGAAAGTCACCAGATTATTTGCCAGAACCATATAAAATACCCTTGTATTAATTCACTTGACCAGTAGCATACCATGTTTGGGTACTCTATAGCTCATCAAGGTTTTTTAAATAATTAACTTAATTGTCATGACACAAAGAATGAAGGACTCGAAGGCAAGTGTTGTTGTAAAACAAAAAGGGGTTTATTAAGATCACTGGACATAAATTGGAAATAAAGACGATTACAAGGGATTTAAACAGGAGCAGTGGCACAAGAAAAGGCACAGGCAACACAAGGGTTCAACATTGGTTCCTGGACTGGGGAGCACAGGACATTCACAGCTAATGAGTGATTAAGAAAAGGGTTAGGAGCGAGAGGTAAAACAAACGAGTAACATACATGGCTTGTTAGACCCACGCTAGGGAGAGGACAGGAAGGTCAGGTGAACATGGTGAACAGGATTTGACATTAACCAGTCATGTGAGCTGGTGGTGAAATTTAACAAATGCATGGAATTGCTGAGGTTCTCCAGAGGAGAGATCTTGGAACTGAAGTGGTGTTCTTTGAGCCATCCAATAAGATACCAACATCCAGAAGAAATTCTTGTAATTTTTTATTGTGTTACTGTTCCTTTGTGTATATTCTAATATTATTTTTCTGAGCACTATCCCGATAATTAGCTTAAAAAAAAAAAAAAAAAAAAAAAAAAAATATATATATATATAGATATTTATTTGTGATAAATATAAATATTTGTGGGTGGGTGTTGCGTGTTTTTGGAAATATTTTTTTCAAAAAATTATTTTTTTATGTCCCCCCACCGTTTTATGACTTAAAGGGGAGGCATGGTGGTGCAGTGGTTAGCACTGTTGCCCCACACATCTGGGACCCGGGTTCTGGTCTCATTTGTGTGGAGTTTGCATGTTCTCCCCGTGTCGTCGTGGGGTTTCCTCTGGGTACTCCGGTTTCCTCCCACAGTTCAAAGACATTCTAAGGCTGATTGGGGTTGCTAAATTGCCTATAGGTGTGCATGTGTGTGTGACTGGTGTGTGAGTGTGCCCTACGATGGGCTGGCCCCCCATCCAGGGTTGTTCCCTGCCTTGTGCCCGTTGCTTCCAGGATAGGCTCCGGACCCCCAGTGACGCAGTAGGATAAGTGGTTTAGAACATGGATGGATATATATATATATATATTATGGTAGGCTAGATCCGTTTTACAGTGTACAGTATACACTGCACTACGTTGTCCACCTTCCGGAGCGTAAAATGGTCCCACACTTTAGACATTTTCTGCCTTTTACGCACACTGGTATCTTCATTTTCCGCCATTGCCATAGAGCTCAAAATAAATCGCGCCACCTTAAATCTTTGAAATGCGCTTCAGT
>JABFDZ020000109.1:19795825-19810349 GCA_019775955.2 Pollimyrus isidori | reverse complement strand
GAGTGTGCCCTGCGATGGGCTGGCCCCCCATCCAGGGTTGTTCCCTGCCTCGTGCCCATTGCTTTCGGGATAGGCTCCGGACCCCCCGCGACCCAATAGGATAAGCGGTTTGGTAAATGGATGGATGGAGGTAAATAAAGGTCACAATGGATGAGAGGAACCAAAAACTCCTGACTAAGGAGAACAAAGAAACCTCTGGAGGTCTAAGGTCAACTAGCAGCCCAACCCCCCAGGGCAGACTAACACAAAAGAGTGGGCTTGCTTGCTAAAAGCAAGGTGTGAGATATTTATCTAGTGTTGACCCACATCCATCTGGATCAGGATATTCCTGCCTTCCTTTTTGCTTTGCTTCAGATAGTGACTATGGATATCTTTTAAATCAATAACAAACAACAAATTTTATACATTCACATTAATCACTGATCATTACAGTGACGCCATTTATAGTTGAATAAGCGACACTTGGCCAGTAGCTTAGCACCTGCAGGGCATTTGGCTGCTTAGTGAATGGTTGTCACTCTTGCTTACAAATGCACAAACACCTGCTCTCTGAAGTAAGGATATTGACAGTCGGATTTCAGCCAAATTACTTCACTTCCTGCCCCTTTGCACTCATTTTTATAAAAGCATGTAATTAGCACTGATGTGGAGTCTGAAACACCTTTGCTGTTCAATGAATGGTGCATTTTCTGTGAGCATTAATTATAAAACATAATTTCCATGAAAGACGCACTTACATGGCAACGAACATCTGCTTAGACAGTTACTTTTCAAATATAATGGACACTATGGACAGATATCTAACTCAATAAGATTAAATAGCTGTTAGTTATGTACCCTTTGGAGTTTAAGCAGCTGTCCAAAGTGTCCGAAATGTAATTTTGCGACCTTGATAAAGTGAGCCACCAGTGATTCCCTGGTGAACACTGAAGTTTGTGCATGAAACCGTTTACAGAAGATGACTACTCATTTAACATTATTGATACCCAACGCTTTTTGTGGGTTCTGTGTGTGTGTGTGTGTGTGTGTGAGGGTGGGTGGGTGTGTGTTTTCCAATCTGCTGTAATTTTAGAGATACCAATTTCAGAGAGAGGATTAACCCAAGAATTATTACCTAGATCGATATTTTTCATGTACGACGCAAATAAATCCTGGTGCCCCGCCTGGAGGGGATTCGCTGGCCGAGAGCCAAGGTGGCCGTAACTCGCCCGGATGGGCGGCTGAGACCAGCATTAGTTGTGATCTGGAGGCCGGCACACCAAGGAGGGGATTGGAACCCGTGCTGTCAAAAGCGAACATTTCAGTAATAGGACCAGCATCACATCTCAGATTATGGAAGCACTAATATGTCAGCGGTGGGCAAACAACAATATCATTGTGTAATTGCAATGAAAAACATCTGATATGAAATATACAACTGAGACTGAGTCTAATAACATAATTTGAAAGCAGTCTCATTATTCTGGCCTGGTATTATTATGCACTGAAAAATGCAATAAAACATTTGTAATGAAAAGAAGAATAAAACTGGGTGCTTCAGTTCAGTTTATGGTGTCAATCACAAACTAATTAAAACCTCACAGTGGTAATTTGACCATTTAAAAGCAAATTCTGACATTCTCACTGTACTGTTTGTGGGATGCAAATATTTAATTGTAATTCTCTTTACGTTGTACAACTGCAGTCAGCTTGTGTAGGAATAAACAAAAACTGTATTAAAAATATTAAAGAATAAAAATCCAGTACAGTAGACAAAAAATGGATTAGGATTAGGGACCAGATTTCAGAGCCAAGCCAAGTGTAATCACTGGAAGAAGCTGCTTCTCGGTAGATAGTCACTTAGATCCCATAAATACACTGTTAAATACAGTATGATTGCTTTAAAAAGTACCAGAGTGAATATTACTTTGATGGGCTGTCCTAGTTTTGCTCACACAACACTTACTGTACACACTTCCAAATTTATGACAGAAGCAAAGCTGTAGATGTGCAAACGGCTCGGTCAGCCGATTGTCTTTGGCTCTTTTGATTTAATTTCCTCCTGCTTCATGAACTTTTTCAATGGCCCTTTTCCACACTTTTTGAATCGGCCTGATTCATTGTGAAACATTTGTCCCAGACCTGTGTCGTGCAGTCAGGCACATTAATATGGCTGTCACAGAGGGTGCACGTCACAGCATTCGGTTGGGTCTCATCTTTGTCACGCGGCCTGTGTGTAAACACCTACCTACCACCACATCCAGTGTGCAGGGCTGTCAGCATTATGGCACCGACGCTCAAACCTATTTTATGCTTGGGTGATGGATTAAATGGCTGCTTTTGCATGAAGGCCAGCATATTATAACAATACTGCTGTTGTAGTCACAGACTCCTAATGATGACTATCACCGTCGTGATTTACGGGGGAGAGGCGCCCGGCTTTGACGCCGGATCTAGGACAATAGCGGTACTTGTCATAACATTGTGCTTCAATTAGAGGTTGCCAGTCTTTTGCAATAACAAGATTTTGTGTGCCTTCAAACCTTAGCTTCTATATTTGATATGCAGTCTTTTTCAAAATTTTAAACACAGTTAATTTGACTTAATTTGAGCTGGTTAGGTACATTCACAGAACATTCATTTATTCACTGTACAACCTACTACGCAATACCCACTGGCGCATTATTATGAAATTTCATGCAATACTTTCCCTTTTGATGTCTATTATTTATTGTCACTGTCGATTAATAACTAAATATGCTATCAATGTCTCAATGTGTGTGTTTATCTATCTATCTATCTATCTATCTATCTATCTATCTATCTATCTATCCTTTAGCAGTTTCCAAAAAAGTTCACTATAAAATGTAGATGTTGCTTCACACCTATAAGAATGATTATACTATATACTTATACAATTATTACATTGTATGGGTTCCACTAATTGTAGTACAGTATAATATACTCCAAACTCTGGGTTCTGTATAGCTTCCACTGAGTATAATACAGCATAATGTATCACTACTCTGACTTCTGACTACGGTATATTATAGTGTATAGCTTCCAGTACACATGGCAACAGGGTTTTTTTTGGCCTTCTACTTTGGGGTGGTTGAGTGGGAGAAGCTTAGTCACCCAGGACTACGGATGCGATACAGGGGGCTGACTGCCGTCGACCACGACCACCCATGAGTCATCTGCATTGACTCATCAACTCCCCCCCAATGGGAATCCCGCTCCAGGATCCTCCCCCAACCCCCCCACCCCCACGCCCAGACTGGGGATCGTGAGGCTGAGGTGGTGAACCAGAGTTATTGTGAAGCTTTCAGCTCCTGAGTGCAACTTTGCCAGTGAAAGTGCTGACAGGAAATAAGTTTTCACTGCGCCGTGTGTGAATTTCCACAGTTAACTAGCCCTTGGCTGTTTCCTGGCTGCTATCCAGGTTTTTTTTCCCCGAAATGTATGTTTTCTCTGGAGAAATTTTATACAGCTGATAGACCCCTGAAAACTCCCATATAATTTTCTATAATTTGCATGGGAGTCATTTTTCCCCTCTATATGCCTTTTACTTTTTATTGGTCATGCGTCATTAATTCGTTTCGCTAATCTACACAAAGTGTAGTTACTGATAGAGTAAATGAATTCTACCATGAATGAATTCAGAATTTAAATCTTATAGGCTACTGGGTGCAGTTTAACAGGCAGACCAGGGAAAACAGGACATGCTGTATCCAACATGTCAGCGTATTTTTGGAGTATGGCACGACCTTTAGTTTCAAAGTCGTTGCCGGCCTAAATACCTTCATTTAGGTTGAGGTAGAAAGAATCTTTTATATCACTTATAGGATGACATATTTGCCCTTGGTTCTTCTTGAGATAAAAAGCCATAAAAAAACACTGTATAACTCATCTTTTACCTTTATATGGTATATTTAAATACATTTTCTTTTCGGTACAATTTTTCCGGTGGGTCCACCTGTGAAACAACAGCAGAGGTTCAAGATAGTAGTGTTCCTTTTTGTGATACCAGAGCCAGGCCTGATGAGGAGTGTGGAGTTCATCCACACCACTTTTCGGTTGGCTTTTGGGTTCCTCAAATAGAAAAGGTCGACGGGCATTTTAAAATGTTAAAAAGAGGCCCCTTTCTTCAACTGCTGACACCGCTCGTTTTAAAGGTGATAGTCAAACTGGAACGGGTACACCTGTGGGCTATTCGCTGTCCTCTTTATAAACTTTGCAAGAATCATATTGTTCTCATCCATACTCCCTAAATACTGTACAGGTGTTAATGGAAACCACCATCAGTTAGCTTGTCAACCTTGTATTTATTATGACAGGGCAAAAGGGACTCAGTCAATGCAGCTGGTCATCAGGTGGCCCTATTCCTACCCCCTATGAATACTTTCTCTTCAGCTGTTTCGTTTGCATCACACAGTTTAGCTACAAGTCCAGCACAACTCACCCACCGTAGCCTCAGAATGGAATGCAGAATCAGACCATTTATAGATAGTGGTATTCAGTATTTGGAGCAATCATGGAAATAGCCATTGCTCAAATGCCTGTTTTAGATAGAAACAAAAGAGGTAGGGGAACAGGTATGTACGATATACATGAGTTTGAAGGGTGCAAGAATGTATCTTTGAGACCAAACAGTTCAGTGAACACAGTAGTCATAAAATGGACTTAGTATCTGCTAATGGACCATCAGACACTTTGGATAGCTCCTTTACAGTCACCCAGACAAAATGGTCTATCAAAGAACTCCGTGGACAGGCTAATTAGAATGTGAGAGCTCTGCTTTGACACTCCTCCACTCGTTTTCCAATTAACCGTTTGATGCACTTTCTTCGCCTCTGAAACGAAATTAGATTTATGAAGGAATTAATCTGCCTTTGAAGTGTCAATGAGTTTCGGAGGCCAAACAACACAGGACTCCACTGTATTCATGAACAGAGATATTTGATTGGCTATTCGTGCAAGAACAACTACATAGGTATTTTTTCATTTTCAAATGTCCCAACTTACTGTCCTATGAGACTCGCATATAGAGGTGAGATTAAAGCTTGGGTTCACAGCTTAGGGTCATCCAGCCCCCCTGAAGCCGTTTTTTGGGTTTTTTAAGATCTTGCTCTTGAGCCCAGCAGATCACTCTGCTGACCATAAGTTTAAGGGGGATCACCGGTTCAAATCCCACAACCAGTAGGTTGATACCAGCACAGGGGCCCAGTGCAAGTCCTTTTAACCCCCAGCAGCTCTGGGTGGGGGACCTGACTCTGCACTCTGCACCACCAAGCATGTTCTCACCTACAAACAGTCACTATGGGTGTGCGCCTGAATAATATATATATTTTGTAAAGTCATCCTACGATTCATGAGAAGCTGTCAGATAAGGTCACGATCATCTCTGGCATTACAAAGTTGCTGAAGCCCTTTAACTGGCTGGTTTCTAGTCATTCCCAGTGTCTTCAGCGTCATCGTATTCTTGTGTCCTGCTGTTTCAGAAATTTTGTACCTGGAAGCAACCTGCTGCTCGGCGTAGCCTCTGCCAGCAGAACCACCAAATGCAGATTTACTTAGAAATATACAGCAGGGCAGTCTCTTAACTTTTTCCACAGCTGCATTTGCCCGTGTGTTTCATGGTGGGCGCAATCGGAGAGATGAAAAGGGGAATCAGTATTTATTAGAAACCAGTAACCTTCCAATCAGACAGAATGTGCAAAGCTGCCCCCCCCCCCCTGTTTTCATATTAATTACAGTATGTGACTCACTTCAGGAGTCAGGCTTAAGGGGAAGGAAACCCGGCAGGTGACAGTAAACCCTGTATATGTAGAGATTATCTGTCCACTGCTGGACAAAGGCCCATGTCCTTCTGGATCCTGCTCCCTTTACCTTTTCACCCAGAGGGCCAGCTCTGCAGGGCCTGTCTTTCTCAATATGTTTCATTTCCCAAGTGCTTCGAGAGGAAATTAATTGGTCAAAAGACATCAGTCAACAGAGCTGCCGCATCACATCTACTCAGTCTGAGTCCCTTACAAGCATGTGGGTCTGTGTCGGGGCCCAGGGGCGTCGGGTTCACATAAATCTTGTACTTGACACCATGTTCTTGCAGGGTGCGAGTTGTCCATCAGAGTGCTACCATACCAGAAGAGAATTGCAAGCTATTACTGTCAAAAGACCTTTACCTTCAGTTTTAATGCAGTATTACTTCACAAAGGCACCTCATTCCATTAATTTAAAAACTCTTTTGGTAACACTTTCTGTGAAACCCATGTCTGTACGAGTCTACAGTAAGAACACTATCATAACACATTACGATGCATTTATAAAGCATTATAAACATGGCTATGAATATTTACAAAAAAGCACAGTACATTATAGCAATGTTTATTATGCATTATGAATAAAGCTCTCATCCATAATGCACCATAGATACCTCCATTATGCAGTACAAAGCATCCTTAATGCTTATACTGACCATTATAATACATTATAAAGGTATCTATACTGCAATATGGATGAGAGTTTCTTTGGAGATTATAAAGTAATCTGATCAATACTATCAGTCAATAGAAGATGCTAAAGCTTTATTAATACTTATACTGACCATTATAGTGCATTATGAAGGTAATTGTAGATGACAGCTTCAAGTAATGTGTTATCACTGATCTCTTTATCAAGTAGTTATGCTTTATTTAACTACTTGATGAACCATTATATTCAATGTAATATATTTTAAAATGTTTTTGAAAGAAAGTTCTCCTGGAATCATATGTAGTCATACTGAGGTGTGCTTTCATTTCTTTAAATAGTTGCATAGGCTTTTCTCAGTCTGAGTAAAAATCAAAGTTCCTGATGAAAAGACCTGTAAACGTCTAAAACCTGAAATGCGGTGATACTTTTGATGGAATGTTTCACTCATGGTTTTTTAAGGAAATACTACCATAAAGCTCCAGTTGACAGTGAGGTGTGGCTTTCTCAAGATGCTGGCGTGAGGCACGGGTGGCGTGTCAGACGGTCTCACACCGCGTTCTCAATCCGCTGTGTCTTCCTCTCCGTGTCAGGCGGCATCTGCATCGCTCAGTCCCTCAAAATCCCAGCCGGCTACAAGCAGGCCGACTTCGACAAGATGATACGGCAGCTGCTGGAGACACGGCAGTCCCGGGTTGTCGTCGTCTTCGCCAGTGACCTCGACATCCAGTATGTGACCCCCGCATTGGTGCCAACACTGTGCAGGGCCAGATATCACAAACTCAAAGCCCCTGCCGTGAGGTGCTTTTGGGAGTCACTGTCCCCCAGTGATTCACTGTGTGACTTGCTACATATTCACTGTGACATGTCTCACGCTCATATAGTGACATGCCTCATACTCACCGTGACGTCTTACTTTCACTTTGTGATATGCCTCTGTTCATTGACATTTGTCATACTGTCACTTTATGACATGCCTCATATTCACTATGACATTTGTCATGCTGTCACTTTGTGACATACCTTATGTTCACTGTGACATGTTTCTCTTTCACTTTGTGACATAGTAAAATTACACCTAAATAGTTTTTTTTTAGCATTTAAATAGAAAATAAACAAGATGAAACAAGAAAAGCATTTCTTTCTTAATAACTTCCAAAATGACAAAGATCTTATCCCAACATTACCCCTGTCTTGCCCCCATCGTTCACTCCTTCCGTGTACCATGATCCCTCATTAACCTCGTGTGGGATCCCCATGTTATCAGCTGTTTCTGATTGTTGTCATTAGTCCGTGTTTCAGTTTGTTTTCCCAGTCCGGTCATTGAGTGCATTCGACTTCTTTACAGCGCTGGCTTAAGCAACGCACTCTGATCCTGTGGGGATCCCACATAAGGTTAATGAGGGGGTGTGGCACACGGAAGGATCAGACAATCGGGGGTAATGTTGAGACAAGATCTTTATCGTTCTGGAAGCCATTAAGAAAAAAATGCTCTTCTTGTTTAATCCTGTTCATTTTGTGTTTTAAAAAAAAAACTATTGTAATTTTGGGGGGGCGGGAACCAATTAATTGGTTTTCCATTATTTCATATGGGAAAAATTCGATCAGAATTTGAACTTTTTAGGATTTGATCTGGAGTCCGGAATGGATTAAGTTTGAGAACTGAGGTACCACTGTATTTTTAAATTATGTATTCATTACAATAATTTAAAATGCCATAGTTATATGTAACTTTAAACATCTTGAGTATTTTAAGGTTTTATATAACTATCATCTTAAAAAATGAAATCGTGAAAGTGTTATTTTTTTCTTGAAATCTGCTGTGATTGTTCCTCATTGTTCCTCAGAGAGATTCTCAATGCAACCAAGAGAGCAAATCTGGTTGGACACTTCCTCTGGATTGGATCCGACAGCTGGGGAGCAAAGCAGAGTCCCATTTCCCAACTGGAGGATGTTGCTGTGGGAGCCGTCACCATTCAGCCCAAAAGATCCACCATCGAAGGTACAGTACATGCTGGTCTGTGCAGTTGTGCTGATGAGAAGACGATAGGGCTCGTCTTTGTGATGTTGCTGGTGAAGATGTACTGTGAAGGGCACAGGTTGTCTTCACGATATTCATGTGGCACAGATAGGAGCTTCCATGTTTGAAAGCACTATGTCACTGGCTTTTACCTCAGTAATCACTGTTTAAAATCATCACCACTCCCTTGTTAATTAATAGCTTCCCGTAGACTTCTCAATATATTATTATTATTATTATTATTATTATTATGGCAACACTTTGCTTGATGGGGCGCAAATAGTAGTAGTAGTAGTGTTGCTACTTGAAATAAAAATGCATAATTCATCAATGATGAACAAACATTAATTAGGTTAGTATTTGACTTGTTATTCATTACTTGTTCCTTCAGTAGTTCACAAAGGTTTACAGAATTAACAGATATAGTAGCAAATATGGTCATTGTTTGAGATAAAATATGTGTCATGATTCATTAATGAATAACAAATATAAGATCAGCATGTAACTAAGACTTAGTTTGTGGTTAATTTATATATAAGTAATAGTGTAATACAACAATATTTGTGCCCTTTAGTAAAGTGTTACCATTATTATTACAGAGCTGAAGCTTTATTCTCTTGACTTCAATAGTACCTGTGGAAGTACTGAAGAACGAGACATCTGATGCTTGTTTTGAAAAGCCAGGGGTCTGGAGTAAACGACAGATCAGATTGCTGCATTTTGGGACTCTTTACAGCTCCAGTAGAGCACTTAACCCAGCCCGAGTCGATTGTCTGACCCAAATTTCTGTTGTTCTTTTTTTTTAAGGAACTCACCTATATATCAAGAACCCAGGGGACAAGGGCCAAGTGGAACATGTTGTTAATGAAGATAATAATACGTGTCACCTGACTCTTTCCCTAGTGCAACGGAGTGTGGCCACAGCGCCTGGCACCCCCCAACAGATACACGGTTATAAGCGGTTTATTTGTTGTTAGCCAGTGTGCCTATAGCCTGTAGCATATATTGTATATAGAAGTAGGAAGTCAAAATATAGGGTCTCAAGGAAGGAGCAGGCAAGAGCAGTGAAGGGTATTGGTTAGTAGGGAAGGGCAGACTGGTTTCACTGAAGGAGATTAAGCACATATATTAGGCAGATTCAGAGAAGGACACGTTAGCTAATTTTGGGAAAGATGCTGTTTGTGGGAGAGCACTTTATTCATCTCCTATGGGGAACTGGCCATTTCACCTTTCCCATCTCCCTATCGGTCTACTGGCCCCAGGATTTGAACCAGTATCTTTTTGACCATGGAGAGCAAGTCTTGTGCACTGAGTCACACACCCCACTCCTTCTTTGGTGATATGTTATCTTCATTAATAACATGTTCCACTGAAACCTTCTCCCCTAGGTTCTTGATATATAGGTGTGGTCTACAGAATGACTGTAATGATGCAACATTGGATTTCAGGGGTTGAAAGTGCCATTAAAAATACACCAATTGAAAGAAATCCTGGGAACAAGGGATGGGTGCAACAAATCAGTATAAACGATTAGGAGCATCGGGATATGCTGCACAAGCCGTACGGCAGTCCTGCTTGCTCCTCTCCCCACACCAGGCCCTCTCAGAAATGTACCGCCACTGACAGTAAGTAGTACCTCCTTTTGGAAGGTTTACAAGATGCGGCGAGTGTACATTTTTGCATTCTTTGCATATTGCAATAAGTATACTGCCAACTTCAGAGTGGAAGTAGATGAATGCAGAGGAGCCTGTAAGACTGTGGCGCTACGAACATACAGCATCGCGCCACCAGTGGTGATTGTAGCAGCATCAGAGCTGATTACACTTAAGGAGCTGGCGGTTGCACTGATGTGATTGTACAGCAGCTGTGGGGAGCCATCAGATGGAGCTTTATGTGGTCATGGAATATTCTAGAAAGTTGCAGGAGGTACGGAAAGAGACACTAGTGTTGTAATCATCAGCAAAGCACTTACTCTTAACAGTCTCAGGATACAAAAGGTTAAAATATGTATGCTTTCTAATTTAAATATGAGAAAGACAGGTATATTTGTCAGGTAATGGATTTCACTGAATCACTCTTGTCTGCCCTGTCAAACATTCCTGAAAAATAAAATACGATCAGAAGAAATCATTTAGCTCCAGTAGATTAAGAACTTAAAAAATGGCAGCGACTCCTCCTCACTAAGCAGGCCCCCTGCCTTGATCTATTGGGGGACTGACTGTAATTTGATAATAAAAGGGTATAAGATGATTTCCTTTCAGTGCATGACAGAGTGGTTTGGATCAAAATGTATTGGTAAAAGTGTAAACAACTGTTGATAAGTGAGTGAAAATGAAAATGAAAAAGGTAACAGATTAAAAGGAAAAGTTACAAATATAAACCATAAGCTTGTCACATATGTAAGATCCCCGCAAATGTGAAAATAAACAAAAATAACACTTGAACACATCTAACCTCAACCCGTAAGTCTTCTAGCTTTTTTTTTTTACAAATTTCTAAACAAACAGTATTATACGGTACACTTTGCATGTCTAATTGCTTTTTCATTTATCTTGACCTACATATATGTGTGGAAATAAAATATACAAAACATCTAAATTATACCCCAGTATAGGGGCACCTCCCTCTACTGGGCAGCTCTGGGCACGCGCATGTGCAAATTCATTTTACATAACCAACAGCTGTTAGCAGTAGCTAAGCCCCAGTGCTTGGGGTGAACAGAGTGAAAGGGAAAGGGGACATGGAGTAACTGACGCGAGTTGAGGGCGGAGTCTGCGCGTGGAGGCGGAGCAAACGTCGAATAGAGAGGGAGCTAGAGGACGAGGCTGAGGGTGGAGTCTGGATGTGGAGGTGGAGCAAACGTCGAATGGAGAACGAGCTACAGGATGAGGCTGTGGGCGGAGTCTGCACGTGGAGGTGGAGCAAACGTCGAATGGAGAACGTGCAAGAGGACGAGGCTGTGGGCGGAGTCTGGACGTGGAGGCGGAGCGAACATCGAATGGAGAACGAGCTACAGGATGAGGCTGTGGGCGGAGTCTGCATGTGGAGGTGGAGCAAACGTCGAATGGAGAACGTGCAAGAGGACGAGGCTGTGGGCAAAGTCTGGACGTGGAGGCGGAGCAAACATCGAATGGAGAACGAGCATTCGCTGTGATAGCATCGTGCATGTTTACACTAGCGGAATATATATATATTAAAACAGTAAAAATACATACAGACAATGATAGACAGTAACAATAATTATTATTATAATTATTATTATATAATAAAATGCATTTTAAAATAAAAATTTCTTATTCATTATTTTAATATTATCAATAAACCATTAATATGTTTAATTATAATAATATTGTTGTGCCTATCGGGGACGGAATGGACACAAAGGCGCAGAGGTCTTGGTATCCGGGAATACGGGGTTTAAATACAGGTACTGCACCACTGTATACAGATAAACCAGATCATTTCTTAAGGGGATTATTAATAAAATATTAATAAACTCCAGGAAACACAAAATTCCAACAACAAACATTTTTTTATCAAAAGATATTTAAAAGGTCTTGAAGGTTCATGAGTCTGTTAGACAAACAATAAGTAGACTACCCTGACTGATTTTTCAGAAAATTAAGTGGCAGTTTTGCTATATGCCTTGAAAGTTGTGCGACTGATGTAAATGTGCAGGGAACAGGATAGAAAGATGAGCTATTTAGTGAAACACAATGAGCCCATCTATCCATCCATCCATCCATCCATAAGTTTTGTGTAATTGCTTGCCCTAGTCAGGAGTCTATGGGCACAAGACCAGGAGCAACCCAGGATGGGGCACCAACCCATTGCAAGGCAGTGAAATAAGCCGTGGACTATTATTCAGGGAGATGTGGAGCATAGTGATGTGAGGCCCCATTCTATCAGGGGAACGCTGGTACTCGATAGAATACAGAGTTGTTTTTTTACTTTAAAAGCCTCACAAAATAATGCACTGCTCAGACATCAGATTGATGTTTAATCCCAGTATCTGTGGTCTTATCATCGCAAGGTTTATGCATTTATTTGCTGATGTACTTTCTCTAGTCAGAGGTGTTACTCGTCTCTATGAGTAGCTGTTTACAGGATGAGGCTGTGGGCGGAGTCTGGACGTGGAGGCGGAGCAAACGTCGAATAGAGAACGAGCTACAGGATGAGGCTGTGGGCGGAGTCTGCACGTGGAGGTGGAGCGAATGTTGAATGGAGAGCGAGGTAGAGGACGAGGCTGTGAACTCGAGACACATTTTCACTCCGGAAGACGAAAATGATGAATGCCGCACACGAGAGTTATGATCGGAGTCTGGACGTGGAGGCGGAGAGAATGTCGAATGAAGAGCGAGGTAGAGGAGGAGGCTATGGGCGGAGTCTGGACGTAGAGGAGGAGCGAACATCGAATGGAGAGTGAGGTAGAGGATGAGGCTGTGGGCGGAGACTGCACGTGGAGGCGGAACAAACATCGAATGGAGAACGAGCAAGACCAGCATGATACATACATTTGTATTCACCTGTTTGTGTGGCCCATCTATTTTTTTTCTATGGAAAAAAACATAATCCCAATGATGACAACATTAAGATAAGATTTTGGCATTTGTAGTTTAAGTGGTCCCTACAATGTCAAAATATCAGGGTTATTATCACATTGTGGGGATATTTGTTCCCTATAATGTAATATATACATAACCCATACACACACAGTGACCAATGGTGTGTTACTGTACCAGCAAAATCCTAGAGAACCCTATAAGTAAGCAAAAAGTCACTTGGCCCTATATTTAGCCATCAAAAGAGTTCAGCAAGGCGAGGAATGTCCCAAAAAATGTAAAGCAAACTGAGAAAGATTCCCAGCTAAGTCTTTTATCCTCCAAGCAGAGCTTAAGGAGGCCTTCCACAGAAAGTGGGGACTGCGATGTTTGTGCTGATTAGGGTATCAACGCAAAAATGGCGGTGAAGAGGCTTTTATTCCGCCGCCTGGGTTGACAAGGAGATAGGGAGCAGTGGGGAGGGGAAGTCAAGGAGAGTGCTAACACAGACATGGATGGGGTGAGGTGTCCACAGCGTCTGACTGCCTGTGGACCCCAACGATGCTGAGGAGACAGCTGCCTGCTTTGCCCCTGTTTCCCTAAGTGACTGGTGCTCTTTTAGCTCCTCATTTTCAAAAGAGGGGGAGGCCATGTGGCTCAGGGGGTTAGGATGTCGTGCTTGTGACTGGGAGGTTGCCGGTTTAAACCCTGGAATCGACAGAGTGAGTTCACTGTTGCCCCACGCCCCCCAAAAGTAATGATGAACAACTGTGCTCCTTATGTGAGCCATTGCCTCCTTGTGCAGACAATGGGCACTGATTATGAAATATAGTCACATTAATTCATTGCCTCAGATGGGTGAAAAGCATCGATCAACAGCTTGTATGATCTCCCTTACTGCAGCATCCTCTGTAGGCTGATTCTCTGAGGTTAAATAATTCAGTTCACTCAGCTTGGGGTTTCAGTTAAACAGCTTACAGTCTTTAATGCATAAAGAACACAACAGACTCCACCATCATGTGAAAGCTAAAGTATTCCTAAATGTTAACTATAAAAATCTAACAGTATTTCTGCACTTAAAGTGCAATTCCTTCCTTTGAACGTCATGTTATTTGTTTGGGACATACAATGGTAGCTCAGTTCTCGAACTCATTACAACTTGAATTTCATGGAACCAACCAGTTAGATAAGTAATTATGTGGAACTTGATATGAATCTCAGAAGTCAAACCGTGAACGCCAACATTACTTGTACACACGGGGAAATGAGTCATGAGGCACGTTTCTCAGCGGAAACAAAGGGTAAAGCTTCAGTCTCAGCCTCACATTCGCGGTGATAGCATCGTGCATGTTTACACTAGCGGAATATATATATTAAAACAGTAAAAATACATACAGACAATGATAGACAGTAACAATAATTATTATTATATAATAAATTGCATTTTAAAATAAAAATTTCTTATTCATTATTTTAATATTATCAATAAACCATTAATATGTTTAATTATAATAAT
>JABFDZ020000109.1:19776504-19795725 GCA_019775955.2 Pollimyrus isidori | reverse complement strand
CGCAAGGTTTATGCATTTATTTGCTGATGTACTTTCTCTAGTCAGAGGTGTTACTCGTCTCTATGAGTAGCTGTTTAAAGATTATTCAGAAAAATTTCCCCATAATACTGCCATATTCTTTATAGTGGACTTCGTCTTTGCAGACGATGCATGTCTTTTGTGTAATCGTAGCACTTCTTTTTAGTTTAAGTTTTATATATAGGTGCATCAGGATGTTGGTTATTGCCAACACCCTAAACACTTACAATTGTCGGTACAAACCTTCTTCCCTGCCCAAGAGATGTTTGCAAATGCGTCATGCAGTTCATTCCTTTAGGAGGAGTATTTTCCATTTGCCTGCGTTATGGTATTCAATTATTAATGTGGGGTTCTCTGTAATGCATCTGCTCAAGGACAATTTCCATCATGTTTTCGTGTCTTCATTTCTTATTGAACAACTTAGTACTTAAATCATGGCTCAGTTTCGACTAATAGGGATGTTTATTAATAAACCGTAGTGAAGTCGTTTGTTGATGTGTCTTTTCCACAACTGTTTGCTCATGCCATGCAACACTGTCAACAAATCTGTAATTTATACTTTTGTGACTGCATATATTCACTAGTCAAGAGCTATAGAAGGAAACTGCAATTGCACCAACTTATTATAAAGTATCCTGGGGCCATAAAGTTTCTTAATGCGTTAATTCCTCTTATGACTGATACTCAAGAGGCTTTCGACGCTGGAATCTTTCTATTTGATCTCATCTGTGTAAATCACCACAGTCAGTTTGTATCAGCATCCCAAGAATAAAAATAATTTCTAGATTTCAGGCTTGGCAATACGAGTTAAATAAACATGTTAATTGTTGATGCAAAGTCAGGCAACACAGTAACCCACGCTCTTACAGAACATCTGTCTTCAGTGACCATACTTTAGGGCTATTATACACTTATGGATAAACTATGAACGATATGGCCAGTCTAGAGGCCATTATTCAGTGCCTGGTTGAGTAGTGTTCTGAGTGCTAGTCAAAAATCTGCAATAGCACAGAATGTTAGACTGAGTAGTGTTCTGGATAAAGATAGGGGCTTTTTAACGGATTGCATTACACTCAAAGCCCAAGAGAACATCTTCAACTTTATATTCCATGTTTAATTTATTTTAATTAGTCACAATTCTACTTTGAAATTTCTCCCAGAATGTTAGTCCACGGTAATTGTATAAGTGGAGAATAATTAAAGTACTTTAACTGTTATGTTCTCACTGACCTTTGATTCATTCAAATTATGTTAAATTCTCAACTTTGCACATGCCCTTAATTTCAGCAGGGCACAGCCGTGGCCCGTAGGCAGCCCTTTGTCTCACCCATTCACTGGAAATCGAATTGAGTAATTTACAGTTAATGAAAGTCACGGGTACATAATATCAAATGGTGGTCAGTGCAGGCAGTGAGTCCATTACACAGTCACAGGATACCACTTTCACCATTTTCTAATTCAATTACAACACTGCTTGAGATTGTTTTGTGGTCCACAGTCACTACAGTAAAATGCTAATCCCCACCCCCCCAATGTAAGTGTTTAAAATATATGTATGTATATACAGCACTGTGGAAGGTATTTGGCTATCAAAGGAAATTATTAAACCTATTTACCTGGGTAGTAAGTGTATATTTGGTTAGAATAAATGTATCAAATGAATATACGCAATATATTACGGTGTGTGTGTGTGTGTGTGTGTGTGTGTCTGGTCAAACTCCTCCACAATCCGTGGGTAGATCAGATGGCCAGGTCATGTGATGCGGCATGGTCAGAGGGCCAGGTCATGTGATGTGACACTATCATTTTCCTTTGTAGGCAACTTTATATATTACATTTACATATATACACATCCACGTGTATATACACATAGTTCTTATATATAGTTGTTTTATATATAAATATGTATGTATATGTGTATTTTGCTCTTGTTAGTGAGGAATCTCTCCTTATTAAAAACCTATCCATTCCTGCAATTGCCAGCGAAAAGCTTGCTTGGCAGTTTTCATCCATATTTTCCCATTTCAAAGTAGCGACTGCCTTTCAAGACTTATTGGCCAGTATGTCTAATTGCTGTGTTTGCTAACGTGGCCCCAACTGGCCTTTGTGCTGGATTTTCTGCCCACTGCTGCCTTAGGTAAAAGGCGGGGAGCAGGGTGGCCCTCGATCTGCTGCATTAATTGCAGGATATTGGCCTTGCAGGGTGTCTAGTGTTGTGGGGAAATTGCCTGTCCCTGCTGGGCTATAGAGCTTCGTATCGTGTCAATTCATTCAGATGTACTTGCCGTGTGCCCTCCCTCGAAATGGCACTCAGGACGGTACATGCTAGTCTAGGAAAAGCAAGGTCAATTTCAACATCTGTATTGTCTCACTCCTGCGAGAAATAATCCTTCAGCCCTCCCTACAGGTGAATAGTTAATTCATTTATCCAGGATTACAATTACCAAGGCAAGGGGAGAAAAAAATTAAAAAGTACTGTTTGCAAGCATGATGTATTGGTGGCAGTCTGTGGTTCAGTGTGTTATGACACCATGGCTGTGATTGAAAGGTCGCTGGTTCAAATCCTGATTTCACCATTCAACCCCCAATTACTCTGGGGACTGGCTGCCCCTGCCTTCTCACTGTATCTTGCTTTGGATAGATGCATCTCTTATAAATAAAACGCAAGCCTTATTTTGCTGTTGTATTCCACAAGGGGACTTGCATGACTTGCCTAAAATCAGAAACTTTGGCATTGGTCTGTTTGTTTGTCAGTATCCTTGAAGTACCACTTGATGAAGATTCGAAGGAGCAATTGATAAATTGGTGAAATGCAATCAGTTGAAACCCGGTTACCATTAAGAGGAAGTTTGATTAGATTGATGAGATAAAGTATACAGGTAGAGTGTAAAGCTGCATGCCAAACAACAACAATGTATTAGACAGACTGTTTGTTATCCTCCAGTTACCCTAAGGGACATAATTATAACTACAAGTTAAGCCTGTTATATTCATAGGAGAACTTCACTCAGTTTAATAAAGCAAGACTGCGTTTGGACAAGTTGATGCCTCTTGGACAAGCTTTCCTGCTGGAATTATTTGTATACTTGGTCCACACAGCAGGAAAAATGTTAGAAAAATGGTTTACCTGCGTAAGACAACAAAATGAAGTTGTCTGTCAACTAAACCAGTGTTCCCAGCCTGGTCATTAGGGACCCCCAGGAAGTCCAAATTTTTGTTGTTTAGAGCTGGGAGAGAGCAAAAATGTGTGATGTCTGGCAGGGAGCTGGGAGGATGCAAAAATGTGAACTGTCTGGAGGTCCCTGAGGACCGGGTTGGGAAACACTGAAATAAAAAAAAAATAAGGTTTAAGATATTTAGAGCTGTATATCTTACTCCATAATTGTGTATATTGTTTCACAGGATTTGACACCTATTTCACTTCCCGCACCCTGGAAAACAACCGCAGGAATGTGTGGTTTGCTGAGTTCTGGGAGGAGAACTTCAACTGTAAGCTGATGAGCTCTTCCAAGAAAGAGGACACCAGTCGCAAATGCACAGGTATGGAGGATAGAGCAATTCTGGTTACAGAAGAGGAAGAGTTTGTGCAGTAGAGACAGCTTTGTAGAATTCATGAGCCTCAGTATATTGAGTCACTTTCTCTTACTTATCCATCCATCAGCAATCTATCCATTCTTCCAACTGCTTATCCTGTACGGGGTCAGAGAGGGCTTGGAGTGTAAGGTGCACAGGGAACCAAGTACCGGACACCCTTGATAGGATACATGTCTGTCTCAGGGAAGAGTTTATTATGATATAATGTTATTGCAGTGCTTATTATTTTGTCGAAAGCAACTTGCAGTTGAAGGAAGGGTTACAATTTATGGTGAAAGTGCAAAATTACTTACAGGCATATGTTGTCTTTTTGTCTTAGTGCTTCCAGAAAATCTAAGTATCTCAGATATTTTGGGATGATGTGGGTTAGCTGATCGGAAGTTTGCTAGCTTAAATCCAAGAGCTGCAAGAGTGATGTCGTGTCGGGCCCCTGAGCGAGACTCTTAACAGCCAGTCGATCCAGGGACTGTGTAAATCCAGATTTACTTAAGTTGGATTTGTGTAAGTCGAGAGCTGCCTGTACTGCCCATTTCATGTGAAACCTTCTGGGAATGTTCCCCGTTTGTTGGGATCAGAAAGTGTAGCGACGCATCACTCAGCCACAGATCGCTGAGGCGCAGGTACCTGCGGCGCTTGTGGACGGGCTAATTGGCTCTCGCTGCTGCGTAGCCTCTGGTCACACACATCAGAGGGAGCTGCACACGGCCGCCCTCATGATAATTTAATTCCCCTGGTGACGGAGACCCATGCCGATTGATGCCCGCGTTTCTTAAGTAAACGAATGGAGGAAATTAATCGCCTAAGTGCGAGGACTTAGGGTAATGTTTGCGGATGCTGTTGCCCCCCCCCCCCTTCCTCTTAATACACTTTTTCCATTTAGACCATTATCCGCTCGGCTCATTTGCAGCGCTTTCCTTTTAATGAGATGAAATGACAGCACCGATAGGATTTCATCTCTCTCCACGTTCCTCTCTGCCTCCACAGTGCTGTTCTAATCCTGCAGACGAGACGTAATGGAGGAAGTTAACAGCCAGCCCAGGCCGTGGGCAAAGCTTCTGGAAATATTTTCAGACGCCCATTCTCTGAACTCTGAAATGAGGTTATAGTGCCATTCAGTCATAGCTGTATGGGGTCCGTATCGCCCTCTTTGTCTCAATATGCTTTGTAAATGCTTTAAAATATAAAGCATCTGGTTCATTCTAGAGCTGTATTTTTGTGAGTCTTGTGTCAGAGTTTATTTCAGATGACAGGCCAGGCGTTGGTTCCCACGTCGCGTAAACAGGATTAAAGACCCAACGCATTGTGCTATATTGGTTTAGAGATACTGTGTTATTTGCTCATGCATCTGAAACCATAATTCCAAAAGCTGCCATGCAGAGAATAGTAAACAGCTAACTGCATGCAACACATGATTTCATATGTGGGAAACAGCAGGACTTATTAAAGTATTTCTGCATCCAAATGCTCAATGATCTAATTACCGACACTGATATATAGCAGTATATGGTACAATATATAATACAAATAGTATGCATTATATGTAATATATACTGTACAAAGCCCAGAACCTTTGAAACACCAATATTTTAAACAGACATAATGTGAATTGGGTGATCATGCTCCTGGAAGATAAAGGGTAAAACTAGTCAAATCTGTCACTCTCAACCCTATTCAGCATGTGCCACTCTGCCCACGTTCATCTGTTCATCAACATTACACAGTGTGTTTATCTTTGTTTTACAGGCCCATGGATCTACTGACTAGTGACTGAATCCAAGCCAGGGAGCATAATGATTGTGACAGGCCTTTTTCCTGTATGCTGCAGAGCAAGAGCCGTCTCTGCTTTTAATTTAGGAATATTCATGTCGCCGTCTGACTGGGCATCGTTTATTCCAGCTTGTATACTTGTGTTTATCTCCTTCCCGCAAGCGCTTTGCATAATAAGTAGACGTGGTTTATTGGGTGCTCTCACCTTTCTAACAAAAGCACGTCAACAAAAATAGGCCGGTGTTTTCAGGGATGGCACTCGGAAGCTCTTATGATAAGAAAAGTTTTACTATATGACATCTTCATTACCTCCCTCTCTTCGCGGAACGAATCTCCCGTTTCTGCCTCTCTTTAATTTAGCGGCACTGACTGATCGTTTGCGTTACACGCCACAAACTCACTGATGAATGAACTCCCAGACTCGTGCTGTCTGCCCACGACATGACAGGAAACACTCTGCAAGTAAAGAGAATCAGGAGACAAACTCTGTTTTCCTTTTTTCTCTGGTTAGAGGATCACAGGCACTATTTTTAAGCACAAAAGTTAAATATGTGGGCTGTAGTGTGTAACACGGCTCTGCAGTTAAATTATTTACACCTCCAGCTGTTATTCTAATTTGCCAGAGGTACTTTATATAGAAAGTAGGCCAGTTGTGCATCTAGAATAGTGCTGCTCTTTAAACCATGGACAGTGTAGCACATGAAGGCTGGATTGTGACCAAGTACATATTAAGCAAGATATTATCATTATGTCAAAAATGGAACAATATACTGTTAAGTAAGTTTACTAGATCGATTTCTAGGCGATGCAATGTGGAGAGTTGTTGGCATGAGCATTGACGTACTGTCTGGTAGATCCAGTAGAGCTTAGTATGATTCATTTCTGCCATGATCTGCTGATAGATTGCAGGGGCTGTTGTATCAAAGGGAGTTTTGGAAGGGTTTCCTGCTTCCGTTGCATTCTGGGTAATTTCGTGTATTTGCGCCCGGGCAGAGTCAGGGAGCCCCGTTAGAGGAGCTTGACATCAGCTGCAGTATTATCCGTGGATCATCCTCTGACGGTAACAAAGTAAACCTGGGCTATTTTAAACCCCATGCCAGACCTGTGCACAGGAGAATCAGTTTTCTTATGCATTCACATGAAGACTGAGCAGCTTTATCTGGGATGAATGCAGGAGTCCCGCGTGTTTCCCTGACACAGCAACGGGTATTAATGGTTTTGGTAGGAAGAATGTTTAATACTTTGCTAGGCTCACACTCAGAAGATTATATTTTTGCATTTTAAAGTTATACCAGTTAGACATGGGTTTCATCCTCCCCCATCCAATTAGGGCATCCAGGTGATGGGGGTCTAGAGTTTATTTCTGAAGCTACAGGGGCGAACGTAGGGAACAAGCTTGTATGGGGCGTCAACCCATCGCAGGGCACAATCATGCATATGCAAACTTACCCATGTTAAACATTAATCTTTGCAGGGACTCTATGGGCGAAACCCTAATCATATTCCTTATCCTGCCCTAACCTTTACCATGAATAACCAAACAATATACAGGATTTTCCCACATTTTTAGTTTTTTGATTGCTTTCACAGATTTTTATAAAATAGATTTTCCCTTGTGGGATCTGGAAAAGAGTCCTCACAAAGCATAAAGTAACAGGCTTTTATTACATTGTGGTCCCCACACTGTGATAATAAACATGATCACACCCGCTCTAATTCACCTTAGCCTGGTTTTAGCCTGCGGGGGTGCCCAGGGGTGTGGAAGAGGCAGGGATACCATGACAGATTCAGGGGACCCAGCACTTTGTAGGGGCCCCAAAATCCTCCCCACTCAGCAAAAATCATCTGAGCGACTGAACCCAAGCCGGGGGCCCAAGGTTTTCTCCTTTCTCTTTTCTCCAGGTGCCTGGGATATCTAGCTACTGCCCTGACTGTGCTACCCCTCAGCTAATACTTACATTAGCTAGTTAATTAACATTCAAATCACATACAATACGCCCACTTGACTGGCCTCATTTCCATCCCACCAGGCCAGGAGCGAATCGGCACCGACTCGTTTTACCAGCAGGATGGGAAGGTGCAGTCCGTGATCGACGCAGTGTACGCCATGGCTCACGCCCTGCACAACATGCAGAAGGACCTCTGCCCTGACCTCTCTGGCGTGTGTCCTGAGATGGAGCAAGCTGGGGGCAAGAAGCTGCTCAAGTACATCCGCAATGTCCGCTTCAATGGTGAGAGCATGTGTTAATGTCCATCAGTCCAAGTCAAAGCCAGGATGTAGCGCAGAAGGTCACGGAGCAGGGCTCAGGTTTGGAAAGGCTCGAATTCAGCCTCATGGCTGGTTGAGTAATCATACTACCACTGAGCCCCTGAGCAAGGTCCTTAACCCCAATTGCTCCAGGGAGGCTGGCTGACCCTGCTCAATGATCCTCATTTGTTTTGTTGCTTTTGAATCAAGCGTTCACTAATTATGTTAAAATGTTAACATATAATGTTGAGTCAAGACCATCTGGATTTTTTTTTTGTAGGTTGGAGGTTAAACTTGGAGGTTAATGTCGACTAGTGGCACGTGAAGTCGGCTGACCTTCATGTACCCTACCCAACCAACCTATCTGTTTCTCCAATAAACATTAATTGGAGTCCGGGTTTTGCCGATGCTCCGAAAAAGAGTGATTATGGAAACCAGCATTAATCGGTCCAAATGCAACCTAGGCCCATGACAACAGGGAAAGGATTTCTTTGCCTCAGTGTGAGAAGCCCCCACGCTTGGGAAAGCGATGACAGGTGCTTACACAGCCTGAGAATGACTGGCATCTTGGGCCTGGGCAGGAAATTCTGCACACCAGAAGGCAGTTTCCCCACATTAATGCTCCAGTGGGATGGGAGACTTGGCGTAATGACTTTGTGAAATACCTGCAGCGGAAGAAAGGTGTCGGTTGCAGATCACCGGTCTTCTTCCTTCTATTCTCTCCGCTCTCGGGTGGTTGGAGACCTTTCCGGAGGCCTGACGCGCTCCCTGTGGACTCCGTGCTGCCATGAACCCTACAGCACAACGCTACCATTCCCAGTGTGGTATTCCACTGTTTTTCACCGTATCTAATAAATTGCTGCTATTTCGTACAATAGCCCCAATTAACATGTTTGGGAGTATTAATACCTCAGTAAAAGGATGAAGAGTATGAAGCTGTCATTTTCTCTTTTGCCTTGCCAAGTCAAGAAAATTATACACTTTAGATTTGCAGTCATTTTCAGGGAATGCAGGGGCACTGTGAACTTTTATTACTAGGCACATATGAAAAAACTGTCGATTTTGACTATTCTGCCAAATATAATTCAAAAACAACTATGGAAAACTGCGAGCTACCATGTGTTAAAAATAAATTTATGCTCATTAAACTATAGTGATATGTGGTCAGAATGTACTCAGTTTCTTCATTAAGAGTGAGCTATTTCCAGTGTAATGCATGGCCTACAGAGAATTGTTTGGGGTCTTTTGCATCAGACGTTAGGTGTTTGCTTCTGTTTGTATCATTGTATCAGAGATTCCTGTTTGGTAATATGAGGTCATCGTTGTGTCATGTTTGAGTAGTCGGCCCTGAGCAGTGCTCTCACTAGGAAGATCAAGCCATTCATCATGGGATTTTAAGAAGCTGTGGTCTTGCAGCCTTGCGACTGTTTCCAAAGAGTACCAGCGTTTTCTGGCCTGCCCTACACAGCTTCTTAAGCAGTCCACTCACTGCCACATTTGTTTGGATTCCACTATGAGTGACATCACCATAGACCTTGGAGAAACATAATTTATAAAAATCAATAGGCTGAGTACAGACCCATTACAGTACATAGCAAACACCTACCATTCATATCAGATTTTTTGTTGGATGGCTGCATACCTTAATTCTTTGAATATCAATAATAAAGAGTAGAGTTCAAAGAAGCAGCAGACCCTCAACACATGACTGGTTGAGAATATTAATTCTATAAATAACGGTACCAAAGTGCCATGCTGTGCAGCACCAGGGACCGTGTGTCTTCACTTTCTGTCTTCTAAAGAACCCTTTAGCTGCGCTCATGAATAACAATGAGAAGGAAAGCCTGCAAAACATTTTGATTATGATCATCATCACGATTATGACTTTGGCATTGGTGGATTCTTTCCCCCTATATGTATGGATAAGCGAGTGTAATCTGCGCTAAACAAATAACAGCATTATTGCTAATGAATATTCATTTAGTCGTCACCTGAACTTTCAAGACTCATCAATTCTCGACCCTAACTCTTACGGCAGCACTGAGACATCCTTTATCAACCAGCAAATGGGTTTCGCCTGAACTTCCCTAACTCCTGAAGTGGCTTGTGACCTCCTTCCTGGCTTGATCAGTCATAATGGATCTTTAGCTGGCAGAATTCCACTGTGTCTTTCGATCGGGAAGGAAATTAAAGGGAAGAAACTGGTTTTGTGTCCCCCTCTTACATACCTGCATTGTTACATGGTTCCTCTACCCCAGTGCAGAACCTCATAGAATATCCTTTGTAAACAACAAGACTTCTCTCAACAGCGGTCAGCCCATCTATATCGCCTCCCTTGAACTTCATATTTTAGACCAGAATGTACTGGAGCCATATTGAATTATTTTTCTATTTATATTTGAAATATTATTTTACATATTATTACCAAATTACATGTAAAACTTGTAAATCTGTCAAGTTACTTGAACCCATCCCAGTATCTCATAATGAGTACTGTTCATTGCACCTGTAGGGTCATGGGTAACAGGAAGTAGGAAGTACAGCCTGTGGCAAGTTGGTGGAGCAAATAGTTTTTGACCATTTCAGATTTGCTGCCATACCTTAAAACATGGTATGAGATGAGAAACCAGACTTGTTTTTTTTTTTGTTGCAAAGCATGGTGATGATCTAATAATTGGAAAATCTGACAAAAGAACTACATGGAAGGCCCGCCAGCATGCTTTTAGATTACATTATGGTTCAGATATTTACATCTTATAGGAGACACATGCAAGCAATGTGTGCCATTGAATTCCAAATTCTTAAATCATTATACTATGGTGTTTGATTACATATAGAACTATTTGGACTCAACAACCTGTACTAAAATATACTGGTGACAAAATGCTGTTATACACTGTGTGAAAACCCTGCTGTGACACGTGTGTCCCTGCATCTCTCACGCAGGCAGCACAGGCTCTCCTGTGACGTTCAACAAGAACGGCGACGCCCCGGGACGCTATGACCTGTTCCAGTACCAGGCGGGCAGCAACATCTCCGGAGGTTACAGGCTCGTTGGCCAGTGGATGGACTCGCTGCAGCTCAGCGTAGGTCCACCTTTCAGTGCAGAGGGAAGGAGACGCACACCCTGGGCTATATCACACTGAGGTGTCACAATGATAGCATTTCAAATTATGGTTTATTTGCGTAAATGTACATTGGACTGCTCCTTTTTGCATGTCCCATCTTCGGTATACACAGGAAGCATGGGATCCCAGTGTAGGGTCAGCCTTTTATCTGGTCCCATTGGAGCATTTCTTGGAGGGGAGGGTCTAAGGCTGTTGCTTGTGTGCCCAATGGACACACGGCTGTTTTATCAAGGACAGAATCTGACCCAGCAACCTTCCAATCACAAGTACAGTACAAAGGCCTAACCTGAGCCACATGCCACCCCTGAGCCTAAGCTACCTGCAACATAACTAGCAGAATTGGCTAAGGAGAAGCAAGACAGTTAATTCTCAGCTTCTTTGGGCACTCTTTGATGACGGGCTCTATGACCAGAGAGCCATCTGTTTGCCGGTTCGGCTCTGAGGGCTAGTTAGGACACTTCCATTGAGAACCAGAGCTAATGAGCATTCAGTGGAGAAACAGATGTAGAGCCTCAGCAGGTTGTGTAGACATGCTTAGTGGGTCATTAAGGTCATCACGCATTCGTCTATGATGCCTCCACTATACAGATATATACAAATACAAAAGCGAAACACATTGTCATTCAGTCATTCACTTACTCAGAAAGTCTGAGTTTATTCAAACAGGTACTAGACTCATTTGGGCTGCCAATCTATGACTAATCTGTGAAAAAATGAGCTACGTGTTAATTACCTTTTCCCATATGATTGCTCATCTTTTCTGCTAATACATATTGCTATACATTATACACTTATGCATAATTAAGGCCTTTGTGCTCCCTGTGTTGGCTTGACCTTATTCTGTATTGATGACCAATCCGGGGTACATAAACCATTCTGTCCGCAGAAATATTTCATGTTTTCCGTAGAGAACTGTTTAATAATAAATGTATACCATCAGGACATGCGTATTATGTGCTAAAGTACCTCACAATCATTAATCAACACTGAAATAAGTTACAATTTAAATACGCCAATATAGTAGCTGTTAGCTACTAATAAGCATTTATTAATGAGCATGACCAGCTATGTATCACAATTTCCTTATTCTTCTGAGATATATCGTACATATGTCTTCGCATACATCTCTATTTTCTGTGTTAACACGTGCACTTCAACTATCTCATAATTCCATTTTCTACATGTTGTAAGACATATATCGCTTAATTTGGTTATGGATAAACACAGCCTTTGCTTCTGGGATTTAGGTCTGTGCCGAACTAGAGTATTTGTCTATGTCGAATACTTTAAGGCCTTCCATCTGAAACACGGCACCTATACCTAATTATGTGGATTTTTTGTAGGAGATGTTCTTTGAAAAAATCCTTCGAAACCCAGGTCTGGATTTAAAAGTTAGCTACTGGTTTCTATGAAGTGTTCCTTGGCAAGGCGGTAAATCTGACAAAGGAACGTATAAATATCTGCACATGGCATTTCTCTGGTAATAGATGTATGTACAGACATACTATGTGCAGGTTCTACAGTTGGGTATCCTAGCAACCAAGCCGAGAGCAATGAAACTGGATCCCGAAATCAATGTGACAGGATAACGGTCCACACTGTGTTGCCTAAAATGTTCATGTCATTTCTTTTAAGCAGAATTTTTTTAAGTAATTTAATCGTGAAACATTTTCTCTAAATTTTTAAAAGAGAGCAAAAGAATAATGGCATATTGGCCAGGTGTCTGATTTTTAAATGGCTGATAAGGAGCACAGAAGAGCTCACTTCTGCCCTCTAACTGCTTTCTGTAGACTTGCATGGTGTACGATGCCCTCTAAACATTGCAAGTAAATTCACAGATTACCTGAAAGCTTTCAACAACAACCATGACATATGGCGATACAGATAAATCCATGCAAAGCTCTCAGTCTACTCTGAAGATCTGTGTCAGCACCAAAGTTGCTCCAACATTCTGTTCCCACTGCAGTTCCCATACTCACCCACCCCACCACAGTCACCTTCCCTTGTATAGTCCCTCCCCCTTGGTCACCTGCCTGCTTCTGTGTGGCCAGAGATGATGCATGTGCTGAAAGCTACAGCCCAGCCTTATTATTATAAAAGAATATGTCAAAGGGTTCAATTTTGAGACATATCTGCCGAAAGGGAAAAGGATAAGAAGATTTGGTTTCTCTACATGTAAAATACTTTGTGGGGCATCGTATGCTTCATCTGGTAAAGACAATCTTTAAACGATGATAGTAGTCTCTGAATGTGAATCTCCAGTTCCGTGGACTTTCTTCAGGGTCACCCACACCCTGCCAATGACCTTATTGGAATTTTGACCCTTAAGCAGGGTCCTGTGTGGAGGGTTGACGCTAAATCGTGCCGGGCTGCACTCTCAGGGCACCTTGGTGCATGCCGGCCTTTCAGGGTCGTCTAGTTAGGCCAAGAGTTGGAGCTCAGCAGCAGCAAGATGAAGACAAAATATCAGGAGACGTTACTGTGTTCTTCACCTTTGCAGGGCCTGGAGCACAAATACACCACACAGAATTCATGGCTGGTTTGTAACTTGCTGGACCCTGATCCAGAGCATAGGTATAAGTATCTGGGAAAGACAGTAGCAGCTGTGTTCTGGATAGTGAAATAAAACAAAGATCAATTTAGAAACTCCAAGAAAATCAGTTCTCTGTAACATCTACTGATATTCATGAATCCATTTACATACTTGTGAAGCTTGCTGCAGCAAAAACAGAAAAACAATGAGTCGTCAAAAAAGGGTCTCTTTATACAAAATCATTTTAACCATCACCAATAAGTCATTTATTTTGTCGACGTCAACTGCTTGGTTTGTTGGGCTGAAGGCATGAGAGTGAAGCTTGGCTAATAACGAAAATCTGACAATTCACGCCACTATTTTGCCTGTTTAGTTTGGGCTGCATCGCAACCTGTGAGATGGCAGGCCGGGCTAATAGACTCGACGCCTTCATGTTTCGGTTCACTGGGTTTTCCTGATTTGCAGATGGATGACCTTCAGTGGCCCGGCGGAGAGTCTGAGGTGCCACTCAGCGTATGCAGCCTGCCCTGCAGGATGGGCGAGCGGAAGAAAGTGGTGAAAGGCGTCCCCTGCTGCTGGCACTGCGAGCCCTGTGACGGGTACCAGTACCAGCACGACGAAATCTCCTGCAAGCTCTGCTCCTACAACATGCGGCCCAACCCCAACAGAACCGGCTGTGAGCCCATTCCAATCATCAAACTGGAATGGCATTCCCCTTGGGCGGTTATCCCCGTCTTCCTGGCCATACTGGGTATCACAGCGACTATATTCGTCATGGCCACCTTTATCCGGTACAATGACACCCCCATAGTGCGAGCCTCGGGTCGGGAGCTGAGCTACGTGCTGTTGACGGGGATCTTCCTCTGTTACATCATCACCTTCCTCATGATCGCCATGCCTGACGTGGCCGTCTGCTCCTTCCGCCGCATTTTCCTTGGCCTGGGAATGTGCATAAGCTACGCGGCGCTGCTCACCAAGACCAACCGCATCTACCGCATCTTCGAACAGGGCAAGAAGTCAGTGGCTGCCCCCCGGCTGATCAGTCCCACCTCCCAGCTGGCTATCACATCTAGTCTCATATCTGTCCAGCTGATGGGGGTCCTCATATGGTTCGGGGTTGACCCCCCCAACATTATCATTGACTACGATGAACAGAAGACCATGAATCCCAGTCAAGCCAGGGGGGTGCTAAAGTGTGACATCACAGACCTGCAAATAATCTGCTCTCTTGGATACAGCATTTTGCTGATGGTGACGTGTACGGTGTACGCTATCAAAACACGAGGGGTTCCAGAGGACTTCAACGAAGCCAAACCCATCGGCTTCACCATGTACACCACCTGCATCGTCTGGCTTGCATTCATCCCCATATTTTTTGGCACGGCCCAGTCGGCAGAGAAGGTGAGAATCTTCCTTAATCCGTTATTTGCTTATTTGAGATACCCGGCGAATATATACGCCAGAAGTCCACTGTAACTGAATTTGGATTATTGTACCAGTGACATTACAACAACGCTGTACTTTTCACAGTACTGGAAATATATTTATTTAAAAGACAGTACAGCGTAAAATATACTTTGTGATGATTTCTTAACCCACATGCTTGTATAAATAGTTCTACTGGAAACTGATTAATATTAATATTCCACCTACGCTGTGAAACTGAAAAAAAGATGATCTTTTTACTTTAGATATTTGCTTATTGGCTAAACTAAAAAGTGATGAGGATGACTTGTTAGGGCAAATCACATATATGCTGTAGGATTTAACTTTTTTTACCCTGACTTACAAAGTGTTTGTCAGGTGTCCGAAATTTGCACTGACCCCAGTCATAGCAGAAATGCAAATAGCGCTCCAGTGGGTCGTATACAAAATGTTGCCTCGTGAGAAGGTGCTGATCAGCAGTCAGAGCTAAAAAAAGAGCATCAGCTTAAGCACGACTTGCCGGTCGGCGGCACGAAGGGCTTCCCTTGTGCCCTTGTGCTCATGAACCCAATCTTGGCTCAACGGTTGCTGGAAATTCAGGGAGAGAATGGGAAAGCCGGCAAGCAAATCTGTATTATACTGTCAGGTAGCCAGAAAGCTGGGGAAACTGCCTCCCAGAAGCTATTTTAACTGTTCTCCATGGAAGCTCCGCACAGTGCCGACAAACAGATGCTAGCATTTGCTAACAGTGACTGCAGGCTGTGCAATCCCATATAACAGCTACAAAGTGATAGGCGTGAGGCCCTTAGGGGCATGTTTTGGCAAGATGGTAACATCAGTTTTTATTGTAGCCTGTTTGGCCCCGTAAACTAAGAAGCCCTATCTCCAGTTTGCTTATAAATCCTGTGAAATGCTAGAAGGATTGGGAATAGCCAATGATTTGAACTGTGGAAAATAATCCGGTCAGTCATAAAATGCTAGGATAATCATTGCATTGTTAGATTACAATTTTTTACTGTGGTCTAACCTGAAAAAAACCCTTTAACAGGAAGCCTCCTAAAAATCTTGCAAATTCCTCAGCTATGCAATATTGGTGTAAAATTACAGTCGATCCCCATTTCAAATACCGATGGAACCAAATGCAATGCACCAAATGCGAAACACAGAAATGCAAATTTACACGGTCCGATCGCTAAAGGCTAAAACTGTGGCATGAAATGTAACATCTAAGGAGGGACCTATAGAATGGTACTTAGGCAATAAGAGGCCAGAAGAGAGGTCTTAGAAGGAAGCCACCATGCCCTTCAAAGGGCGCTATGAACAACTCTGACCTTTACAGTGACAGAATTAGACAGAGTCTCCAGCGAGTGAATTCTCTGATCTGGGAGCCAGGAAGGAGGCTGTCCGAAATCAAGCCTGCAAGAGGTTGAACAGCAAGCCAAAATTTACATAGCAAACATAAGGCTGAACAAACACCAAGAAAGTAATGACTGCACACAAAGACTTGGCATAAAAAAAAATAAAAACATAAGAAAAACCTTCTTTTCTTGCAGACGAAATTAGCTTTTATTGAAATATCTTGGTGGCACGGTAATTGTCACTGAGAGAAGGAGATCAAAGACTGAGAAAATGGCTTTTTTACCCAAACTCAAAGTGAGCACATAATGAATTTAAAGCAGTGTGGTCTTTTCCTGGGTGAAAATGGATGCACTTTATTGCTCTTTTTGCAGTTAAAAAACACAAGGCAGTTCTCCTTTAAAGATGCTTGTCTGTGTTACTGCCCCGAAGGACAGAGTTTGATCGAGCAGTAGAATCTACAATGCCATCAGGGTCATGCCACGTCTTCGGCATGCTTGTTTGTTTGAGATAATTTCACAAATAGATATGATCCAGTAAAGGCAGTCTTACATAGACAAAAAGGCAGTTTTATGAAGGCAGTTGCTCCTAAGCATTGTGTCTGATTGGCTTGAGTGTGGCCCTTTGTTCTTCACGGGAAAGTGAAATCCATCTGCCAATTTTAGGAACCCTCTTTAAAATCCGTTTCATTTTCTGCTTGACAATCTCTGCTTATATGTGGTGCTGCCCGGTGTAATGTGATATTTCATGACCTGTTTTTTGGAACCAATGTAACAGCCAGGAGTAGATCCATGTTAGACAGATAACGATTGAGACACAGTGTATTTCCAAAAGCCATCCATCGTCCAACCTCTTATCCTGGACGGGGTCCCAGGGGAGTCCAGAGCCTGGAGCAGCAACCACACAAGGCTTGGCTACCATCTTGCCTGGGGTTCCAGTCCATTACAGGGCACATACATGCACTACTGGCAATTCCAAGATGCTAGGTATCTTAAACACATGCCTTTGGACTGTGAGGGGGACCAGGATTACGCTTGGAAAACCCACACAATCCACGCCTACAGGGCGAAAGGGGGATCCAAACCCTTAATCCTGCAGGAGTGAGACAACAGTGTTTCTACTGGAGCCACTGTGCTGCCACCTATTTTGACACAATTTTATGTATATAATGAAACATGTATATAATAAAACAAAAAATCAAATACAGATAATATACAGTGCGGGGTATCTGGCTGAGCTGGAGGAGAGAGCCGTGTCGCTTACTGGAGACCGAAAATGATTTAGGGTCTCTCCCTTTTTCCAAAACACTTCACACAAGCTAATAAAACGATGGCATTTTTAGCAGAGAAGGCAAAACTACCCAGGAATACATACTGAAATATAGTCACGGACAAGAAGAACAAGAGTGGGGAAAAGTAACGCAAATGCGTAAAGTGAATCTGACGGCGGTGCAACCCACGTTCTGCTCTGACTTACTCGGAGAAACACAGCCTTGTCTGCATTTCCGTTAGGAGCTCCTCCGCGGAGGGATTCTGCACTGCCCCCTGAATGGTATGTCTTATTCCACACTGCGGGCTTCAGCAAAGTAAAGTCCTAAAAGAAACTGTTTCACTCACTCTGCCATAGAAATGGCTTGGAGGAACATGTCTATCATGGAATGTCCATCCCAGGGTTAAAAATATGTGATCTGTGAGTAAGTAATCACATGATAAGAATTGAGTATATTTTATAATTGAAAAATGAATCCTTTCAGATTTAAATTCAATGTTTTATGGGTTAGAGAAGTGGGTACATGGAGGAGCCTTATGTGACTCCCTGAATCTGCATACGGCTTAGCATCATAGATCACAGAATATCTTTAGATGGCGATATTATGAAATGTTGTTACTTCAGGAAAACACGCCTCATTGGCTGTGACTCACTGGAAAGACTCAAGGCAACTGCCACAGTTTAAAGAGATAAAGCATGTATCCCAGGAAATCACTGGACTGAACGTAATTGGGCAAAAGCTGAATTAAACGCTCAGCAGCTGAGTAGTGAATATTGGGTTGGAATGGAGGGCTTCTCCTGAAGCCAGAGGAGAAATGCCCATGGATGTTTCATGGGGCCTAAAATGTAATGCCATCAGCTCTCTGAGGTGTTCCATTGTTGCTGTCATTTTCTTCTGACCTTCTTGATGAACCATGCTGCTTGATGGCTACATCCATTTCAGCCAGTGACTGTCATCACATTAACGACTCTGAAAAATGCAAATATATGTTGATGAAATGTCATGCTTTAAAGGGGGGTTATCACCATGTTTACTGTATAAACATCTGCATCTCAAGTTTAAATATCTGAACTGGCAAATGTAGGATGGTGGCATATACAGCAATCATGCAGAATACTCCAGAACAGTATTATGATAGCATTTCAATGTAAAAACAACAATAACTCTACAGCAAGGAACGACTGGAAAATTTAAGTGATTCTCTGTATAGCTCGAACAAATATTACCGCAATTACCAGAGGAAATATAACTAGAAACGACGAAAATTACTGAAGTAATTTTGAGATGGGCCTATTCTGCTTTTTTTTGAGGAGCTGACGCATCTATTATGACTACTGGCCGATTTGGAAAGTTTTGACTGAAATGCATTGAAGTCAATGGGAGAGAACGAGGGATGAAAGACGAGTGCGGGTCAAGATGGTGGTCCCTAGGTGTTGGGTGATGAGGCCTGAAGATAAATATGAAGTTATGTTGCTGTGGCATAAACATTGGCCGAGTTGCAAAACTTTGACTAAAATGCATTGAAGTCAATGGGAGAGAACGAGGGATGAAAGATGAGTGCAGGTCAAGATGGTGGTCCCCAGGTGTTGGATGATGTGGCGTGAGGTTACATGCCAAGGTATGTTGCTGTGGCATAAACGTTGGCCGGGTGGCAAAACTTTGACTGAAATGCATTGAAGTCAATGGCTGGGAACGAGGGATGAAAGACGAGTGCGGGTCAAGATGGTGGTCCCTAGGTGTTGGGTGATGAGGCCTGAAGATAAATATGAAGTTATGTTGCTGTGGCATGAACACTGGCCGAATAAGAAAACTTTGACTGAAATGCATTGAAGTCAATGGGAGAGAACGAGGGATGAAAGACGAGTGCGGGTCAAGATGGTGG
>JABFDZ020000109.1:19746621-19762126 GCA_019775955.2 Pollimyrus isidori | reverse complement strand
TGCTATCCCTATTTTTTTTTCTTCTGGTTTTTTTTTTAAAATTTTGCCCAAATCATTTAAATTTAAACCTGGGACTTTGGTTTTTGTGACCGCCCCCCCCCCCCCCCCCCACTCACAGGATGAGTGGTTAGAAGCTAGCTTTTTGCACATTCGAATGAATTCTTTTTTTTGGGCTGGGAACCCATCCACAACCGTGTACCCCGTGTACTTATATTTACCCTCCCCCCCAAAAAAAAAAAAAACCTTAACCCTGTTTGTCCTCTTTGCGCTGTTCTAGAGTGATGAATCGCTCTCGTTTTCCCGTGTGTTTCTGGGAAAATAAAATATTTATGTCTCTGGGAGCATCGCTTTTGGATTATTTTTTTTGTGACATTAAATATTAAAGCGGTTAAATATTCATTGCCTGTAGATGAGCGTTGTGCCCGTGTCAGGGACTCGCAGGGCCGCATGCTGACGCGTGTGCTGGGGGGGCACTCCTGGTCAGGGGCCTCAGCCCTTCACGAGAGCCCTGGTTGGACAGTACCGTCAGGGTGCGCTGCTGACACAGTCTTCCTCTCTCCCCTCAGACTGTCCCACCCTACATATCGCCATCTGGCTGTCTCTCAAACCCCACCCGCCTGCCCCTCCCCTTCCTGAGCTACCCAACAGGCGGTGACATTTCCACACGAGCAGCCCAGCGTGTGTGAGCGAGCCCCCAGCGTACCGCTCTCGTCACTCATCGCTGCGAACGCAGAGCGAAAAAACATAATTAGAATTAATTTCTAATGACCTGGAACTCGTCACATGCTCTTAGATATGTACCGGGTCTCCGTAACCTGAGCTGTCCTAATGATGTCCGAGCGGACCTGCTTAGTTCTACGGGCGACTTCGGTTGTGGAGGTCGTAATGAAAGACTCGCGAACGAAGAAGAGGACTAACGTGGGAATTAAGCACAGATGCTGTTTTTTCTCACGCCTTTTCCAGAAAATCCCATCACATATTTTACTTCTTTAAAATATTCCACACACACACACTAATTATTTAATTAAAATGTTTCAAATATTTTACAGAAGTATTCCACTACATATTATTTAATCTTCAACTGGATTTTCTGCATATAATAATGTATGTGGTTTACTGTTAGTGGCTTATTGCTTTTTGCCTAAGCTGTCAGAGGAGAGTCCTCCGCAGGAAGGGGGTGGAGGGGATGTAGCATCAGTGACAGTTATTTAGGGCAAAGGAGGACGGCTGAGTAGGAAGCATGATGACAAAAACCAAACTGTAAGGAACTACCAAGCAAGAAACTGTCACTGCCTCGAATGTGGTCACCACTTCCATTCAAACGTTCAAGTGACATAGGCTGGGGAGACGTCATTCATTCAAGGTCGAAATAATCAATCGGCCAAGGCTGCTGGGAGAATGGCACAGTCGTTTGGTCTGCACACTTAATGAGAATGACCTTTTTTTTGCTTCACTGTACAGATTTTTGCTGAAGTTTCTTGAGTGGTACCAGAGTTTCTGGGACAGATAGATTCTAATTAGGCAGAAGAAGACAGCAAGCTGGATCCTGGAAACCATAATGTCACCCCATCTTTGTGATGGATTTTTAAACCCACAATACAGGAGAGAACAATCATAGCAATACAGTGTTATCACCTGTAACTTTAACAGGATTCAGAATCTTGTTTGCATTTTAGCAGAGTGCTTACTTTGGCACTGCATGAAATTATTGATGCTTTTCTTGCAGAAGTCACGTTTTATTATTATTAATTATTATTATTATTATTATTATTATTATTATGCCGTGAAGTATTTTTACTTACTATATGAGAGTATACCAGAACACATATGTTAGATTACTGGACTTCAGACTATTACAAGATTCTCATCATTTGAGGGGGGTCACTGGAGATAAATCAAGCACTATATAGGTATGAACTGTGCTGGACCTTCACCTCTTCTTGCTGGCTTAATATATTTTGTCACTATTGTGACCATGAATATTAGGTAACAACCTTCTGGGTCACTGACAGTCATTTGATTTGAGGACTGCTTTGGAGGTATAAGATGTTGAGTAAATTCCCTCGAACCCATTACCTTTAGTCTCCACTCTCCCTGTCACAGAGAGATATTCTTTATATACTGGGGCTTGGGTTCACATTCGTTAGCCCACCAGCTAAGCTGAATTAGGATTCCTGTTCTATCCACTGAACAGTTAATGCCCTCGAACACAAGGAATGTGTAACACAGGAGAACCTGCACTGAAGGTCATGTTATGTAATAAGGTGTACGGCAGAGCTGAAGACGTAGGAACAAAGGCAGACTGATGAGGCAGCGGTTTGGGCAAACCGTAAGGCCAGTAACACACATATAAGACATTTTGGTTGATGGAAATGATGGATTTTCACCAGTGAGGGAACCGGGAAGTCTGTCAGGCAGCCCTCCGCTCCAGTCCCCGCCTCCGCCCGCCTCCGCCCACTCCGACGTCATGCTGTTCTTCTCCACGCTCCGCATCTGGTTCGCGGCTTTCCCTGCCGCCCTTCAGACTGTCAGCAAATTGTGTTCAGAAGCCCATTAAGACCTTTATAGAGCTGCTTATTCAAGACACGAGCCCAGGGTCGATGGGGAGGCTAATGGCCCCCGTGATGCTCTGCGTTGGTGGGGGGGGGGGGGGGCTGGATGATCACATGAGATCCGTAATGCTGTTGGGCTGGCTTCTAAATAAACCCTTCTCAGTGATGTCAAAAAATATCCGGGTATGAATGTCAGCTCCTGTAGCCGGGCTTCTTCAGTTTCTGTAGAGGAAGTTAATCATTGGAAGGATGGGCCTGTCACAGGCATTTACTATTCCTCCTGACCAAGAGTATTCATAGAAAATTAACTATCATGCTAGTGTTTCAAAAACATCAGATCGGGATTTTCCACATGCATGTAAGAACACGCTATTTAAATTCCAAGTCTCCCTTTTTAGCTAAATGACCTTACTGGATGTAGTTTGCTGTGAAAAGCAAATGCATTGTCATTATGGGAAAATAAGTGGTAATTTGAGGCATGAGTCTATTAGTCTCAGAAAGAGGCATTGAATGCATTAGCTGCAGGTCAGAAGCTCTTTTACTCCGTTGTAGTGCTGAAGGGTTTCACAGAGCTTGCTTGACAATATATCCTGTAATAAGCGGTAATCGCTTTCATTTGCAGAGTGAATACAGAACAGCCCCAGTTACCAAATTCCAGGACATTTAAAATGCTTCCTAGTAACCGACCAAAAAAAAAACTCTCTGAAGTGTTTTAGAACTCTACCCTTGATAACCCTTTGCTTGTGCGGGTGATGTTGGGCACCTCCTCATGCATTACCAACATCCTAAGCCATAGGTCAGAAAACAAAACAAAAAAATCCCATAATTCCATGTTCATGGGAGCCACAGCTCAGTAACTAACATGTTAAGCTGCCAGAATCTTTACCCAACAACCTTTCATACATTTATAAAAATGTAAATATAAACAGAGTGCAATGATTTGCAAATCATATAAACACCCATATTTACTTTAAAGAAAGACAACATATGAGAGATTTAATTGTTTTATGACAAATATATTCTCAGTTTGAATTTAATGCCAGCAGCATGCTTCAAAGAAGTTGAGACAGGGGCAACAAAAGACACAAAACCTTGTGGTTAACTGGTAACTGTAACAGTAAGATGATTGGTAGAGGTGGAGATTTCAGGTCCAGATAGTAAAAATCCACACCAGATTTTGTTTCAGCCAACCAGTTAATGTATAAAGAGTTACAGTCACAGAGTACTCAACTGTTTAGCTGAAATAAAATCTTGGCCTGGATTTGGACCTCTGATGATTAACCATAAAAAGAACCCCCCCAGTAAGGCAGAGGTGAAGGACTGCATGGGCAATAGTGTTAGTAATGTTCCTCAATGTAATATTGCAAATAATTTTGGAATTTTCATCTATCGTACCTCATATCATTGGAGAAATTTCTGCATGCAAGGGACACTGTTAAAACCCAGTATTGGATAGCCATGATTTTTGGGTCCTCAGGCAGCACAGAGACTGGAAATCACTGCATTGGCTCAGGAACACGTCCAAGAACCAGTGTCTATGAACACAATTTGTCACTGCATCTATAACTGCAGGATGAAACTCTACCATGCCAAAAAGAAACCAGATCTAAACGTGATCCAGAATCTCCACCAACTACTCTGAGTTCATTTAAGATGAGCCGTGGTCCATGGCTTGCATTGGGTAGCTTTCACGTCTGGGAAGGCACCATTAATGCTGAACAATATATACAGATTTTGTAGCAACATATGCTGCCATCCATCCATACAACATCTCCTTCAGAGAAGGCCTTGTATATTTCAGCAAGACAATGCCAAACCACATTCTGTGTGCACTGCAACAGCATGGCACCGTATAGAAGAGTTCGGGGTCTACACGGGCCTGCCTGCAGTCCAGACCTGTCACCCATTGAAATCTTTAGGTGCATCATGACATGAAAAATATAACAAAACAGACCCTGAACTATTGAGCAGTTGAAATCCTATATCAGACAAAAACTCCAGCAACTGGTTTCCTTAGTTCCCAAATGTTTACAGGGTGTTGCTAAAAGAAGTGATGCAACACAGTGGTAAACATGTCCCTGTCCCAGCTTCTTTGTAACATGTTGCTGGCATCAAATTCGATTTGAGCATATATTTGTAATAGAACAATAACATTTCTCAGTTTCAACATTTGAGATGTCATCTTTGTTCTATTGTCAATTTAATATGGATTTATATGATTTGTAAATCATTGCATTTTATTTTATCTACATTTCACACAGCATTCCAACTTTTTCAGGAAATGGGGTGATACTCAGAATTCTTACATGCTACATTTTTCCCATCGTGTTTCGTGACTGTGCTCTTTGCATGCTGGGCTTTGTCGTGATATGAGAGGCAACCCCCCAGGAAGTCACGTCAAGGCCCCAGGATGCTCTCCCTAGGAGGGGCCCCAGAAGGCCCCAGGATGCTCTCCCTAGGAGAGGCCCTAGAAGCCCCCAGGATGCTCTCCCTAGGAGAGGCCCTAGAAGGCCCCAGGATGCTCTCCCTAGGAGAGGCCCTAGAAGGCCCCAGGATGCTCTCTGAGGAAGGCAGCCCAGAAGCAGCTAGTGCCGGGGGGTCCATTGACTTCCGCCTCCGTCAACACCGCCATTTTGGATTTTATCAGAGACCATTTAAGACCAAAACACTTATTTATTCATGTTTCTTTCCATTCCTGTCATTTTTTTCTTCATTTGAATGTGCTTTTAATAATTAACGTGCCATTATCTAGGAGAATGTATCTCTGTATACTTGCTGGTGATTTCTTTATTGGGAGTACTTGAGTGTTGGTGACTGGAAAATGCCCCCGCCTCTTTCCACCCCCGGTCCTCTGGTCCCACACAGGCACACGTCTTCCAGAAAGTCATCTCACTGTTCTCATTCTTCACACCTCTTCCCTTTCAGTCAGTTTTATTTGCGCATCACTGCTGTTCCTTTGCATTATGCTGATATTGTTACACACAAATTGACTTAACTAGGAAATGCAAATATGCTTCATTGTTTCCACATTTCAATAAATCATACCAGGACAATTATTAGCCAGCAATGCTTGTTATTATGGATGCCCACGCAAAAACCAAGATAAACGATGAAAAAACATGCCAAAAAACCATAAAAGGGTTTGAATTCCTTAAATACATACAGGTTGAAACCCATAACATAAATATATATTTAAACACCTTTTCTTTTGACAACTTCCTGCAACATTTTACATCAAACTCTCCTACACAGATCATGACCAAAAGTCAGCCCAGGATGTCAGATAGTTATTTGCATTTTGCATAGACACCTACTTGAAATCCAGTGACAGAGTCGAGCCTGTCTTGATATAAATCCTTGATTTGTATCAGGATATCAGAATATACGTTATTTCAAATGTAAATATCATTGCACAAGTATACCAACTACTCCAGTGCAAAAGATGTAATGTACGTTCTATCCATCTGTTTTCCGTAACTGCTTATCGGGCACAGAGCTGCAGTGAGCGTGCAGCCTATCCCAGGAACCACAAGGCACACGTTGTCTGATACTTCTTTGTTTGAGCAAAACAGTAATGCTTTAATGTACACCGTAAGCATTCGGACTAGCAGCATTTTCTTAGGCTTCTATGTTTCTGCTAGATAGCTATTAGCCAATGAACTGCAATCAATCCAGCATATAGCTGTACAAATGGCATGGCATAACACTGTGAATCAGGGACAATACTGCTGATGTTGGCATCTGTAAAACGTAAATTGTATGTTGCCGATAAAAGTGTTAGCTAAACAACTAAATTGCTTAAATGTACCCTTCTCCACTGCTAATTACACATTTGAAATAATGTTGCAGATTGCCCGTGCCAGCTAGCCAGAAACGCCTGCAGTGGGTGTTACTGGACATCAAATGACTCATCGTTCGCAGTTCAGGGAGGAGGTGATGTACAGGACAGTCTTCTAAAATCAGGTTCCATTCAAAGACTTACTGAGAGTGGTGGTGAGCAAGCTATCAGGAAAATTATAAGGCAGTTTCTATGTAAACCCTCTAATAATGGCACAAGTAAACAAGAAGAAGTTCTCCATTCTCCATAGCTCATTGTACTCTATAGGCAATGTCTCATTGTTGCAGTGAAATGCAGAGATATCTTACCTTTTTATGGCAGTATATGAATTTTATCAAGCTCCCTGCTGGGTCTCGGCTGAACAGATAATGATGCTGATTTTTACATGAAATACCAGTCACCCCTGACAAAAGGCAAAATAGGCAATTTTCACAAACTACCACCAATGACTGAAGAAGTTCTGTTTGCAATAATATTTAATGCCTTACTGTTGAGGACTTTGGCCTGACTTTGAGCTCTCACATTCCTGCCCCAGCTACTGTATATGCAAGTTTGTATAGAAGTTCCCCAGGTTACGATGGTGCGTATTTCGACTTTACGACAACTATGTTTATTCAATAAATTACATGAGATATTCAACACTTTATTATAAAAGAGGGTTTGTGTCAACGATTTTGTCCAACTGTAGGCTAATGTGAGTGTTCTAAGCATGTTTAAGCTAGGCTCCCTTAAACCAAACGGCTATGGTTTGTTAGGCTAGGTGTGCATTTTTGACTTACATTATTTTCGCCTTGTGATAAAGTTTTCAGATCGTAACCCCATCGTAACCGAGGAAGCATCTGTATTTTCCTTGCATTGTGTAACACAGCTATACTTTATAACATCACCAATAAGGTATTGCACCCAAATGGCATCTGAAAAACCTTTTAATTTCCGAGGCTTTGCAGAAGTGGGATTTTTTAGGTTTCTGATGGTCGATCGATACTAACGCTGTATTGGGGGCTTTCCTGTAAAGCAGGCTGCTTCTGTAGCTTTGATTTTGGGAACAGCTGCAACTGCTACAGCCTTAGGCGAGATAAAATATCAGGGCAGGGTGTGGAGGCCAGGCTGTAACAGTATCATTAGTGAACAAGTCATTTCTCCCTGACATGATCATCATTTAACAGATTAAAAATTATTCTGCTGAAGACGAGGTTAAAGTTTATGGGCATCCTCCCATTTTAAATGTTTAATTAATTTTCTGTTGCAAGCTCTGTAAATTGAAAAAGACATGCAACCTCCTAAAATGCACTTTGATTAAGTAGGGTAAAGCTTTAAAGCATATTTGTCGTAAATTGAAACCTCTAGCAGATTTCAAAAGATAAACGTTGTGTGCAGTTGCTGTAACATCAATGGAAATATGCTCCCTTTTGTATTTCTGGTGGAGCTCTTGTGATTAACTATGTCCTACCATAAGGCTGTCACATTCAGATTCTTTATTTTTTTTCCAAAACAAAAGTCCCCAGCACACCCTCTCTGTCCAGGTGCATCCATGCATTAAGTATTAACTTTAAAACAACGGAATCCTTCACTAACAGCAATGTCTATCCTCCTTATTGTAGACAGTTACAAAAAAGTAAAAATTATTAAAGCCATAATGGCATCGCCTCAAGGGATTGGGTTGCCATAGAAACAGAGGTGGGAGCAAATTAACTAAGATGAAATGCAATGCTTATAGCAATGCTGCTTTTTAAGAAGCCTGTCAACCTCACCCCCTTACGAGATAAAAGGATAATACAGCTCGGACAAGATTGCCGTACCTTTGTAAATGGTTTCAGTTTTTCTGCCCTGTTTCCATGGCAATATTGTTCATAACAACACAACGCACCATGTGGTTTCTCCTGCCTGTGTAATGGCCATATTCTTGTGAGAACTGTCTATGTTTCCACAGAGCTGGAAGCAAGGAAACATTAAAGAAAATAAAACCATTTTGATGCCTAGAAACCATGTACATCTTCTGTAAGGGCTAGTAACTGAGAATCCTGTGCCGATTTGAAACGGGTACTTGAGTGACTTTTTTTCCCTGACTTTAAACATCACGCACATCTTCTCCTCTAATTCACAGGTCCGGCTGCAAAGAAAAAGTATGTGAGCTACAACAACGTTGTGAGCTAAAGTGACTTTGTCAAAGGATTAAAGTGTTGAGGCTTTACCTCCTGCTGCTGGACAAGAAGCAGCGCAGGACCCCAGAGGGGTGTGGCCTACTCAGCTCAGACGATTGGTTAGGGTTAATTTCTTTCTCTTTTCATTTGCTGTTGTGTTTCCACATGCAGGAGGAAATGGCTGGTCATAATGTCAGCAAAGTAAAAAATTACATAATAAGGAGAAGTCAAACGTGCAGAGAAAAAAGGGTCAAATATTTCAAAGAGAAATCAGCTCAAATATAAAATGGAAAGTGAGGGTGGATGATGCAGGACAAGGTGTAGATGATGACCAGTATTACATCCATGCTGCCATCAGAGCCGTGTCCAGTGGTCGGAGTCGTGGTTGTGACACGCTGAACAGCGCCTTTCCCCACAAAGGCTGTGCTGACGTCACAGAGACGGTTCTGCTTAACTGTACTTACAAACCACAAGATTTCCAACCTCGCTGTGAAATGTACAAGGTTTTTTTCTTTTCTTATTTTACATTATTTGAGCCATTTTATTTCCATATGAACACATTATTAAAGCCATGCTCACCTGCTGGAAATAGTAATTCTATTCTTTTTAAAAATGAATATTTATGTTAGGAAATTGAGAACTATGTATGCTGCATAGTCGTGTCAGGGTAATAAAGGGTACATTAATCTTAAAATGTGTTTCCACGGACCTCAGAAAACTTTGTTTCATTCAGTGCACTCCAGTCAGCTTCACGTAGTACAGTTCTGCAAACGAAACACTCTACAGTGTTCAGCTAGCATGTGTCTACGCATGGCTGTTTAAGTTCAATGTGAAAATAAATTTTTAAGTACTCACATGGCTTTCACATCAGCCTGATAAGGGTAAACCTATTGTTTTCACTTTATTTATTGTTTCAGTTGTTACTTTAATTTCCTAGGAGTTTCTTACTGACTCATTACAATGAGAAAATGTAATATTAAGTTTATTTCTATATCAAAAATGAAAGCATGTATGTTTTCTACTGTTGTTCTAAGTATGTTCATGTTTATGTGCCTGGTCTGTGAAAGAGGTTTCAGTTTGACTGATCATGCAAGTGTATTGTGGTTTTGTCCAACCATGTGTAAACATGAAATAAAGCCATTTTGTTATATTTTATATTCCCAGCAAAAAAGAAACTTAGATGTAAAAAACTGTCAATTTGTTGGTAGGTTTGTTTTACAGAGTGTTCTTAAGTGAGAAGAATGGGGGACAAACTACTGGAACAAACAGGTCATTTATGTGTTGTATGATATCTATGATTGTGAAACTCACCAACCAGTGACAGGTAATATTAATTAGTATGACAATTCGTTATGGTATTGATTCTGTTTAGGATCTTTGGCTATGGTTTTGTTTGTTTTTGAGTCACACATTTTCAGTTCACAAAAAATGATTACATTGTAAATTTCAAAATGAAATTAAATAGCCATTCTTCCATCCATACATGCTTTACAGCCATCCATTTTGCAATACCCATTTATCTAATTTAGGCCACGATGATGTGGGGGAAAAACCTTGCTTATAGATTGTTAGGCAGGGTAACCTGGGCATGATGCCAGTCCTTCTAGCAAAGTCAAATTTCTGGTGCTTTAAGTCAAAAATAAGGAAATGATCTCTTTCATTAAACAAATTATTTAGAATATATGAGACAGAAGCCCTTCTGTAGTCATGGGCAAACACTGACAAGTATTCCTTAAGAATAACAGAATCACAAGACAGCAAAACTATACGCTCTGCAATGTGCAAAAATGCAAGTGAGTTTCAAATGCGTTTAATCTGCTTTTCAATTATTACATCATTATTGCAGTTCCCTGGCAGTATTTGATGGTAATTAAACAAAACTGAAAAAGGACTATGACCCTGAATGTCTATTACTCCTCTTATAGAGGTTTGGTGTATTTTTTGACCTCCCTTATACAGCTATGAGACCCACCTAGCTGGCATAAAACAGCCCTAAAACCCATTCTGGCCTCACATCAGGTGTTTACAGGATCTCACCTCCACCCCATCTCCATCTCTGTTTCCATGTTTGATGTCCTAATGGAGGGGATCAACAGCCTGGCCTTGACAGTCAGGTGTGATTGCCTTCAGCCGACTTCAAGCCAAAGATAGCATGCTTCTGTTTGCACAAGCATTTACATACTGCAGAAACCAAAACTGTCTGGTAAAAAAAGAATCAAAAATCAATCTAGTGAAATACATAAAAATTAATAGAAATTAATGTGTCTAAATCGGATTGACTTAACTCTAGACAAGTGCAGAATCCCTTTAAGAGGACACTTACCATTCCGATTTCAGACGCAATCCCTTAAATCTGCAAACTTATTCTGTGAGTCAGTGGCCTTCAAATCTCTAATATTAACTTGGAAAGTATTTTCGGTAAAATCATTACATTCAGAATTAGTATTGTATATCAAGTCTGCCTGAACATGGATTAGATCAGAGATCTATATGTATATTTTTCTGAATGAACTTGATATTTGCCTTGATATTTGATATTGATATTTAAAGGGATTCGGAGCATTAAGACCTATGGAACACAATGTGGTGTACATATTCATGGCTCTCCGGCGAATTGCATGAACCAGATCTTTATAATATTGTTTGTTGGTATTGACATTCGCAAATAAATCTATGTTTTTTAAATTCATGTTTAGGAAATAAGTTCCCATTGTTTGCACGACAGCACAGATCTTGGATACAGGTATGATTGCGCATAACCGTACTATCGGGCATAATTGGTGAGTAGAGGCTTATTCCAAAACGCTGCCTTATAAGTTATGTCAAGAGGAGTGGAGGGTGGATGCATCTGAAAGCGGATGGATGGGAAGAATGCGCTCCATTGCCAGCAGACATTCACAACGCGTGTGCTCATCGGATGTGACAGGGTGCCACAGTGATGTGTAAAACTCCAGCACAGACGCCAGGACACACTGCCGAGCACTGATGCATTTAAAACGGACTAAAAGCAATGCGATCGACGGAAGACCGAGTGATGAAAAACTCACGGACTATTAAACATCAAAACTGTGTAAGGAAGGAATTAGATACAAAACAAAAAGCTTCGGAAGAGTGTTATTTTTTCCACGGTGTTGTTTTATGGAAGTGTATATTTATCAGCCGAGCAATCAATTAATCAACCAATCAATCCTTGACTAGCAGCGAGCCCCTGACAATATAATTGGCTCAGCGGGGAGCAAGTGGTGGCCGCGATCGCTTCTTTGTGCTGTGTTCATTCCACGACTGCGGGGCTCATTTTCTGCCATTTGTTTTGCACAGTTAATGGTGGCGTGATAAGTGGGTGAGACAGGATGTGCTGTTTAGTGAATGGGAGGGAGAGACAGACAGAGCGAGAGAGAGAGAGAGAGAGAGAGAGAGAGAGAGAGAGAGGATGGGACTGAAAAAAGACAGACACCCATGAGTCTGTCTCAAGGGCAGAAAGCGGTTGCAATCTGGAGAGCACTTCCTTCTATTCAGCTATACTCGTTTTGTATAGAAAGCTCAGCAAAAGGCATGGGGGGGGGATTACCGTCAACTATTTGCATACTATTTGCTGAAGATAGATGATTAAGAAAAATAAAAGATTGTTTTTAATTAAGTTATAAAGTAGCACTCTTTCCAAAACGATGTTCATGAACTGTTAACGAAGTGTTAGATTTTTTTTTCTCCCCTGTCTTTCACTTCAAAGGTGCTTTGCTATTGCCATCTTGTGGCCATGAGTGAGACTCATGTGTCGAGTATGAATCACAGCCCCCACTAGGTGAGCCCTCCCGTGGGTGAATCTTTCCCTGAAGGCCAGGATCGTGAGTTGTTCTGCTGTAGACCAGCATTACGAAATTGTGTAACCATGGAGGGATATTGCACTTTTATTCACACACACACACGCGCGCACACACGGACAGCAGTGTACTCATGTCTTTGTGGGGACCATCCATTCGTTTCTATTTCTATGGGCAAAACCCTAATCCCAACGATGACAACCTTAACTCTTACCCAGCAACACAAGTAACCAAACAAATTAGTTTTTTTTTTTTTTTTTATTGCAGTCATGGATTTTTATTAAATTGAATTTCCCCTCATGGGGACAGAAAAAATGGTCCGCACAATGATAAAATAACAGTTTTTATAACAATATGGGGACATTAGGTCCCCACAATGTAATATATATATATATATATATATATATATATATATGACCTCCACGCACACTTGTTTATCTAAGGTAATTACAGTGTTTCAGATGGTGTCATGTAGGAAAAAAAGAGTGGTGTTTCTGGGCTTCGACTAACAAAAATGTATCAAATCATTCTATTCTACTCCTCCACAAACACAAGGAAAGCAATTCCTACATATTGGCAATGTGATCGTTTTTTGTCAGTGCAATTGTAAACAAAATTGACAAAAGCCTTGATTAAATATTTGACTGACTTTGCTTCTGAGTTTTTGTTACTTAACTTTCTCTTGCAATAACTCAATGACACACCAGAGTGGACTGAAGTCCGGAAATCATCCTTGTTAAGCTAAACTTCTCTACCGAAGTGTCCAGAATTAAGTAAAATTGATGGTAATGACCTAAAACTCTTAACAGCCCGAAAATTGCTCTGTCATTAGCTTGGTTAAAGCCTGCTTCAGCTAAATGGTCTGTTTTTGAGTTTAAAACGTAGCTGCATGGTAAAACAGAAACTAAATTGGCTTTACTACGAACCCAGTAATACCGAGTAATTTTTTATTCATTGAGTAATTTCTTCACTGCACTTTCAGTTCTCTCAGACATATTGCTAGTATATACAAAACTTAATGCAAATGAACCAATGGTCAAACAAATGTGAAGTTCCCTCTTACATCAAAATACAAAATGGAACGCTAGTCTTCATACAGTCCACTTTCATTTAGGCTAAGAACAATGAATAAAATATACCATTCTGCTTTAGACGGCGATGGACACCAATTCTGACTACGGCAACACTCTCTTTTTGCTAGTTTAGCTAGTTTGTGCTGTGTTCCAAGGGATACCTAATAATATCTAATTTCTCACGACAAGAGCATTCAATGGAAATGAATTTGATAAGGTTTTTTTTGTTTTGTTAAGACATGCATTACATTCGAACAACAGGCCTAATTGTAAGCAATCTTTTGTAGACATCTGCGTTAATGCAAGGCTGCAGAAAAAAACAGTTTTCATGAATGCTTTTTTCTTTTAAAGTCATAAAAACAGGATAAGCAACTTATTTTTATGTAACCTAATAAGCATCAGCCTTTATAAATACATATGATTTGGTTTAAGGTTCCATCAAGGTTGCCTCCACAATACAACTGCCTACAAACTAAAATATAAGTCTGAATACTGAGACGGTTATTAATAATATCTGATTCTGGGTTGTGCTTGACTTGGAACCCTTTCACCTTCCACTGCTGCTGAACCTTGGCCAGAGCTGGTTTGAGATAAGATGTGGGAAAAGCGTGACCTCTATTGGTCATTTAGGTGATTTGTAAAGGAATACACCAACGGTGTATATTCCCTTAAATGTTTATTTATTTAGATGCATTTGTCCTCAGCAGCGTGAAGATCATCGATGATCATCAATGCAACAACTGGGGTTAAGGGCCTTGCTTCAAGGGCATCTGCAGGCTTATTCTGCCAGTCAGTGGCCTTCAAATCTCTAATGTACTCTAATATAAAACTCATGGAAAAGTGTTTTCGGTAAGATCACTACATTCGGAATTCATATTGTATATCATGTCTGCCTTAACATGGATTAGATCAGAAATCTATATGTATATTTTTCTGAATTATATATCTAAAATATATATAACCATTGATAGTACAATCAGGGGTACAGTCCAAAGACAATGAGCCACACAAGAAGCACTGGTCCATAGGCACAATGGATTTTAAGAAACCCAGTGACTTGTCCTGTTTTAAACTTGGTGTAAATAAAAAATACTCTAAGTAAAGTAATGGCGGTGCAATTATCTCAATGTTTTGCCAAGGTGAGTCTTGTCTCTGTAGACAATAGCAAAACAAGAAAGAGCAGAAATGATCAACAACCAAAGTAGGTACTGCCTGAAGAAATACTGGGACAACATAAAGTGCGAATGGAGACACAGAGTAGCAACGATTAAGAAGCCACCTGCCGAGAAAGAACAAAACGGTAAGAGTTGCAACAACTGAGACAACAAAACAAAATGGATCCTTACGGGAGTACGAAAACCAGCACCAACGAACTAAAATTACCATAGGAGAAAGGACAAAACACGTCGAGCCAACTATTCAACACACAAAAATAGCCAAGAGCCGCGATGCAAAACTAGAACAAACATCGACTCTTGCGCAAAAATTCAAACAAAATTTAGGGACGGTTTAGTCACCTAGTGACGGAACACTTCCCTCATCCATCTTTATACTGCAGATCCAGTCCAGGGCGGTGGTGACAGCAACAGAACACTAAAAAGAGCGGAATACATAATGGTGAATGACATGCCAGTCCATATCTGACCAGGGGAGGGCAGTATTTCCATAAAAATGAATCGAAACTTTTATTGCAACAAAAATGGGTTGGTGGAAACTGTGGTTAGGTTAAGTTCTACTTTATGCCCATACTTAGCACAGTGACATACAGTGACGTGCAACATGGACATGCATTGTATTTTCCAATGCTCGCTCAGTGTAATGTCACAAAATAATATTTGTACTTTTAAGGGTACAATTACTTTTCATTGGGGCTGTACTCTCAAGGGTCTGCCAGTTGCATCCTAGTTAGAGGTTAATGTACCTTTAATTCAATGTACGGAAATGCACTCTGAGGAACATATTTGTACCATTGGGGCTATATGGGGAAGATGGTGGTGCAGAGGGCGGTGCTGTCGTTCAGCAACCAGAGAGTTGCCGGTTCAAGCCCCGCCTTCTCCTGACCCCATCAAAGTGTCCTTGAGCA
>JABFDZ020000109.1:19728268-19744004 GCA_019775955.2 Pollimyrus isidori | reverse complement strand
ATGGTGGGCCATCCCTGGACTTGATTTTTATTAAATGGCTTTTTCAAATCAATTTTTGTGGTTCTGGCAAACAGGCATAATTTTCTGGCGTGGTGCCCCCCCCCCCCCCCCCCCCCACAACAATCCTTTATGTCAACATGTGATTTTAGTTGGGGGTCCCTAGCTCCAGTCTATTTACATCTCTGGTTGCCTGGTTAAACCCTAATCTAGATTAGGCCACAAGAAGCAGTTCCTAGCGTTTAACTCAGTACACAAGTGATTTGTAATGAAGTCTTTATTAAAACTGGAATTCTAACAGTGACAGAATGTATGTGACCTATTAAATAATCACAAGACTGATTTGTAACATGCGCTCCCAGTGCAAAAGTGAGGATCATTCATTGTTATCACATCACAGCACAAACACACAAAAATACAGAAAAACAATATAAAACATTTTAAGCAGAGTCACGTTTTCAGACACACGTTGGCCCGTCTGCTCCAGGCAGGCGAATGCTAAGCAGAATTAAATAATCCGAAAGCTCATGTACCGTATTAGAACAGCAGGAGCTGCTCATGTAACCTCATACAATGTATATAACCTGCCTCTGACCACGCTGGATTTACAGTGGGATTGCATTGATCAAACATTAAAAATCGCCTAGGAGAAAATGCATTTTCTCCAGATCCATCGCTGTGTTACATACTGGTATAAAACTACTTATTCAGCATAATTCAATAATATACACAATATTTTATATAGTGCACAATACTGCTTTGTAATCCCAAGTTTGTACCAGAAAAGTGCAAAAGGTAGATGGAGGAGACAATCGACGCTGTAATGAAACAGCGGTTCATATGAAGAAAAAAGATATTGCGTCTGTTACCATAAGCATCACTAATTACACTGTATTGTTAAACAATACTTAAAAAAAATAAAACAAATTATATCATCTACTCCGTTGGGAGTATTGCAGAAGAACCCAATTATCTGGAAAGGGAGATTTAACCATTCCAGACTTTTTCTGGAATGTTCTGTCATGTTCTAAGCCACTTATTTCACAAAATATAGAAGTGTATTCTGTGGAAGATGGCTTGGTCTAAGCTGGGTGCCAGAAAGCCCAGACAGGTTGAATGGTGGTGGTCTCAGAATTGTTGGTGGGAGAAATCGGGGCATTTGAGCACGTCGTACTTCAGGTAGCCCACCCGGTCCACCTGCCGCCGTGAGTTCATCCTCCAGTAGAACCGATCCCGACAGAAGTAGATGTTTCCTGCAAGAGATTATAACACAGTTATGAGTGGCCACTGCTTTATTGCATTGTGATGCTAGTCTGTGGACAGCTCAATTGCCATTCAAAAGTTCAGCATGTTCACTGCTGCTCAAAGGCTCAAAGAGGGTGCTCAAAGCTGTGTATCCGGGTAGTACATGCATAAGTACTTGGAAAAACAAACAACATTAGAATATATGCAATTGACCGCTAACACAATAAGAAGTAAAAAAAAACATTATTCTGTTCTACAAAAGGTTACAGATATTTTATTGGATGGCTGGATGGATATCACTTCAGTGCCTAATCCTCTCCTCAGGGGGACCCCAGCCATCCCATACATATGTTAAATTTCACCACCAGCTCAGTTAATTAGCTAAATAACTTCATGAGGTATTGATTGGCCAGATATGGTATTCTAATGGTAAAGTCATCAAATCCATGAGTATATTTGATGGTCACTGCAAATACTAAATTTCAGAGGGTTTTTGAAATAGCTAAGCTAACATCCTTTGACAGATATAAACTTATTTTATACAAATGTTTTTATACAATAATTGAAATGTACTTTTCTTCAGCAACCTAAAACTTTTGCACTCTACTGTATATCCTGACTTATTAGAAGAGAAACCATTTCAAAGAAGTGTAGTGCTGAGTATCTCCTCATGGTGTCACTGTTGGATTTGCAGCATGCTCACCATTGTATAGGAAGACATCATGGGCATCAACTGGAACTCCTCCAAAAGTCAGGTCTATCAAGCGGGGGTAGCCCTTGTCGATCATCTGTGCTTTCACATCCAGTCTGGAGGTGATGGGAAAAATTCAGGTATTGACAAAACCTGCTTATTCTGTGTAAGAGACCCCACCAGAGAGCACTGCAATAGAGCCCACCAGAGAGCGAATGGGAGAATATGCCGGACTCACCTCCAGTAGTTCTCACCGCTGAACAAAAGCACCTTGCCTTTACCGCGCTGCAGAGCTCCTTCCACTCGCATTATATTGCTTGGCAGGCCCAGTTTTTCCAAGCTACGGGGGCCCAGAACATTCATCCCCGTGTACACCCAGAAACGGCGGCCTGGGAAGCAAAGGCGAGCCAGTGAGCCTGGACAGGAGGCACAGCTAGAGGCTGAGGCCAAGAACACAAAGGCTTTTCCGTAGTACCTGAGAAGACGTACAGCTTCTTGGTGAGCATGTCCTGGAAGGCGGAATCAATAGTGGGTGGCAGGGCTGGCCACGTGTCCGATATGGAATATGGGCCATTAATTTTACCATCCTTCTGGGAAGACAGCCTCCAATATTGCCTGCAAAGCCAGCATATTTGTTGTAATGAGACCAAAGGACCATTGAACTCATCTTCTTGAGTCTTGTTTTCCATCACAGTACTAGCTGATCTTACCCATTCTTGAAAATATGCAAATCTCCCTGGATTTCAGTGATGCAGTCAAACTTGTCTGCCTTGCAGGCATCCTGAGAGGGGTCGATAGGTTGTTGAGTAGGCAAGCCTGAGGTGGGAGTGGGTTTGGTTTCCATTGAGTCTTCAGTGGTGACGGGTGTGATAACTGTGGTATTAGGAGGCGAGGGGCCAGGTTTGCGTCCTGAAAGAAAGTCACAGATGCAAATTTAAGATGAAAGTCTACATATAACAGAGACTGTGACAGTTCAGCAAAGTTGAACTGCATAGAATATGGAAAACGCCTAATAAACCATGCTTCTGCAGTATTATTTACATTTGATGTATTTATCAGATGCTTTTGTCCGAAGCATCGTGCATTTTTGTAAAAGCAGGATTAGACAGTCCCTGGAGCAATAGGCCGTTAAAGACCCAACAATGGAATCCCTACCAAACTGAGACTCAAACTGGTGACCTGATTACTGGTCTTCCAGCCTGCTGAGCCATACTTTGCCCCCCAAAAATAGTTAACGCCTCTTACCATAGAGGAACTGAATGCCCTGGATGTCATCACTGTGCAGAGAGAAGTCCTTTATGTACTCGTACATTGGGAACATGAGGGCCTCTCTGATGTTGGAGTGCTCCAAACCAAGGGCGTGGCCAAACTCATGGGCCGCCACCAGGAACAGACTGTACCCTGAGACACAAAGTGTGATATGTGGTCATGCCCCGAAGGACCAATCACAGGGGAGAACGCATAGGCTGGCTCGCCAGTCGGATTTTATTTGACATGCTTCTGCATTATTCTTTGGTTCGAAAATCCATTTATTGGACTTGCACTATGCAGTATGGCAAAATTCTGATTTCTAATCCCATCAAAATGACGACATGTTGAGGTTTGGCAGCAAATCAGAAATGAGCTAAAACAGTTTTTCCTATATTTTACTTCCTACTTCCTTTTACCCATGATCCTACTTTCCTATCGGTAGAATCCTAGGTGTATCACTAGATGTGGGTATTGGGATGGATTCTGCTAACTTGACAGTTAAGTTCTATAGATAGTTTGGCAATAATATGCAGAATTTTTTTTCAGATATAAATATAAGACAAAATTACTCAGTATAGCTCCAGCCGCTGGTGTTTTCTCCCCAGGTGCCCGTGTCGCTCACCTTGGTCTGGGCAGAAGCCCCACTTTGTGTCCTTGTCGTAATTCTCTGTGGTTGCGCACCACAGTTTACCATCGCTCCGGCCATCGCTGGTGCAAGAATGGTACGTCTTCTTCAAGAAAGTGAAAGGGAAGTGGCATGGCTCCCCCTCTGCGTTTCCACCAATCACAGCCGTGTCTGTGGTGGACAGGGACTGTGAACATGCTTTTCCTCCAGATGTCAGTGTTGAAAGTTTTATGCAATGGTCTTGCCGGATAATACTCATGCTGAGTGTTAATTTGCATCTGTAACAGGCTGAAATTTGTGTCATTTCAACTCACCTCGGTTGGGGCAAAAGCCATACTTCTTGTCGATGTCGAAATTTTTAGTGGTGGCACACCAGCGGTAACCATCATCACGACCTTCGGTGGTGCAGCTATTGTACTTCTCGCCAAGGAACACAAAAGGAAACTTGCAAGGTTCCCCATCACTGTTCCCGCCAATCGTATACAGATCTGGAGAAACAAAATCACAAAGTATTAATTCTGAACCTGCAAAAGTGACTGTCAGTGGATGGCAGAACCCGCAGGAACAACACTCTGCTGAATGTTGACTTTCACTTACATTCACTGGGGCAGAAGCCGAAGAGCTTGTCTTTGTCATAATCAGCTGTAGTTGCACACCAAAGCAGGTTATCGGAGCGTCCCTCTGTTGTACAACTGGAGTATGACTTTCCCTGGAATATGAAGGGGAATTGGCACATAGCTCCTCCTGCATTGCCAAAGCGAGTCTTCACCGCTGCAGTAGAGAGAGTAATTATCGCATGGTATGTATTGTGCTTTCTCAGCATATATCCACTAGAGGAATATATATACATATATATATATACACACACACACACACACAGTGATACCTCGGTTCTCAAACTCCGGACTCCGGATCATATCCTAAAAAGTTAGAGTTCTGATGGAATTTTTACCATAAGAAAACCAATTTATTGCCAAGTACGATTTCTATGAAAACCAATTTAAACCAAGTACAATTTATATTAGGTCAGCGTTCACCGTTCGACTTCTGATATTCAGATTGAGTTCTAGGTCAAACTGGTTTGTTGAACTTTCAAGAAATTCGAGTTCTAGTGAGTTTGAGAACTGAGGTACCACTGTACATATACATACATTAATTTTCATGTATATAAATATATATATATTTTTTTTTTTCCACACATAATAAGACAGTTCTTGCATCTTTACTACTTTGTTTGCATTCTAAAAGGTTATGCAACACATAACATAAGGGTGTTAATTGCCTACTCACCAGGGCCCGTGCCCAGGGTCCAGAGCTCATCATCGTCAAAGTGGGCATCACCTTGCATACCCTCCCCAGGAGGATAGGCATGAGCCAGGAGTCCATCCTTGCCATCAAAGGGGTAGGGGTCGCCATGGTCTGCAACAAATGCACCCCAAGGATGATAATCGGGCCTCTATGCTTTTCTGGGACCCTTAACGTCTGACTGTCTGCTATAGCATGGATGAGCCTAACCTTTTTTTCCAAAGGACACCATGATATCTGCTGTCCCATCATACAGACGTGTGAAGGTCAGTGGGGTTACATCACTCCATACTTTGAAGGCACGAGCGAAGGCATCATCAATCAGAGACTCATCCATATCGGGTGAGTAGTTCAGGATCCTGCAATGCACAGTACCACCACACATTTTGTTAGCCCCGAGTCAAAACCAGTGCAACAAAGACAATCAAGTTCTTCTGCTGTCCTACCTATATGTGATGTCATTATGGTCCCATTTGAGATTTCCCTCAAAGGTCTGATAATTTCGAACATCTACAACCCCACAGCGAGGCATCTTCATGGCGTTGATGGTAGCTGCATCCAGCTGGCCCGTCTGGTCCAGGCCAAGGTTCTTCTGCAGCTGCTTCAGCGCTTTGGTTGTGGACGTCGACATTGGCATTCTGCTGCGATGCTGCACGTTCATGTAGCCAAAGCGTTCCAAGTATGTCTGCATGAAAGACGACCCATAAAGTATGCTTAAACAGATCTTCAGCAGTACAGTGCTACAAGTCATATCTAATTATATGCAAACGCTAGGATGTGGAGTGGAGATCATCCACAGAACCAATTAGGGAGGCAGAGGACAGCATATTTATAATATTTAAGTTTAAGTTAAGGAGAAGTCGGATATAAACTGGACTTGATGCTCAGCCACGCTTATCTTGGCAGAGCAGTCAGTCAATTTATGGCCAGCTGGAGTTAATTTAGATAGGCTTGGTAACGGAAAAACACGAGAAACCCAACCCTTTGCTCATGCATCGGCTCAACAAACAAAAAAGTCTTTTTTATTGGCAAGAGCATTAAACTATAAGTAGTAAAAAAAAAAAGATATTGCATTCTGTGCCAATAAACTGTCAGGCTGCTTGGTTTTGTAGTTCAAACTTTGAAGAGTTCATTTGGACAAGGACAAGTGAACATATTTGAAGTCTCTTGAATGATACCACATAACTGGGTGGCAGTGCCTCATTACAGTGTTGTTCAGCTGTCTTCAAACTTAGCATTTCAAGTTATTAGAGCCGGTGATGATGCTGAGTACTGAGTTTAGTGAGAGTTTGAGCCACTTCTCAGTTAACTTTGCCTCATGAATGACAGGAAATTCACGATGCTGAGAGATAGAGGTGAAACTATTATTATATTGGTGTTTGTATTCAACGTTTGTGTCATTAAGGGGAAATGACTTAAAGCTCCTGGTGCAGAACATATTGCAAAAATAATATTGCTTGTGGTATTACAACACACTGAGAAGGCAACTGATGTGATGAGTTGAATTTCTTTTTAATGCCCAACAATGCTAACGAGCATAAGCGATTGGATGGATGGATGGATTTTGAAATGTTTTAAGGGTTCATTTAGGAAACTAACCTGATACCATAATATATTCTCTTCTTTTATAAAGTGCATTTTTTCAAATCTATTGTTTTATAACAAGGAACTGTTTAATTCAAGATTATTGGTGATGTGCAGCAAGTGAATTGGAATGTTCAGCCTCACATGGTTGCAAAAGGCTACACAAGACAGTGCAAAACAAAACAGATGGTGTGTACAGTAACAGTACAAGAGAGTACAGAACAATGTGGATAGTGCAAAAAACAATGCAAACTGGATGGTATGTGGTCAATGGCTGATAAAGCGCAGTAACAGATGTATAAAGTTTCACAGTTTCAAGTTGTGTTCGGATGAGCTTGGCTAAGTTCCTGTGCCACAGCTGCAGGGGAGGGGACAGGTGCATGGGGGGGGGGCAACAGTATAGTAAAGGACAAAACAGCAGTGCAGTAAAAGGCAAGACAGTGCAAGAAATAAGGCAGCGCAATACAGAAATTGTAGTTACAGAAATAAAGGAAAACAAAGCAAGAAAACCACCCAGGAGAGGTGGGTAGCTAGTCATCCCTCCGGGTAGACACATTGGCAGTTAACCAGGAGATGTTTTATACAGTTTAATTTGGGACATTCCTTGCCATTAAGATTAACTTTCATGACAACAACTTACTTGAGGAGGTACACATAATTAAGTAGCATTTAATATATTAATTAAGCAGAAACAGAAGGGTTAGTTACACACTGATCCCGGTGTGTACTAACTTCGGTACTAAGTTACCGGTGCCTCTCGAGTGTGAAAATGAAATGAAATGAAGTGAAATAAACTGAGTCCATCAACATCAGAAGTGTATTCGTGAATGTCTGAAAAGCACAGGGTGCCCTAAGGAGCTATCAAGAAGATCGAAGGGGTAAGTTTTAGGGTACTCACATTAGCAAACTCCTCGTTGGTCATGTTGGTTGCGATGTCCCCAGGGAAGGTGACGAAGACGGACTTGAGGGGTTTCCCCCAGCCCAGGGAGCAAGCCCCAAGCATGAGGAGAGCGAAGAATGCAGACTTCATACTCAACGCCGATGAGCGGATCAAGAAGGTGCAATGGTCAGACCTTAAACTTCTACAGGTAAGAAGGAGAAGAGTTCTGCTTCTCTTCTGTGTCCTTCTTATCTAAGATGATGTCCCTACTGGTCTTCTGAGCTGCTGTGGCAGTATTTATGTAGTGGTGAGACTTAGTCACTTACCCCTCCCTGCTGTCAGCAGCCAGAGTGGGATGGTGTAAAAATAACATGAATATTAAAGGGGCTTTCCAAGTATGTCTTTAATTTGTTCAGGTTTGGGCCTTGGGGTTGAAGAGGGTGGGTTCTGAAGGGCAGGCACGATGGACGTTAGCTGAGTAACAGAAGACAGGAGGCACTAAACCCACACCTAGCACTTAATCCACTTCTGGAACTGAATGAAGAACAGAAACTGTTAATGGTATAATGTGAAAATTAGCCTGACATTTACTTAATCTACCATTCCACAATATCATTGAATGGAAACATGAATGTTTTGGCAAGGAAACTCTTTGACTAAAAACAGCCAGGGGACATGAATGTATGTCTGTGCATACATGCACGACTCTGATACACCTCATCACTACAGAAACAAATCAGCAATCGATCACCCTAAGCTGCATGTAGCATGAACAAGGAGTTTTGGGACATTATGAAAAAGCGCAGGGCTTGAAGGAAGCCGTCTCAGTCATAGATATGCAGAGTTACTACAGTATGTTCATACTCCCACTCTCGCCATAAGCCAGTTATAGCCACATACAACTACTGTATTATTTATAGGCTTTCCAAAAACCAAGAAAAAATTTTAATAGGTATTTCATTAATTAAAAACACCCTCTTGTATGTTGATATTGTCTTATTTAGCAGAACATTTAGCTGGCCCGCAGATGCTTTACCTAATGCTTTTGTTATTAGCAGTTGCTGCCAGAGTTAATTTATTTGTATTTTATAGATTTTAACTGTCTATACTGTCTATATCTTGTGCCATTTGGGCCATGGAGATACACAAATTCATCATGATGTAAATTTTAAAAAGGTAAGATGTCCGTATACATCTGTTGGGAAATGCGGATAAACCTTTGCAATATTCACATGCCATGACTCAAAGGACTTTGCCGGGCAGCACATAGCAATAGCAGGAAAATGATGAAACTGAATGATGACACCAGCCTCTTATGAAATATGCCAATCAATTAACTAACATCAAAACATGTGCAGGAAATAAATCTGATATACTATACATCTTACATATGGAGAATTTTTGTGATTGATTTTGTTTCAGTCAAATAACAAAAGAATTTGGCTACATTGCACAAGAGTCAAAGGCAACAGTGTTGAGTGGATTGAGTTTGGAACCATATTGCCTGAGTGTGATTTTGGGTTAGTCCCCAGTAAAAAACTTCTATTCAGTGATCTTCTAACCAAGTTTGTCTCATTCCCGTCCTCGTGGACCCCCAGATCATCCTCATTTTCGGTGTTTTGATGATTGGGTTGTTATTCTGTTATTCAAAACTGAACAAGCAAGCACATCTGCAGAGTGACAAGTCTATGCATTTTTTGCTTATTGCAATGCCTTAAATCCAATCAGGTGAATCTGAGTAACATAGTTTGAATGTTGTATTGTACTTTCTGATTAATGCAAAAAAATTCCTTGCACTTACATCGCCTTCTGCAATTATTGGCACCCCTTGTAAAGATTTGTGAAAAGGGTTAGAAAAAATCCACCTTTTCTAACTGCAGTTCTGTTCTAACTGCTTATCCTGGTGAAGGCAAACTTGGAGCATATCCCAGCCAGCTAGCATAAGATTTAAATCAACAGGTTATAGTACTGGCATTCTTGATCAATGTGTTAACAGTTCAGCACCCCAGCAGGAAAGAGCAACAAGCTGTTAAAATTAGAAAAAATATGTTTATAAAAACAATCCAAACCAATTTGCCTCACATGGTCCGCAATTCCCAGATTAACTCTTGCTTCATGGAAAAACACTTACTGAGCGGAATCGAAATCATTTCTGAAGGCCATGGCTGCCAGGGGGTGTCCCACAAACAGAGAGCATCTGACCACAGGGGCTGTTGTTGAGGAGGAAGCTTTTCATAGTTGTGCTAGGAGTGCTACGCAGGCCGGCCTCGTGTTTGCTTAGGCTACACATGCAGAACCTTTCACGGAGACCGGTGGACATTTTCCAAACCAAAAACCTAGAAACAGTTTGCTGACCCAGTATTAAACACTTCATGGTCTTTTCGCATGAAAATACAACTGACCACCTATTCCTCTGATCCAACGTCAGCCTCCCTGTCTGAGGTTAAAAACACACACCCCCAGATATATATATAGAGACTAGTCCTACACATGCACCACATTCCTACATGTAAAACAATGACCAATTACCACATGATAACATACATTTTAATTACTAAAATTATTGAACTTATTTCCTACCAAAGTAATTTTTACTATGAAGAACCTTCCGGAAGGAAGTGTTTGGCAATGATCCCAAAACATCATGTACTGTAAATATGGTCGTGCTTAAGAAACGCAAAAAGTTGTGTCAAGGCATCCAGTTGCTTAAAAAGTAAGAGCCAGATCTAAGCAGTTTAGCATCAGTTTGCAACCTTGAGAAAGACTGAGAACACCTTTGGTAAAGTCTCATTGCAAAAACTGTCTGCAGTATGTGTAAGAGTTGAGGCGTGTTATGGTTCTCTGTTACTGTGGCACACCTAATGAGTCCTTTATGTTAACTGGACAAATTCCAGGGTGTGGCTAATTGTCCGGATCATTGTTTGGATTCACTTAAAAATCCCAGAGCAGCAATGTGTCTTTATGTGGATAATCATTAGATGCTATGAGTAAATGACTTTCATTCCATGGATGGCCAACTGAACACAATGGAAATGTTTTATAAATGCCACTCATGTTTCTAGACAGTCCACTCAAGGCAAATTTTTGTAAGACAATGCATAAAATCTGAAAGTCGATACTACATGGAGAAGTGTAGCAGCGTTGATTCATCTTCAGTTTCTATGTACCCACTACAGGGCTGCAGTGAGCCTGTAGCCAAAGCTAGGAAGCGCAGTGAACAGGGGACACCCCAGTTCATCACACTCATTCACCGAACTACCTGCAGGGGAAAAGCAGAGTATCCATTTGACACCTAAACAAACACAGGGAGAACACGTAGTCACCAGCCACACACACATGTGTGCGCGCGCACACACACACATATGTTTGTATTCATCTTTATGGGGACACTCCATTCATTTCTAGGGGAAAATCCCTAACCCCATCTATGACAACCTTAACTATAAGTAAACAAACAAAATACAAAACCTGTGACATTTTTAGTTTTTTTTAGTTACCATTTTTTTAAAATTGAGTTTCCCCTTGTGCGGACCCAGAAAATGGTCCCCAGGACATCATTTTTTTTATCACATTGTGGGGACATTTGTGAGGACAGAACTAACTACTTATCCACCATACCACCCCTACAGCTTCAACAATTCTTAAAAATGTACAGATTTGGTCTGATAAAGCCATGGGTTACAGCGAACAGTGTATCTCAATAAGCTCTTCATTTCCAGTACCTTCACTTTTCAGCTTGATATGGCTTTACTGAGGAATCAATTTATCTAGACTATTGCCATGACCCGCTCCGAACAATCCTCATGTGTGCCATGCCCACCTCGTTACATCTTGTTTTCCCTGATGCTTCTCACCTGTGTTGTATTTCCGCACACCTGTTTTGTGTATTTAAGTCTGCGACAGAGCAGATTCCGGCAGACTTACCATTGACGTTGCCCCAGTGTTGGTTTGTCCTTGTTAAATAAACCCCGTTTGCTTGCATTCCCGGCTGGACTCTCCTGCTTAATCGCTCACCCTCCGACGCAAACACAAGAACTATATTCTACAATGGCAGGGGACACTAGTCTTTTAATTTTCCTAGGATAAATGACCTGTCAGAAGCTACAGGGTTCTTACCCTATGGAATTGTCTACCTGTCAGTGTAGAGGATACCAGAGAGGATGCCATAGGCCTCAGTTTTAAAATCTAGACTGAACACCTACCAGCACTCTTATTATTGCACATATTGTATTTCTTATTTTTTTTTATAGATGTATGTATATTCGTATTTCTTATATTGTATGTTTATGTCTGTCTTACTGCACTGAGCATGTGTATGACACAAGAATTTCCCTCGGGATAAATAAAGTTCTTCTTATCTTATCTTATCTTATCTTATTTGTACTTAAATCTAGTTAAAGTTGTTGTGGACACTGCAGTCTCGACATGTATAATACCTGAAGCAGGTTGGCAGGCATCCACATGACATTGGGATAGAAGGAAAGCAGAGAAATTTCATTTCAGGGCACAAAAGGAGAGAAAAAAGTGTGGAGAAACAAAAGAAAAAAAAGTCGTTTTTGCCTCAGCAAAAACAAATTTAAGCCAAAAGATACATCAGATCACGAAAGAACTACGACTATGGAATGGATCAGGTATCAGGGGCAAGTTAACTGGCAAAGCAGAGATAAGCACACTTACTGTACCTATATTATACAGACAAAAGGTTAGGAGCACCTGGCCACTACACTTACAGATTTTTTATAACATCACATTCTAAATCCATAGGCATTAATGTGGAGCTGGTCCCCCCTTTGCAGCTATAACAGCTGCCACTCTTCTGGGAAGGCTGTCCACAAGATTGTGGAGTGTGTCTGTGGGAATTTTTGCCCATTCACCTAGAAGAGAATTTGTGAGGTCAGGCACTGATGTTGGACCTGAAGGCCTGGCTCACCATCTCTGTTATAAGTCACCCCAATGGTGTCTGATGAAGTTAAGGTCAGACCTCTGTACAGGCAAGTCAAGTTCAGCCACATAAAACTCATCCAACCATATTTTTGTGGACCTTGCTTTGTACACTTGGGCTTAGTCATCCTGGAACAGAAAAGGGCCTTCCCTAAACTGAATTGTCCAAAATGCCTTGGTATGGTGAATCAATAAGATTTCCCTTCACTGGAACTAAGGGGCCCAGCCCAATCCCTGAAAAACACCCCCACACCTCAACCCCAACTCCACCAACCTTTACAGATGCCACAGTGCAGTCAGGCAGGTACTGTAATGTTCTCCTGGCATCTGCCAAACCCAGACTCATCCATCAGACTGCCTCACAAAGAATCGTGATTTGTCACTCCACAGAACACGTTTCCACTGCTCCAGAGGTCAGTGGCAGTGTGCTTTACACCCCTCCACCTGACACTCAGCATTGTGCTTGGTGATGTGAGGCTTGCATGCAGCCGTTCAGCCATGGAAGCCCATTCTATGAAGCTCCCGGCACACAGCTGCAGTTACTGAGTCATCAGAGCGCTGGCAACTTTTTACTCACTTTACACCTCAGCAAAACCCAGTCTGTTATGTTACATGGGCTGCCACCGCATAGCTGAGTTTGTTATTCCTAAACGCTTCCACTTTGCAATAGTACCACTTACAGCTGACTGTGGAATGTCTAGCAGGGAAGAAATTTTATGGACTGGCATTAAAGGTGGCATCTTATGACTTGAATTCACTGTGCTTGAATTCACTGAGCTCTTCAGAATAACACATTCTGTCACAGATGTTTATCAACCTGACTGCATGGCGAGGTGCTTGATTTCATACACCTGTGGCAATGGGTCTGAATGAAACACCTGAATGCAATGATTGTCCCAATTCTTTTGTTAAAATAATGTATATACCCTGTGGTACAGCAAGAATCAGGTGGACACAGAACCACCTGATTGCAGTCATCTGACTCACCATCCTGGAATGAACAGACAGTAAGCTAGCCCCCGTGTCACTCAATGTCTGCCTAACTTCCTTCCTTAATAAGGTACTTTTTCTGTTTCACTCTTTCAAATGAGAGAGGCTGAGGACTTCAGTGTATGTAACAAATGTCTCATGAAGGCTTTCAGTGTTATTAAGGTGGGTTTGGGCTTGTTATTAGCTAATACATTATTCTAGCATGTTCCATTATTGTTACTTGAGTAAATGAAGGCATTTTACTGAACTTTTTGGGTTTTTCTGTCAAGGGAGCATACTGTGATGTCATCATGGCATACTGGGACAAACTGGTGGAAAATGTCCCTCAGCTCATCATTAATAACATCTTGAAAAACAGGCCAAAGGACATGTCAACTTGTCATAGTGACCAGTAGTTGCTCCAGGCCATCATCCATTCTTAGCCTTATTCCCAAAGTGTGTCACTGGCATCCTGAACAAGCATAAATCCCCAGTGTCGTCTGTCGGATGCCTTACAGCCTTATCACCACATCCCAATAATATTCAATGTGTAAAAAGTGGCTTTTAACAGATGGCGGGATCATTGAACACAATGAAGTTCCTGTGTAATTAAGGCAAAGGATGCAGCGTTAGCGATAAAAAAAGGCAATCCAGGAGTAAAACATCTCACAGCTGTGTACAGTACAGGCCAGGCCCAGCACATTCCATACCGCTGCATAGGCTGTCGTCATGACTTAATTTTAGATATAGGGGACAGGTGATGTTTGGGATAGAGGATGGGATCGGGGGGGGGGCTGTGTCTGGGCATTGCCAGGCTGGGACTGCGTGGGAGCACTTAAGACAACGGTTGTGGCTGGACTGGGGCTGGGCCAATCACTGTCATGCAGCAGCCAGACTGGGAGAGACTGCCGAACCATAATCGTTCCTCAGGCTTCAGCTCTGTGGGGTGACGCCAGCAGAGCATCGCAGAGCTGTTTGTAATTAAGATGGCTCCCAAGGGCCGCCGCTGGAGGCAGACAGTCCAAGGCCGTCTCCCTTATGAGCCGCCTGTAAAAGGCGGGCTGCCACGGTCCAAGCGTTGGATACCGCAGTCATTAAACCAAGAGCCACAAGAAGCAGAGTCCAAAACAGAGGGAGGAAAATCAACAACAAAATTACTTTGGCGGAGTCCTTCTGTCTTTATGTTTGCACACTATTAGTAATTTTATGTTCTACCAGGTTTTTTTTTGTCTGGTTGAGACATTGTTGACAAACAGCAGTGCAGACCCCTGTCACTCTGCAACTGGAATTTTCTGTAATACAGTAATAATAGGAAACTGGAAAATCCCACTTCCCGAAAACTCAGAGTCAAAGCCAGTCTATGCAATTTGCTGCTCGGACTTGTTGAAGGAAGCAGTTCTCGGCATGATTGTCTACAGCTGCATGAGCCAATTAGAGGTAGTCACTTCATTGGTGGGGGTGATTCAAGAAAAACCCTGAGGCAACCAGCTCAGTCAATGGCTCCTTGGAATGCTTGAGTGTCAGCAACACAAGGAAACCAAGTCAACACATCCACTGTCATTCAGGTCACTTATGTTCTTCTGCATTACGCAAACCTCTAAATCAGTGTTTCCCAATCTGGCCCTCAGGGATCCACATCTGATCTACATTTTTGCTTCCTCCCAGGAATGTGGACTGTCTGTGGGTTCCGGAGGACCCCAAACACTGCTCTAAATGGCTAAAATGCTTTTCTTGAAAGCAGGAAGAACCTTATGAATATAAAAACCAAAATGAAGCACAAAAATAGAACAATAAACTAATAAACAGTTTCAACATCAGCAATGATTTTAATAATAACTGGTAAAGGAAGTCGTCGTGTTATATAAATCTGAAAAATGTTTTGTACGTTTTCATTGTTTTTTTTGTAATTTTCCCATTAAACACAATGGGCCTCATTCCACAACTGCTCAACAAATTCATATATACACATATACACTTTTTTTTTTTGTTTACAAAGATTCTGACATTCCCCAAAAAATGGGGAGTTCGAGGAGATGTGCCAGTAGGATTGGGGGGGATACAGTTTAGGGAAGAACAAGCACGCCCCTTTGTTAGCGGACAAAAAAGTGTGGAAAGTTTGATGGCTAAAACTGTACGTGTAGAACCTTATAGAATACAGGAGCAGAAATTAATAATCAGTGTTGGGAGTAACGCATTACAAAAGTAATATATTACAGTAACATATTACTTTTTGCTGTAACGCAGTAGT
>JABFDZ020000109.1:19713287-19723918 GCA_019775955.2 Pollimyrus isidori | reverse complement strand
AGTTCTAATACAAGAACTCGTGGCCATAGGTGGAAATTAGCGGGAGGACATTTCCAACTGGATTTAAGGAAGCACTTTTTTACGCAGCGTGTAGTTAGAGTATGGAATAGTCTTCCTGATAACATAGTGCAACCTGAATCCTTGGGTTCCTTTAAATCAGAGCTGGATAAGATTTTAACAACTCTGAGCTATTAGTTAATAAGTTCTGCCCAAGCGAGCTTGATGGGCCGAATGGCCTCCTCTCGTTTGTATAGTTCTCATGTTCTTATATCCCGTCCAGAATTGACCAACCCTGTGTATTCCTAATAATCACCTGCATCTGAAATAAAAAAATTGAAGGGTGTTTAAAGTTTGGTTCTTCTTTCTCAGTCTTTGTGGGGATTGAAACCTCATTGTTGTGTGTTTCATGCTCTATATCAGTACTCATTCTTCACTGCAAAATGGCTGTCAGCTAATAAGGCCTCCTAGTGGACAGAGGTGAGACTGCATGTTAAAAACAGATTAGGTTCTCAGACCTATTAAGATTCCCCTGGTATTCCAAATATAATAATAATTTATATAGGAACTGAGGGCATAATTAATAGTTAACTTAGTCTGGCATTCAAGCATGAAAGAAATTTGTAAAATATCATCGTACCAAAGAGTAATCGAGGGTGTAAAGAAGGAGGTTTTACTCTTGGGGCAGTGCTCCTGTGACTTAGTGAACAAATTCATCTTCAAAAAAATGTAGTACATGTGAACATGTAATGGGGACAATTAATTATGAAACTTAACAAATATTTGTATAGACCATGTATAGATTTTAGTTATTGCTATATAAAATATGGAATATAGAAATGAGTAATGTATATTGGCATTTTACTATAACTAAGGTGACTCAGTCAGCTTTGGCTGCTTAATGTTTAGTCCTGCTGGCTGACCCCTTCAGGACTGGGGGGGTTTGAATCATGTCTCTGCTATGTGTAAGTCAGGTGGGGGATTCAATCATTTATGTGGTCCTAGTGGATACAACGAGTATGCAAAGGAAACTTTATGTTTGTTTCTTCTTTCTCTCTTATTTCTTTACTGACAAACACACACACACGCTCTTATTCATATCTTTGTGGGGACTATCCATTCATTTCTATGGAGAAAACTCTAATCACAACATGACAACCTTACCCCCTACCCAGCCCTAACCTTAACCATAAATAACCAAAATACGTGACGTCTGGCATTTTTACTTTTTTGATTGCATTCACAGATATTTGTGGGGACCTGACAAATGGTCTCCACAATGTAAAAAAATGTATTTGCTGTCATAATTCGGTACATATGCATACTGCACCAAAACACCCGTACCAAATATTTTCAGTACGAATACATGTACCATTACTCTCCTAATGTACACAAATGATCATGTGCAATTTTTCTCATTTGACATAATTAGCAGTTGCTTAAGTCTTGTTGAACAAAATCAATTATATAATTTCATACTCAAAGCTAATATGTAAGTTCATCATTGTGTAGGCCACCATATGCAAGACAGTTCATCAAACTTTCAAAATGACTCAAGAACATATTTAGTGTAAATTGCAGTGATATGTCATTGTTGTATGTTTGGTTCCCATATTACATGACATTGTAACTTTTTTCGATACTGCAATCTAGGAAAAACTGTAGTAAAGATTTGAAGAAGATACCCTATACATGTGCAGGCAAGTGTTTTGTTTTGCCAATGAACATTAGATACTGTGATGTGAAACCTTGCATTGTTGAGACTGTTGTCTTTGACATGAATAAAATCAATCTGCTAAAGTTCTTTAGTAGTTCCTTCAGTCGTCTCAAAGATTTACAGAATTAACATAATTGATTACGTTGCGTTATGGAATTTATCCACTTAACCATACAGTTCTGCAGTATGTACAGTATAAACTGTTTTGAGAAATGCAAGTATAGTCAAGAGAATTTTAAGTATGTTTTATATGTGCCAAAGCAAAGTAATATTCAGGAACCAAGACGGAAGAAGCACTTCAACGAGCTCTCACAAGCTGGGGGCAGCAGCAGCAGCGGGGTTGCACCATGTCCTCTTACAGCAAGAAAGTAAGCCGCAAGTTCCTAAAAGAAAGACTGTTCACGTCACACAGCTGTAAATACTGAGCAAAACCATAACTTTTTTAAGGCCTCATTCTGATGATATTTGCCTTTGTCCACCTTTACATACTTGCGTTTATAAACAATCCTGATGCTTTTTCTGAAAGAATTATATGTAATGACTAAAAGAATAAGTTGGACAATTTGCATCAGACAAGTAACCAGACAGATTTGTGATTACCTAATCAGCCAATTGACTCCACAAGCTGAGCATGAGGGCTGGATGGCTTCTTGGGAAGGAACCCGTAGTGGGGAGAGGATGCTGTCCAGACACAGGGCGATCATAGACAATGACGTTAACCTACCTCTTTTTACTGTGGCTGGAGAGAAGAGCACATTTAGCTGCAGATTACTCAACATAAAATGCATCATTGAGCCATATGATCATACTCAAGGCACATGTGCAATGTTACCTAAATTTATCATCCACCCATCATCTATACTGCTTAATCCATCCGGGTCACTGGGAAGCTGGAGCTAATCCCAGCATCATCGGGGGAGAGGCTGGGTACACCCTGGGCAGGTCGCCAGTCCACCACAGGGCCAACACAGGCAAACAGCCACACACACTTGCAGTCATACCTTGCCCATTTAGAGTAGCAAGTTGACGTAATCTGCATGTTTTGGGACTGCCAAGAGCACCTGGAGGAAACCAGAGCACCTGGAGGAAACTCACGCATGCATGGGGAGAACATGGAGACTTCACACAGAACCCAGGGACCCAGGGACCAAACCCAGGACCTTCTTGCTGTGGTGCTAACCACTGCACCACCGTGCCGCCATCTAAATTTATCAATATCTGTTTATTCATCCGTCTCATACAATATTTACTGTACTTACCATCATGTTCACTGACATATATTACCATCTTTATATGTTACACTAATTTGTTTTGTATAGTAATTGGCCCATGTGATACTGTATATTGTTAGTTTTCATTTTTTCGTGTAGATGTGTCAGAATCTGTAATCACAAGGATTTTTCTCTGTGGTATTACAATAATTTCCGATTCTCATATTCTCTCTTCCTTGGAAGCGTGAGTAAGCTATTCTGAGAACACTGTAATAATGATAATAATAATAATGAAGAAGTGGAAGAAGAAGACGTAGAAGAAGATGAAGAATTAATTTGTGTTCTTTAATTGCAGATGGGGATGACAAGAATCAACGCAGAGTTAGAAGAAAGGTAACAAAGGGTTAAAAAACGACTTTAAAAAAAGCATATTGACGTGTGAATTGTATAATTGATATTTTCCAGCTTCATTCTCATCATTGGCTCAAGGATTTTCTCAAGAATTCTCCAATAGCTTCATTTTAAGGTTACGGTTACTTTATTGTCATCAACGGCTTTATACAAGTACAAAGTGTGAGGAGGCAACGTTTCCCCATGGCTCTGGTGCAACATCTAGTAACACTGAACATCACATACAACAGGGCAAAAAGGTGCAAACAGGCAACACAATAAAGTGCAAAGGGTGCCATCACATTACAGTACACAACAAATTACAATGAATATCCATTATATGGAACAATAAAAGGACAGAACAGTACACAACACTGCACAACAATACAACGTTTTTTAGTGGGGAGCCTTAATGACCTAAATTGCACATGGTAATTATATTATACTGCACGGTACCATTGCACTGGTTACTATATTGTACAAAGTAACCATGAAAGTGCAGGTATGAAGTATTTCAGAAGAGCTGTGATCTAAATTTAAATTTTCATCATTGACAACGTTTTTCAATTAATCTCTCATTCCAGATTAGACTGGTTTATTTTCATTATACATTTAGAATGACTGAAAGTAAGTGTGTGTGTGTGTGTGTGCGCCCGTGTGCATAGGTGCCCAGGGCTGGCTCACTTCACCTGCTCATGGGGCATTGGATACTTTTCTCACTTTTACATTGCTTTGAATAAAAATGTCAGCTAAATAAAAATATGTAAATCTATTTTCTTGCACAAGTATTTCACATGACAATTTTGCAGTTTCAACTTTGATATGATAAAAACATAAAATAGGTGTGGCTGGCAATTATAGTCAAAAAAGTTTTATTACTATTGTATGTTATAAACTCCTGGAATGTCATGTCAGGACACGGCCACTAGGTGGCAGATATTCACACATGCGTAGTCTTCAGACAAATGATATTTCAAATCAAAGCACCTATTCAATACGATTCATTTTATATTACTGCAAGATACTGTATGTAGTTTATCGCAACGTTTTGTTAACTGCTCCCTCTTGTATTACTTATATTGGGCAGAATAATTTTAAATTTGACCTTTATTTGATTATGTTTATGATTATAATGATTTATTATTAATTATGGGCGAGAGGATTATTTAGGTTGCACTGAAGGTCAGAGTTATATTCTCATATTATATTCTCAAAATGAAAAATCAGCTTCATCTTTTTTTTTTGCTGTGTTAACTGCAGTTTATGGTTCCGATCCTGAAACCAAACAGACTGTGGAAAACACTATGCATGTCTACAGCAATTTATTTCTTTAAAAATAAAGTGACAAAAATATCATTCTCTCGTCTTTATCCGTATTGTGCGTCTGTTTTATGGCTATTGTGTGCAACATCAAGGAATTTTACCCTCTTAAAAAATTACATGACATTAAATTTCTATGGAGCAATTCTTGGACAAGTCCTGGTATTTCCTCTTAAAAATGTTAAAATAGAGGAAATGTAACAATAAATGTTCATTAAAAGAAAATTTCACAATTTTACCATAAATAAAACATAAATATGCAAGAGCCGTTATGCAGATGTGCCTGTCCAATGCTGCCTGAGGCAACATTTAAGTCAATTCAGTCTGTGTACATTGTAGATAACGCCAATGAGCTTTTAAAGGACATATTGATGATGAAAGCCTGCTGCATTCTGCTGCTGCAGTGTATTAAAATGTGATGACCACGGTGTTTTGGGAAGGAGAGCTTCCTCATTCAGTAATTACCATTCCTTCCAAAAAGTCTGTGAAGTGAGCATCTAATGTGAATGGACAAGTTAAAGGCTGAAACTCAGCTCCTGGAATGCAAACCATTAACTCCACTGCAAAGACGCAGCTTTCTCTAATAGGGGGAAATGTAATGTGAGCATGTAATAGACGAACAAAAGGGAGACCTTCCAGACAGAGAGCCTGATGAGGGACCCGTGTATCGCTGTCATTTTTTCTGTAAGGAGGAGCTGTACATGACAACTGCACAAACAATACACATTTTATCGATGGCCTCATTGCATTGGGCTTGATCTGATTCATATCCAAGGTAACAGAGAGGAAGCGCAGGGTGCCTCTCCCCTTTTCAATTCTCGCCACAGCAACCACCTCAAGTGCAATGCTCAGCTGTGCAAGTCAAGTTGCCATGGCAACGGGGCCTCCGTCATTTGAAATCCTTTCTGTACAATAGAGAAGCCCGGGAATGGGGGGGGAAGCTTATTAAGAAAAATCAGGTCATTGCTAGTTTTTTTTTCTCCCTACAAATTCAAGATGTAGTAGAATATCATAAGGAGTGCGTGCGTGTATGGATGGAGGAATTACGCTTTATATATCGTATTCTTAAAATACCATTTATTCATGCATTATTATCATTTTATTTTTTCCGAATACTCATTTTGTTTTCATTTCCTCTGTTTTTATAGGATTTGCTCTGGACCATCCTCTCACCTTGTCTGTTTGCACTAAATGTATATTTATCTGGCTGTAAGTTGCAGCTGAACATAGTACATGAATGCAATGGTTATACTAAGACATCCAATCGGCTCTTTGCTTCTTCAGCTGATGTCCAGAATAACAGTTATTGAGCACCAGGTAACATCAAGACTTGTCATTGGGCTTCTCTGCCGTCAAATGTCGGTAACAGGTACATCACAGCATACCCCCTAACCTTGTCCCAATTCCTGACCATACTCCCTGACTCCCAGGCAAATCAAATGTCTCCACGGTGATGATGTCATTTATGGCCTTCAGTAGTCCCTCGCTCACTTTTTTGGCACAATAATGTGCACTACAGCAAAATAATGTGATAATGTCATGTTCATTATATGCTGAAAAATTACAATTGGCTAAAACAATGGATGTTAATGGAAAAGCCTCTAAATTTGTATAGCGATTATATTCTATTTATTTGGCTGCTAACTCTTCTTTATCTTAATCTTAATTTGTCTTGCATTTTAAGTAACATTCGTTCTGGATCAGGAGCAGCAGGTCATGGAATAACACAAGTGCGTTTTGCCGGGGGGGACGGACAGCATACCAGTGCGATTTTAGTTGTACGGAAGAATTTCTTTCCTACTTGTGTTTCCTTGTGTTTCCTTATATCACCAAAATCGGCAAACATTAGGTAATAAAACTCACCATACCACTGCTTAATTGCAAGTCTTTTACCACAGGCCAGTTGCATTAGAGCATTTCCACTTTTTTGCTTTGTGAGCTTACACAGGCCTCCGAGAGCCTAAATAGCTAAATCATACTAAAAAAATGCACTCAGTATTCTTTGCTGATACATAAAATTACAGTATGTTCACCATTTACTGTAGGACCTATATTAGCAATACAATGCCATTTTTCTGGCCTCTAGCAGTTATACCAGTAAAGAAAATTTGAGACATTCTGTCTAAAAGGGACATTAAATACTACTCTGTTTCTTGGGATGAAACAGTTAACTAGTGCATTTAAAGTAAAAGGACAGCCGAGAATTTAACTATGCCATCACCACACAAACAGTTACCAGGATGTCAGTGTTTGAGTCTTTACATGTCTACAGCAGTTATGTTTTGATCCAGCACCACCACACAAACAAACCGTAAACCCATCCAGATGCTGCCACTGCCATAAATTCCAGTTTGCCAGGCTAACAATGTTTCTGTTATTAAATTGGGTTATAGGGATGCTGCTTCAGTTCTGCGCTAAATTTTGAGGCCATATTTTTCTTGTGTTTAGCAAATATCCTCTCGTCACACCACTGGTCTTTTTTGCTGATGCAGTACAATTTGGACACCAACTATGGCCTTTTTGGACCTCTGTCCTGTGTTATCGCCCTCATATTGCTTTGAAAACTCAGAAGTGCACAGCTGACGCATACATGCTGATAATTGGCTTTCAACTCAATGTGACTCACTATCGCATCTGTGTTTGTAATTATGATTTAGCTATTTACTTTAAAGTCCCGTTTCAAGTGCTGATTCTTTTATTTTATGCATCCCTCCGTATCTTTATTTCTCATTGTCAGCAAAATATACTTTTCGTTTTTTTATTTCACCTATTGTGTTAATTCCTGGGGAACAAAGATAGACTAGGCTGTTTTCCAATAAAAAAAATCGCACGGCACACATGGTCAAAATACTATAATTTGTGTGTTTACAGTTTACAACCGCGGTAGCGCGGTTTGCGAATCTTGCGTGTATTACGCCAATATCGCAGTTTACGGCACGTTATCTGTATGCTGCATTGTATATCTTAAGCTTTTGTTTAAAAACTGTATTACATTAACTTTCCATCCGACCAATTTATGACCCGGGGGTGTGTATGACGATACTACTCACTTCTGGATTGCGTATATTTATAACGTTTATTTTCAGAATGTCGTTTGAAACAAACTTCCGTTAGTGTAACATATTAACATATAGTTAATTTTAAAATGGTTATACAAATATGTAGACTGAAATGAATACTACTAAAGTAAAACGTTGGTAAACGTCCCCTTATGAACGATAATCGATGTGTTATTTTCAACATCGTGTACACATTATAAACATTGGGCTGGCCACAAAATGGTGTGAAGACTGTTTTAGCATCGTGTGCGCAATTCGCTACACTGGTGATGCAGAACCCAATACATATACTTACAACTAAAGCAATGTGTTTGAAATACGATATTATTGTAATGTTGCGTGCATATGGAACTTACCGAAGGCGGATATTCAAAGAAAACACACACAGGCGTCATAGAATTAAGCACTACATTGCTTAAATTATAAATATTAAAATATGCTAACGCAGGTGCACAGAAATCCGCAAGATCCTGTTTAGTCTCACCATTATTTTATTTAAATTTTGCATCCGCAAAGAAACACATTTATAAGGTATAATAGCTCGGGACATAGATGCCTCTGATTTTTCTTTCATCCGATATATTCCTTCGGAGCGCCACTGAATAGGAACCGTTTCCACCAATAATTAAATCTTTTTGTGTTCATCGCTACGCTATGTCGCAGCTATTAGATAAACTCCTATGTATGTAAGTTCAGTTACGTAAGCTAAGCAAATTTAATCACATATGCAAACTGCATAAATCATCCATTTCCTAACGGCTTATTTTGGTCAGGGTCATGGCGGTTAAATAATGTAATCTATTTAAAATTATTCGCGATGCGTACACTGTAAGTAACGTGAATGACATAAGTAATGTAGAAAGTAGATTATAAGGTTTGCGCAAAATGCGTAAATCACGCACGTTTCATCGCTCTTTACGCTAGTTGCGTGAGTTATGTACGTAATATAATGTTATGTTACATACGTCACATATTTAATATTGGCATTCCATTGATGTTCCTTGTCCCCTGGGCTAGCTCCAACCTTCCACTGCATATGCATATGAAAATATTGTTTCCTTCTTTTCCTTTGAAATCTGAAGATATTGTAGGGACCACGGATCATGAAAACACACACGCAAAACCAAGGCTTAACTAAGTGTTCATCATAAAATGAAATTAAAACCGTTAAAGCTAGTTTAATTCTGCAAAAAAATTATCAATAGTCATTCTATCATTCATTTTCCAAAGAGTATGTTTCCACAGCTTGAAAACTATGATTTTTACTAAGATATAATTGCTACCACAGAGTTTTAAGGAGTGAATAAGAAGCAAAACCTAGACATTAAAACAGCATTGATGAACAGAACATTGAACATTCTACATATGCAATTACATTTTCAGCGAGAGCCAATGTTATCTAAGTAAAGGCATCACCTAGAACATGCCCTCTATGGCCACAGTGATAAGTGTATCATAAGGGAAAAGATTCCCCCACCCCAGGGGTCAAAGGTCAAGCAGGAGAAAAAGCAACCCATTCCAGAATGGTGGATATGTTCTCTAGTAACTGATAAAAAATATAACATGATAAAGGATGGTGTATCACATTCACATCATACTCTGTAGGCTTCCACTGGCTTTGTTGCTTGCGCCTTTTGACACACAAATAGGGCTGGAGGGTCTCAGCACTGAACAGATCTAGCTGAAGGCCGCATTCCAAACACAGCGTATACAGGATGATGCCCCCCACTGGGCCAACATTTCTCACTAGCGACGTCTCTCCCCTAGGATGACATCACATTCCCGGCAGCTCCTTTGCCGGAGTGCCTGCCGGGCCCAGTGCCCAAGCTCAGCAAAAAATTTCCCCAAATCAGAGAGGATTTCTCCTGCCTCTTAACCTGCTCAGAACAGAACAGGCTTACAATATGTCTGCAGCTAGCTTATGTACAAACAGCAGTTTCATTATAATGATGATGTTTCCTGTGTTTTGAAATATGCAATGCATAGTATAAGGTGCTTTCCCACCAAAGTTCACAAAACTAGTTCCAGATTTTGATCTTCTGAGCCATTTTGACGGGGAACTCTTGTAGTTCCTGGTTACTTTTGTGTGTTCCTTTTCCACTGAACACTCTGACCATTATACTAAATAAGCAAAGGACACACAAAAAGCTCAAAGGTTAAATTTCACCTATAATTTCACACAATGGAGGATGAACAAGTCATATTTGTTAGTTATTGCTAGGATCAATAATCTGAAATCAGTCCGAAAATATAGGAAAAATCAGTTCAAGACAGGACACAGCATTTTATTTCTGTTTTATTTACATGGCCCACACCATGTTCATGATTCATTATTAAATCTGGCCAGCATATCAATTTTTAGTTTTCTTCTGGATAAAAATAATTATTAATAAGCTTTAATAAAAGGCTAATTTAACTGCTGGCAGCAGAATTAATAGACAAAAATATATTGGTTATCAATCTAATTTTTTGATGCAGATATTTGGAGACACAAGCAACAAGATGTATTTATTAATGCATTTAATGTAATTGACATACAAAAATAATCTGCTTCATTTTTGCTTCACTACTTCTATCACAGTATCCTTGTACTTCCACAAAACCTACAGGGGCGGTGCTTGTGGTCAACCAATCAGCAACATTTATTGCTACAGTGTATAAGCCCTACTCAGTAGATTCTGGTTAAGCGAAAAAATACCTACTCCAAGGTTAGGGAACTACCTCAGAAGAACTACAATCGAGTACCTGCAGTGGGAATGCGATAGAAGTTCTCGGTTCCTCAAAAGGGTTTCTGATTCTTGAAAAAAGTTCCTGTGGGGGGAAAACACCTATATACTATATCAGAAGCATATACGGGGTGGGGCCTATCTAAAAGCTGATTGGCCCCTCCCCTGTCTCTCATAGAGTCAAAACATACCAGTGCTAATGATATATATA
>JABFDZ020000109.1:19655408-19678574 GCA_019775955.2 Pollimyrus isidori | reverse complement strand
CCCCCCCCCCCCCCCCCCCCCCCCCCCCCCCCCCCCCCCCCCCCCCCCCCCCCCCCCCCCCCCCCCCCCCACAAAACGACAGCGACTCTGCCTCGCTAGGTGACGCCGCCGCTGTCGCGCGAATACAGCTTGATGGAACGCTTGCCGTCAGCCGTTATGACAGCGAAGGCTCCACACTCGTCATTTTGGGCCACATGCAGTTACCTGAAAACACCTTCTGCTATGCTACCTGGGCCCTGGAGTTAAAGGGCTAGCAGTAATCCGGTATGAAACAAAACTGGGGGAAAACGCTAATCCGCTCCGTTAGCTACACGTGGGGGAAAAAGCAGATCTGACACAGAAGCAGGGATAATTTTGTGTGAAATGATTTTACCGGCTTTTCGTGTCTATCTGTAAGTTAACAAGACAGACAACCTTCATTAATTTAACGTCATGTGAAACTAAGCACATTCAACTGTTCCAACCGCACCTTGTAAATTAGATTCAATGGGAAAGGTATGCGAATGTCAGAGTGTCTGTATGAAAATGAGCACACACACACACACTCCATGAGACTGAGCCGCACTTTCCTTCTCATGTGTCAGGACAGCTGTGGCAGAAGCCGCCACGGAGAGCTAATTTCATGTGGCAACACACGTCTGACCTTGAAGAGCGGACAGCAGAAGGTGGGCAGCGATGTGCGTCGAGAGCTCGGTCAGCCTTGATCTTCTCCCACCGAGAGACAGCGCTCGCAAGAGTTCGCCTGCTCCTTTTCGAAACCAGGCTACAGCAAGGAAGTGCAAGGGAACAATTCCCAGGGATGCCGCTTGACAAAAAACCTGCCAACGCCAAGGTCCTTCAAAGCAACTTCACATATATCGGCAGGAATTATAACTCCAACATTTTTTTGTTAGGTTTTGTCAGATATATAATCATTAAAATCACATCCAGCTGGTCAAGTGGTCTACATTACATCACAGTCATAAGCTAGCTGAAGAGTCAAATTCTTATGATACAGCTTGAGAAACTTTTTTTTTTCTTAAGTAACCCACTAAAAATAGGGCTTAATGAATTAAAATTTTTATTCAAACACCCCGGAAATTAAGAAACTTGATTTCAGACGGAAATTCAAGACATCAAACCCAGCACAACGGCAAGGAAGGGCTCATGTCTGTCTCTAAAACCACTTCTGGACACTCTAAATACCATAGTCCTTTGACAAAGTCATATCAGAACACATTTGTCCATCACATTACTGGAAATACCAGTGTGTCGTACCTACACGAACCTGTCACTATAAGGTTTTCAAAATGCATATTTAAGTAAGTAATTTCTCCTCTAACCGTAGCAACTAGCCTTTTATTTCAAGCAGCCTTGTACTCCACCCCCAAACAAAGGGTCGAAATAGACAGCCTCCCTCCCCCCTGCACTATGAATACCTGTCTGCTATCTTTCTGCCGTCCCAGCAGGAGGTCAAATCGACGTGACTAAATTGCTTGGGGGGGTATCAAGGCTGACAGCCTGGACAGCATGCACAGCAGGCTTTGCGTCAGCTATGCTGTTCCTTCTCCTTGACCAAGTAGCGACAGGTCGGATGGACCCTTTTCCTCCTGCCATTCTTTCGTTGTACCAAATCATAGCTCAAGCAGCACAAGGTAATTTGCCAGTATGGTGACGTCACCCCCCCACTCCAAAACAGCAAGAGACCACTTGGTTTGCTAAGCTAATACTCTTATTGAGACGCCTGTGCAGATGTGTTAGCAGGGTTGCAAAAGGGCGGAAAATTTCTGTTAAATTTCAGGAAACTTTCCATTCCGTGGGAAGTTGAGATGGGGAATTTTGGAAATTTGTGTTGGAAACTTTCCATGGGAATTAATGGGAATAAACATAATTAACTGGAGATTTATACAATGCTAATTTATACAAACTATATCATAAAAAATAAGCAGAAAACATTTCTAATATAAAATAAATAGATTTTAAAAAATCACAGTTCAGACTTTAATTTGCAAGTAGAAATTTAACCAATTCTTTCACTGAACAACAAAAAAAAAAGATCCCCCCCCCCAACTACATTTAAGTTCTCTCTTATAGGCTAACCGGCATTTTTGCAAATTTCCAGTTTGTCCCATTAATTCTCACATATTCCCAAGGAAAGTTTCCAACTCAGAAAATTCCTAGAATCATGCAACCCAAGTTGGCAGCCCTAAGACTGAACTTACATCTCGTACATCAGCGGCTTTTCAGGTGTGTTTCCCAAAGGCAGGTTTCCCCTCAAACATCCCTTAATGATGAATTACAGAAGAGCATACAAACAGAGGCCTTCCGGGCATTCTGTATCAGTGGACACGGACACGGGCCCGGAGATCGCGTGGCATGCCGTGGCGATCAGACAGACACCCTTTTCACAGCCTTCGAATCATGCAGTAAATGGGGGGAACAAATGGCACTCTGTTTCCACATCTTTCAATAACAGGCGGTATTGTCACGGAAAAAACAAGAAGTTACATCATACAGTCAGTGATTTATGAAAATGCATGGAAGCATGATCATGAAGTAGCCCTTTCACAGATAGCTAGGATTCTCACATTCACTCTTAAAACAAAAAATACAAGATGCCACCCCTGGGTCCAAGTGGGGTGGCAGGGGTGGAGGTTCCAGACAACAAAATTTGCCAAGCAGGAGAAAAAAAAAGACAAAGCATTTTATTTTTCAATACAGCACAACCCCGAAATTTACATAAGTGGCAACTGTACCAATAGAGTCCATGAAGACATGGAAATCATGGACGTGCGCATCTAGTTTGATGGCTATGAGATTTGTTTTCCTCACATTCACAACTGGAAAGAGGCAGAGGGCTAAAAGACCATGGGGGGGGACAAGTGCCCCAAGACACAGGGTATTTCCCATCCTCTCATTTGTGTGATCAGCCTGAGGGAGAAACGTAAGGTACACAGCCTTAGCGGACATGAACTTTAGTGATGGAGGAGCAAGTAGGCAGCCTGGGAAATTAAGGACGGGAAGAGAACGGCAAGGAAGAACATCGTTTGACCCCAAAATTCACCAGAAATCCAAACCATTCCAGAATCAAATTACGCACATAGGCCAACACACTTAAGGCAGTCGAGTAACTTGTCACTGTGTCCCGGAAAAAGCTAATGAGGTTGCAACGTGGCCGAGGCGAGTGTCATGTCATCCCATTAGCAGGACACGATTGCGTGTGAAAAGCTTGTAACGTCGCTCCTGTCGCAGGCCGTCCCAACGGCCATTGAGAGGCAGCCGTAACGAAGGCACTTTACACCAGCTAAACGTTAACCCCGATAATAGCCGAGAGCCTTTGTTAACATATCGACTGGTTAACAGACACGTGATGGTTTTGTGAGGTACCATTAGGCTGCGAGGCACATACAGCGACACTTTGGGCATAAAAACCCAGCTTGGCACATTGCCGATTTGTTCAGTGTGAGTGATAAGAGGTCAGCTGGGGGCGGCGGTCAGTAAGCAACATCCTCCTCCACTCTCATCCTGTCAGTTGTGCTTAAAAGATAAAGGAGGATAGAGAGAAGAGCCTCTCGAGCAAAAAAAAAAAGGCAGCAGCATATCTCCAACAGCAGCTCGGAAACATGATTAAACATCAACACCCATCGCTTAATGCATGAGGAAGGGATACTTTTAGGTACATTGATACACAACTTCAGTGTTAGATGGGCCATTTGTTGACTATCTTTACAGGGACCGAAAGCAATCCCACACAGCAGTTAACAGTGGATCATTGTTACTGTCAGAGTTAAAGATATATGTAACCTTGGAAATGAGATTACAGGAGTTAAAAACAATAACTTGTTTGGTACATGTGATTTGTATTAAAGGTTACAGACAAGACAATACCGCTTTCCGAGGCTTCCTAGCACACACTCTTCAGGGACTGAACACACAGGGCTTTGTGTGTTACAAGCAATGGAACCTTTGTGCTATGACTCCAAGACCTGAGGTATTGTGTCCACTGGCATGGTGTTGAGTTACAAACATGGCCAGTAGAGTATTGCTATTCCCGGACGCAGAAGGACAGCAAACAATGCGGGAGACTTGAGTTACTGGGTCCCATAAAACAAAAAAAAAGCACCACTGAGCCACACACACACACACACACACACACCTTTCCCCCACTAAATACAATGATCCAATAGCAGGAAGGAAGGGTGGGTGAGTTATGACCTGTCACTACCGGCACAATTGTGAACGGCGAATGCCTTTAACTCTTGAGGGCTTTTGCCCCACAGAGAGCCAATTTAAGCGCAACAAGCAACTGTTATGGGTTTATGAAATCCTAACTCGCGGACACCGGAAAAATGGGTCACCCACTTGAAGGGGGGGGGGGGCTCATAGTTCGTCAAACGCAACAAATCCTCAGAATAAGGAGGTCGATTTAAGAGAAACTGAGAATAGCAGTGAGAACAAAAAAAAAAAAAAAAAGAGCCCTTCAACCCTTCATACAGGAAAAATATAATGAATGAAATGAAATGACATTTACACTAGTATAGGTAGATTGGAACACTTATTTTCATACAGCCCATACTGGTCTTTGACAGCCAGACAGGTAGACTAAAAGGACAAAAGTATTGGGACACCATTACAGCTACAGGAACTTATAACATCACATTCTAAATCCATAGGCATTAATGTGGAGCTGGTCCCCCTTTGCAGCTATAACAACTGCCACTCTTCTGGGGAGGCTGTCCACAAGATGTGGAGTATGAGAATTTTTGCCCTTCTATTCAGACGAGCATCAGTGAGATGTTCGACGTAAGGCCTGGCTCACAATCTTTGTTCCAGTTCATCCAAAAGGTGCTTGATGGGGTTTAGGTCAGGGGTCTGTGCAGGCATTGTCAGGTTCTCAACATCAAACTCTCCCAACCATGTCTTTATGAACCCTGCTTTGTGTCTTGGGACACAGTCATGCCAGAACAGAGAAAGTCCTTCCCCAAACTGTTCCCACCAAGTTGGAAGCATAGAATTGTCCAAGTTGTCTTGATATGCATACCAAGAAAATTTCTATGCCATAAAAATTTCTGCTGGTGCAATGGCCAGGTTTCCCAATAACTTTGGTACCCCCAGCTTCACACTCCAGCGTTTTGTATACACTGTATGAACCAATCGCAGAAGCAGCTGTTTATTCAGCACCTGTTAAAACATTTCAGCGGGTTTTGGGCTTCGGTGAAGGACTCAACGGATGTGTGACTATTCTGCCAAGGATGGGACTCGACCAGGCAACATTACGGTCACAGCCAAGCCAAGCCCCCCCCCCCCCTCCCCATGTAAAGTAGCGTGTGTATTTCAGGGAGGGTGGGGTGCAGTTAACAAGAACCCGGCTTGAAGAGGCAACAGCCCTTAGTGTCTCCGCATTGCCCTCTGGACATCGGGCCGGGCTTGGAGTGGGCTACCTCCCCACTGGAATGCGAGGGGGGAGAGCAGCATTTATTTAATTAGGTGCCGTTATCCTGGAAATCGGTATGTGTGGGGGGGGCATGGGGCGGCTTTGTGTCCAAGCACACAAGCTTATCAGGGAGGACCAGACAGCCGGGGAAGGAAACGAGGGCTGTCAGGGAGAGATAAGGCCAGGATACAAGCCCTTCCTGCTCAGAGGCAGCCCAAAGGAGGCCCTGTGGAAATCAACTGTTCCAATAGCCAACACTTTTTTTTTTTGGTTCGATAGAGCAGTTAGGAAGGCGACCCCAAAGCAAAGTACCACAGAAAAGCGACCTCAAAATTATGCACCAGTAATTTTTTTTTTTTTAAAAAAAAAAAAAAGGATCATAACAAGAGCAGCAGTTTAAACTTCATCTGGAGTGATGGCGCTGTAATTCAGGTTCCAGAGATTCTCGCACATTTCATTCCACAGCCACAGAGTTGATTGTCGTATTTTCTATTCCCGGTTAATCGGCATGAGTCTGGCAGAGTGATGCTCCCAGACACACATCACGCAGCAGCAGACCGCTTGGGTTCATTTAGCCACAGCACACCCTTCCCAACCCCAATTGTGTAAATCTCAGTTAAAGCAGCTGTCCTTGTAAAACATGCGTCTGAAACTATGACTTTTTAAGAGTCATTTCACTAAAAGGAATGAAAAATTAGGAAACAATGGCTGGCCCTCCTGGTTCTGTTGGCCCATGCTTAAGGGGCCAAATCAGCACAGTGAGTGGGGGGGGGGACGACAATCTAAGCTCGTCCGGCTGTAGTGGCATCGTGAGCCCGGATTTCCCCATATCCTCGGATAGCGCCATCCCAGATCCCAGTGCACAGCCAACCAGCCACTCTGCTGTCTGCAGCTGCAGGAATGAACCTGGTTTTAAACGGGTTCGACGTCTCAGTCTACATTTGCGAAGCCTCTGTTTACAGTACAGATGATACTGTATAGGCTTTTTATACAGTAAAAGCCTTTTAAAAATTGATTCCCTTAAGTCTGTAAATATTTACACTTCTGTAAGAATGGTAGACAAAATTACTCCGCCCCAAAATTCCTCAGTACCGTTTCAGAGACAAATAAGTTTAAGGTAAGGACGTATATAACTTGTCTACTGTTTGAACAACCAAAAAGTGGGTTTAACACTAACAGGAATGTCCAAACCTGGCCAACATCCACTGTCAGGTTGTGCAGAAGAACACACACACACACTTACATTTCCTGAATTAAAAATGGTCAAAACATCATGATACATCATGACACCACAAAATTTTGTAGCTGCTGGTACAGCTGTGGGCCTCTGCTGTTCCAGAGGGGCTCCAGCTGACATCCCCCCATCCATCCAGGAGATTGATGGATGGACAGTGTTACGTCCATGGGCCTTGCAATCCTCACAGGAAAACTGCTCCATACAAAGGCTGACAATCTGCATACTAATGGATTCTAATATACACCTCTCAGAGCAGAAGTACCAGCTACGGACGTGTGATTTAATCAAATATAAACACATTATTACAAGCAGTAGGGACTTGGTGAAATGCAAGCACTCCAGACATCAAGCTCATACACAATCAAGGGACCCCTTCCTGCATATTAATTGAAACAATTCACACTTCATTGACAAAGTCATTAGCTCTTTACGGACCAAAACACAAACAATTAGCAGCCAAAGCCCCTTTCCAAGCAGCTATGCCACTTCACTAACCAAAGCCACAGAAAACCCCAAGAATAACAGGCTTGTTGACATCCTGTCGGGTTATGGGACGAGCTGACCAATTAATATGGTGTTAAATGGTATATCAAAGAACAAATGGGAGAAAAAAAAGACACACACACACACACACACACACACACACACCATAAGGGTATGTTTGCTACCTTCAGCTGAGTGACTTCCCAGTGTTCCCAGAGACACTAATAAGGCCCACTGTTGGGAGACCTCTGTTGTGAGTTCATACATGGAGTGTGGTGGCCTTCAACTCCTACACACTTATCTGCGGGGAACAGTAGTCTCTGGGATGGTGCCCCTCATATCAGTGAGCCTCTCTCGACCAGACATTCCTCCCCGGTAAATGGAAGGGGAGAGACACAGTGTCATACACACACACTCACATACACAGTGCTTGCAATTTATGTAGTCGCTCAAATGTGTTCATACAGTCCCCATCCCCTGGGTAACCAACATGGTAATTACACCTGACAGTCTAATACACCCAGGCAATATTGCATGACTTGGGATCTGAAGTGATCCCAGGCATACAAAGAATATTAATTACGGTTTCACAGAAATGCTATGTATTTTACCGAAAACCCACATATTCTACGTACTTTTAGTGCAGCGGTATCTTAAGTCACCTGTATTTAGTGAAAGTTCAATCTTTTTGTTTGTTTTTTTTTTTTATTATTATTGTTTGGTAGTAGCCGTGTTTCAGTTAGGTGCAATAAGTCAAAACCCTGCTGCGCTGTTGTTTTAAAAATTACGGTGCCAGGAGAAGGTCTGTCAGTTGGCATTACGGTTTTGGCGTCTCAGGCAGACCTCCAGCAGTGCCGTCCGCGCCACTAGAGCACACTCACTTCCCTGACTCTTCCGCGTTTGGATTAAAAGCCAGTTCTGCTTGTGCCTCAAGATTCCTGGGTAATCCCACTGATCCCGGCGCTCGCGATTAAGGCGCCATGATCCAAGAGGCGAGAAGGCGCCTCTGAAGAACGCCTGCGCTCCGCCTGTCAGGTTCCACAGCTTTGCGACGCAGCTCTCACCACCACAAAAGCAAAACTTTTTTTTTTTTTTTTAACTGCGCACATTGTCTGTGATATTCTGGAATACCTAGTAAGCACCATACCTACCACACAGTACTGCCTTATATTTTTTCAACTGGGGAACAAACTGTACATTTTAATTAGCAGATTCTTTTATCCAAAGCAACGTAAATTGAGAAAGAGGGGTCAACTGGGGGTCAAAGGGCCTTGCACAACCTTGGGATCTGAACCAGCAAACTTCTGATCACAGGCTTAATGTCCTAACCCAATCAGGCACACACAACCCCTGGTTTTTTTTTGACCAGTGCCTTACTAAACTCAATGTCGATTAATCTTTCATGCTGGAAGGGGGCCTTGAACGTTTGCCGATTTGTGGACTAGTCACAAGACCCCAAACTGTCCTTGAGATCTAGTTTTCCTGCAATTCTCAAACTTCTAAGAGACATGACCTTTTCCGTGTCCAATTTCCAGCCTTTATTGAGACAGGCTTGCCAGGTTGCAATAATTTACATCGTTTCCTTTGACAGAATGGGTACATTCTGGGGTGGCAGGGCACCTCGAATGGGGAGGTGCTGTCAGGATTCTGTTCCGGATAGCTCTTAATGCGTTTTGCACACCGGCCTTTTAAAAGATTCCGAGATCACTTCAGCAGTGAGTGCTGCAGTTGCATCCGGTGGCGTCTAAAGACATGAGAAAGTCATTTGAAAAAAGCAATATCCTGTCACCACAGGACAGCAGAGGGAGACGGAGATGTTCAAGGACCAACACCTTTTAAAAAAAAAAAAAAAAAAAAAAAAAAAAACTTAGTACCTTTTTAAAATATATAAAAAAACAGTTTCTCTCCACATATTGTGTGAAGAGTGTAGAGAGCAGAACAGAAACACACACTGGAGGCAAATGGCAGCTGGCAGGGAGGGCACTTTTCCCACAATACACCCTGATTATTAGTAGGTAATGAAATGTCAACATTTGGGCAGGACTCTGCAGAGGCCTGTCCACAGGGCCCTAGATGCAGATGAGAGACGGCTCCACCCAGCTTTCCCTAGCCAGATCGACCACTCCCAGGCCCAAAGCATGACGCTATTGGCTGGTTAGTGATTAAAAGTGCACCCCTCCAGCTGGGCTCTGCAACATAGAGGTAATTTCCATGGTCATGGCCGATAGACAACGGGATATAACTGGACCGCAGAACTTGGAGCAGATTTCTTCCACTGCTGAGCTGGCTTCCTTTAGCCCATCTACTAAATTTAAAAACAAAAAAAGTTTTTTAGAAGCAAGTTTTCCGCAGGAACAGGCTATAGGGAATTAATGGCTGATTTGTGGCTGTCTGGTTTTCACGCACTATGTACCCCTTAAGTTTTTCTGCAGGTCCCTCCACTGGCCAGAGACTTCATGTATGAAACAAACACATATGGAAATGACCTACAGCCCATGACCTAAATTTCATTATACCGATTCTTAAAGCTGCCACCCCTACCTACCACTGTGCCTGTGGGTGGAGGGGGTGTGTGCCCTTCCTCCTCTGGATTTGCCAATTGCCTCCCAAAGTCGAAAGACACATAGATGACGTGAGCTGGTATGCCCGGACTACTCGTAGTACCCGCGTGCCATTTGATTGCCTGAGACTCTGCCCAGGATGACCATTGGCTTCAGGGAGGAGTTTGTTGTTCCTGGGGACCCCTCCAAAAAAAGTCCACCTCGATGGACAGGAAAACCGGGAAATTGCGAGTTAGTACTCAGAAGATCATAGCTAGCCAGCAGAACATGCTGCTTCAGCATCTCCTGAACAAGGATCACATTTATTTAATGCTTATTGACTGTCAAAGACCAACAAGGGGCCCCCAATATACCAATGAGTGGTTTGAATGGTGTAAACACACTGCCTGCCTTATGCCAGGATTTCTGGAATGGGCTTCTGTCTGACTGGAGGGTCCATTAATAAACCGCAAACTTCTAAAAAGGGGTTTCTGGCAAGAGTTGTAATCGTGAAGCAATTGGCATCACCCTAACCTTACAGATGGAAGCTTGGCGTGGTCGACAAGTCAACAGCGAGCTACTCGTGCTCGCAGTGAGCCAGTGAATAACCTGCATAACATGAATTCGATTTCTAGCCACTTTGTCACTGTCCCCCCCACTTCCCGTTCTTACTGTAAGAAACCATTGACGACCCCTGCTATATACCAGAGGGTCCCAATGTGGAGATCGTGGCACCTGCAATAATTCCCCCCCCAAACTGCCAAAATGGGGGGTGGGGGGGGTGAGGTTGAAAAGTTTGCTTAATGCATGCCATATAATGTATATATACACCGGAGAGAATTTGAGAAAGGAAACCAGAGTTTCCCTAAACTTTTTATATTATGAATTATATAATATTATCGGAGATTGTGCCAGGAGTTATTTTCACAATGCTGCTGGACAACAAAAATATCCCTCCCCGGGGGATCAATAGCTTCCATCAGGTCTTATTTTGGCATGAGGTTTACGTAAGCATGCAGGCTGTGCAGAGTGTGAGTGCGTTTCCTAGTTCCCTGCATTAACAATTCTGACAATTTGACATTAACCACACACAGCAAGAGGGTATAAAGACCATACTTTTTTTGTTGCAGAGGACACAAGGAATTTATTTTTGTGTGTTACTCAGAAAAAGTCGCATGCAACTCCGCCCCATCCAGAACAAAATAAGACACCGTGGACAGGTTTACATATAAAGAAAGAACAGGGGCTTCATAGGCACAGAACAGTCAGCGATTATGGAAGTTTACCTCATAAAATGGGTAAAAGAAAAATACTAGCATAAATAAATAGGCAGAGCATGGACAAGAGGACCTAGGAGGCGCAGCTGGCTAAAAGTATTATCACTGCACTGTCTTACCATAAGCCTGCCAGGATTTAGCACAGGAAATGTTACTCCGAGATACAGCGCTGTAGAAGTACTGCTGGTAAAGGCTTGCATTTTAACCATGAATGTTGGACCCAGTCGAATTGCTGCAAATCCAGATTTAATCCAAAGAGATCCTGTTCTGCAGAGACATTTCAGGATAGATGCAGAGAGCTTGCATTTAAAACATGTTCTAGTATTCAGGCACAGCAAGACAACAGAAAATTATATGGAGGTTGGAGGGGATTAAAAGAAAAAAAGTAAAACATGGGAACAACAGGAGTAGGGTATGAAGTGAGTTTCATTACAGAGGCATTGTTTGTGACTTCCACATCTTAACATAAGCATTTCTATTCTCTTTAAAGAACAGATTCGATTGTATTAATCATTGACCGTGTTGAGATAGACTTCAAATTAACCAGATCCATTAGTTACTTCCCAAAACTATGATGATAGAATTTCTGGACCACTGCATTCATCCAATCAATGCCTTTTAATGGCTTTTCGAGGCTTGTGGAACACTAAGCATTTAGGGATAACAGTAATTTGTAAAAAAAAAAAAAAGGATTTCGAGGACAAAGAGAAAGAAAAGTTCAATTTGTTTGATATGGTCACGGGAACCCACCAACTCACAAATTTAATTAATGTACGTCTTTGCACTGACCTGTAAAAACTGACAGCAGGAATGTGATTATGATTATTAACAAAATGCAATTAAGTTAAGAACTTAGCAAGGCCTGATGGGGTCCACTAGAGTCCCAGAGCACAACACCACGAACGGCAGGTAGAAGAGCAGGCGGATCCCGCAGATATCAGCGAAATAATTAAAGACTGTGCTAAAAGTTCTGGGGTGAGCTCATGACAACCCTGGTGGAAGGGAACAGCACCAGAGCAGATTAGAGCAGTGAGCATGAAGATGACGCATGGCGCGTTAAAAATCAACGCTCTCTCTCAACACAGCTGATCCTCATCCTACAAACCGTACTAATTATGTCAGAGACCCTCCGGGAAGTGCGAGGGCAGAGGGGATTAGAACTGTTTTTGTGTTCGCTCTTCCTTCCATTCACGTTTATCCTGTGCTGGTAGGTGTCCAGTAATTGCAGTGTGGGGCTTTGGGGAATATTCCAATGCTGACTGGTACACTTTGGCCAAACTGCAGCTGGGTGAGTGTGAGACAAAAATTGATCAGATATATTTTTGTAATCAGCTTTGGTATGAATTTTTATATTGATGAAAGAGTTACTGTATATTACGCAGCCAACAGTTGAGAATATCAGCGTCAGAGTATTCAGTTAACCTTAGTGTAGCAATTTGTACTTGACCTTAATGCTCATTAGATTTCGCAGAAAAGCAGGTAGGGAACAGAAATGCACGTTTGGAGCCACTTATCAGACAGAGCATAGAAGCTACAAAGCAGCTACAGATGGGTGGGCGCAGAGTGCACATGCTCCAAGCTCGGCGCAGAGTGCACATGCTCCAAGCTCGGCGCAGAGTGCACATGCTCCAAGCTCGGCGCAGCTAGGGCCACAAGAATGATTGCTGGTCTTAGAGGAATGTCATATGAGGAAAGGTTAGTTGAGCTAAATCTGTTCAGCCTCAAGCAAAGGATGCAGAGGGGAAATGATCCAGGTCTATAAGATTCTAACAGGTTTGGATGCGGTTCAACCAAATAGTTACTTCAGCATTAGTTCAAATACAAGAACTCGTGGCCATAGGTGGAAATTAGTGGGAGGACATTTCAAACTGGATTTAAGGAAGCACTTCTTTACGCAGCGTGTAGTTAGAGTATGGAATAGTCTTCCTAAATAACAGAGCAAGCTGAATCCTTGGGGTCCTTTAAATCAGAGCTAGATAAGATTTGAACAACTCTGAAATACTAGTTAAGTTCTCCCCAAGCGAGCTTGATGGGCCGAATGGCCTGCTCTCCTTTGTATAGTTCCTATATGCTCCAAGCTCGGCGCAGAGTGCATAAAGTTCATGTGTGCTTGCAACATACACTTTAACACATGCAGTGTGCATGTGCCCCACCATAATCAGTTTGATCTGGTTCTGAGATGGGGGTGTGAGCCACAAGTATACCACTATAAAGTGGTAGGTTGACAAAGTTCTTTGAGCATTACCACAGAGGTGGCAGAGAGGTGGTTGCTCCCCAAATTCAGAAATAAAAGCGACATCATACTCTGAAGGAGCGACTCGTAAATTTCCACCACATGAGGACATCACTCCCGGTGATGTGGGTTGAAGGATTCCATTTCAGGAACCATGCCGGAGCAATTCGTTTGCTTAAAAACAAGGAAAGACCTTAACACATGGTGGCATTCACTTAATACACAGGGAAATTTCCCCTTACCCCTAAACCTACTGCATGAATAATGCCTTTGATTTGCAAGCTGACTTTGATTTGGAGGTTCATTCTTTGTAAGGTGTGTTAGGATTAATGATGCGGAAGAGTGAACAGAGCACGTCCGTCGACTGGCGCCCCTACATGAGGGCAGAAGTTATCCCCCCCACCTTGGCCAAGCCAGACACCAGGACATGCTCAGAGATTAAAAGCGTATTAAAAGCAGTGTGGGGACTTTGCACCGTGAAAACAGCCCTTTCTCTGGCTCGCCCACAAGGGAGGTACGAGGACCGGAATCTCTCTCTGAATAATGCTTGCCTCAAAATTGAGGGGGGACGTTTCACCTGAAGCACGGTTTATATTCGAAATATACACCTTCATCTTCAATGTGCCCAGTTAGCCCCATAAGAGTTATGTGACATCCACACCAACACATGGGTGACGGCCAGCATATGACCCTCCCAATGTGTCTAGTGACCCATCTGGCCTTGATCTCCATGGTTTGCTCTATAACACAGGCTTACAGGTGCCCAAAGAGATGAGCGAAAATTACCCATGCATGGCAAAGCAATAACCAAACACAGGCCTCAGCAGGACAACCCCTCTGTCCTGGGCTAGGAAATAAATAAATAAAAAGATAGATTAAAAAAAAAAAATAATAATAATACTTGAATGAGATTGCTAAATACATGGGTGGTTGATATCAACATTCCATAACAAAACGGTACAGCACTGCATCAACATAATTTTTAAAATGCATAATTAAATAGCCTCGAAAATCAAGTAGAATTCAGTTTTGATAATGAGGGAGGAAGCAGATGAAAAAAAAACAAACATCTACACAGTGCGCATTACGTGGCTGACATGGCCTAATCGCGTCTCAGCCCAGCACTCTCATTACAGCCAAAGCTGTGATGTTTGTGTCCCAGAACTTCTAATTAAAAAGCACTTTGGCAGAGAGAGCCAGGCGCCTCCAGGCTCGCCGTTCTCACGCGTCGTAGGCGGTGCCCCAGTGCATTATGGGAGGCCGGCCAGCCCTCGTTTTTCAGCCACCGCTGGATGGTGACGATCTGAAGCACGGTGGGGGGGGGGGGGTGTAATGGCTGGCTGGGACGCTGCCTCGTGTACGGCCAATGGGGAGCGCCAGCGAGTGCGATATGCTAATGATTATTTAAAAGGCTCGTTAAAATGATCTAATTACAAATCAGAGAAACAACCAGCAAGAACGTGACCAGCCCCACTTAACAGGAGAGCATAGAGCATTATAGTTACAATCTAATAATATCAGACAGGCCTTTTATTCCTTTAATACATAGTCATGCATCCAAAAAAGCATTCATTTTTAGGAGTTCAAAGGTCACATAACTGTCCTACTGTGGTGTACAGGGGTACAAGTCAGGGGTGTAGCTAGAAATTCTGGATCTTGACAAAACTTCACAGTGGGGTCCTCTGTTTTCCCACCATCAACCTTGTACAATAAATTTCAGTGAAGTCCTGAGCTTTTATCAAAGTTTGGAGTCAGGGCCAATCCAGGCATTTCATAAATCGATCGATGTGTGTTACTGCAGCCTGACCCAAAACCTAAGTCTATTTCATTTCCTGCATTCACCTGATTTACGAGGTGCAGACTGTAACCTTGCGTGACATGCACCAACGAGTATGCACTTTGCTCAAAACTACAAACCAATCAAGATATCAGCCATGCGGAAAATTCTTTAAAGTGGAAACTCAGACTAGCCCAACAATTACTGGCAATGACGGCAATGCCATCCTCTCCAGAGGAGGTAGCAACCGAGCATCATTTAATGCGACAAACCAAATGAGGCACTTGCAGAAACATCATAAGGAAGAATACAGCTAAATCGTCATGCACGGACACAAAGCACGCACTGACACCTACTGCATGTGTAGTTAAATGTTCATTAAAAGGATAGATGGGGACTCAGAACTGACAGATTTTGGATAGATCGAGCAGTGCTTCTGTTTTTCCACAGCAAAAAGTATCTATTAAGTCATCTAGTCCAATGCCTTGATGTTGTCACTTAAATAGCTGAAGTACAATGAACTTGCTTAGATATTTCCAAGGAAGACACAGACAGACATGCAGGTAAACAGAACAGGCATTTAGTTAGTAGTAGGGCCATCCCTACCACTTCCCCTCTCTCATACCCCAGTCACACACTGAAATCTATGGGTCATTCCATGTCAAACCATCACACTCTCGAACCTCGTCGTCATGGATTGTAATGAAATTTGGCATGCTGATCTGGTCACGTGAGCCTCTCATGACGCTGAAATCGGGCATCTCTTGGATCAATATTGAGGGAGATTTAAGTGAATTTGGGGAGGGGGGGGGGGCTGAGTTAGGTTATATTTACCTTAATATAAGCTGTACAAGAGTGGTCTGTAAACTGTGGTTCTCATATTGTTTTAAGCTATTGTCCAACTCTAGAGATTGAGCAAATATGCCATCCTCATAGGAATAATTACCATGTAATAACTGATAAAAATAAAAATTCAACAAAAAACCTACATTTCAAAATTGATCATTTTTTTTGTAAAGCTAGCTCATGTCATGAACATCTCCAGAAAATTTGGTCTTTGGTTTTTGAGTTGTTGCGGAGAAGATATTACTTTGCGGAAAAACATATTAAAACCACAGTTCCTTACAACACCGTTAGCAGCAGCAGAATAGCAGTTAGTGAGCAATGCTTGGTACAGGGTTATTTTTCCATGACAACTACAACTATTGCCAGAACTAGCTGTGGAAATACAATTTAAAATAAAACATTTTAAATTACTATTAAAGATTAATAAAAAGACAACATTGCCAAAGTAACTTGGGGAAAAAAAGAGAATCAGAAAACTTTATTAATCCTGTAGGAGACTGCTTACAGTACGACTGCACAGCACACAGAACAATACAATGAAGTACAAAGACTGGTGTATAAAATTAATTAATTTTATAAAGTAGTGTGTTACCTTGCACATAAGTGACACTAAAGTGTTATTATAAAAGTAACTTGACTATATTGCACATTGTCGTGAATAATTCTATTGCACCTTAAGTTGATAAATAAGCATATTGCACTGTATAATCGTAGTTCTATTGCACATGTGGGTAGACCCCTGTAGCCTGATGTTTGTATAAAATAAGATGAACATATTGCATTGCATCAGACAGTTCTATAGAATCTGTACATTGTCATCAGGTAAGGCATGGCACCTTGGTTATTAGACTGTTTGCAAGTGTAGCAGCAGTAAGTTAAGTGCATTATTGCGAGGATGAGTGATGGAGGGAGGAGTTGTAGAGTCTGGCTACGGTGAAGAGGAAGGATTTTCTGTGGCGTTCGGTGGAGCCCAAAGTCTGGACGGAGTTCTGACTTCTGTTACAGGTGCTGCTCCAGGCTTCATGCTTGCACACTAATTAATGGTACAATCAGAATAGCTTATTTTCCTCTTTAAAATATAATTTGGGACTACACATTGGCCTACTATAATGGGCCTTCATTTGTTAAAAACCTGAAAAACTAACAGAAATAAATTGGATATGCTTTGCCCTAGTAGCATAAAAGCCTTTCAACATTGTATGTAACTTATGCATTATTACACCAATCAGTACTGCTTAAAGGGAAGGTGGGAATGTAAGAACAAACAATTGCTATACAGTCTGACCATGGACATTCTCCAGTAGCCGAGGAAAAGCGCAGACTGAGATCCTGTCACCTGCTTCACATCCCCAGGTGCACATGAGCAGTGAATAGTGCGGTTGGTGCCCGTTTATGTCCCAGACTGTGAGCACAGGAGGATTCACGGATGTGTGGTAGAGTCACTAAAAATGGTAATGAGTGCTCTATAGTTTAAATCCAAAATGACACCAGTCATGTTCCCAAAACATTTCAATTTAATTAAAAAAGCGTTAGGTTAATACATTACCTTTAAAAAAAGTTCAAAATAGAGTACAGTATCGCCCAACAAATGTCACTAGCACGTTTACAGTACAGTATACTGTTAACCCTAAAAATTCATAAAACATTAGCATTGGCCATTTTCTGTTGCATCCACCTTAAGGTAAAATGAGTAAACAAACAGGACTGTAAACCTAGACAGAAGTCATATACGTAACCAAGGTACAATTCAATAAAATATGTAAAGGAAACATGTACATGTAATTTCCGCAGATATTAGTGTTCTTGGTTGAAATGATGCATGTCTAGCCTGTTGCTGTTACAGCTTCAGCTACTAAAATCACATCCTGATGATCCATAACCAGTCTATCAGGATGGCTTGGGAATGAATAAGATGGAGATGGTCCATGAGCATCTAGAAACGTTCGGCCTCAACTCTCCAGTGCTGGGCATAGTTTCCTCAACTCATCCTAGCCACCAATCATCATATGCAGCCACATCATAACCTTTGATGCTTGCAAAGTCGAGTGATTCCCTCAGTGTGCACTGGACCAATTCACTCACCTCTGACGAACGCAGGGCATTTATTGGCCATTACTTACTAGTCATGTGGGCCTTTTCAATTGTGCATGTACATTGGGCAGATCATGTGTCTGCAATGACATAAATGAAACTCCTTCAATTTTATTGTAGCATATCTGTAACCTTGATGTTATTACTCACACCGGTGCTTGTTATACTATTTCATTGGCTTCCATTAAATAGGCCCGTTAGCGATATGAAACCATGCGACGATACCCAAGTTAAAAACCAAAGACCAAATTTTTTTGAGATGTTCATAACATGAGCTAGCTTTAGTTAAAAAAAAAAAAAAAAGATTGAAATATAGGCTGTGTTACAGATTTTACTTTAGATCTTAATATTTTAAACAGTTATTACATAATACTCCATCCCCTTATAATTAATATTTGATCAATCTATAGAGCTGGACAATAGCAGTCATCAAGGTAGCCAGTCAAATTCATAGTCCCAATGCCACAAAAAAGTTAAATCTTTGTTCGCTTAAATCTCCCTCAATATTCATCTTATACACGCCCAATGGAGTCACTCATGTGGCCAAATCAGCATGCCAAGTTTCATTCAAATCCGTGACGAGGCCTGAAAGTATGAGGAGACGTGGAATGACCGCTAAGGGAATGAGAGAAAAATTAAGTTTACAGTTACTGCCTTTACAGTTTATCATGACAGCAGTGCAACTTTGACACACCAACAGATTAGTGTTGGAAAAAGGAGGCATACTTGCATACTTCTCCACTTTGTGACACCTGTCACTTCACAGTTATGGAAGACTGAGCGGAGAAAAAATAATTATTGATCCCGTGTTATTTTTACTGGATACTTTAACAGGTTTCATACATGAAAGAGGGTCACAACAAACCTACTAAGTCTAGCGCTTGAATGAATTGCATACACAGCTGGCCTGCGTACAGTGCATGCAGGCCGAGTCACATACACACAGTTGGCCTGCGTACAGTGCATGCAGGCAGAGTCACATACAAAGTTAGGTTATGTGCGGTGCAGTTAGGCTGGTGTCACGTTGAGTGAAGTATGTAGGCAAATGGCGGAAAACTTTAAAGCTACCACTTTTGTAGTGGTTGCCAAATTTGTTACAGCAGTTACTGAAAAATGAGTCTACATTAACTAGCCCACAATGACTGTCACTACACCAAACCTCGATTCACAGGAAACACGAGATCGCTGTAAACCCACCTGTAATGACTCATCATCCCAATTTCCCTAGAATCAACAGGTAATTAAAAAAACACTTAAATATACATTTCTGTCATTTTTGTTGTCTTTTTTTCAGTGTATGTTTTCTGTGCACACGCATTGACAGTAATGGAAAAAAATCTGTCAAAATGAGTGTAAACATACTTGGCCAATAACACGGATACTGATGCAGATTTGACAAAACTGCTTCCGCTCAGTCAGTTAAAACTCTTGTCCAACCACGTCTCATCTGCAAATTGAGTTCAAGGTCACAAGAGTTGTCCCTGGGGTCAGCTTCAGACAAATGGTGGGGCGGGGGTATCCAGGGGTGGGACGCCATCACACAAAACGCTACGGCATATTAACCCGAGTCAGATTCTCTGACTTGTAGAAAATGGATTTATGGGAGAAAAGACAGCGCTGACTGTTGCCTGCAACATGCGGGGATTTCATCAGAGTCCCTTCCCCAGGCTAGCAGGAACCCGCGTCAGGAATAGCTACGCCACAGTCGCACCTCTGTGGCGACTGACAGCATCAGCAGCCGTCGCCGCCATCTTCGCTGCGACGGGCGTGCGTCCGCACTCAGCCCCACGCGGCTCAGAAGGGGAGGCTGGAGGGGGGGCCGCACCACTCTTAACAAGCAAAGCTAGGGGGGCAAAGCCTGACACGGCCAACTCCACAAACAGTTACACCAGAGGGGCCCCAGACAGTCACGCTGATGGCAGAGCGGTTACTCATTAGCGTGCTTCCCAAGTGACAACTCTGTAGGCCAGCCCAGGTAAAAATAAACGACAACAGTGACATAACGCCGGGAGTTAGGAAGTCAGTGGTGTTCCTACTGAAGGAGAACTTTATCATCATCCTTTAATGTTAATAAAGCCCTGATATGGAGAAAGGACATCTGGCAGAATGCAGTTTGTTGGCCCAGAGCAGCGCCAGTCAACCCATGAGATTATTATTATTATTAATAATACCAAGAATTTTAAAAACAGTTAAACTGGTAAGATATGAGGCACGCTTTAACATCAGCATGAGAAAACCCAATCAATCTCCAACTGGCTCTCACACTACTGCGCCATACACTGCTTTAGTTTGGGGCTCTGGGTTGTTAGTGTGATAACGTGCAATTAGCCTTGCCAGAGTCATGGGGAGAGCATGGCGCTCATGGACACAGACGGCCGTAAAAAGCAAGAGCGTTCCCCCCGCCATAAGCAAGCCCGGTCCATCACATTCCCCTTCGACTGGGGGAAGGGGGAGTGTCCTGCACGTCTGACTGACTTCATAGGCCGACCTAAATGTTGGGAAAGTCGCCCACTTGATTTCTCACGACCCCTGGCCAGCTCCTCCAGGGACGATGACAGAATCCCGACAGTATGGCCTGGGAGCCTTCATGCTCTCTGAGGAGTAACAGCTGACAGCCTCACTGCGCTCAGACAGACTGGGACATAAATGGACACCAATCACACTATTCACTGCTCATGTACACCTGGGGATGTGGAGCAGGTAACAGGATCACAGTCTGCATTATTCCTTTAGAAGTATTTTCACAGTACCTACAATAATTACCCACTGTTTAACAAAAGGCGACGACAAAACAATGGAAAAATTTGACATCTACATACCAAATACATCTGATTTATTCATAGACCTTACATGCTTCTGAGAACCCAAGATGTCAAACTGAAACAGAAATTCTGCTAGCTGCTGGCAGCTTCTCACAGAACATTATTTTAAGAAATGAGCAACTTAAGACAAGATTGGCGTTGACTTGACATTTCATCAAACTGCTATGCTTAGTGTTTAGGCACTAGGGCAACCAGTAGGAATGAACAAGCAAGCTGTGTATATGGGTGGCAGCTTGGCAGCACTGGCACCGCTAGCATTGCGAGTTCAAATCCCACCTCCACCTTGTGTGGCGTTTATATATACACATATATTCATTGTCCCAGTGTTGTGCGCGTTTCCTCCTGGAGTCCAATGGCATGCAGTTAGGTGATGTTTTGACTCTGGACTGCCTCTGCACTCTGGTGTGTTTGTGTGTGATGGAAAGACACCCTTTGCTGCCTGGGACAGGTTCCAAACCACCCTACAATCCCACTCTGGACAAACAGGTGGAAGACGGGACATATGGAAGCTTTCCAAACTCTTCATTTCACCTTAGAGGAACGTAGAACTTAGAGTCAATCACCACAACTGTGCCCCAGAAAAAATTTTTAAAAAATAATTTTTAAAAAAAAGGTACGTAATGTCCCTGGGGGATTCAGCAAGGTCTACACCCAGTGGATTCAGCGAGGTCTACACCCAGCAATACAGGGAAATGATCAGTCTGGAGCACCTATTGTCACAGTATTGTTTTGCTGCAAGCTAACCTGCAAGGGTGGACAATCCCACTACAATAGCACACATTAGCAAAACCATACCGAGGCACTATGACTGGGTCAATGGTTAACTCATTTTCAAGGCCTGGTGGGCTCAAGATGCACAAGCCAAAATCGTGGCAAATAAAATCCTAGTGGTTTGTCTTAAATTCACACCCATCCTAGTCAGGCACCAAGCACAGGCTATTAGATTCTATAATTTTATGTTATATATAAAAATTTAAAAAGCAGACCTTCCATTTTCCCAGAAGACAGCACAGAGGCTTGGCTGGTCAACCAATCATGTGACTAACTGGCTAGAGACTAAGATACCAAGCAAGCAAGCAATCTCTCTCTCTCTGACTTTCCCCTATGACCAAGACTGTCCAATTCTGGTCTATGAGGGTGTAGTTATGGATGTCTTCCAGCTCTCTTCAAAGTGCTGAAAAATCTCCACTGGTTAAATTAGTGTAATGGTCAGTTTAATCAACTGCTTAAGTGGCCAGATGGAACACAAATAAATATACATTCTGGAAGCGCAGTGACTGAGCCCGACCAGGACTGGCAGTGCCCACTGGGTCAGTGTATAGTTGCTTGGTGCATGCCAACTCCCTACCTATAGGCAAAGGCGAATGAAGATGCACCGACCAAACATCACATTGCCAAAACGGGAGGACATATTTGCCGTTTACTCAGATTAGAGGGTTTCACAGTAACAAAGACATTTTACCCTTTCATATCAGGCGCCTGACTGACTACTGTTAAGTGCAGGCTTTTTTTTTTTTTTTTGGAAAGTTCTGGAAACAGTAATATATGCCGGAGGAAAGCCGAACACATACAAATCAAAGAGGATTCAAGCCCACAATGCCGATGAAGGGAGGGCACTGCGTTCCCCACTGCGCCACCAGGCCGAACTTATTCACCTCGTCAATGCAGTGAGAAATCCATCACTGGCCTTATCCTCCAGCATTTCTTTTAATCCCAGCGTTTATCAAAATCTAGTTCCTCAAAACAAGTCACCAAGGAACTAAACTAAACATAACACAGCAGTCTGCTAACAGGAAAGGGACATTTCAGGATGACAATCCCCCAAATGACAGGACTGTTTCACTGCTGATATCATCAGACTTGTGTGTATTTAACTTTAAAAAGGGCACTGGAACGCAAACATACATCACTAAGGCAAACAGTTCACAGCAATCTGGACAAAAACTTAAAAAGGGTCCAAAGGATATTACACAAATACATTTTAAATGTACCAATTAGGAAACCAGTGGGAAGGTTCAGGGAAAGCGACATGGACAGCTACCAGTATGCAAAGAAATCAAAACCCAGAAAAAAAAAAACACTAATAAAAAAAGCAACGATGTAATTAGTGTGAATAAATGTGCATTTTATCTATTCACCACTGGGAGGTCCTCCAAACAAAGACCAATATATAACGGCCGACATTCATGTAGTAATTATAAACACATCCTGCATAAAGACAAACAGGGGCTTAGAGCTCAACCATTAAAGTCATGTTTATGGAAATAAATGGAATAAGTTATTTAGTAAGATCATCAAGCAGATAAAGACTCAGTTCCCTTTGTGGCTGGACTAATCGATTTCCATAACAGCAGTGATGGCAGCTTTGTGTAGATCAGCGGTTCCCAACAGGGGGGTCCCGGCCCACAAGGGGGCCTCAGCGAGCTCTGTGGGGGGTCGCGTCATAT
>JABFDZ020000109.1:19640707-19655308 GCA_019775955.2 Pollimyrus isidori | reverse complement strand
TTAAATGTAGAGGGGGGCCTTACAATATTTTCTGGGGGAAAAGGGGGTCTCAGGCAAAAAAAGGTTGGGAACCACTGGTGTAGATGCACTGAGTTCAGCAATACTGCACACTTTGATACTATGCGGACATCGCACAGAAATTATGCAGAAAGCAGGTAAGAAGCATGACCTAACTGACAGCAGGTCACCAACTTGGAAAATCCAGCACTTCCTTTGAAAAGGCTATTCTGGCTCTGCACAAAAATATCAGGTCTGGCAAAGTCCACTAGTGTCTCTTCAACACCTGGGGCAAGGAAAGCACATGGTTTCTAACTCATTTTAAGCAAGCCACATGGAATTGGGGGAAAACGTTGGGGAAGAGCTTGGGGTGATGAAAAAGAAAAATTCTTTTTTTGGTATTTTTAAGAGGATTAAAGGATCAATAGAACGCAATCATAGTGCAAATTGTGTTTGAGAAATTCAGGATGCAATTAGACGGCAGAAAACAAATGGTGTGCCCAAAATGCATACTTGATTGCTATGTACTAGGTGAAATATAGTATGTAAAGCGAGCAGTATGACCCAATCCTCAGTATGGATGTGAAAGTAGGCAAGCAGTACTTGGGTGACATGCTACATATGGCAAAATTTTGAAGTGTGCAACCAATGGATGTACAGTATCCCACAAGGGCATTGGAGTTGCCAGCAGAAATGAAGAATGTTGCTTGCACATACATTATGTGTCAAGATTGCAGGAGGAATATTATCTTGGCCAAATTTTACATAAAAATACAATACTCAGTTACACAACTTCAGGCCAACTATGTATTTTTATCCATTCAGTTTTTCCTTCTAACAATCCTCACCTTCATAGAGGTCAAGTTTTTCATTTGTACTGTTCTGATGGATACATACAGTGACTAAAATAATGGTTAAGTAATAGGCGTCAAACAAAATTTAATATGTATTGAATTCGGGACTCACCCCAAGCCTTTACATGTGCTTGGCTGTAAATCCCTAGTGAGCAACAGCTGTGTTGCCCAGGTTAAGGAATAAATCAGCATTTGGTACTCAGTTTATGAACGTTTGGGCAGGTACAAATACGCCCTTTTGGGTGGCTGATTATTTATTTATTTATTTTTAAATCGCCACTTGAAGTGCTCATATTTACAACCATCAATAACACTGACCAGGGGTTGTGTTACAAAAGCAGTAATTTCATGCATGTGTTTTCAGTGACATCTTATTCAATACAGGGTTAGTGCTCAGCCTATTCCTCAAAGCACAGCACACAAAGAACCATAGACAAAATGTCAATACATCGTAGCTCCCACACACAAAGGGTACAACGCAAAAGCAAATTAATCTGAAAGGCAGGTCTTTGCATTCTGCAAAGAAAAAGCAGGACAAGCAGAGAAAGTCCATCTGAACTTGAGGAAAGTATGTAAAATACACACAAGTGGGACAGAAACTGAACCCACAGGTCTGAGGTCACTATGCTACCCATTGAGCCACTGCACTGCCCTACAAAATGATCAAATTCAGAGCAAGCAATAAGGAGTATAAATCAGCACAGTGCACATAATGGTGGACAGGGAAAACGACACACATTAGCCATTTATCCTGTTAGGAAGCAGTGAGACCTCATTTCCTGTGCCAGCCGGTCACTGGCTTCCTGGGTAATGCTCCATTGTGAGTTTGCAGGTTTCCGGAATGCATGGAGTGACTCTTCCAGCTTCCTGTCCTGACAAGGATACACCTGAGCTTGAGGTCTAGTTTAATCAGGAGTGCAGCAAGGTCGATATATAACCCGCGTCCCACAACCCTCAACCACAGATTACTCATTATCCAAAATGGGAATAATCAGGTTGGGAACCAAGACAACTGCACTTCAGCAGCGGTGGGGCGATCAAACAGCTACATTATGATTTTTACAATTACAATCACGCTGCTACAAACAGCCAAGATCTTCACAGTCAGAGGAACTGAGTGTAGATCAGTTCCTGACTGATTCAACAAGAGGATACCTATGAGGGCATGTACAGTTTGGGAAATGCTTTTATGTTGGTTACATTCAAGAAACCTTAAGTATAAATCCTAAAAAGCATTTCGGATTATGACATTAGTTCATTCAGCAGCATAAGCAAATGCGATACAACCAATATAAGGCACGACAGCTTTTAATAGTCGGAGGACGGACTTGTAAATTGTACCAGGTTACTCAATTAACCACGAACAAGACATTTATTCAAATCGTTAGTGTGGGAGGTTTGTATTCTCCCATTGTGGTTTGCATGTATTTATGCATTTTTCAGTAGTATAAAGAAGAGTTAATTATTTAGGTGTGAGGATGTAATTTAATAGGCCAGCGTTATTCTCCAGTTAAATAGGACGACAGTGAGCAAGTGCAGAGGTCCGTCGTTTTCTTCTTATAGGGGTAAAACTATTTTAAATATGCCCTAAATTGTTCAAGAAATTGCATGGTACGTTTATTTTCGCTGTACACAAAGGGAACAGAAATCTCGCGTTTACCAAGTACATCTCAGAAAGCAGCTCTGACACCATTAACATGAAAAGGTCAGCTGAAGGTAGATTAACTCGACTGAATAAATTTCCACCGTTTCTCTTTCTCGGCGAAGGATTTCGAGTTTAAAACTAACCGCGCATAACGACGCTGCTTTTCACGAAACGGTACCGAAGAACAGGTGTTTCAAGCAAGCCGCTTTCTGTATCTCACACTGCACGTCAGCTCCACAACTAATGACCAAAATCATTCAAAAACAGGCGTAATCTCCTCTCTCTGGCATTATTCAGTTTCAAACCGAAAAAGTTAATGAACTAATAGTAAATGTACTCAAACGGTCCAATTGTAGCCGATAAGTACATACTATAGTGCAACACTAACAGACTCCATTTGGAAAAGTACACTTTGTGCATTTCGTTCAGTAGATTATTCTGGATTTCAAATAAAGCGCGTCATACCTGGAAAAGTGCCCAGAATCAGTAGCATGAGCGAGGTGATAAGTTTTCTTGAAGCTCCCATCTCCATGGTCCAACACGCACCTTCTTCTGCGCGTCCCACCCTTCCGACTTCCAGCCTAGACATACAAGATCCTTTAAGTATTTTCCCGTTATCTTCGCCTTTTCGCACGGCAGATCTTATCTTAGATGTCCCTTTTCAATATCAGTTGATGAAAAGACCAAAATCCAGGTCAGGAGCTGGATGCAGCTTGAAATTATGCCCGAGGAGCCATAACCTCCAGTTGCGCGTCTGAATCACAAAGCTGCGAGCGCACAGAAGCCGGACTGACCAGCTGCCGCCGGACAAGCAAAGCAGCAAAGAGACACTTCCCGCTTCTGTAAGGAAATTTCCGCCCAGAAGTGAGTGGCAAGTATACAGAAACGATTCCTTATCCCTTGCTGCGGAACTAGTTCTCATCATGGAGCTCATCCGCGAGTAAAGGGCTTGTGTACCCCGGCCGCCGCACCTGGGTCCGCCCGACACGCCTACCAAACGTAAGAAACGCCCCTAATTTCTCCAACAGGTGTCTCGAGTGTTTTTATGAAAAACATTCTCTTGAATGTTTTGCTATATAAATGTTTTACAAACTCAAACCAATATTACACTTCCATAAGTTCACCATCAACGTTTTGTTCAAAATAAGAACAAATGTTAGGCAATCTTTCAATTATATTCATTATGTCTTAATGTAATTATGACAATACTCTTTTTTTCTTTTTTATCAGACATCCAATTTTTTTAGGTTTTATTCACCTGACATGTTTCGACCGGCGTGATCCGTTAACACTATCAGATAGACGACAGTGAACGTCTAAACATGTCAGGTGAATAAAACCTAAAAAATTAGATGTCTGATAAAAAAGAAAAAAAGAGAATTGTCATAAATGTTAGGCTACATTGCTGTTCATAAGTTACTTTATGTCGCCGTTTCTAAACAAACATGCGTGTTACAGTAAAGTAGCGGCGACCGATTCAATCTGGGGTATTTTAATCAAATTATTTTTCCATTAGAGTGCTTATGACGAAAACAAAACACAGACCCTTACATAATAGCCTACTAGTTTCTTTTGTCAAGGTTTCATAGAAATACGTTTTTTTTAAAAGCCAGCTAAAGGCTATTTTAGGCGCGCGACTTACGTCGCTCGATCAAGGGAGTCCTGTTTAACGTAACGTACTGCAATAAAATAAAGCCGAAGAGCATGGATTAGCGATGCTGTAGCACATACACGACCCCTTGGTGACACATACTTATTTAAACTATTTATAGAACTGTGCATTTTTCTCATTAAGGCCAAGCTACTTGCAACGTGCCACGCCTGATACTTTGTTTTAGCCGGCAGCTCCATTGTGTGTCTGCGCTGGTTACTTCAGGGAATCAGTCAGGGCGGCTTGCTGGAGCAGCGCTCGCAGCACTTAACCTCGGCAGAGCAGAGAGAGATCAGCCCTCCGAGATGAAAGTCTTCCTCCCTCCTCGGGGCTGGCTGGTTGCCATAGAAACGCGGCCGAAGTTAATGCAGCAAGACTTGCCAATTACTAGGGGCCGGTGTGCTCACTTGTGTGATTAAATCCCGAGATACTGTGTTATTGGTACGCATTACGGTGGCCTAGGATTATTACCTCTGATTGATCTGATTTACTGACTGCGGATGTCCACTAAGATTGCGATCACAGATGATTTGAGACGTGATGGGCTTTACCGAAGGGATATTTGAAAGAAAGGGTATGAACGAAGAAGAAAAATCTTCCATTAATAAAGTTTTATATAAACAAGGTAAAATTATGTCAAATATATTCCGCACTGACGATTCTTTGCAGTCTATCAGTAGTATCTATTATTAAATAGGCCTACTGGTAACATTAGTCACATGAAATATGTACCATTTTTAGATAATTTATCCATTTTATAATTCATTAAGGTCATACATAGAATCGTTTTGGGATTGGCTCTAGATCAGTGTGTTCTCCAAATTTGCATTTTAAAACCTTTTTTTGATACATTTTGTGACACACCACAATGTATAGGGCTCTAGGCATATGTTTCTGGATTATAAGATAAATCTTCTTTTTTAAAATGTGGTTTTGCTGCTTTCTGGGGAATCTGCAGTAAAATAGCTACTTCTTTCACTGCATCGGGGTTCCTCAAATCTGGACCTCTATTCCAAATCCAGGGATTGTTTTCACTTCTCCCAGATAGTTAATGTAATAATTACTCAATCTGATTGGCCAGAGGCTTCGCACCTGAGTCACAGGTAAAGGAAGGCTGGAAAATCAGCAGGGCTCAGACCTTGAGAACCATGATCTGTATAGCCCTGTTATACATCATACAGTTAAACAAGCGTTTGGACCATGAAATCAATGACTACATAAGAATTAGTGGATAAAAAAAAACAATTGATCCTTAGTGTACAATTTCCAGGCGACACAGTGGTGCCTCACAGCAAGAAGAGTTAGGGTTTGATCCCTGGGTCACCCAGGGTGCCTTTCTGTGTGGAGTTTTCATGTTCTTCCCGTGCATGTGTGGGTTTCATCCCAAGACATGAAGAGTAGGTTGACTGGCTATTCTAAATTGCCCATAGGTGTGAATGCAAGTGTGTGTGGCTGTTTGTCTGTGTTGACCCTGTGGTGGACTGGCGCCCTGCACAGGGTGTACCCAGCCTCTCGCCTGATGATGCTGGAATTGACTCCAGCTTCCCCGTGACCCAGATGGATAAAGCGGTATAAATGATGGATGTACAATTTCTAGTGTAGAATAACCTTTCTATTCTTGTATATTCCTTATAGAAGAAAGTGAAAGTATGCAATTTGTGTTTTTGTGTTGTTTTTTGGTACAATGCTATACCTTGCAAGACGTCTAAAAACCGATATCCATAGATGCAACACTACATGATGTTAAGCATTGTTCTGGTATTTCGTATTTGGCCTCATCCCTGTATTCTCACCTGTGTGTTACTGGTTACTCAGTGGAAGTCTTTGGACTAAAGCGTCTACATTTTAAATGACTACAAATGCTGAGGAGCAAAGCTGAGCCTTAATAATGTTGTTATGAACATATTTTGATGATTCCTCAATAGGACACACCATAGCTAGCTATACACAGCTAATGGTTAGTTAGACATCAACAAAAGTAAGGGTAACCATTAAAAAACATAAAATCTATGCAAATGTTTTTGACAGTACTAATCTGTACGATAGTGGCTTTTCTAAATTAATTAATTTAATTTATTTATATTAACAAACAGTTATGAGTTCTGCAGAGGAACAATTTACTGTCCCAACCTGACTTTACATTAATACTCATTCATATGATTTTTGGTGTGAATGGAACAGTTTATGGATGGACTGCAGAGCATAAAATGAATAAAACTACACTCATGAAGAAGGGTCTGTCCTGACATGGACGTGAGGTTTGAAACAGATTTCTATTTCTACAGGAGTCATTAGCATATGTTTTACACAGTCCAATTAGATTCTGACCTTGAATGTGAGCTAACAATCAATATAATTGCACTTGATTACAGAAGATCAACATTAAAATCTCATTAAAGAACTTTCTGCAGACACCAGACACGCTGTTACTTAATATGCCTCAGTGTGAAAAGAAATTAGATGCTGATGGTGAATTTTAATTATTAATTATCCTATGATGAGACCGAAAATAACGCAGAGCATTATCACATCAAGCTTCCAGTTGTGGAGGTTAATATCCATCTTCAAACTGACATTTGAAGGCATCATTGTGCCGTAGTTTCAATACATACATTTAAAAAGATGCACCTTTTGTACAATATAAACATCAGCACTAAAACCCAGATTGTGATTTTTTAATAATACATGCCTGTTCTTGTACAAATTGGTTGAGCAATTATGTGTATACTACAATCATTTAAAATGTATTTTTACCCCTTATTTCTTAAGATGTTAAGTAATTTTAAAGAGCTGAATTTGAATTTGAATCTGATTATAATATAGCTGACATTTTACTGCATTGGAGCACAATGAAAAAAACTTGAATGAAAAAAGTTGCTACGACGACTCTTACCTAAAAACATGATTCGAATAATTCAGGAAAGTTCTAACTTGCTCATAAGTTATACTTTTTCATAGAATCTTGCATCCATTATTAAATATAGTGTGGAAAACTAAAAAGAAAAAAGTCTCATGTAATTCTCCTTACTTTTAATTCACATTTGTTTTGATAACTTAAAATCATTACATATTCATAGAACATAATATATTTTGGGAGAAAATTAAACCTGACTTCTTGTTGCTTTAATAAGAGGGGACATATCTTCTCGGTTTGAATTAAAAAGTTGTCAGCAACTATTAATATGTACAATTTAGTAACCATGGTTTGAGAATGAGCCTAATTATCTTTGTGACATTCTACTGCCACCTTCTGGCAAGGACGGAGAACAACGAACAGTGAGTGGTCCGTGAAATTCATACACGGTAGTCAATCTGTCACATATTTCAATGCAGGATAATGGGCAAAATCATATGGTGCTTTGAATGCACGGGTCTGGAAAATAATGTACCGATTTCTCAGGAAAACAATTTACCTCATTAAATTCATGTTAATTCTGCTTGAAATCCAATCAGCGGGCAAGCTTTCAGAAAGGTAAACAGCCATTAACATTCATCGTGGCACAAGGCATGAGCTGGGAAAATGGGGAAAAACTGGTGGACAAAAACGATGGTTTAGCCAAAGGGTTATGGGTTCAAACCCCACCATTTATTTTGACCAACGGTTCAGGAGAATGTAATAAAAAAAACAAAACTTTATCACTGGAACAAAGTTTTATGAGTTTTCGGCCCTCCAAATTACATTAGGCTTCATTGAGCCGAGTGTTCTGATTTTTGATTGTAGCCCACAAATTCCAAATTCTGCGTTACCGAAACAAGTGGTAGTCCCAGAACTCACGGGTGCGGTGAACAGCAGGTGGATGGATAGGGGTCATTTATTGTTGTCCAAAACAATGTAAACATACAAGAAGGTGATCCGGAAACCAAAACATCACCACTCTGTATTCACAAATAAAAAAATAAAACAAAAAACTGCTCCCCCCTCCCCGCCCCACCCCTTCGGACAAAGTGTTCGAAATACCGGAATGCTTGACGACACATACATTCATACATAAATATACACATACACACACTGGATGTGCATGTATGCATACGGAGAGATAGACTTTATATATTATATACTTAATACTGTATATATATATAAATTTATGTATATATTCATACATAATTTCCTGTGTTTATTAGAATTTTCCTTCATGTCGGAATCTTACCTGGCACACTGGTTTTGAAGTTACACTTCAAAAACATAAAGAAAACAATAATTAAGGAAAAAAATCTTTGAAGGCAGTTTTTAAAAATTAACTGACAACAGCCACTTACTGCCCATGATAACTCCTCCCCGCAGGGTGGGGGTGCAAGTCATTCCAGACAGTGACACAGACAGACTCCCTGATTTCAGTGTGGCTACGAAGGCAAGAGCACCTTCCTGTCCTTCCGCCCCGAAGCGTCTCCTCAAGTCCCCGCAATGTCCGGACAGGGCCTTACAACGCATCCTTCTTGTTGAATTTCAAGGAATAGCCGATAGCGATTTCTAGACATTCCACTAAGGACCCGGCCGACAGGAAGTCCAGCTCCACCTCGATGAATTTGATATAAATAGCGGCTCGGGGCGAGCCCCCTTCCTTGGACTGGACATTGCAGTTCCCCAGCAGGAACCTGGTGACGGGTGAGGGCTCCCCTCGGCCATAATGCTTGCCTGAGCTCTGAAAGTGCTGGAACAGGCACTGCTGCAGCGTCCTATCCTCGGCGATGCCCAGGTAGCAGTACGTCACTTTGGCCGAGGACCCATGACCTGGGTCCCGCTCCGGCGACCCGGACGGGCTCAGGCTCCGCTCCCGATCGCCGGGCTCCGGCGCCGATGGCCGATCCCCAGAGTCCGACTGCGCGCCGCCCTTCAGCTCCTCGTAGCCGATGGCATAGAGGCCGTAGGTTTTGGGGATGCCTCCGGGCAGCAGGTATTGGGAGCCGTTGCTGCAGCCAGCCACCCGCGACTGGGCCACGGGGATCCAGTCCACCTCCATGTGCAGCTCCAGACAGCGGGCCTCGCTGATGGTGATGTCCAGGAACTTGTAATAGACGTTCTTCCAATTCATCTTCTGCACCTTGGTCATGATGATGCGACCCTCTGCCTTCTCGGGGTTGAAATACTCGCGGAGGCGCTTTCCCAGCGGCACCTGCGAGCTGATCTCGGCGTAGTGGTAGCGGATCTCCTCGCGCCAGCGCGTGTTGTAGCCCACGCCGAAGATGGCCAGCTTGTTGGAGAGGTGCAGCCGGGAGAAGTCCGTCCACGTCTGGAAGTGTTCCCACTTGATCTGTACCGACTCCAGGATGCGCATCACGTTCCGCATCACTTCCTGTTTCCTGTGGATCGTGCCAGGAAAGGGCGCAAGGTGTAAAGCTGGGACTCAGGCTTAGGCTGCTGTATCACAGGCTGATGCCAACGGTCTAGATGTTTAACTCACTGGCCATATAACATCCACGGATTCATAATTACCATGTTTTTAATAGGATAAGACACACACACACACAGACTAACTGACGAATCAAATCCAGTTCCAATAATACAGTGCTTCTCAACCCAGTCCTCGAGAACCTCTAGATCGTCCACATTTTTACTCCCTTCCAGTTCCCAGCCAATCAATAACACCGTATGCCTGGAACAGCAGTTTTGGAGCTGGGAGGAAGCAGAAATGTGGACTGGAGGCTCCCAAGGATTGGGTTGAGAAACACAAAAATAAAAATGACCCACTTGCAATGAATAAATCATATTTATATTTAATAACAGCTTTAAAATACATGGAGAATACAAGCATGAACAACAGTGCTAATGTTTGGACAAATGAAGAGAGGTGAAGGAGAGGAATGTTCTGGGACAGCTGTATCCTGTGTCGGAACTTACTGGGAGTCTTCCGACGATTCCTGTCGAAGCTGGAGAATCCTGTTCTTCGGATGACGGATTTCCTCTGAAAAGCACAGGAGGTCTTTTCACGGAGTTGAAAAAAAGAAGAAAAAAAAACAGACCAACAACAGAATCACACAAAGCCAAAAAAAGTAGGGGACACTGCATGGCTTCATCACGAACACTCAAATTAACCCAAATGGACAAGGCTGTTTTTAGTTCTACGTTATGTGACAGGTTTGTTTTGTTGAGCATAATAGAAGCTTGACTGTGAAAGTCACTCCGCACAGCGAGTGCAATTATGTAAACTAAATGCATACAAATTAGATAAACTTTGCAATGACAAAAACATGAGTAATATCATAGTGAAGATGCCATAAACTGAACAGGGATGCACAGCAATTACAGTGGCTCAGTGGGCTAAGCGCCGAGCTCCCTAGGTGCTGCTGTGTGTGGCTGCCCCTCGTGGCCAGCTTGCTCTCACTTACAGAGGGGATCAATAAAATACCAATAATAGTGACTTGACTCAGAAAATATTATGGAAAGACTTGGACACGTGGGCACGTGTCTTCAGACATGACTCGGACTAGTACACAATGTTCCATAACTTGACAAACTTTGGTAAAAATTGAATTATTTCAAATACTTATTACAAACCATAAAGAGATGTCAGAAGATATCCAATATCTATAATATATAATTACACTATAATTACACTTTCCTTTCAAATGTACAACGAGGAAACACCCCACCAGGTCAAACTCAATAATCAACACAACAAAATGATCATTACCGGTTGGACTACAACATAAAACCTTCTACTCATCAGCTCCACCTTAACCACTACGCCACCTAGTGGCTGACTTTTTTGTCGGACGGAAGTTGCTGATGCGCACCAGTAACCAGGATTCCTGCCGTTAGATGGGAATCTCAGCCTATATGTTATGGGAGTGACCAAAACCCTGAATCATGTGCCACCTGCGTCATACCAACACTGCTTATCACTGAATCATTCCTGCTTATCATAAAGTTCATCCAGTGACATACCTTGGGGAACAGAGGACTGTGACGTTCAGTACAATGTTCGGCCTACCAGGACCAACCATCTCCTACAGCGATATGAACATGATACTCTGCCAAAACTTAGAACTTCACATTCTTTCACCTTCCAGTTCTGACAGCCAACCCTGGTGATCTTTGGAGCGTGTAATGACCCCCCCCCCCTAACCTGCTTCTAACTCCCCCTCCGGGAAGGCGGGCAGGTCCTGGCTGCACCAGTCCTCCTGAGGGTAGTCCTCCATGGTGCTGCTGTCCGACTCCATCTCCTGGTAGAGGCCGCTGCTGTTGATCAGTACTGGCTGGCAGCTCTGCGAATCCCAGCCCCCCTGACCGAACACCTTCTCCAGCTGCTCGATGGAGTAGCTGCTCTTCCTCTTGCCGATGCCGTGCTCCTTGACCCGGCTGTAGCACCGTCGCAATGTCTGTTCAATCCAACGGCAGCTTAGGGTCAGTGAGGCGAGAGCTTACCACCATACAGGAGCCACACGATAACAATGTTACACTATGACATGACCCATGTCTTACTTCAAGCAGAAGTGACTGACAACAAAGACTATCCAGACTACACAGAGAGGGACAGTGCACATTTCACAGTTTAAATAAGGGAAATAAGGTTTATTTCCTCCTAAGCACAGCAGAGAGCAGTACCTACGATAATCACATCCCTGACCCTGCAAAACTAAACACCAAGCTCCATAGATGGCTGGTTTAAGGACCTTTTCATCACTTTCACATCCCGTTTTATGCACCGGGTGGCGTGTGGCCTCATTACAAGACGTGCATCACCATTGATCAAATGTGCTACCTTTATTATAAATGCACTGACAATCCCGCCGATTAACCGATGCACGTAGACAAGTGTGCAACCCAGAAGGCAAGGCATGGGGTGACACCCTGGTCTCTGACAGCACAAGTGGGGTAAGATGGAAACGGTGCTTACTCTGTCCTATTTACCTTCATCCTCTCCCTGCACTGCGATGGGGTCCTTTCGTAGCCCAGCTCCGCCAGCGCTCTGGACACTCGCTCGTACATGGCCGGCCCAGGTGCCTTGCCGGAGAACACGGTCCCGGCCACCTCCAGCTGCTGCATCCTCGCCTCCGTGAGTCGCTCGTTGCCCCACACGGCGATCAGCGCGTTAGTCTCGGAGGGCGTCCACGACATTCCCCGGCAGGCGGTGAAGCTGTTGGAGGCGGAGGCCGCCCCGCTCCGGCCTGCGCCCCCGGAGACGCCGATGCCCACGTTCAGCGGCGAGAAGCGGTTCGGCGTGGACGGGTTCGAGTGATACTGGTTGCTGTCGCTCAGATCCTCCGACTCCGGAGAGGGGGCCTCGGTTTTCGGGATCTTTAATGGCGCGGATATTTCAGCCAAAGGATCGGCGTTACTGGGCGCCGCCATCTTTGTTCTGTTGCTAAGGGGAGGGGAGGAGGGGGGGGCGGGGGTTGGACCTGGCGCGGGAGGATGGGCCAGAGTGGAGGCTCGTGGGCCGGTTCGGAACGGCGCGTGTGGACAGCACCCGGGGAACCATCCCGCACCTGCCTGAGTTACGTATGTTTCATCTCGTATACAAGAACAAACACATTTCCGCGTATTTTTTCGGAAACGATGCCCACTGTAACAATAATTGCTATTGCAATAATTTATATTAATATAAATACAACTAAATTTAATTAAAAATGGAAACTGAGTCACGTGTAGTGACATGAGCAAACTATTAGTAAGCCCCATATAGAATACGATTGCATGTGCGAGTCTGTGTGCCATGCTGCTCACCAGCCTTGTGCTCTGTGCTGCCTGGGATATTCTCCGAGATCAACCACGTGCTTGACCAGGATATTTGTATAGAAGATGTATGTATGGATGTTTTTTCAACTTGATCAGATATATGAAGTTTTCGCTAAAATATTGCAGATGATCTATTCAAAAATAACATAGCTCGAGTGGCTCAATAATGTATAGTAATGGCTATAGCTGATAGCCAATTATAAGCATATAAATTTTAAGCAAGTAAATTGAATCAAACAATCGAGAACACGCTCACGATCCTAATTACACTTGTCACCTGTACTTCCATTTTGAAGAAACAGTTCTAAGTGTTGGCCACTAGGCGGCGATGTGACCAGTCACACTTTTGATTTAGGAAAAGGGATGATTTGGCTAATTTGTACAGAATAATTTTACATTGCTAAACCCGAGTTGGTTGACTCCCCAAATGTGAACAAAACTGTTTAAAACTGTTTTTTTTTTGTATCCTTAAAGTTAATCCAATAGTTTATGCTATGGAAGTAATCTATTTATAATGATTTTGAATTCTCTAAGTCATAATTTTTTTTTCAAATGTTAATACTTTCAACAAAGAAATCACAGTTGATAAGTTGATATAGGCTAATCACAGTAATTAGTATTATGTAAAATACATTAACTATTCAAGATTGAGAACATTTATTCGGGGCTGAATTGTTAGTAACTTTTTGAAGAACTTCATTTATTTACTCTAAGTACATCAATTGCTCCCCCAAAGTGTATATTTAAATGGCTCAAACAGGGTTTTTTTACATCTCTACTATAATCTGGGGATTCAGGGACACAGTAGGGCCATAGATACCCTGGTAGATTCTGGGGGGCCCTCACTTTGCTGGAGCCTGTGAATGCATGCAATTATTTATTGTACGGGGGCAAGATGACATTTTGTCAGGGGAGCCAGAATATCAATAGCCACCTCCCTGTGGGCTTTGATTTGTATTCAAACATTGGGAAAGATTTTTATGTCAAAATTATGCCTGCCATTGTAATATTGTATATAACCAAAAAAAAAAAAAAAATTTCTTTGTATATTATCTGATTAATTAGGAAAAAGAAGATGGTCCCAAAGGAATTCGCAGACGGTGGAATGAGGGTCACAAAAGGCCAAAGGAACAAGACGTATTAGCAATAAAACACCATTGGCTCAGAATAAAAATGAATCACAAAAGTGTTAATAAAAAATTCTTTTGAAATACGGAAAATGTTGCATGATTAATTTAATTGAGAATATTGAAGCAAAGTCTAAGGTTGAAATTACCCATCCTTCCACTTAAGGACCATTTTCGTTATTTGAAATATATGCGAATGTGTGTTTTTTTCCCACAAATAACAGATTTACAAGTGTTGTACGGGCCACATTGGCAGGCAGCCTCACTTTCAGTCGGCATCACCCTTCCCAGCATTCCTGAATGCCACCGCTTTCCCTAAGCACACAGACAGCCGCGTAGAGCCACGCTTGGGACTTGCGCCTCAGTCTTGTAACAGCAGAAGCTGCTTCCTAATGCCGTGACCCGGGTGAATTTCAGGAAAATCAGTTTGCAATTCATGTGGCATAGAATACGTGAAACTTTCCACTAGGAGGGGACAGCGGGGTCTGGCCACGCCCTGCCTCACTGCAATGACATTAGTTATGTTACTGCCACTGCCTGAGCTCAGTTGTTAATAATAAGTCTTTTTGACTGTGTTACGATACTGGACAGACTCGAGGACCCAGAAATGCGCGAAAGCACAGGTTTATTGCAGAGCCTAGAAAAGGCAA
>JABFDZ020000109.1:19607149-19620408 GCA_019775955.2 Pollimyrus isidori | reverse complement strand
CCCCCCCCCCCCCCCCCCCCCGCTCCCCCCCCCCCGCGCCCCCCCCCCGCCCCGGGGCCGGGCGCGCCCGCCCGGGCCGCGGGCCCGGCGCCCGCCGCCCCCCGCCGGGGCGGCCCCGCGGCCGGCCCCCCGCCCCCCCCCCGGAGAAAAGAGCAGTGATTCAGAAGGGTCATCAGATAGCCAGATTCTTTCACACCGGCGAGGTGTTTTTGTGTGGATGGCGTGTGAAGTTATGTGAGCCTAGGACAAAAGAGCGAGAGAGGGATCACAGGAGAGAAGAAAAGAAGAATAGAGCAACTCAGTCCATGGAGCGCCACCATTAATGGGAAAAGTTAATATCCCCCTTTGCCTCCCCCTACCAGACTCAATTTCAATCCCCTTCTTGCTTTTTTTTTGTACAATACACAACAAAAGGCAGATAGGGAGGCTTAACTGAATTTTTAAACCCTCCATCCCTGGATCTGGAAGATAAAGGTGTGTAACGTGCAGAACATTGCCCTCTTAGACAGAGAGAGAGAGAGGGGGACAGGCAGACGGACAGAGTCCTCGTAGGCTGAGGCAAGATGCTGCGCTACTTGATCAAAACTCTGCTCCAGATGAACCTCTTCGCCGACTCCATGGGAAGGGACCTTTCCAACAGCACAGAGATGCTCCTCAATCTTACCTACATCCCCTCCTTCAACGCAACCTTTCTGGACATCGGCAATTTCAGCAGCTTCAACGGTGAGTCAGTCCACTGGATTTTACTAGAATGTTACTCATCCCTGTGTGCTATCATAGTGCTGAAAAGATTGCATGTGTCTACGAGAGTCTGTGTGTAGAGAGCTGTTATATGTCGATACCTTAGATACAGCATTGAGAGTTTCAGAGTTATTTCCTTGTAAATCTGCACACACGTCACATACACATACTCAGAAACCTGCGCGCGGTTTCTGGGATTAAACACGTGATAATGGGCGTGATAATGGGATACAGAAAATCATCTTTTCCTATTAAAGTAAACCAGTGAAAATCTCGTGAAGTTATACTTTTAACGAGAAATAAGCGGATAAAACGATATAAAATAATGTATTGGGATGGGGAAGAGGGAACATTATGCAATAAACATGAGAAACTTAGAATGAACAACTAAATACACCAACACGTCAGAAATGCCGATTGGTTTTTATGAAGAACAGTTTTTGTCCATAAAATCAACGTTCTTTCGGAGAAATCACTTCATATTTGTAAAAACTTTTCATAACTGACAATTGTCAACGGTATGAAACTGTCAAAATATGATCGAGCTGAGATAGTTGCCCTGCCAGAGGTAAGGACCGGTCTCCGCCAATGTTTGGTTCACCAGAAATATATTGGAAAAACTGAGACAGAGCTCGACAAATCTCAGAAAACAGTTAAAATGTCCGTACAATAAAGTGACGCTCTCTCGTTCAGTTTCTCTCGGTGACGGACCGATGGGTAATTAATGCTTTCATAGCTGCGCCGCTGCGTTGATACTGAGCCCCGGCCACCGTCCGCCGCCAGCCTGGTCCCGGGGGTGGGGCGACACCAAGCCCCCGCTGCGCCCAACCTCTCAGACTGAGCACCGGTGAAGCAAGGGGTGCCGAGCAGAGAGAGCCTGGCAGGGGGTGACTGGAGGGAGCTTTTTAAAATGGTCCTTCATGCTTTTGCTGTGTAAAAATAGCTTATTATGTTCAATAATGATAATATTTTTGGCTATGCGACGGTTTCCATCGCCATTTATAAAAACAGAACCGACTGTAAAATATTTTTTGCACTGAATTTGGTGTATTGATTACGGCTTTAGTGGACTGAAATGTGCTCATTTATTTGAAAAAAAAAAAAACGTGTAAAAGTTAACTTTTCTATAGCCTGAAAAGATGTGTGTTAAAGATGTGTATTAAACATGTGTGATGTGTGTGTGTTTTAAAGGCATCACCTGTTTCTTAAGACGTACCTAATTGTGCGTGAGGCATAATGAATGAATGAATTAAGACTTTATTGCCATGTATGTTTACACATACTAGGAACTTGACACGGTGACATAAGCTCCACAGTGCAATAGTGTCATATGTTTTTAAATAGCCTATGTTTTGATTTTTGGTGAACTGAATAAGTTATTAAAGGAGATGTAGCTTCCTGTAGCTTCATTTTACTTCCCCGGCTTGCAATTTTTATTTCACGTTCTCAGGAGATTGGCAGAAGGCGTCTATCCAAGGTAAAGTCCTGATTGCAGACCCAGGGAATCAAAAGTCAGCGGTAGAGGTTGCGGGGGGGATTTATGGGGGACTGGATATCGGGGTTGGGGGCCATTTCAAAGGCTGGCAAAGTGGCAGGTTGATTCGCTTCAGAAACCCAGTACAGATAAGCTACTTATCTTCGCGGTGGGAGCGTATTGATAATGCTGTCTTCCCACTCTCTTTATTTCTCATCAGAGACCAATAATAGAGTGCTGATAGGGAAATAAATAAACAAACAAGCAAACAAATAAATAGATACCAGAGGCTTCACAAAATCAAAAATAAGATTTATTAAACCACACCACAAGCATGCAAAGCATGATGGAATGATGGAGGCGGGTTGCCTTACATTTGCTCTCTGCGCTCTTGTTTGCAGTAGGCTAAAGATTCCTGTCAGATCTTTGCACGCAGTGGGTACTAACTTTCTTGATGTCATATAAAGGGATTCAATCAATGAACTATACGTGTGTGTTTAAATTACGCTAGCACCTTAAAATTCTACAGACCCCAAAAAAGGTAATTATGAATTAATTTGCGCCATAATACAGTGATTAGTGCTGCTCACTGTTTTATGGCGTTGATAGTCTAATTATGTCTGTGAGCAATAAAATACTTTAGGTTCGTGCTCACCATAATTGCGGCTGGGTTTGACATAGTCAGATAGAGATTAACTATCCAAAAAGTGTGGGGAAAGATTGTCCACTGACTGAAAACCGTAAACCCTTAATTTACGAGGTGATAAAGGCAGTTTCATCTTTAGAACTAGGAGAAGGGAATTATCTGGGGTCTTGCTCTTTAGAGAAGACAATTTTTCTTGCACTGTTTAATCTGCTGTTGTGGAGTACTGGTAGTTCAGTCCGTTGAAGTCTAGACAAGAACCTCAATACTTTAGAATAAGTGGTCAGTCTGTTGCAGTCCCTGGTGGAAGATAGAGGAAAAATAATCAATAAACCCCAATAGCAAATTCTGGAAGTGATTCTGAATCCACTCTGACAGGGAACTTGCAGATTCTGCTCCATTCAGTGTTTTCTCCCCATGTTGTACTTTTGATTTTTATATATTCCCCGTTGGACAGAGTTCAAATTCGAATCTCAGATCACGTTTCCAGCTTTTACACAACAAACAGATGGCATTTTCTCTTCTGTCCCAATAGGTTTTGGTTGTCTGTGTCATAAAGCAATTCGTGTTATAATAAATGTTTTTCCATCTTTTGAAGTGCTCTCCTGGCCAGACATTTATTCAGAGAATACAGAGAGAAGTAATTGTGTAAAGGTGCCTCTAGAGAGCGATGTTGGGGTTGAGGCTGTCCCTGCCGCCATCCTTTTATGTTCCCGACATCCCCCTTTTGTTTCCAGCGTTCTAGCAAGCAACTGAAGTACTCAGCGGAAGGCTGCGCTCACAGCTCCACATTGCACCTGTATCTTCTTCAGGGTTTCTGTGTGTACGCCATGATTTTCCCCATAATCAATTATGGACAAACGTAAAGTACCAGTTCTTTTCAGTTTCCTTCTCCGTAGCTCACACTGCAGATTAGCCCTCAACATCAGTGTTGCTAGTAGTAAGCCAGTAGGACGATTATTTAATATTAGCACTTTAAGCAAATTTAAGTTCCTTAAGGTAGTCATAGTACCTTCTGTAGGCTGGCTAATAGAAAGATACAGATGTAGGAGCTGCTGTGAGTTACCAGTCCCAGTTATCACCCGAATCACATTTACGTTGTTTAGCCGATACTTTTGTCCAAAGACGTGTACATTTGGGAAAGTGGGGTGAGTCGGTCTCTGGGGCAGCTGAAGGGTGACAGATTTATTCAGGGGCTGAATGATGAATCTTCTGATCACAGATCCACTGTTCTAAGCCAGTGAGCCCCCCCACCCCCCCCAAGGCTGTTATTAAACTGGAGCCGCCAGGGAGACTTTCACCAGTAGGTAATGGTTTCCGATCTCTGACGGAGCGCTCCAGTTGGACATCTGAGCCATTTTTTGCGTGTACAGCTTACGTGTGCGAGGGATGTGAGCGTGAGCGTGAGTGTGAGTGTGAGTGTGAGCGTGAGCGTGAGTGTGCTTTTCTGGACTCTGAGTCTCATTATCTGGCCTCGCCCGTGGCCGTTGGCTGGAATTGCGGACCCATGAAGATTTCAGGCATCTTTTCTCTCCCTCAGCCTTGGCATGGTGGGTGACTAATCCCTTGTTCTCTAATTGGCAACGCTGTTGTTGGAGGAAACGTGTCCATTGTGATGAGCGCATGCCCTGGGTCTAATCCCTCTGTGCTAATGTGGTTATTTGTCTCCTTGCAGAGGTCAAGTGGTCTCTATCTGCAATTTATCAAGACTTTAGCCATTAATGCTCTACCCTCTGCTCATTTCTGAACACTTTCGGTCTGTTTTTCATTCCTGACAGGCCTGTGCCAATGTCATTTCCGCACTGGACACACCAACAAGCTCTCACCACTCGTTCTGTACCACACTCTTAAATCAAATGATTTTTTTTTGTTTAATTTGTGTACGTTCTGGGTTTCAGTACAATGTTCTATCAATCACTGGTCATGTTAGCTAGTAGAACTGGACCACACTGTTCGTAAAACTGAAGTTAAATGGCATTCTTTTTTCATTATTCCATTGCAGGTTTCCAGCGGTGCTTTTAAACATGGAAGATTTAGTGTTTTTTACCGTGAGCCCGGCCAGTGCGCCCACGAAATGCACCCGGCTTCTGCAGTGAGCACAGCGTGCAGCTGATAATTTCATTTCAAGCATCGGCACACGGTTATACCGGGAGGGAAAGAATTATTGTGGGCATCCTCCTTCCCTCCCATGCCAGAATCTGCTCCCTTTGTGAGGTGACACCAAACAGACCTCCTTTAGCACTCCCCTTTGTCACAAATGTGCTAATTTCCACTCAGGAGGACAGTGGGACTCCTAATTTATTCAGTCAAAACGGCCGGCCACCAATGCATTATTAATGACACCGATGGCTTCTGGGGGCCAGCCTTTCCAAAACAAAATATGTTTATTCATATGGTGCCGACTGACGTGGGGGTGCCAGGCTACACCGTGCCCTCAACACAACCTCAACGCATGCTGGGTCAGTATGTCACACACGAAACCAGGCAGAAGCTTGCCATTAATTTCTTGGCTACATCTCTGGTGCACACTAATAAGTACTAAACACACCCACAGAAACCTTTTTTTCTTCTGCGGAAGTATTACTTCAGTTCTATTTGAAATTTGCTCAAAATGTCGTAGACGTTATTAAAGATACTATGCAAGCTGACAAACCGCTTAGGAATACAGATAAATGTCTGTATGTGCCCGCTGAGTGGAATGCACCCATTCGCACACACAGATATCACACACCATGGCAGCTAAGGAGCTCACACTGCCGTCATTAACAGTGACCTTTTCCAGTATTCCACTGCCAGCTGTTTTGCATGGCAGGACCTTGTATTGCTTTAGAAGGGGAATGACTGATTAATGGGGGGGCAGCTGCGTAGCTGCCTAGCGGTGTGGATCGCTGGAATCGCTCGCTTCCAACAGCCCACATCATACGCAGGGCTTTTTGTCATGGACAAAGTGTGTGAACGGCCAGAAAGCTGTGTCCCATCTGCTCCCCACATCTCCCCACTCTGTATTCTCTGCTTGTTTAACCTATTGTTTTATTTAGAGGAAGGTTTTTTTTTCTCCAAAAATACAATCATACACACCTGAGCAAAATCCCAGGTGAGTCTTTCTGCACAGCGTACACACTAGGATTCTAACTAATGACCTTCTGGTACAGCCTGGATGCTGAGCCCTTGCTGCACAGGCTGTGTTTCCCCTGCCCCGCCACTAGGGGGCAGTTCATGTTTCAGTACCAGACCAGAGACATGAAACCTGTTGCTATCCTTATCTGTATTTTTCTGTAAAAAATAAACAGTATCACCCCTAACAAAACACATACACAGAGCAGGACTCCAGCATGCCCTCCCTGTCTTACTCTTCTTCATAAATTCCTTATTATCTTAATCTTCTCCGGCCACCATGTCATGAATAACATTTCGAATAGATATCTGTCACGTAGAGGCAAATTACTGTCATTTGTATTCCTCCGCCTACAACACGAGTCCCCTTCAGCTTAATCAGACAGATTGTCTCATTCGGGCATTTTCCACAATCTGACACTGACAAGCTAATCCCTGGTTTTAATGTCTCTACCTCTGTGACGATATGCAGAATTATGTACATAACAAAATGTGTGTAGAAATAGGCATCTGTCTGGATATGCATGTACAGAGGTGACTATACAGAGGTGGATTTTGGCGGCCATTGTTGTTAGCTGCACGTATGCTAATTTTCAGATTTTATTTCTTCGTTCATTTCAACTGCGGATTTATTTCCTCTGAATACAGATTTTTTAAAAATAAATTAAGTGTAAGGTGTCCAGACGTAGTGCCCTCTCAACCTTTATTATTTTTTTATTAATTATTTCCAAGCTTCTCCAGTCATTTTTACGATGACTGTGTAAAATGCATTTTGGAAGGAATTAAGACAAAGAGGAATAAAGTTGATTCACATCAGAAAGGAATAAAAATACAATGTGTGTAACACTGATCATCATCTATCAGTATGATAAATTAATGTGCGCCTCACAGTGTCCGTGTGCTTTTAATCAAAACATCAGAGGAAGCGATTCTCAACTCGAAAATCTCGGTAAGACAGCAAGCAGTCCAGTGTGACTGACTTTGTCATGGCCACTCTCTTGCCTCCCTGCATGAGATGACTCCCAGTTATTTGTAATCCTGTCGATCAGTCTGACTTCCCTTTAGATGGTGGGGAGGCAGCTGCTCGACAGCTTCTTTCTTGCCGGGCGGCTCCACTTCAGCCTGCCCATGTTACCGTCTTAATCACATCACCCCCAAAAACGTATGTCAGAGCTCTGTGTAAGATTAGAGCGGATGCTTATTTCAAGGTCTTAGTTTGTGATGGATGTGAGGATGTGTGTGGATGAGTAGAATGTTTAAGGTGACCATCACCAGATCACAGAAAAAGTAACACCATACTGTCCGTATAGAGGAGTTCGTTTAGGGCACATTAGACTGCAGGAAACAAAGCAATACTGGAATCTAATTTGCAGTGACCGTTGTCGACGTCCCAGCGCCTCCCTGACAGTAAGGAGAATTTCATGTTACAGTGTCACACACTCCTGTGATATAATGCTAAAGCATGTTATCTGAAACCATATTCCCATATTTCAATGTGTCACAGCACCACAAGACCCAATGTTACTTTTGGGTAATGTACTGAATAAGTCTGTGTTACAGTCTCTCTATCCCTCTCTCTCTCTCTCTTTCTCTCATACACACGCACACATTACAGTGTGTTTGGGCGCTACAGATACCCATGTTACAGTGTGTTACAGTTCTGTGTACATTAGTGTTACAGTGTCACAAACAGTCCTATTACAGTGTGTTCAGGTCCTACAGATGCCCATTTTAATGACTGTTAGGACAATGTATCTGTGTTATCCTGTGTTAAAGTGTCACACACGCCATATTCCAGCACTACACAAGCCCATATTACAGTGTGTCAGAATAATGTGTACACCTGTGTTACAGTGTGTTCAGGTTTTACAGAAGCTCTTGTCATGGTATATTAGGATACCATGTACCCTTTTGTAACTGAATGACATGCAACTCTGTCAGCCTTGTTATGGCACCACACACACCAGTGCTACGTCACACAGCCCGCTAGGGGGAATCCTCAAACAGGCGTGAAGTCAATGAAAGTGAGGGGTTAATTGTGCCGATGACAGGGGGGTCAGAAAGGGGTACTCTGACCCCTGGTCCACTCCTCATCATCAGATGGCAAAGGAGTTCATTTGTCTTTGGTCCTCTGACACAAGTCAATGGCCATAAGGCCAAATGGAGAGCCCGCAGTGTTTTTAAATGAGTCCGCTCTTTTGTTCTGGACATCTGCTCCCAGCATTATTATTTTAATCAGTTTCATTTCCTGGCTAGTGGGCTCCCCTGCCCAATGCACGCAACCCAGGCACACGCATACACATTTGTACAGTGGAACACAACCCCAATTACCCCCTGAGTGTTTCATGAGTGTGTTTTTGCAGGTACCATATGTGTTTTTCGTTATTAAAGTTTCTCATACAATTAATAAATTCCTAGTATCGACGACAGATACGGACCGCCCACGTCGCGCATGTGCTTAGCAAATCAACTGCTCTTTTCATGACCTTGTATTCATCTGAGAACTGGCTTCCTGGTACTGAGACCTGGACTCTAAGCTATTCAAACAGCAAGCTGCCAGACCCTCTCATACAGAAAACCCATTAATGATTAATTTCATGTTCGGAACGTTTTAAACGTGACTTTAAAAATCGTTTCATCAATGCTGCGATCACCACAGCTGTTCAATATGTCAGTGAAAATACGGTCTTTCGGATTTGTAAAATTGTGGAGATGCCAGGTTATTTATGGGAGTGTCATTTTATTTTTAAACATTTTCAGCGCTATAGGTTAATTTAGAATGACTTGCCGTATTTCACTTACATACTGGGAATATTGAGTTGAGTGACCTGCGATTCTTGTGTCATTCTGAAGAAAATATAAACGTGAGTGGCAATACTGCACGAAAGGTTTCATCCGTGTCTTGTATTTTTAATTCAGATTTTTTTTCTGCACAATTCATTACTGCCGTCCTTTTCTGAATGTGACAGTGGTGGGAACGCGCCCATATGAAGGTTTGATTAATTAGCCTGGGCTGTTAATGCAGGAGGAGGATGCCAAGACGCTGGCAAACGTGATGAATCACTTTCGCCCTGCATGTAACCGCAGCCTGCGGAGAGGAGCTGCGCAGCCGATCAATAAGCATTTCACACTTAAACACTAATTAAGTCATTACGGGCCAATGCTGTCAGTCCTTACGGATTTACGCTGTGTCTCCCCCGGGAACCAGGTTGGGGACAAGAAAGACAGCCGACAGTGGACACCTTCATCTTTTTATTCTCGCATAAGCAATGCATAGTTATACCGAGAGGGGGCACCATAGTGACCTCAGCCATAATTACCCAGGCAATTATAGCAGTCAATGGGTATGTTGATTCAGTGACAACTGTCATGCTTCTAGGCAAAAATGTGGAGGATGCACACAAACCCATGATCATCCTTGCATCATATGGTGGCGCCATCTCAAGTGTATATTCACACATCTCCATTATATAATGTACATCTCGATTATATTGCCTGGGACCCGCAGACTGAGAGTGACGTATTACGGTCTAGGCATGCCTATTCTTAAATTATGTCTCTAGATTTGTAATGATTTGTGTTCATTTTACAAATTGGCCTCCATGAAGAGTGCAAGCAATTCTGTTAAAAGATCGTAATCAAAGTATGTCCTAAAGGCATAATTGCATACATATCATATTGATTTGTGTCGTCCACATGTTTATCTACAGTTACTGTATATATACGATTATTTAAAGCAGTCTCCCACCACTGGCATCAGACCCGCTGCTGCCACCTACTGGCTGGGCAATGGTAACTCTCTCAGTTCGTTTGTGGGGATGGCAAAGCCTTAAGAAAGATCATACATTCATTATAATGTAGCAATATAGTTAAAATGTTGTGATTTCTAGAGATAAGCCTGTACCCAAAACAACTGTAATCAAAGAACCATCGTCGTCACTATGAGACATCTGTGGGCCAACCGTGACCAACACAACTGGCAATAAACTGAAATGTGGCAGTTCGCACAGGGTCTGTTTGTATTATATTGATTCTCTAGAACTAGAAGAACCTTTACGCAGCAGCCAATATATTATGTCACCATACTGAAATTTTGAACATATTTTAATTTATGATTATTTAAATGAAAATCACCAGTCTAGCATTGCGTAAGACTTACCGCAAAAGCCCTGTCCTTAGACAGCCTCCTCGCCCCAGGTGCTAATCAGGCGAGTGTAGTTTTCCTGGGTGGCCACTAAGTGGCGATATGTGTTACAAAAATGCTTGTGTAATTATTTGTCTGTTGTATCCATACAAATTTGTGGATCATTATTAGTATTATTATATTGTTTCATGTCTTAGGGTTTCTATTGAAATAAGAGAATAACAAAATAGATTGTTAAGCATTTAAACACTACAGTAGCATCGGTAGAGACCAAATCAGCCTTGAGAGCCCCCCGCCCCCCTACACATGGAGTGTACTACTTATACAATATTGGGGAGGACAAGCATGATGACGTTAGTGTTATATTGGACATTGGCTGTATATTTGGCTTTACCTCCCCTTTATCCACACTCCCTAAATCACTACATTGACTTATTTCCTGTTTCAGGAGAAGATACAGGTTCTGTATATGTGTTCTGTATATATTGGCTGGACGATATGTTTATTTTTTGTTTTCGTTATGCAGCTATTTCTGTAAAACCGATAAATCAGTAATTATATGTGACAGCTACTACAATCTTTCAAAAAACAGAAATTGATTTGCTTTATTTTTAGTATTTCTTCACAAAATGTAGACTGAATAATTTTATAGTTGTCGTATGAGGTTTTTCTAAAATTCCACTTGCAGTGACTACGACAACCTTTCAAGTGTCATAAATTGGTTTAGTATATATGTGGAATTGTTGTAGGCCTGTACTTTTTCGATTTATTTTATTATATTTACTTAAAAAGGCAACTCAGACTGTATGTTCTTTTTGGAAGCAATTCAGAGCTTTGAAAAACTGGAAAAACATAACAGAACTGTTCCAGTATCAACTAACCCTTGGTTCCCTCATTGGTACTGAATGCATTTTGTAGCCTAGATAGTTCCTTACAAAAGGTTGTGCCTCTAATGCTGGTTTAACAACCAAAAAAGAAGAAAAAACTTAACATATCAGCTGATGTACCATGTTGTAGTGTAACCTGTATATTTCCCTGAAACAGAAAATGTAACCTTAATGTCCAGTGAAAAACTTTACCACGCTGTAGGGATTTTACCAGCCATCATTACCAGCCCAACCCTAATCTACGTCTTTCCATCAGACTATTTTGCATCTCATCTTCTCACATTCCCTTCTGGCCCACAGATGTCTCAAACCGTCTTTTGATATCCTTCAGATTGCTAATGCTGCCAGGTCTGCACACATATGTCTTAGAGCACCAACAAACTAGTCAGCCTAGATCGAGTCCTTTTTGATTCCAGTTTTGTTTTAATGAGTGATAGACCAGGACTGGGGGGTTTTATACCACAGAGTAAGAGTTGCCAGGTCACCACAGTGCAGATCATCCAAAGCAACGGGCAGGTCCGGGGCACGGCTGGGGTTGTGACCGTACAGGGGCTGATTCTCCCTGGGAAACTGTGGCCACGGAGCCACCAGTACAGTGTCTGCGTGGAGAAATGGCGCTGGGTGAGCGCTCCCACAGACTCGCCCCCTAATAGAAATTTAATAGGTGTATTAGGATTGGCAGCTACACTCTCCGTTGACTGAGACTATTAGCATAAAGCCATTTATTAGTCTGATTTCCCAAGCTGAGAGGATCTCTGCCCATTCATGTGGCATGAGGTTGGGGCACGGGGGGTGGGTTCTGATGATGATGTGTTTCCATGGTAGCGGCAGAGGAATCAAACGCTGGGAGAGAGACGTGCAACAGAATCAGTGCTGTCCATTTGCGGGTGCCGTAGTCTCCGAGACTGAGTGTGTGAGTCTGACGGGCCCAATTAAGACAGGAAAAGCGCTCCTGATAGTGCAGCTTTTGATCTCCCGGCTGTCTTGGCTACACTGACCCTCTGCTTGGAGTCCACGGTCAGCCGGCATTTGTATGCAGACTCACAGCGCTAGCTGCAGCTAGCTCAGAAGCCACAAAATAAGGGGATGGCTTAGCGCTCCTGCAAAGTAATTGCATTCCGCCCGGTATCATGTTGTTATTCTAATGAGCTGGCTCGTTGGTATTCAGTCGTTGGCGAGCCCAGCTTTGTCACTCGTACAGCGTTGAAGGAAGACAGTGAGTAGGAACCGGTTCTACTTGAGACTGGCTGTGATTGCCTTCAAGAATGTTCACTGGTGGCTCTTCATTAGCGTTTAAATTCTGTGTACAGAAGGCCGATGCCTCGTGGATCATGGCAGGGTGGGCGTTTTAACACCGCCAGTCCAACCCAGCCTTATAGCATTGAGTCAAAACCAAATTAGGACCTGATTCAGGAATCTAAGGGCGTCACCAGGTCTTTGATGGCGGTTGTGAACAGGAAGGACAGAGGTCCATTTTTACGGCACTACCAGGTTGTAGGCATGTGGACACCTTTAATGACTCTCCCAGATGTTCATTCCCAGCTTCTCCATGAACCCGAGTCCATCCTCCTTGAGACACCCTTGCATGCCGCCAGCCGCCTTGTCATCTGTCAAGCTGTAACCAAATCTCTCACCAAGAGCCGCTCTACAAAATTGTGCAGCATCCCTAATGCACCGCCCAACCTCCTTTATATAATTCAAGATAGGTGACATGTATGGATCACAGGCATGCAGCAAGTGTAGTGGCTTCTTTCAGAAGTGTTGACATTCAAGCCTCATATATCCTCATACATAGAGACCAGGGCACCTTGTGGAGATGGTAACGTGGTGGCGTCTCCAAGTGTGCCTTGCTGATAAGCAATCTGCCTCAAATCGAAGCTGCTGTAGCACAACAAGTACAACATCGCACAAATCCCAGGAAGTACATAAACTCTAACCATTCCTCCTACTATAAGTTGCTTAGATAGATAAATGAATGCATGTAATTATTGTCATCCCAGCTGCAATGAAAAAAATTGTAACTGTAAAATTTGTTGATAACACTGACCTATCAAAAAAAAAAATGGTGGGCTCTTCTTACACATGCCGACCACTAGGGGACAGTGATGGTAAAACCTGCTGATCAGATTACACTCACCTAAAGGATTATTAGGAACATCTGTTCAATTTCTCATTATTGCAACCAATCACATGGCAGTTGCTTCAATGCATTTAGGGGTGTGGTCCTGGTCAAGATAATCTCCTGAACTCCAAACT
>JABFDZ020000109.1:19590627-19607049 GCA_019775955.2 Pollimyrus isidori | reverse complement strand
GGCAGTTCTGAAGGCGAAAGGGGGTCAAACACCATATTAGTATGGTGTTCCTAATAATCCTTTAGGTGAGTGTATTTCTCTTTTACATTCACCCTGAAATGTAGCATCATTTGTTTGGTATTGCCACATGTGAGATTTGCATTTCGCTGCAGTGAGATGGCAGAATCTGCTAAAAACAAGTTTCACTGGTGAATTGTGAGACGCTTACGTGTGAAAAGCCTGTCTCACCATCAGCTACAACTTCCATTAATTCAGTTCAGCTGGGGCTGTTGGTTGAGACTTCACTTCAGAATCATGTGAATGAATCAGTCGGAGTCTGTTTAAACTATATCTTGGTGGAGCTCTAGTTTGCAGGCAGTGTTTGGCTCTGTTGGTTAGGATACTGACCATATACTCAGAAGCTTGCTGGTTCAAATCCCGTGGTTGACCGAGTCATTTTGGGGTTGGGCTCTTGAAAAAGGCCCCTTTGCTCCACGTACTGGTTTACTCTGGTTACTCAGTTATATATCATTTTAAATGAAAGCATCAACGAAATAAATGTTAAATGTAAAAAACAATGATTGTAACAAATAGAGCATTCACAAGAGGCCTTCTTAAAAAAACACAGAAGTGTTTGCTTGAACATAAAACCGCATCCAGAGACACGTTTCTTTCTTGCATATGCAAATCCATTTCAAATCTGATTTTGTTCCTGGTGTTGAGGGAAATGTGTCTTGATTGCAAAATGGTGAGATGTTTTCATGAAGATCTGTGTTTGCTGCATACAAAGTTGCTGACAGTGGGATGGCCAATACAAAATCCAGTTAATGTTTGTTCTGGGAGCTGAAGAGTGCTGTCCACTCAGAATATACCTCCATGCCATCAAAAGAATTCTGTATGCTTAGCTATGCTTCAGGTCATCCACAGAACCTCAGGTATCTTCTTGTTGTTATAGAGACTGCTTGAAAAGGACAGAAATGAAGCAGGGGAGGTCAAAGGTGAAGGACGTGGGATTTTGTAGAACAGGCTGACTTTTCATGGGAATTCAATTCCACAGCTCACCAGAAGGGGCAAGTAGAAGCCAGCGGGTGTTTGTGATGGTTTCCCACCAGGCATCTGGCCCCCCACTCCAGCACAGTCCCATCTCTTTCAGCTGTGCAGAGTGCCCCCTATCACCCCCTCCTGGCGCTTTATTCTTCTCTCATACCTTATTTACGCCGATCGATGCCACCTGACCTTTCTGTGAAAGAGCTCCCTGCTCCTCCATGGCGAAGGCTGCTCCCTGCTCCTCTCCAGCTCTGCGCCTCCTGCTCGGGTCGGCGCCACTGCCGCTCACACATGCTGCAGCACAGCGGTCATCCCTGAGTTTATTAGGGTAGCTGCATCTACACTGTTTAGCCATTGAATCTTAAGGAAAAACCATTCCACATGTGATCTCTGTAAATCTGTAAACTTAAATAGTCTTCCATCAAGCTGCATCCTGGCATGAGAGGCATGTCGTGAAATTGGCCATCTAGTAGCATTTAGCCTGGATGAACAAATACCGTACATCATTTTAGGGTGTTCATCTTGTGGTACCATTTCTAGCCACTAGGTGGTGCAGTAGCCTCTCTCACCACTACTTTTTCCAACATCCTTTAGATCTTTCAAAAGATCTTTTATTTACAAAATAAATAGTTCTGTTAAACAAAATCGTCTTATTCCAGATACTACATTATTACTAATAGTACATTATTAAAACCTGTTCTTGTTTCATATTTTATGGATGAGATATTTTGAAACATGTAATCAAGTGAAATAGTAATAAGACAATTTTGGAAGGTGTTTTTCATGTGGAAAAATTTGCTAGAAATCCTTCAGAGCATTTTGAGAGATAAAAAAATCAGTTTAATGAGATACATGGGCGACTCGGCAAACCTCTTCTGCATTTCAAGAAAAGGTTCTGGGCAAAGATGAAGCTGAAGGGACTTGCTGGATGATTAGCAATCCGTTATAGACGGAGCACCAAGCCAGCCAGAAGTCGTTGCTTATTATGGGTGTTTCTTTGTTCCTGAAGTTTTGGATAAAAGCAGTACAGACGAGCAAGACGCTCCAGCCTGATGTTGAGGAGCAAGGCAGCAGAAGCATGAAAGATACAGTCTCACTGCTGGTCTAGAGGAGTCAGAAGCGAATTTATTTTGTGGGCAGTTAAGAAGAGAGGGGAGGCAGTGTGGACCATTTGGAACTTGACTATCCCAATATAGGAGGTGCATACTGCCTCCTTGAGGTGTCAAATGGCATTACAGTTACTACACTCAACAAGCAGCAAAAAAATCCTACAAGAACCAAAGAATCTGTGGCCATGAGCGTAAAATTGTACACAGAGTTGAATCAGATTAATTCAAATCAATTCAGTTTGTCACATCACTTGACACGACAGAATATGAGTGAATAAAATGATACCATTATACTTCAAGTTCTATAAATTGCTTTAAAAAAAGTGTCAGTGATTAATAAAATCCAGAGGTGAGCACCTCAATGTTTACATCAGCTAAGTTGTTATAATAGTATGTGTTAACCCCAGGATAATGATATAGCCTCACTTGTACATGTGTATAGCCTGTGTAGACGGTGGTCGTAAGGCAAGGTAACCTTTCAGTACTGACCTCTTAAAGGGTTTGTCAGCCACCTCCAGCAATTAGCCAGAGAGCAAAAACATTTATCCTGCCAATTAGAGCACATCTCAGACACAGTGTGGGGTGACAGTAGGTGGGGGGGAGGGCTTCCCATACCCCCTCGCTGATTATTTGTGTTGGTTGCTTTGCATTTGAAAGGCTGGCCTCCTACACTTGAAAGGAAATGTCAGGGTGGAAGGTCAGCTGTGATAGCTGCTCATCAAAGCACCTGACATTTCGGAAATCCCTCTTCTTCTTACACGGGACAGACGGTCACGAGGTGGGGGGTTGGCAAGAAGGGGCGCCAGGGAGAGTTAGCCATCACAGGGATTAGCCCAAGAAGGGGCGCCAGGGGGAGTTAGCCATCACAGGGATTAGCCCAAGAAGGGGCGCCAGGGGGAGTTAGCCAGCACAGAGATTAGCCCAAGAAGGGGCGCCAGGGGGAGTTAGCCAACACAGGGATTAGCCCAAGAAGGGGTGCCAGGGGGAGTTAGCCAGCACAGGGATTAGGCCAAGAAGGGGCGCCAGGGGGAGTTAGCCAGCACAGGGATTAGCCCAAGAAGGGGTGCCAGGGGGAGTTAGCCAGCACAGGGATTAGCCCTCTTGAGACTCTGGAAGCTGCTGTTGTCTAGTTGCGTTGTGGTGAGCTGAGGAGAGATGGGATTGCTGGCCTGAAAACAGGACCGTCTCCTGTATTTGTAAGGCATGGCAGGGGTGACACACAGAGGAGACTGGAGAGTTTGGATCCGTTTGTGGGTCATAGCACAGGGACCTTGTGTTTCTGAGTGAAAGACAGCCAAGCAGTTAATGTGGCCCAGTGTGCCACTGTTTAAGGAAGGGTACAGGTTCAGAGACAATATGTGAGAAAGGTTTTCTCTGAAGATTCAATAGCAAAATGGTTGTTTGAATCCTGGCAGACCATAGACTAAGTATGGATGGATAGACAGATAATCCCAAAGGAAGGAAAATGCACGCAGAGAGGTATGTTTGTCATAAATCCAAAGGACAGTACAAGACAGGCCTGACAACATAATATAATAAACGATTTCACACAATTCTTATAAAATATGAGGTGATCACCGGTGATCCTGAGAGCCGGGCTTCCGCACATTGCAGAGTAAATGTAGCGCAGCCGTAATACACACTTTCCCAGTTGCATGACATGAAACAAAGCAGAAATGTAACAGAAGTCAAGTACAAACGAAAGTTTCTGAGTGCAACAGGTCCCCCTACAATGTAACTACAAGGACTGATGTTTTAAAAACACAAGTGCAGTGTAATTCTCGGTATTCATTTGTTAGGTTTGTAGGGAGCTGTGCATAAACCGTAAAATGCATCAGGAAGGGGTTTTTTTGTATTTACTAAGAGATGTTTCAATTGCGAGGAAATTACTGTCATTTTTAAAATAAATATAAAAATGAAATGGGAAATGTCAGAGAATATCATCTATTGATTCAATTTAATTCAAAAGTCTGAAGAAATGAAAAGAATAGGTTCATTTTTTCATCTCTCAGTTTGATTAGGTAATCCAGATATGTGAATGCTGCTACCGCCAAAATCAATATTATGCGAGGAGAAAAGCTTTGACTCCCCCTTGTGGTAGATTTAGGGATAATCACAGAGACAGGGGCGTTAGAACCTGGGTTTGGTGTCTAGACATACACTCATAAAATCTGAAGAGAACATTTATCTTAACAGCATCGTTTGACTGTGGGAGGAATCTAGCACGATATATAGAGGACATGCAAATTCCACACATACTTAGACTTTTGGAACCAAGGCCACAAATATGGTTTATGTTCAAAGGTATTAATAAACTATCTCTGACCAGTTAAAAAAATCAAACAATTTGCAAAAACTTACATAAACTAAATATGTTGTAGTATTTCACTAATAAAAAATAGACGTTCTCCATAAATATATTAACAATGACATCAATTACAAACACACCTTAGCAGTTTGTATACAACTCACAATCCCAACTGAACAACACGTCTAGCAAGTGGAAGCTGCCCAGACATGCCCTTAAATAGCCTCCCTCTCTGGCGCGAACCCCGAGGCTTAGGGTCTTACAGTGCCCCAACAATGAACTGCCCCCTAGGGAGACCACCAAGAACAGCAACGAAAATAACAGCAAAAATAACAATAACAAGAAACTATTTATTGTAGAACTATACCCTCCACCCGGGGCACTACAATATCGATTGTTATAAATCGATAATAATCCAGTACACACAAGAAGGCTTTAATACAGTAAAAATCCAGCAGGTTATTTTCCTCTTACTACTTTTAGCGAGATCCCGCGGTGGTCTGTTGTGTGGTGGGTGTGGAAGCGCACACTCCATAATCTGACTTCACCTTTTTTAGCTGTACTTCGAAACTAATTTCTGTGCTTTTTATTGAAAATTACACATTTAAGCACAAGGACCAGATGGAAAGGGATTTCACTGAACAGTGGCGCAATACTGTAAGTAATTGCATAAGTGACGAATTAAACTGGAAACTAATTGGGGCATTCTGTGTAATACCAAAAATGAACGCACGATGTCGCAGTGACATCGTTTTATGGCCAACTATTATTTCTCAAGACAGCGGTAGGTAATAACGAAAACAAAAGTAAAGATTATGTCTGCATTCACAGAAAATGACCCAATGTAATCATGTAGAATAGAATAATTTAAACGAGCAAAAAAAACAAAGAATACAAATTTCAGTAAATCCACTGAAGTATTTAAATTTGGACAGACAGTATTTTTAAAGAAAATCCAAGAAACTATATAGCATATACAATATTGTCCAGCATTTCTATATAGCAGTGCTTTTGAATTTACGAATTACATTTTTACCTAATTTTGATTGTAACACTTCCTTTGGTCAAGTGCTATCTTTATCTTGTGTACCTTTTCCACCTTTAAATTACCTACTGTAGAAGAAGTATATTACATTGTACAAAAATCTAAATCTGTTACATGTGAACTTGATCCATTACTGACTCATTTGGTTAAAGTTGGCTTACCTTTTCTCTCTTCTGTTATTACAGACATCATGCATGTTTCACTTCGTTCTGGTATGGTTCCTACTGGGTTTAAAACTGCAGTGATAACCCCTATTCTTAAGAAACCAGGGCTTGACTGAAGTCATTTTGACAATTATCATCCAGTTTCCAATTTCTTGAAAAGATTGTTGCTTCCCGGCTTCGTGGTCATCTTTCCAGTAATAGTTTATTAGAATGATTCCAATCTGGGTTTCGTTCTCAGCATAGTGTTGAGACGGCACTTGTAAAAATATCAAATGACTTACTGCTAGCTGCCGATTCTGGACTTTTATCAATTCTCATACTTCTGGATCTTAGTGCAGCATTTGATACTGTCTCACACACTATACTATTAAACGGATTGGAATCTATCGGAATTACTGGTATAGTCCTTTCTTGGTTTCGTTCTTATCTTACAGGCCGGAAACAATTTGTGCAACTTAAACAGTTTCAATGAACTACTGCCCCAGTTCGCACTGGTGTTACACAGGGCTCTCTGCTTTGGGACCTCTTTTGTTTCTTATTTATCTTTTTCCAATAGGCACTATCTTTAGGAAACATGGTATCCAATTTCATTGTTATGCTGATGACACTCAACTTTATCTTTCCTCCAAACCTTCTTCAACGTTCCTTCCGTCTGCTCTTGTTGAATGCCTTGAAGAATTAAAAGTTTTCAAGTCAATTCCTTAAACTAAATAAGAATAAAACAGAAATTGTTCGTGTAGGTACAAAAACTGTATTAAGTAAGTCAAACATTTTGTCAGTTTTAATTGATAATTTTAACGTTCCATTGTCCAACCAGGTTAAAAGTTTGGGAGTCATCCTTGATCAAACGCTGTCTTTTGAAGCTCTATTAATAGTGTTACCCGTTCTGCATATTGTCATATTAGGAATATCAATCGTTTACGTCCCGTTTTTTCAAAGAAGAGCACGGCCACTCTTGTGCATGTTCTAGTAACATCAAGAATTGATTACTGTAATGCCCTATTTTACGGGCTTCCTTCGAAAGCACTTCATAAATTACAGTTGGTACAAAATGCAGCCGCTAGGGTTATATCCAAAACTTCCATTTTTTAACATATCACTCCTGTTTCACAAAATTTGCATTGGCTCCCACTTAGATTTCGTGTAAATTTTAAAATATTACTTTTAACCTATAAAGCACTTAACAACTTGGCACCTCCATATCTTTTGCATCTTCGTCATGTACATACTCCATTACGTAACTTACTATCTGCTACGGCAATTACACTTGTACTTCCGCGTACACGGACAGCTTCGATGGGGTCACGAGCTTTTGGTTACGCGGCACCTTTTTTATGGAACGTTCTTCCTGCTGAGGTTCGTAACAGTCCAAGTCTTCCAGTTTTTAAATCTCGTCTAAAACAGGCTTTTATGTGATTTAATCTTGTCTGATGTATTGTTTTTGTTTTTTTATTAATGTTGTTATTCTATTTTTGATTGTAAGGTGTCCTTGAGTGTCATGAAAGGCGCCTATAAATAAGATGTATTATTATTATTAATAATAATAAAATAATTAAATTGTCTGCCTAGTAAAATACCGCAATTTAAAATGACATTGTGTAATTTTTTGGTTAAAAATATTTTAACTACGACCGAAAAGCGAGAATCCTATAATTTAACAAGCTTTTGCTTATCTGGTTGACAATTAGAAAATATGTGTATTGTACACCGAGCCAAAGTGAAATATTTATTCTCTGTATTACAAGTAACTGACAGATGGCGCCATCGACACACTTGAACCTGATCCGATGTGAGATTTTGCTTAAATGTTTTTTAAGGGAATCAACATTCGGAGATGAGTCAAGTAATGTTCTAGTGGTGTTCTAGTTTAAACGCAGCTCCATATTCATGTAATCAAATCGTGACACACCTCCATAAAAAATAATAACCGGATTGAGCGATATAAAGCATTTTTGTGCTTTTTATGTTGTAAAAGGGTTTTTCAAGTGTCCGTGTTTTGTGTTACAGCTAGTCAATGACTCTTTTAGAATTACTGCTTTTATTGACAAATACTTGTTAAACTGGTGTTAGCAATTTGAGGTTAAACAAACAATTATAGGTACTCGTGTGGCTGATGAAAAGATGTGAAGCAGTACCTGTAACAGGTTTTTATAAAAATACTTTATAGAGAATTTTTGGAGCATCTCTTTCAATATAGAATGACCATCCCTTCTGCTTTTGAAATGGTTGCAGCTCCAGTGTTTTAATCTAATATTTTAGGAGTGTGAGTGTTACCTATTCATCAATTATATTTCTGATTTATGATTCTGCTCTGGAATATACTGGCATTTTCGCATGACTCTGCGCTCCTGAGCTGAATTAAATCAAGATACCTTGAGCACTAATCCATTAAATGTTCTGCCTTTAGACTACAGTCACGTTATTGGCTCTGACTTTTATGTACCCAGAACTTCCATTACGCTGAATGTGGATAAGGAGATGACAGTGTGACCAGAGAGATTATAGGGGGGGGGATACACTGGGGCCTAATTAGAATTATTATGGTCATGATCTGGCTTTTTGTTCATGTGGCGTGGCAGTGGCAGGTGTGGGGGCGGTTTTTGGTCTGCCGCACTCGGCTCGGCACTGAGCCCTACAGTATGTTGCCCCCCCCCCCCGGGCCTGCTGGGGAGGCTTCCTTCCATGGCCCCCGCAAAGAGGGAGGGACGTTCAGACCCCTCTCATGACTGTGAGCCAACAGGCCACTCCGCTGCCAAACGCTCACATATTGTCCGGTGGCTTCCGTAGTCCGAGTTTCGTTCTGCGCCGGTGTGCCCCCCCCACTGGACTATAGAGAAGAGGAAAAGTGCAGGAGAGTTTTGCGGCAGTGACGGCCATATGTGCGGAGCCTGCCTAGCATACTAAAGCACGGGCTGCTCTTCCAGTAGGCGGCTGGCCCGGGGCAGACGCGGCAGAAGGCTGGAGCACAATCACCAGTGAGCTGACCCCGTAACTCTGCAATCTTCACGGGTCACCTGGGGCGATGACCATCCCCACGACCCCGATTTACAATCCCACAGACATGCTTTGGCTGGGTGCAGCAAACAGGGCCAGGTCTGTTCCTGAGCCCATAGACGGCACGCTGTTTAACAACAAGGCTCTCTGTTCCGGTCTCCCTGAGCAACCGGATCGCCACACCCTTTTGCGCTTTAGAAAGAATTAATAGGATGTATAACTAACGACTCATAACTGTTGAATCACAATCTATTTATTTATTGCACATTCTGCTTCCATTCCAAATTCCTGTATCAAATTTTCACAATCGTCCCACACCAATCAGGCGGTTAACTATATCTTTGTCAATATCTTAATGTCCATGTCATACAAAGTCATGTCTATGACATTATGTTCATACATCTCACCATTTACATGCTTTGTATTGTTTCTCATTTGCACTCTGACCAATAAGGAAGATGCCTCAGCTTAATGCATAACTCCAGGCATCAAATTCCCAGCAGCTGACAATGAAAGATACTTTGACTTTTGAATTTAAATACAACAGTTAAGCAACATATATGTAAAAGTGATCTGGCAGGTCTTTGCCTATCACTACTAATAACGTGCATCTCATTCCCATGCACACATTCCACTAATGAAGCTTTGACCTCTCCAGCTAAAAATATTTGAGTACTGGGAAGGCCTCCTATTTTTTCCATTCACCTCCTATTGATTCCTTCCTTTGCAACATTGATCCCGTTGTTCAGCTCCCCCAGACCATCCTGTCCCACTGGTCTATGTGTTAATGCTGCCCTCTTACTAAATTGCACCAAACTCTTCATTAATCAGTGATGAAGTAGCACATCTGTCACAGCTTATCCTCACCAATAAGACTCGTTTGCTGGTCGCCCAGTGTTTGTTTTTTTTTTTTATCTTGGTCTTAGCAAATGAAGTGTCAAGGCTTCATTATTCAGGCTGTTTGTCACTCAGATGTGTCCAAGCAGTCTCGTCCTAACCATGCTGGTGGCTTCTCTTCTCTTCAGATTTCCGCTGCAGCTCTCGTGACTAACAAGACGCACCACTGAGGTGCCCCTGTTTTCCCGGATATTAACGAGCAGGAAAAGAGTTATTTTACTCAGTAAGCCATTTCCATTCCCTGCAAGATCCCCTATCTCTTTCCTGTTGGTCGCCCCAGTGAACCGGCAGGTTTTTAGGTCCAGATTTGTTCATTTTCTTTTTGAGTGTCTGCAATTTACGACGATGGGTTGCAATTCTGCCCCCCCACCACTTCCGGAGATCTCTATGGGAAGATCTTCATGAGTGGGCTCAGAATCTGCGGCGCTCCGGCACGAGAGCGGGGGGCAGGCCAACAGATTACCAGCGGTTATGTGTGTGGAATCCTCCGCGTTAATCAGACCAGTAAATAGAGGTGCGGCCTGAAAAAAGAAAAAAACAAATAGATTTGTTCGCTTGCAGCTGGCGTTCCTATTACTGTATCCAGCATGAATGTTTTCCGGTTGCAGGAAATGATACATCTTACAGTACAGTGGCAAACATGGGGGCATTGTTTGAGGACCAAGTGATGCATGTAAAATAATAAAACTTATCCCCTAAATGCTCCAGTGGTTTATGCTGAAAGCACAGCATACTGTAGAGTAACAGCCTTCCAGAATGCCTGGTTTCTCCATCCTTAGCCTCCACCTCAGTCTCTAAGAGGGACTGTAGGACCCAGTGTGACCCGGGAATCTGAAGCATAAAGGGTGGGAGCCCGCAAGGACTGGACCGTAACTGGAATCGTTCACAGGCAAATCTGACTCACGAATGGGCCCCTGATTATTCCGAGCGAATGACGCAGAGTGTGCTTTCTTATTGCCGGAAGAGAGCGCCCGTTTGACTCCATTTCCCAAGTGAGAGGCGTTCGGCGGACACTCATCAGGCAGTACAGAGTGACCGCATCTCATCTGCGAGCAGCAGTCCATATTTTATCCACATCATAAACACTCGCCGGTTTATTGGTCGAATCAGCTAAGCTTAATTAAATTCACAACGATTGCTACAGACCCCGGGATGGGGTTCTGGGTACGGGCGATATTGCTGTGCAATGGGTCCGGGCAAAATTGAAAAATAACTCAGTTAGACATGACTGATATCCCGCGCGATTGGTACAGATACGGGGAAAGGACAGGCGGGAAGTTTTATTATTTTTTTTTCCCTGCCATGACTAATCTGTTTTCCGGGTGACGTAAAGGGACAGGACGCGAGAAGGACAGTTAACTGGAGGGTCACATGTATGTTTAAAGGTACAGTCAACACCTGCACAACAGAGCCGTCTCGGTTGTTCTAGGAATAGAACTCCGGACATCGGAGCGGCAAGAAACAATACCCAGCTGACTAATCATCATCCCAGACAATGTAAGCGGCAAAACGAGACTAGGGCCATGATTCCAAATATGGGCCCATAACAGGAAGCCTGTTACAACACCCTCCTGCTATGTCTTTATTTAGCTTCAGTCAATATCATACGAGATTACAAAATTTTCCTATTACAGCTCTCACCCAAGTTGTTTACTTCCATGCTTGCTATCTCATGATCTCAACGAAAAATGACCCCACTATGGATCTAAGAGTCAGGGAAATGAAACTGATTTTTGATCATTTTGAAAATGGAATAAGGTCCTTGAGAGAAATTAAACTCTGTAATATATCGTCTCTCTGTTCGGCGGTAGTAAACGCACCGCAAATGAATCAATACCGAAACTAGTGGCGAGTGAGGAGGACAGATGTTTGAAATATTAGCCGAGCAGCGTGAAACACAGCTGTAAGAGAAGCCATTATTACAGGATGGATACTTTCTGTGTTGACTTGTAGTTCTATGAAATTGAATTCAGTAGCAGGAGCATTTGGTCAATAGTCTAAGGAGAACTGAGAGGTGGTTTAATCAATACGATGTCCTGTGCCAAAAATATGAATGGAAGATGGGTATTACTGTCTGTCTTTTTTGTATTAAAGGTCATTTGAAACAGCTTCTGTGCAGCTTCCTTGCAGTCGAGCATTTCTGTCTCCGACTTGTTTGTTACAGTGTTTCAGATACTGATCATGTCTGACTGCAGCTGCAAAGAGGAAAAAGCATTTGTGGCGTCTGGTTGTGCTGGTGGTAATGCTGACGACAATGGGTTTGCCACACATCTGAACTATCGGTGTTACTGGTAAATGAAGCTTTTCTTGCCCAGACAGCTACAAAAATCAGTGGAACGGCCTCAGTTTAAACCCCGTAAAGCGTATTGAATGTCTCAGTTAGCTATCTTTTCACTGTTCATCCTATCATTAGCCCCCATTGTTGTCATTGACTTTATCTTCTGCATGCAGATATCAGAGCGTAAATATGCCTTGTGATTTACACGCAACATTGTTGCCCATTCAGACTCATCGGCTTTAAAGAAAAAACTTACTTGTACACGTTAGCTATAAAATGAAAGATGACATTGTAAAATGGAACAAGACTGAATGACTAAACCAACAACATATACAAAGCAAGACTGAAAACATGTAGGTTTATGCTATTGTCTATATTTATCTAATCTATCTAGTATTGATAAGACCCTTTTTAGAAGAATCTTTTTTTAGGGTTATATTCATTTAAATAATATAAAGACTGTTGTTAATTGGCACCATTCAGCCGACTAGTTGTAAATTATTAACCTGGCTAGATTATTGGCTATTTATTTTACTTTGTTGGGCCATATAAATAAAAGTCACATGTTCTTTGGTCTTATAGGCTGGCCAACAAATTTGGCTGGAATTAGGGTCAGGATGCTGATAAAGGGTGTCTCAGTGAAAATTCCAGAAATGCGTTAGTTGGGTCAGACTCATAAAGGTAGCCATTATCATATCTGAGAGAATGGCTAAGTCGCGGGACAAGACCGCGACCAGTGGAGACCAGCAGCCCGTCACAGTTAACAATGGAGGAGCCTGTCTTTACAGCTCAGCAGAGTAACCCCCTTGTATTTATCGCGACCGCGCTGCTCTGCTCTACTAATCCCTAAAAAAATGATGCAGTCACACTTTGAATCACCGTCTCCAACCCCCCCCTCATAAAGTACTATTGGGGCTCCATGCATGCCTACCCAGAGGAAGATGAGAGTCGCTCAAGTAAGGAAACAGGGTAATGAGTTAGAGCAGGGACAGCACTGCCATGTAAAACGATTCCTGTGCGATACATCGGGATGGGTTGCTTGGGGCATGAAGGGGGCAGGGTTGGGGGGGGGGGGCAGTCAGGAAGATCCTGACGTGCTACAGAGGTGCAGATCATGCTCTAGCACCGGTGATGCTGACCCTGGGAACATCTGGGCGTGCTTATGCAGAAGGAAGAGCAGGGATCACTGTGTGAGGCCTTCAGGCTGGAGAGGTGCGAACTCTGATCAAAGGGCCGTAATCTACCAAATCTCAGTACCTGCCATACAGGCGCAGGCCCGGGAGCAGCATGTGTCTCCCCGGGTAAGGTCACCGGGCCGGACCCTCAGGTCAGCAGGGTCACTTTGCCATTGGGTCCCTGAGCAGGGCCTTTAATCTCCAGCTGGCTGACCATGCCAATTCAAAATGCCATGTTGCTTTAGAAAAAACCATCGACTAAATAAATAATGCTAATGTTTTATAGACGTCCCTCTTGAGACGGCCTGAGATGGCGTCCGTGCACCGTCTCCACGAGCTCTCCATGTTCTGAGGGTTCCGTCTGTGGTTTCAGTAGCTGCACCCACCGCTGGGACTTTGTGGTCCCACTGCATACAGTAAACACCCCCCCCGCCCCCCCCCACACCACCACCATCCTCACCAAGACAGCAGGCAGTGGGAGTGCATGCATCCATGTTTGACCCGTTGTATTATGCTCTAGAATGCCTGGTTCTAGGTTTGCAGAAACATCCCTCAAGTAAGATGGTGCAGTATTATTTATGTATTAGTCTCTGACATGACGTATGGTGGCGACGCTGATATCTCAGCTGGTTCCTCGCCCTGCACTGTCCCACAGGAGACACTAACATTTCAGAATGCAGCCGGTCCCCCTGCAGGCTTCTATCTGATGTTTAGAAAGATTAACGACTGTAGACAGTGTCCCTAGATATAAAAGACCCCATAAAATGTGTTTATTTTCTTTTTATTATATTTAAATTTTTAATGCATATTTTATCTCTACCTAAGAAGGCAGCGCAACCACCTGGCTAGATGAAAAAGCCCAAGATTTTATCTCAGGCAGGATTTCAATCTTTCAAAGGAAACTGCTTCTATGTTTTGTTGGCCATCTATTACTGGTCCAGCTCAACCCTGAACCAGAAGATAGCTGTGCCCAGTAGACCCAACCAGTCTCTCAAAATGGGAGTCATGGGAGTTTTACCTACACAAAAATATTCTGAGGGCAGAAGCAAGAATGACTGGTTCAGAGAAATAACCAATCAAATTGTAGGATTAGTGGATCCAAGCAACTAGAGGAGGTGGGGCCTACCAATTAGATCTCTTAGCCCCGTCTCCTCTAGTTGCTTTGACCTACCTCCTGTACAATCTGATTGGTTATCTCTGAGAATCAAGCATTGTTCCTTCTGCACTCAGAACATTTTTGTGTAAATAAAACTCCCACAAGCAAAACACATGTCCTCATTTCACAAATCCAGCCCCATGAATTTGTTTAGTTTTTTTTGTTCAGAATGTCCATGCAGCTACCAAGCTCTGAGGTGTTTTGTGGGTCAGTCCCAGTGGAGGCAGGTCATGATCACTCTGTGGGTTTGGAAACTGATAGGTTAGATGGGTGTCCTGGAAACAAGCTAAACCAAGGAAAGCATAAGGTGTGTGTCTGGTGAGCCTTACCAAACACAAGGAGCGCAAAATATAGAGCAGTTGGATTTCATTACTAGTTATAGGTAACCAGATTGTCCTGTCAGTCAGTCAGCATGGATTGTGGCGGATGATCAAAACAGTTCTATTGGCCTTTTTTTTTTTCTAAATTAGTTCTACAGTTATAGTGCCACTTTAATGTTCTGTTTTTTATATATTCATAACCAAAGTGCTATCTGTTTGTCTGGAATATCCCACGTGATCGCCGCAAAGCATGGATTATATCATTTTAAGGAGCCAGAAGAGGCCTTTAAAATCCCTTTTAATGCTGAACTCTGCCCCTGGCTGCATTCATTTGTGAGTGCGGCATGTTTTTGCGGGAGATGAATGCGAGAGCGGCCGTTAATGGAGATGTATACCGTCTGCTTGCTCATTTTCACTCCTGAATGTGCTTCCTTTCCCTCCTTCATGCCAAATCAGTCAGCCGCCCCCCCCCCACGCTCCCCAAGCAAACACGCATTCTCCCATTTCACCAAGCGCATTAATTAATTAAGAGAAGAGCACCACAAACAATGCAGCATCCGCAGCCCCCCCAGTCCAGCCCCCATTTAAGGGTCTTTACAGATACCTGGTGTGAAGATCCTGGGTCTGATCAGCAAACAGTCCCACACAGGGATGGGGTGGGTGGGGGTTTATTGCCACCCCCAGTATATTCCAGGAAGGCGATGAGAATGAAAAACCTGAAGTGCAGGGTCATCGCTCCCACTTTGCTCTTCACTAATGCTCAGTCTACTTACTTCATAATTAAGAGACGGGGTTACAGGGGCCTGCAATGTATTGGCTCCCCATCCTGTAGGGGGCATCTCTGCCTTGTGCCCATAGCCTCTGGAATAGGCTCCAGACCCTCACAACCCTGAATACGACAATCAGTTTTCCAAAAATGGATGGATGGATGATTACAGGGATTTGTGCCCCAACCTTGGCCCTCCTCGAATACCCACACCCACCATTTTCACTCCTAGGGAGAGACAGCTCTGAACACTCCCATATCAGGGGAAACTGGGGTAAACAGTAAACTGGATTTGACAGAGTGTGTGTGTGTGTGTGTGAATGGTGTCCTGGGTGATTCCTTAATTTGTCCCCGTTTCTCTGGGATAGGCTCCAGACCGATGGACAAGAGGTTACACAAAATTAATGAATAAATGAATGTTTCATAAACATCAGAGTTGCTGCGAGGAGCCTTAAGGTAGCAGTTGTGCGGTGTGGTATAGCCGGTTAGCGGTTAGCGTGATAAGTCCATTCTGACCCCGTCCAATCACGGTCTCCGGTCTCACCTACACGGGGACCAGCTGGTCCCGCCAGGCCTGTGTCTTTGGCTGACATCACTCTTGCTAGCGGCTCCGGGTCCTGCTCCTGCACCCATTGTCCCACATTTCGTACCTGGTTTACCACAAACCCAGAGGATGTGGTGGAGTAGGGCGATACCACAGATGGGTGACGGCACCAGCTGGTATGTAAACGGGCGCCGCTGGGCCTGACATGGCAGCAGAGGGAGAGGTCACACGACGGTCTTGTTTGTCAGACTAGAGCCCGTCGGCCAAAATGTCACGTCCGTGAGGAGCCCCCGCGGCGCGTTCGACCAATCGGCATCTCCGGCCGCTTATCGCGGTGCCGGGGGCAGCCTGTGCTCCTCGGATAGTGGCTGGGCTGGGAGGTGGATGGGAAGGGTTAAAGTGGGTTTTACCTGGAGCCGAGTGTAGCACAGTGGGGGGATGGGGGTAGTTTCGATGGGGGGGAGGTCGTTTCTCTTCCCTGACAGTTAATCAGCCCCTGCAAATGAAGGCATCCACTTGTCCGACGTGACATTACTAAATTATCATTAGTCTAAGAGGAACAAAGGATCCGGACGGGATGGGCTCCAATCCGGACCCGTGTCTATGTGGGGGGGGGGGGGGGGTTCACATTTTGGAGGCC
>JABFDZ020000109.1:19470249-19481880 GCA_019775955.2 Pollimyrus isidori | reverse complement strand
CCCCCCCCGCCCCCCCCCCCCCCCCCCCCCCCCCCCCCCCGCCCCCCCCCCCCCCCCCATTACTGGTTTTGGCCCCTAGGGTGGTGGGGGGTGCCTACAAACATTTGACATTTAATCCCCCACTAATCTGCTACACAATCTTCATTCCTTGATTAACTCCTTTGTCTGGGTTCAAGCATCCCAGCTCCGGTTTCAAATATCCTTTCTCGGGCACTGTTAGAATCTGATTTTTGTTTCAGCCGAGCGCGATAAGGACACGGTTGTCGCGGCAACGGCCGTCATCTTAAAGCGCCGCCGCCAGTCGGAAGGAGCGCACGGGCCGCCGCGTGCCAGTCGCTAGTTTACAGCGCGACCCTTCGTCTTACCGGCGATGTGCAACGAAGCGTTGCGACTGACGGCTTGGCCCGCACTGTTCCGGGCCACGCACGTGTAGACGCCCTCCTGGGACTGACCCCGCCTCCCGGGGACCAGGCTGAGGAAGAAGAGGCTGCCCTCCGGCAGAACCACGGGCTGTGACTGGCCGTCCTGCTTGTCTGTGCCCACCGGCAGCCCGTTGCGGTACCACTCGATGGTGGGTTCCGGGAAGCCCTCTGCCCGGCAGGACAGCGTGGCGGGACTGTGAACCTTCACCACCACGTCGGACGGATGGTGCACGATGCGCGGCGGGGTTTCCCAAGAGCGAGCCTTTAAACCTGGAACGCAGAAGGTCGCCAGCCGGACAGTTAATAGAGAATCCTCCTGTGATCATGATGATTATGGTAGTCATCCTGAACATTAGCAATTTTCTCAGTAAGTAGCGGTAATGATTTGTAATTATCAGCCTAATACACTAAATCATAATCCCCTGAAGTGAGTAAAAATCAATAGAGCCTTCAATGCTTAAAATGGACCATATGAATAGCAACAGTATAATTTTTTTTTTCTGGCAGACTGTCATAGTTTTATCTCCAGTTAATTTCCTGGCCCCAGAGAATAGTAAAAAGCCACAGACCAGTACAGGAGAGCAGACAGCCAAAATTAAACAGACCACTGTCATTATCTCCATTGATACATATTTCACCATTCTTCCTTCACTGTTCCATTTTCCAAGCAGTTATCCTGGTAAGGGTGGGGTCCTTGTTTTCAGGTTTATTTCATAAACGGGATACATAGTTAAACACTAGTCCCCAGTTCCTGACGCAATACAAGTTACTTCTGACACCTAGACTATCATCTAAGCAAGCTGCTTAAATTTCCCATGATGCCATGCAGCACAACAACGTCACAACAGAGTTAGAGCAGCCCATTCACCTAGACCAACCAGCAAGGCAGCATCGGAAAAAGAAGTCACACAAATTAAATAAATAGTACTAATATCAGCCTACCAGAGTACTCAGACTGCAGCCTGTTATAAAATTCATGCCACTGTCACAGTCTCAAAAGCAACCGGATGTGTTTATTTTATAGAAAGAAAAACACAGGAAAGCCCCACTGCACAGGTTAAAAAACAGATAAGGATGTACAGAGGACCAGGGTATGGAGAACTGGTACACATTAACCATTTCAAGGTTAATCGGTCGTCCCCTTCAGTATCTCACATGATTGGCTTCAGTAAATATCTCATGTCATAATAGCTGTAGAGTGTCTCAGTCAGGGTGGGATTAGTTAAGTAATAATGTAGGTAAAATCACACTCCTTTCCTTTAATTGCCTGACATACTGGATTCATAAAAACAGCCTTGTCATGGGGGTGGTGCTGGGTTTTGCCCCACCCTGTACCAAACAAAGACCTCTTTACCCAAATACATACCAAACGTCGACAGGAAATCCTGTCACCTGGACACAGCGTCACAACTAAAATTGGACCCCCTGACAATGTACCATTGTCCAGAGATGTCATAGTTTGACAGTGACATGCTCCTTGAGCAGTTACTCACAGCTCAGGGTTGGACTGGGATTAAAAATTGTCACTGGACTTTAGGATCCCCCATAATAAATTTTGCCGAGCAGTCTGGGTTCGATACATTTTGCTGGCCCACAAACCCATTGGTCTGCTGGGAAAATGCCCGGTATGCCAGATGGTCAGTACTGAAAACAGGTATGTCATGATTTTTCAGTCTAACAGTGCCCCAGTGTAGGCCTACATGCAGAATCCAAGGTGTCTCTCGATAGATATAGGCCTACTAAGAATTTATTTTGCCCTCGATTCCACACATTAGTCAGAGAGCTGTCAGCCCTCTGCGTGGTACATGGCGTTCTGCAGATTGTTTTGGAGAGAATTCTCTGTATCCAAGTTGGTGAAAGCACGTTTATGATGCAGATGTTTGGAATGTGATAAAGGTCACATTCTTGGCAAAAGTCACACCCTAAAAAAATCGGCCTATTGTCTTTGGAAGTAAAATTTCCTGAATATTGAGAACAAAGGGTAGCCTAGATAACCAATTGTACAGAATAAAAAATACCAAAAAAAAAAACGATTACTTTTAAAATATGAAAGGAAAATGTACCATCGGAAGAAAATAAAAACTTGAATTTGATGAACAGGCGAAATCTCCACGGTCAATAATTTCCTTTGCTTTCCGCTACGGAAACGTTTAAAGGCTACATACAGACAAATTCTGAGCAGTTAAAAAGCATCTGCTTGGGTCAGACATGTCATTCTCCTTATACAGTAATATGAAACTGAGCTTGAAAGTTTAAAAAAAGTCATTCAAGAATTCACGCGACATAGCTCTAAACAACGGAGAAAGTTTAAACCGAAAAGTGAAGCATTGAAAAATTATGGTGTGTGCCAATACTGGCCACTTTTTGTACAATGCAAAACATAAACAGACTAATAGTCACACCGGTTAAATCAAAAACAGGATATGGGTCTTGCTGGAAATTATCTTGATTGTCATGATTATCACTGCCGCTGCGGAGCGCTGAAAATGCATTAGCCGAACAATAGCATACGTGCTGTCAATGCAGCAGCCTATCTGTGTTCCGCATTGTAGGCCAGAGAGAGCACTTTCCAGTTATACCTTATAGAAAATAACATGTGACATAACAAGAACAGGATGCGAATCATTTAACGAGCAGTTAGCGGAAAACTTGTCACGATTCAGACGTTAACAATAATAATTTCTACTACTGCTATAGGCTATATAATTCATCATCATTATATTCATAACCACTGTTGCCCTGCGCACCCCCCCCCCCCAAAAAAAAAGAAGTTTTTTTGGCCTCCCCCCAAATAAATGTGTATTTATCGGCTTATGTCATTAATATCTTTTTATATGAGAGTTTGCCCTGCCCCTCCCTCCCCAGTAAAGCCCCCCATCCTTTTATGTCTAACTACACCCTTCTCCAAATCGCAAAATTTCAATACTTCAGGGATTCGACAAAATATTCCACGAGAAAGCGAATAGTATGCCTATTCTATCTCGCTACGTCTTTTTCCCTAATAATAGGCCTATTATTATATATACACAACAAATTGCACAAGCTAAGGTGCCTGCAATATTGTCATTGTAAGTCACAACAAATTGTTTAACAAGATTCGATAAATTTATTCGGGATTGCTTTGCAGAAGAATAATTACAAGTTATTGTTTAATGCGACAATAATCCCACTACAGTTGAAATAATAGACAAAAATATGCTATTACATTGTAACGACGGAATACCATAGGAAATTATACATAGGCCTATACAAAGTTGCAATGTTAAATAAATCGACATGTTGCAAAAGACATAAGATAATTCAAGAACTCAAGTTCTTAAAATAATAACAAAATATAAATTAAGCCATTCTTACCTTGAATAATGATGGAAAATCCATATAATACACAGAGTCTCGGAAGCAATTGTCCCAACATAATTAATTTCTAATTTAAAGTAATAAACGTCAGTTAAGTGATGATTTACTAAACGCCCTGGTCAACCATCTGTCGCGGGCTATTCATGTGTGGTACGTTTCTGGTGCTATTCTGGATAACCACCGGCGTTTTCCTCACTCAACCTGCATATTACAAACTTGTTCCCACATCTTTTAATAAATCGCCTTTGCTTCTCCGCCAGTAAGATAACAGACCAGGAATGTGATCGGTCTTCAAATTTTGATCACCTTCCAAATTCAAGAAAACGGCATCCAGGCTTGGGACACTCCCACTTCACTTCGACTCGACCTAGGGGGTATGCTAGCGCTCCGGAGACACCCACACTTCCAGAATTACTAGTCCTCAAACTAGCACGACTGTATGTAACAAACTATTTCCTTATTTCCGGTGTCTCCTATATTTCCAACCTATAACAGTTTACACCTGTAGCATGTGCTTGATTTAAGAACGTGATCAAATCTGCTAGCATACTGCATTCTAACGCAGATTATCAGCACATTTTTTTGGTTTTATTTAACCCCAAATGTCACTGTGAACAGATGAAAAACCACTATATAATATTTAAAAAGAGCAACACCATGTCAATAAATCCGCAAGTGCCAAAAAATTATTTCGATAACAAAAAAGTATAGTTCGACTGAAAACGATTCTCCCGCCACTTTCCCCATTTTCCCATTTTCAAAAGTGAATAAATAAACTAAAGAGCGGCCTGAAATGCATTTCCGAATGTTTGGTCGTGACAAGCGAGTACGGAGTGTGGAAATAGTAGCTTTTGTTAGTCCTAAAACAATTGCTGGAAATACCATGATCCTCTTTTGCAGGCGACTGGGACTTTAAGGTCGTGTGAAACATTTTCTGAGATATGACACTGAAGAAGCCGTGAAGACAGACAGACAGACAGATAGACAGATAGATAGATAGATAGATGCTAGAAAAAATACTCAAGGAAATCAAATGTTACAAAGTTTTGACAGTAGGACATCATTTGATGACTCTTTTCCATTTAAACAGATATTAGTGTTACTGCTGCAGGGCCAGAATCTGAGAGTCAGAGCTTTCAGCTTCTGCTGCTTTTGCAAAATGATACATTACAGAGTTAAAACCTAGAGTGAAATTAGAGTGTAACTGTCTGGGCTATTGGTTGCTTATCCCAATTACCCCAGTACCCGTGTGCACAGAAAACACAGATCTGTGACAAACCCACTGGCCAGTTCATTCACCCTAAAAAGACACATAAATAAACTGTTGTTTAGTGAACTGGGCATTGTGTTCGCAAAAAGGGCCAGTCCCAGTGACGGATGCCAATATTGATCCAACAACTTAGGTTGGATGGCTGCAACACTGGACAGCTTTCAGTGACTAACAAAAGGCACAGAGATGGTGAGAGACAGGTCCCCTTAAACATAGGCCATGAAGATCAGTACGTATTTGGATTGGGCTGGGGGGGGGGGGTGTCACTGCATTTTACAATAAGCCTCTTTCGAGTCTCAGGGTAAGAATTTCAAGAACATCATATCAGGGGTGACCCGGAAGATGTATATTGAAAATGCAAAATAAATTGAATTAATAAGGATCTGTTTTAGAAAGATTCTTTTAGGAGTTACATAAGCAAAAGAGGTTTACAGAGAGGGAATATAAAATCGTGGGACAGTGTTTATAGTGAATAAGGGTGAACCTATTCATGCCAATGAGACATAATGTAGACTAGCCGCCAAAACTGGAGAAACACTTAAAATTTTTTGAATTTTGCAGCACTTAATTAAACTTTTCCTCCAGTTACTTATTTCATCATCCAATGTATGATATTTTCCCCATTCTTTGATTGTTTACAAACATTACCACAAATATTTGTATAATAATTTTGAAAGAGTAATGCCAGAAATAGTGTTTCCACAATGTTGGCCACAAGTGTGTGTCTTTCAAACAAAATCGTTCTTCATTCAAATTACTCTGATGAAAATTGATTGATAGTATGAGTTGCCGCATGGATAAACAGAAACAATCACCTTAGTGTTAAGTCTCATTAATGCAACAGCCCATCTGTCCAGACTAAGTTCTAACTCACTCCTTGCCCACTGACTCTCGCACTTTTATCCCTAGAGACTGGATACTTCAAAGGTTTAGGTTTAGGGTTCAGATGAAGAGTTTAAGGTCAGAGGCCACTCACTCCTGGCCTCAGTCAATTCACAGGCCTTCAATTGTTCAGCAACAGTGTTAAACTCATATTTCAAACCCTGAGATTAGTTTAAAACCTCAAATAAGCAATGACACAATAAATGACTAAAGAGAAGAGGGAGATCATCCATTGTCAGCTACAAACAATAAAAATATAATCATTCTATAAACAGGAAATTGTTGCATTGTTGCATTATAACAAGTCCTATTTTTTATTAAAATTCATGCTTGCAAATAAGTGCTTTACAATCATGTGTGTTACAATTAATGATGAATCAATTAATAAATGAATCAATTAACGATGGTATTGCTATAGAAAAAATTTAATCAATTTTAGTAGCCATCTCAGACATGAAAAAATATAACTCAAGGAAGATTTATTACCAGAAATTTGATGTAGAAATTTGCCTTCTTAATACTTTTAATATTAACATTTTCATACATTTGTACAGGTAGACAATTCCTTTAAAGTCAACTACAAAAATAAGTGTTAAATGTATAGAAATATTTTTTAAAACAATAAAAAAAAACACGTGTAACCTTTTTATGTATATAATTTCTTACTTTTTTCACTTTTAAAAAATACCTTTTAACAAGAATTTGCCAGTTGACATTATGGTTTCTCTTCAGCTAATTTGCAGACCTTCTAGTGGTACCAAGATGTCTAATATCCTCCAGTGGAACATGCCCTAATCCTGAGTCATGTGTGACCTGCACCCTACTACCCCAAACCGGAAAGCTGCACAGATCTGAGATCAGAAGGGACAGTTTCATTTCCTGATCAGGTCCTCAATGAGAGGCATAGAGATGGACTCACCTTTCCTCCCATGGGGCCTGGGTCTCTGGGGATGATGATGATGATGATGATGGTGATTAGCGTGAGTCCCCCCCTGTAGCCCCGACGACTTCCCCAGCGAGTCCTGCGGACGATCAGGTGGGCAGGTACAGCGGCACCAGCACCGGGGCGAGCCCTGTGCCCAGGTGATCACCCAGCACAGCCACAGCAGCCAGACACTGAGCCGCATGGTGGGCTCTGTTCCGGAAGCTTCCGCTGAGCTTCAGTGGCACGCCAGGCGACCCATGCCCACCGAGTGAGCTGAGCTGAGCTGCTGCTCTCTCACCCACAACTTCTGGACCTCCCTGCGCTAAATTATTTGTAGATTGTTATAAAGAATGTTTTTTTTTATTCTTCAACTCTCTTTTGTGTTTTTCCTTCCCTCCCTCTTTCTCTTCACGCTCCCTCCACCTCTTGCTCTCTCTCTCCCACCTCTTTTCTCTCGCTCTCTTTTTTCTTTTACGAAAAGAAGTTGGGGGGGGGGGGGGGGTAACAATGATTGAAAAACAAGTTTTGGGCACCATGCTGTGCGCAGAGCCGGGGGACGCCGACCGAGGGGGTCCCGTTCCCTACAACAACATCTGTGTCATTCATTCTGCACGGACCAGGGGGAGAGAACGAGGCCAGCGAGGGGTAAAGAAGAGAGGCCCGATTCGCTGAGTGCCCATTAATCAGCTGTCTGCCGGCCTACGGATCAGATCTTTCGTAATGACAGCTTACCCTTACGTGAAAGATTGTGCATTAAATTTGGACATAACCTGAAGCTGGTGAGCTTTATTAGAGTCTCGTTTTCATCCGACGTGACATACATTTCTTGTTTGAGAAAGCAGGGTTAGGCTGTCCCAGGAGCAACTGAGGGTTCCGGGCGTTCATTTGGTGCAATCGGTGATGTCATTCTGTTAGTCTTGGGATTTGAACCAACAACCTTCTGTTCACCGGCACAAAACCATAACCCTCAGAAACCACTTCGGCGATGTGAGGCACTTTCTCTCTTACTTCCATGTACTCACATACACTTCAACATCCCGCTCTCTCTCTGACAGACATTAACACCTCTGAGGATATGTGCCGTGAAACAAAACTGACCAAGCCCTGCAGTCATTCTCCATTCCTCTCCTGGGGGTGGTCCTCTCCTGTGTCCCAGAATAAGAAAAACAATCATACTTGCAAAGGTGTTGATGTCTCGCAAAACGGGATTATTACAGCGAGCGATGTGTGTGTCTGAGGGGTGAGCAGCTCATCTCTTTGTCAGAGCGGAGACAATTCATTTGAAATGGTGACAATTACAATTATTAGGACCCGTGGCGAAATACATCCTCCCTTGTTGAACATGAACTGAATGGATAAAAAAAAGGCCCCCGCATCTTTTACACCCCTGCATCTCACCCCCCAGCACCCCCCTACTTTTTGCTCCTGGGCTGCCTACAGTGTGGGCCTCATGCATCATCTTGCCTAGGCAAACAAAAGTTAGAAAGCAGCCTGTCTTGTACCCGCTGTCCCCGACAGCTCCCTCCGCCGGCGCCCCAGCCAGAAAAGTGTTGAGGCCCCACAGACCCACGCTGGGCCCTAACGGGCGTTTCATCGCTGCTGCCAGCAGGCTAATTTTCGGCCTTGCCCTCCTCCAAGGAGGGTCACGAGAGATTGTAAGCCGGCGAGGGCAGAAGGGCAGAGGGCTCCGCGCAGGGCAGGATGGTCGGGCTGCTGCTCTGTCACTCCCTGGCTGCGGCTGCCATCTTTAAATCCCGCCACCCAGGAAAACAGGTCTGTGGGCCAGTTCTGTGTAGGTATACTGTACATCACTGCTTTAACCTGTTATTTTATTCTTACTATATTTTAACATTTTATTCTCTGGTTTCTGCCACTTTTACAGTAATAGATAATGAAGCAAACTATAAAAAACGAATTTTTATTTTTTATTGATGTCAAATTTTATTAACATACAGTATAAACCTTATAAGCAGAAAAGACCAACTAAATAAAGTTAATGGATTAAAGAGTGAGATTATGCATGACTACATAAACTGAGCACTGATTTAAATAGATGCAATTCGACAGCATAGTCAAACTCATAAAATTCCATTTTAAAGTTTATCTGTAGATAATTAGACACCAAAGGTTTTAATTTGAATGTTTAATCTTGTGCTTCCACATTTTTATTGCTATTCATTTTGAATCTCTTATCCACCTTCAGATGGCTGCTCCTCTCATGGTTGCCGTTATTACTGAGTCTGGCTGGAGTCCTGTAGATGTGCAGTGAGTCTGCCGGCCGCCTCGGTGTTTATGCTTTTGCTGTGCCAGCCAGAGAGCAGCCCCACATCCACAGGAAGCTTCAGATATAATGGAGGCACTTTATTCACGCCTTTGGGGAAATTCTTGTTTTGCTGAGGCCGTCTTACTGTTAGAGACACACAGACAGTTTGCATATGAGAGCAAGTATCAGCCCACAGCGTTAAGGGCCCTTCTTGGGGGTAAACGGGCTACATCAGTCTGTCGGCCCTTGGCTTTGAACCAGTGACCTTCCAGTCGGAGACACAGACTCCTAACTTGCTGAGCCACCCCTCTTTTTTGGTGCTATTCTCTATGCATATTACATGCACAACACACAAGAAACATCCAGAAAGTGCCTTAGGTACTTAATCAGGAGCCTGCACATGCATATGCCGTGTGAAGGGTTTAGGAAATATGGACCAAAATCTATTCCATCACATTTCCAGTGGAGGTCCATTTCAGCAGAGAGTAAGAGGTTACCTTTTTCATATGCATCAAGTCATTTTCAGACAGAGTCACGTCACAGAGCTTCAGCCTCGAGCCCCGAAGGGCTGACTGGTGGGGACATGCGTGCTCTCGTGTGACTGCACCTCAAACCAGATTAGACCTCCACAAAAGAGCATTGTTTGCTAGGCTCATAATAAACTTAGTCAAGAGTTTTGGACAATTGCATACCAGCCTGTTGTGTAAGCTTTTCCTGGAGGGACAGTCTTTTTGAGGATGCTGCGTTCAAGCTGAAGACTTCCTGTGTGCTTATATAGACCACCGCTGTTTGTTGAAGTACCTCTGTGATTCCTGTGAGATTGTGTCATCAAATGTGTCACCGAATACAATCCAAAGTTCCAGTGTATTCCAATTTACAGATAGAAACCTCTGTACCAGAGACACGGAAGAGTTCAATGTGGGAAGTTAATTTAAACCGTGGTACCTTAAATCTGAGAAGTTATCCAGCTAAGAAAGAAATCCTGCTGTTTGCACCAGGTCCTTGGTACTACTAAACACCTTTCTGAGTTGTGCTGTTGGAATGTGGTTAACTCGGGTGCGACATGCCTGAATTCCAAGGTAAATGGAACGCAGCATTAGCCTGACGCTGGCTGCAGTGCAGCAGTAACAGTGGCATGGACTGGGAGGAGGGTGTGTATATTAGCACCAATTAGCAGCATGACGTGCTAACAGGTGTTGGCAGTATGTAGCGGGGGATGTAAGCGATACAGCTGCACGCCTGTGACACACGTGGGGGGGGGGGTGGTGGTTCCTGCACTGCCTTCACACCCAGAGCCATCCCCCCCTTCCCTCCTCCCTGTGGGGAGCATGATGAGCTGACATGCTGTGAAGCCAGGGAATAAAGGTGCAAAGTCATGCTTCCCTCCTCGATGGGGTGTCCGGCTGAACAACAAGGGGCTATTGGGGTCCACACTGACCCCTAAATTGGGCCTTAACCTTCTGCACAGGGAGTCTGGCCATCTTGCAGTCCCCTCCTGAGACAGGGGTGGCGGCTAAGGTGCAGCCCGGCTGCGATTTTTACGCCAGGGTGTTTAAAGCCCTGACAGCACCCTCCGGCCCCACACAAAAGGGCTAATGGGGTGGGACAAGGCCGCAGTGAGAAAATCCACACTACTCCACCCCCACACCCCCCCGCAGATGCACCAGCCATCACCTTGGCAACCCCCACACCACATTCAGTGCAAGGAAATTTTTTCTCAGCTATCGCAAAACATCTACTGGGGCAGCTTTTCTTAGACCGCTTAGAGGTGTAGGACGTCTCTGAGATTAGTCAAGGTAAACCGCGATCACATTATTCGAATATAAAGCAAAGTCCTTCTCTCTCTCCCCCAAGCAGTTCAGCAGAAGCAAGGCATTTCCGGGAAAAAATGAAAACGACACAATTTAGTTTTTCCGCCTCAGGGACGGAGATGGCAGCTAGCTGCCACCGCACTGAGCCCGGATTTGGCCGCGTCCTCCAGCACGGAGGAGCTGCGATTCTCCCTCGAAGGAACAGCGGAGCACAGGGTCAACGTAGCGAGACTGTGGAGAGACGGCAGGCAGGCCGAGGCGTGACAGGCCATAGTAGTGGCGTCAGCTGCATCACCCGCTGGGAAAAAGGAGCAGCTGAAGAAGTTTGTGGTGTTTGGGGGGGCGATTTCTGCTTGAGTGGGCCTCAATACCACATCCAGCCGTCTAAGGGACACGGTTTACCCCATTCCTCCTCCCCGGCCTTGAAATCCGTCGCCAGCGCCCCACATCCTGTGTTGTGTTGTACACCTCTCCCCCCCCCACACCTCTCCCTGTCTCACGGTGCCACCCCCCCCACCTCCGCCGCAAGCTCTTTGTACATCCAGCTGGCTGCCCCAAAAAGAATCCCGTTCTGGATTCCAAATGACCACCCCCGCCCCCCCGGGCCCCCCCCCCCCCACCCCCCCCCCCCCCCCCCCCCCCCCCACGCGCGGGGGTGCACCCCAGTTTACCCCAGGGGGGGGGGGGGTGGGGACCGAAAA
>JABFDZ020000109.1:19438943-19451773 GCA_019775955.2 Pollimyrus isidori | reverse complement strand
CTGCTGCGGCGAGTTTCCATGCACCTGCCCTGCACCTACCCCCCCCCCCCCCCCACACACACACACACATTTGGAAGCGGGCGGTGTAACATTCTGGCTCAAGGCCCTAGTTTCTGGCAGACGCCCCCGCAGCAACGGTATTTATATACCCGCTATAGACATTTAATACAGGCACTTGCTCACAGCTCGCCTTGGACTCCTCCTTGAAGATGACACAACTTTTTTAAAAGTGATGGCGGCCAGAGAGAGAGAGAGAGGGTGTACCCCTCCCATCCTGTCGAAAGGTCAATCCTTGTCATGGCCACCTCCCTCCCGGGGGGGGAGGGGGAGGGGGTGAGTTGTGGCATTTCTGCCCCATCAGTAAGATGGACAGCTGCCACAGAATCCACCCTAACACGCACTTGTGTATTAACAGGCCCCATACTTCCTTTTTAGTGAAGCTCCTGCCCCACTCCTCCCAGTTGCCCCACTCCTCCCAGTTGCCCCTCCCCCCCAGTTGCCCCTCCCCCGACAAGAGAGGCACAGCTGAGTTATGGCGGGAGTTTCTGAAAACTGCCTCACACGGAGGAACCCAAGCGAAGCAGCCTCCCATCTCCCCCTGGGGCAGGAAGCTTGCAGGCGGCCACTGTCTGGAACGATGGGGGGGGAGGGGGGGGGGCGTACGCTCGGCCTGTGCCTGGCGGACAGCCATCTCACTTCGCCTAGAGCAAAAGGGAGCATGGGCTCAGCCTGCCCTGAACAGCGGGGGCTGCTGTGTGTGGGGGGGGGGGCAAAATGGCTATCTCCAGGCCAGTGCCGTAAGAAGACATAACCGTGGAAAAACAGACAGTGCAGCCATCACTGAGGGCTCTACTCTCGTCCCTTAACAAGGTTCTGGCGCACGTTTCAAATCACTGACAGACAGAAATGATCTCCCTGCCAACCCATTTGTTTTTTTCCCAGCATCCTTTGTAGTAAAGTATCTGGCTGATTCCTGTAGTTTACAGTTGTTAGTCATCTTGTGCTAAAATCTGACCATGCTTCCGCTAACAGTTTTGGAATGAGGAGGTGGCAGAGGAGGGGAAGGTGTTGCAAAGGGGATTAGACCACAGCGGTGACAGAAAAAACTGTTTTCAAACCTACCTGACTCATCGGCTCGCTGTGGGATATATTTAGCGCGCCGGGTCCTTTTTCAGTCGGGTCTTGGGCCGTTTCTGAACGGGGCGTCACTCCGACTGGAGGACGAAGCCCCCAGACGCGGCAAGAAATCGATGTTTTCAAAACAAACAGGACGGCACTGGTGAATCGATAGTCTTAGGGAACGGTCATGGTGTATTCTGTGGTATTATGGGGCTCGTCATACAAACAGCACCACGAAAAGGGCAGATGTTGTGTGAAAAGAAGTTTGTAGCATGCAAAAAGTGCGTTAAAGGCAGCGTGTGAGATCACAGGAGCTGGGGGCAAAGGTGGCAGGGCTGAGGTTGCCTTTTTGCTGTGTGTGTGTGTGTTTATGGGGGGGAGCTTGCGCCCGTAGCCGTATGCCCTCCACTGCGTCTGGCACAGCTGTCTGCATCAGCTGCCTGCTCGTTAAACGCGGTGGCTAAAACCACCCCCGCACCCCCGACGCCAAGCCGAGGTCTCTTACCCCTGCCGGAATAGCAGCCATTGTCCTCTGAATCCCCTTTAATTCCCTGGAATTCCACCCCCCCCTTTTACCCCAACAGCGTGCGGTGCGCCAAGCTGAACTGAAGTGTCTCCAAATGCAGAACATTGAAAACTTTTTATAGAAGTTAGTTCCAGATCATGTGCGTTAAACGTGCCATTTAAAGTACACGAGAGACATTAAAATATGAATAATTTCACCCTCATATCAGTACAGATTGACCTTGCCTTAATTAATTATGAGCATACTTAGACTGCTTAAAAGGTATTAAACTTTATCCTCAACAATTACTACAGTATTTAAATGTATCCTATTTGAATTTTCAACTTTAAACTGTTTACTGTGATTTTAAAAGGGATTAAAAATGTGAATAGAGATGTAAATTGCAATTCTTTTCGGTGAATTGATTCTTTTGAGTTTGTTCAGCTAAAAGATTTGTTCAGAATCATTCATTTGTTCATTTACTTTCATTCATTGATTTTTCCTCCCAGTGGGTCCATCTTGGATATTTATATATTTTAGATGTTTTGGCAAATGTTTTTTTATGTTTATTAAAATGGTATTATCACCATTTCACGTATATTTATTACATTGTGTAGCTACAATTGATTGAACAAAGAATCACTCCAGGAACTAATTACTCAGTAAACAAAATGAACTACAAATCACTTAGTGAACAAAATTAATGAAGACTGACTCAGTAAACAAAGAATTACACCTGAACGAAATAAAAGATGAATATCTCAGTGTCACATAGTGAAGAAAATGAACAAAGAACCACTGAGTGAACAAAGACGTACACACTAAACAAATTGAACAAACGGTGAACAAAATGAATGAAGAAGAATCATCCAGTTAATGAAGAATCACAAGTAAACGAAATGAACAACAAGTCTCAGTGAATTTAGTAGGCCTATCACTCGTTGAATGAAATGAACAAAGAATCACTTGGTGAATGAAATGAACAAATACTCACTGAATGAAATGATGGAAGTGCAACTCAGTTAACAAGGAATCACATAATGTACTAAATAAATGTTGCTGTGAACAAAGAATCGCACAGTGAACAAAATGAACAAACTCATTGAACAGCCATCCATCCATTTTCTAAAGCCATTTATCCTATTCAGGGTTGATGGGGGTCCAGAGCCTATGGGTACAAGGCAGAGATCAACCCAGGATGGGGTGCAAACCCATCACAGGGCACTCTCACACACACCTATGGGCAGTGTGGTAATGCCAGTCAGCCTCAGCATGCTTTTGGACTATGGAGGGGGAACTGGAGTAACCAGAGGAAATCCCACGATGACACAGGGAGAACATACAAACTCCACACACTCCTCGCGGACATTTGAACCCAGTTCCTAGAGGTGTGAGGCGACATTGCTAATCACTGTGCCACCATGCCACCCCTCTTGTTGAGCATCTTATTCAAAAAGATTCATTAAAGAATTTGTTCACCAGCAGCACAAGTGTACTAGTGCAGCAATTCATAACAATGTGTGACAACGTAACATTTCTAGGCAGAGAAAAAATGGCTATGTGAATAGAATTTATTTGTAGTGATGGATTATGATTAGGCCTACTATAAATATTAAATTATTTAACTGGGGATGCATAGATATATGTAAGTGAAAAAATAATATCTGCCTTATCACATTTTCAACATTCTCTTTAGGGGTTAATAGGAGTTGTTTATCCATGCAGAATTATCTTACGGAAAGGAGAAGCACCATTTAAACATCAAATAACACTGTGGGAAAAAGCATTTTTAACATCTGGCGCTTTGTGCTGCCTTTTTGGGAATGCTGTTCATTTGAGATTTACGGCTGATAAAAGCCAGAGATTCTGTGTAACATTTAACAATCACCCGTCTGTATCGCGTGTTATTTGAACAGTAGCATATTAAGGATCGTGTTTGACAGCCAACCTGGTGCGTTGTTCAAATGCCCGGACCGAGTACGGCACTTCAGTTCAGTCGCTTACAGCGGAGCTTCCTGGAACAGTCACAAGGTGTTGATCACACCATAGTGTGCACATTCAGATGGGAGCATAGTCCCTTCTCATGTTCTGGAGAGTGACATGCTCACCACTGCCCACTTCCAAAGCTACCCCTTCTTTCAGCAGAAGTTCAGCAAGGATGACATTTAATATCTCCCATTAAGTGGCCAGAGGCGGACAGCAATGTGGAGCGTAGGGTCCTGTTTTGCAGGGATGTCCTCAAAATGTCCTGGGTCCCATGGCGAGGCCAGTGCCTGATGTCAACACAACCAACCCAGGCTGCGGAATGTTCCGGAACTTGTATCTGATGGTCAGTGCTCAGGAAGACTCTTGAAAAGCGCTGTAGAGTTGTGACACTAGAGCAACCTGTACTTCAGAAGCACCATCTGGCATTTGGCGATGCTCTGTAAACTCAAAACATGTATTGGATGTGGTTCACCCATTTTTCAGTACACAGTGTAAATTAATTTATTGAAAAAAAGCTGCAGTTCAGTTTCGATCCTGATTGTGAAGCATTTTCAAATTGCCTTTTGCCAACCGAATCTCTGTTTTCTTCTAGTGTTGTGAGACAGATTACTAGTGCTTTAACAGATGAGCAGCCTTTAAAGTTCATTATTTGGCTTTAACGTTGTACCCTTCCTGGTCTCCTCATTGACCAGATCTTTCCAGACCTGTGGGCAACCTTCATGCACCACGCCATTTCTGCTTGTGACTTTTCAACGGTGTTTGAATTGTTTCACTAAACCAGCACACCTTCCTAGCCCCGCACCGATAGGCCGAAGATATTGTCATGTCATATTCAAAGCTACAGCCGAATCTGCTCTCAGCGGCTGGCCTATTCTTAGTTTTGACACATGAGAAAGCGTGTGTTTCTATTTGCATCGATCGTCAAGTGTGTATCTTATGTGGGTGCAGCAGGGTTACCGAGGTTACCAGGAATAGAAAATTAATTACCTATTTTGAGCTAGACATTCCGACTCAGAGAGGGCCCAGTTCTCTCTTCTTATGTTTTATGGAAACCAAATTATAGTATAATGTCACTTACTTTATTAGAAGAGAAGGACTATGAATATGAATCAGCCTGGCGTTGTCATAGTAACAAGAAGCTCCAGACCTCATAGCAGCTGTTGTTATCACAGACTTTGAACAGCTGGGGGGCTATTGTTGGCAAGGGATTGTGGGAAATGTGTCCGACCACCACTATTTCTCGGCCTTGACCTACGTCAGCTGAACAGGGATCTTTCCATGGTATATTCATATTTAAACTTTCCTTTATTTGTTGCTGTTTGAGGGTTGAGGTTGTGAATGTACGGTGGCCCAGAAGGGTTCAGCTGCTGTACGTTTGAGTAGGGAACCTAACTTGTATTGCACCAGTAGAATCTCCGGCTATATAAAAGAACTAAATTGTAAGTTGCTTTAGATAAAAAGTAATCAGTTAGAGATCTCAATAGACTGAAATGCATTAATACATGAAACAGTACACCCACTGTGTGACAATGACAAGATTTTGAATATGATTCCAAAAATAAAAGTTAAGCACAATGGAGTTAATAAACTATAAATTCCCCTGTGTGGAACAGAGATGGGAAATCCTCAGTTCAAATGCATTTGGGAGGTGGGGGGAGTTTCTTTGTGAAACATCTCAAAGGAGAATAAAAGCACATCGATGTTTTTCTTTAACAAGCTCATTTCCCGTCGTGTTTGCTGGAAAATGTGCGGTGCTCTGAGAAGCAAAAAGCTTCAGTAGCTAGTCACTAATTCCTATACATTTTTACTATTAGTGGAATGGAAAAGACCCCCCGGTCGCTGGACCATTTGAGTGGGGGGCATTTCAAGGAATTAAGTTCCTTTGAAAGGCATACTGTCCACGTGGAACCTTTTAAATTTTACCACCCCCAGGAAACGAATTTCAAATGTGACTATGGACACTGAGCAGAAATTCTTACAGCATCAGGCTCCGTCTAATTGAATCAAAACAGATCAACGGATTGCGTCGTGTGGACTGCGGCACGTTCTGGAAAGAAGGAGAACCAGGTGGTCGAATTAATTCGGACCTGTTGTGGCAATAGTTTGAGTTTCCAAATAAAATACTGTATATGCGTATGATATTGATTACTAAAACCCATTGAAGTGAATTATAATACGAGTGAATAAAACAGTACAAAGTCCAACAGCATAAATAAACCTGAGGTTTTCTGAAAGGAGATTCTCTTTATTCCCGCTGTTTGAGTTTATGAAGAATTCCTTGACGGTGGGAGGTTTAGCCTATCAAGCCTTGATGGGCAGAGTCAGTTTGACTTACAATCTTGTGATTGGTGGAGATTTTTCAGAGGACCTTCTGCAGGGTTCAGTGTTTTTTGAGGGGCCAGGCAGAGCTGGCTGAGGGGTTCAAGGCGGTGGGCCGACACTCCTGGAATGCTAAAACTTCCTCTGTGGTTTGTGAGGAACACAGCGATTAGCCCTCCCGCCCCCCGGGGGAGCTGCACCAGAGCGGCCCACTGTAATTCACTTTGACGTCAACAGGAAGGCCGGGTCTGTCCCAGGGGGCCTGGACTCCAGGGTTGACCGCTTGCTCAGGCCCAAGACTTCAGGAGTCTCTGTAAAGATTATAGGTGAAAATGTTTTCCTTGTAATTGGGAGAAACTTGAGAAACATCCTTTACTAAGCTGCCATCTCACTCTGATGAGGCCTGTGGATTGCACGTCCCGTTCCCCCCCCCCTCGTCTGCGCTCCCCCCTGGCAACATATGCCCCTTACGAGCTTCGCCAGTGACACGTGCTGCCTTAAAGTACAAACGCGCCAAAGCATCGCTGCACCACTCATTCAGCAGGACCATCCAGCAACGGGTAAAAGTTCCATTGTACACCAACGCAGCGTCCACTTAAAGCATTTTGCTATACTTCTAATCGCAAATTGCCGTGCAGTTATGTGCTTTAAAAAGCTGGAAAAAGTGAAACATGATGACTGCAAACTGAACAAGTTATTTTTCAGGCTGGTACCTAAAGGAGGTGACATTGGTCCCTGCAGAGAACAGGGGAGATACTGAGAATATTACTATCGCCGATTCATTTATTGTAAGTTATTAATCAGCTTTATACATAACATATATTTCGTACTGCATTTAAGTCAGAAGCTTATTTAATTGCCTATGCGTTTATTGCCTTGTGGGCTCTGTAGACTGTTTATCTGAAACAAACAGGTTTCATTTACATTTAACAACAGTTAAAAAAACAAAAGTGAAAGTAGCAGTCTGAGATGTTTCCTGATTTCTGATGCCTCCATTGCCCAGCAATAGAATGGGGGGCATCAGTAGATAAATCACTTCTCTAGTGACGAATAGAGCAGGAATGAGATGAAGGGCACATCTCTGTCTTTAATCAAGGTGTGCGCCGAACCAGTGAAAAAAAAATTGTAGTGTTGCATTTTTTTTTGTTTTCCAATTTAAAAAACATGATAGCAACATTACAAATGCGATCCTTGGTGATTAAACTCACACATACATTTACATTCTTAATATTGTGTGTTTGATGAAAATCTCGCAGTTGGATCTAAAAAACAGATCTCTGCAGGGTGTTTGAGGAAATCTCACTATATCTCCAACTATCTCCAGGAATACTTGGTACTGTTTCAGGACAGCTTGGAACAGGGCTAACAGAAAATCTGGACTGTTCCCCCCGACGTCCACCAATTATGTATCTCAGTAAAAATTTGATATCCTTCGTACTTTTAAACCGAAGCTATGCGCTTCTTCATTATGTCTCCTTTGGCAACTTTACAAGTGGTAATTTCGACAGCAACGAAATGCTTGGATACTCCACCCGGCGCGGGATTTAGTTGCGGCCAAATCTGATAGCTTAAGGCGCTGCGCGTCCCTTTAAGCCTTAGAGCGAACAGAATATGATCGTGGTGTGGGAGCTCTGTACGACTGGCAGGGCAGTTTGGAGAATGACAAAGAAAAACAGCTTGGGTGACCGTCATGTTGCAGGGGACCGAGAGAGCGGCGAACTCATTTAATCGCGCACTCGAGCGGTCGGGTCTTCCGAGCCATTTGCTTCCCTGCGGCATGCAAGCGACTGTCTCAATATCCTCCCGACCCTAATCGCCCCCACCTCCCGCCTCTCCCAGAGTCCTGCCGAGTATTGTTTTACGCTTAATTTCGTTAGCCCTAACGAGATTTTGCTAATTAAATCTCCTCCTGGCTGGAAACCCTCTCTCCTGTCGAGCAGAGTGATTGTTTGTAGATCTTTTTTAGACAAATAAACATTTTCGCTCGGGAGCCACGGGCACGGAGGATGGAGGGGAGGCTGTAACTGTGCGGCCTGCCCCTCCCACGCCATGCCGCGCCTCTCCGCCATTAAGGCCCTCAGGTTCCACATCCCATGTTCTCTGTGGCGAGAAAATGCCACACCCTCTAGCTCCTGTTGTGTCCCTTAAAACCATTCCCTGTTTATTCCTTTAGGCTCATTCTAAGTGGTATCTTCCTTGATCTGCTATCATTATCTCTGCATCTGATTCAAAATCAATGTCCATTACGATGGCATCACAATCAGCATCTAAGACTACATCCACATCTGTCTGGAGACGTTTAAATAGACTACCTTGAAAGGTTGCCATGGTGATATATCCACTAAGACTCCATTTTTACATATACCATTATTACATTCCAGGGAGGTGTTTCGTATACGAGCCTGACAAGTCTATTGAGCGATAGTGCCGAGGCCTGACCAGCCGAAGGCCCGTATTAACATGATGTAGAACCGCTGCTCACACCACAGGGGTTGGGGTCCTCTCTTGGTGCATCGCTTATTTATTGCAAAGAGTGACCCTTCCGTCCACATCATCTCCCGCCCTGTGCTTTCTGCTCAAGAAGGTTGGGTCACCGCAACCTCCACTTGATAAGCGAATATGGACGGTGGGCAGGATTATGATGGAGGAATGAATATCGATAAGTTCAAGGCAGGGTTTGGTGCGATTTGTTTGGAAGCTCTGGACGCACAAAGGCCGCTCCCTGAAAGCAATTCTAGAAAATTCCACGCAATCAGCATTGCGAATGACTGGAATGACTGGCCTCACTAATGTGGATGACCTCCGACAACCCAGTATCCTGTTTTCCGTTTTGACTGCAGAATCCCAGTGTCAGGTCATGGCTCCTACTCTGCACCCACCCTTCCCCCCACTTCTGTCTCTCCCCTCTGCTCCCCCCCATTCTACCATTCTTCAGAGCACTAGCTGGGGGATTGTGGGAAATCGGCCCACACTTCTCGGAGGTGCCCCCGCGATGCAGCCGAGGACTATCATGTTTCTTCCACCTGCTCTGTGGCTCAGAGAACAGGGGCATTGGGTTGGGGAGGGGGAGCAGAGTGGTGGGCACCGCCCCTCGTGGTAAATGCCAGGGGCAGTTTTATATCCTATTGCTTTTCTTTCCCCCTTGAAAACATTTGCATTGAACACCCAAGTACTAACTTATCAGTCTCATCCTTTAGCATTTGTCTTTTAAAGATACCAATAATTATAACTGCATTTAACATTCATATAGCTATTGATTCAATAAAACCAATACGCCATTTGCTCATAATAAAGCTAAAAAATCTGAAGAAGTATATTTAGTACAGTAGCATTTCAATTAATCTCTAAGCCGTGTTCAAGAAGTACAATTTGTAATTATTAGGTCATTTGTAATCATGTGTAATTTGAATTAATAGTAATTAACTTGATAGCAAAAGCTCTCCTGACAGATATGTGAATAAAATTTTTTTGGTCTCTTTGACAGTTGCAGTGATTTGATGGCACGTGTCCAACCATCATCACGTTATTTAAGATTTAAAAATATTTTTGGCCGAAAGTCTTCGAGGAACGCGGGGCTGGTCCTGGAGCTGTTTCAAAAATGAGACGGTTGACGTGTGACAATAGCTCAGCGCCTTGATACGCCTAATGCACATCTCAAATTAGAGCTGCTTTCCGAGGGGCTAGCTAGCATTTAGCTTGGTAAGAGGTGGCCGACGTTCCACCTCCCTGACCTTAGTGGATCTGTGACTCCTCGTGGCCTGTCATTATACCTAGATCTTTAAGTGTGAATCTGGCTTCTGTTGTCCCTTCCATCTCTCCCTCCCCAGCCGTGAATGCCTCCCAACACCCCCCCCCACACAACTCAGTGTCTTTACTTCACCAAGCACAGTTCTAATTATGTTGATTTAGCTTAGCAGCCCCCCCATCTCAATGGAAGCTTATTAGTTTGAATATTTTTTTATTTATTCCCATTTCTTAGAGTCCCTGTTGGCATTTCCAATTACTCTGGCTGCTCGCCTGTAATTGCCTCCATGCTAATGGCCGCCAGACAATCGCGGTAAATGAGGTGAGGCCAAGAGGCTGTGTGCCCGACTTCATTAAGAGCTAATGGGATTTTATTGGGGCACTGAAGACCCAGCTCATCAAAAAGGAAGATTGAGTGAAAACAAAACAGATGGAGGAGAGAAGAATCGGAGAGGGTATCCTATATGGTGAAGTTTCCATGGTACGTAGGAAAACGCACAAAACTGACGTGCGGAGACACATAAAGGATAGCGGGAAACTGTGTCGAGCCCATCAGTGATACAGGGTAACAGGTTGGTGTCTCCCCTGGTGACGAAACGCTTTTACTGTCATCTAGATAATTGCTAACTTTGCTGCATGGAAATTAGTAACTTTAGGTTAGCGTTGTCATGACATGAAAAAAATAATTCTTCCCGTTTTTTAAGCTCCATGTTAATCCGACCAGAAGTTCTAACACGTATGATAAATCTGTGTGGTATATCCCATATACCCATGTGGGCTATCGGGTACTATATACGCTGCCAAAGCAAGGCCGGTTAGAATGGTACCGCTAAGCAGCCAATCTTGTTATCTCTCATAGGTGACTATATTAGCAGGGAGGAATGACACTAAGGCTAATGTTTAGTTAGAGGCAGCACTTTCATCCTTCTGCTTCAGAATACAGAACAAACACCCAGCTTCGGCTGTGATGAAGCTGCTGAGGGAGCAGCGATGGACCATATAGCATCCAAGAGCCGTGAGCTGAGTCGATTTCTTTCGGGTTATGGTTTGTGGGTTAGCAGAGGGGAGGGTTTTGTTATTTGCGATCTCCTCCACGTTCACCATTTTTTAAAGATTATCACTGACTAATTGCAGTCTTTCTGGCTCATTAAAGAACTGCATTACTATTTGTGGGCCTCCAAAGTATTCTGGTTTTGATTGAATCAGTGTTGTGGCTGAAAGATTGCCGGTTCGAGTCTCAGACGCCTGCTTGTGCGAGGTACTTTGCCAGCGTATAACAGTGTAGGGTGTAATATTTCTTTGTGTGTGTATGTCCTGCTTTTGGTGGTGGGGTGGTGCAAAACTAGAACAGTAAATTGTAAATATTAAAGCAGTAGAACACCAGTCGATCTTCCAGAGAACCTAGCAGTATTTAATAGGAGATACACAAAATTGAAATGCGTAGAATTGTAGCAGGTTAAACTATGTTTGTTCCTATGATGTGAAAAATGAAAGCTTACAATAATATATATTTAAATGTGTTTTCATTGACTGTTTTTCTCTAGGAATGCAATTATTGTATCTTTTTTCGGCTATTCTTTCTCGATAAAAGCATATTACTGCATCATTTATATAGATATTTATTTGCAAATACAAAGCGTAGCCATTATAGGTATGTCATGAAATATTTCAGTGTTGGAAGGGGAAAAAAAACACCTCAGATTGTGGTTTTCAATAGTTATTTGTTGACTGAATTGAAGTTGCGTCATATTGACCAGGAAACGTGTTTCATTGCCCGTGGCTGGCAAACACGCCACCTTGGGCACATATCCCATTAGCGGAGAAAGGCATCAAAAACGACATCAGGGATCATTTACATATCCCATCCCCACCCCCCCATGTATGCCACAGGGACGATTAGAAAATGGATATGTACTTCTGTGGGAATCTTATATTCAGGGCGCCGAGGCTTGTGGGTAAAATGAACCTCTGTGGAATTGGGCCGTTCCTCCAGAGCCCTTTTTTCAGTGCCCCATTCTTGCCTGGGATGTTCTGGAAATGCTCACTTGGCTCTTCTGCCGCAGCGTCCTGAGCCCAGGTCTGCATATCAAAACAAAAAACGCGCTTTTATGAATCCTCTATATCAAAGGGATTTAGCGTACCATCTTCCTGGCCCATCGTAGCCTGTCTGGTGCTTGTACTACGGCAGCACTCCCGGGCTGGATCCCGGCTGGGACCGAATCTTCAACTTAAAGGTACTGCCAGGCTCATTTTAGGGAACTTGTCGCGTAGGAGCCGTGGCTCAGGATGAACTTTAATCAGTCTCTGCCATCGGTCTGCTGCCTTATAGGGGCGCATATTATGGTCCCTCACCAGAAGCTATTACATGCAGTATAAAGCGAAAGTGTCCACCTGTAAGAGGAATTATGGGGGATCTGTTACAGGCATTGTGAAGTGAACATAGGTTGTGGATTGGCTTGAAAGACTAAATGGCTACACTGTTGAAATATTCTTTTACACTACTGATTATGAAAGCAGACAGGATGATGGTGCCGGACTGAATGAATCACATTGTTCAGAGGAAAAAAAGACATAATGTCTAACAGGCATTAACTACGCGGTATTCCTGTAAAATGAGTAGATCATCCTATTTATTTATAATATGCACTTTAAATCCTGCTCCTCCTGTTTCTCACCCTTTTCTACTTTAACACAGAGACAACTGACGCATTCGTCTTCATCCAGATTTGTTTTTTTAATAAGCTTACTTTGTTTAATATGATTTGAGTTCAGCTATATGTGGAACTAAATTTTCGGGAAAGTTAGCCTATTTAAAGTCATGGGTGTTTTTATATCTGTCGGATTTTAGTGATTCGTATGTATCCTTTTTGCTCATGTTAAAGCTAAGAGAACCTCGGACAGTGAGATTCTTGTATTTTGAGCTTCCATTACAGAAATCACAATGGTTAAATGCTTTAAGCCAATAGGAACGATAGTGTCATTCAAAAGAGGCCTTGTATAGCCAGCCTCAGGTCACGTGTCTGGACACCATCAGGCCCTGTCCCCTTTAAAGGGCCTGTCCTTCCATATACCATCAGGCCCTGTCCCCTTTAAAAGGCCTGTCCTCCCAGACACCGTCAGGCGCTGTCCCCTTTAAAAGGCCTGTCCTCCCAGACAC
>JABFDZ020000109.1:19418858-19436364 GCA_019775955.2 Pollimyrus isidori | reverse complement strand
GCATGGCACGACCCACTCACACAGCATTCAGTCGCACATCCACACCAGTGGGCAATTTGGTATCTGTTTCTGGAATGGCCACCCCGTCTACTGCTGCCGTCCTCTCCACTTCCCCTTTTCTTTTTTTCCCAAATGGAAAAAAAGCGGATTAACCATCATACCTGTTTTGCATCCTGTGCGACTCATGTAGCAAAAAAAATTACTGAAAGTCGAAAGAGAGAAAATCTAGATGCTGCAGATTGACCAAGGATATCCCTCTGGTTGTCAGGATGTTAGGATAGTGTGCCTGCAGTCGGAAGGTGGCTTGTTCAGATCTCACGGTTAGCAGTTTGATTGCACTGTTGAGCAAGGGCCTTAACCCCAAATAGTCTGAACTTGTGTTTTCAGTTGTATGTCGTTTCATTTACAAAATATATATCAGTATCGCTGAGACCAGCTTGAGCACATGTTTGAGTGTACAGATGAGGGAAATTTATATCAGTCTACCATTTTCCGTTGGTCACAAATAGCTGTCGTGAAGCTTAATAAAATTACAGTGATATGTGGGAGGAATCAGGCTTTATATGTCGGAAAAGCATGAATACATCTATCTTCCAGGCATTTACCCTGGTGAGGGTCATGGGGAGAGGATCTGCAGTCTATCCTGGGCAGCACAGGGCTGGGGTACATCCTGATGGGATGGTCCATCGCAGGATATATACTACTGACAGGGAAACTAATTAGCCTGACTGCACGTCTCTGCACTACAGGAGGTAACCAGATTAGTCACACAACACAAGGAGAACATGTGAACTCCACACACACAGAGCAGAGGTGGGATTCAAACCCAACAACTCTGGCAGTGTCAGGCCCACTGATCCACTATACATGAATTCCAGAGCCGGTGAGCATGAAATCATATGGTGAATTCACAGCTACAGCACCGCCGACAGTTTGCACAAAAACATACATTGATACACCCCTCCAACTTATATGACAGGTCCTACATGAGCATAGAGAAATAAAATACAAAGGCATGATACAGAAACACAACCATCCCCCCCGGACCAGTACACAAATTATAGATGGAAGCACGCTAGGCACACATACGCAATAAAAAGCTGGCATGCTGTCTACAATCCAATAAATCTATGACATCTCGCACTGTAAACAGATGCAAGGGCAGCCTACGCTACTGGCCGAGGTCCCTCCCCGATCCCGTCTTTGGGTGTACGGGCTACAAGTGCTGATCCGCATTAGCTGACGGACACTTTGAGTCAGGAAACGTGCCCTGCGGACTGGCAGGTGCGCCTGATCGGAGGGAGGAGGGCTACAAACCAGAAGGAAAGCAGCCTGCCGTTCTTCGCAAAGTGTGGGAAAGAGGCGGTAGTCGAGCAGCAGACGGCAAAGGCTCGTTCAGTGGGGAGCAGATTCTCTTGTCAAGTGTTATAAAATCCACGCAGCGCTTTGCTTTTCACAATGGGAGCAGGTACGACTGATACAGATTGGTTTGCAACAAAAGCAAACAGTCTCCCATCACTCAGTCAGCATAATTTGACAATCTCATAGACCTGAGCCTAGATTATACAGAGCGGGGCAAAAAAAAGTATGTTTAGTCTGTTAAAAGGAGAATTGCTAAGGGAAAATTATTAAGAAAAAAACACAAACAAAAGAAAACATATAAACAAAAACTTTCATCAAAGGCAGCGGTTTAGAAGTTTGGTTTTTGATTCCCATCTCTGCAAATGAATAAAGCTGGAGATGCCATAGACAGACATACATTTGCAATCCGACACGTCAGGTTTTATCCGCCTTAATTTAGACGTATCTCAGTTCACATCAGAGCAAAACAGAGGGGATGTTCTACTGGGGAAAATAATAGGAAGGTTATTGATTTTTTTTCATGCTGCCTTTTTTGAGGTTCTTGTTTGTGGCCAGCGTGGATGTGGAGCCACACTTGGCGGCTTTCTGAGTGCTATGGGAGGTGGGACTTGTACATGCCAGCACCCCCCCCACCCATCAATCAGGGTCCCAGCACTCTGCTGAAAAGGGGTTCGACAGGCCACCCATCCAGCCAGCCGCTCTGGGGAGATCTGATGTTCTCCGCAGTCTAATCTGGTCCAGATGTGCCGTAGGGAGAGGAGCAGGGCGGGGGGGTGGAGGGGATATGGAGTGGGTGGGGGGTATGGAGTGGGTGGGGGTCTGGCTCCAGACCCTACACTGGCCAATGTGCCTCAGCAGGCCCTCTGAAGGGAGAGCAGTCGGCTTGGCGGTTGGGAGGGAGCAGTCTAACAGGAAGTGGATCAGGAGACTAAACTCGCTGATGCGAATACTAGATACCTAGCTGTGGATCTGACATTTCAGGGCATCTTTATGGGCTGCATGGCCACTTCGCTGGACTTTCTGGTGCATGAAAGACACATATCCTCATTTTCATTTCACCCAAGAGATTCTGGCATCATGTCGAAGTATGAATAGCGCTGAGAGGTTAGCCAAAGCGCTACCTGTTTCCACGCTTGCCATGACCAAGTCTGCCGTGGATATCCACCCCGGGTCACCCTCGTTCCCCTGTCTTACTCCAGTTCTCCATTCACCTACCCCTCTGCTCTCCTCCCTCTGGCATTTCAGGGAAAATTTAATATTGGATTGTTTGGTGTTTCCGAGCCTTTTATTCGACTCGAGTCTCCCCTTAACGCAAAGACAAACACCAGCTGCCAGAGCCAAGAACAGCAAACACCAGCACCAGGTTCATTATTCCGCTTTTCATCTAGGGGTCTGTTAGACTTTTTATTCTCTATTTTCTTCCTTTCTTTTTTGTTTTCTGTCCCTGTCTGTTTTGTATTATCAACAGCTCTCCTGGCATTTATGACTGCCACCACCCAGGAGCCCTACCCGGCAATAATGACGAGAGCAATTACCTCTTTGTTTGAGGAAGTCACGCAGGGGCTTCTGGGTAGTGATATCGTAATTAAACAGCCTGCCGGGAGTGGCTGGCTGCTTGCGAAGGAGCAGCACTCATCAATTCATTTGTTTGTTTACTACGGTAGATTCCAGGCTTTCTTTTTCGGCCACGGAAATTAAAAAATAAATAAAATGCCGTCAGTAAAAACGTGGGAGTGAAAGGGTAGCGGAAATGGCACACCTCCTTTTCTGGGTTAACGGCCTACTCTCTAGGTTCTGGCATCTTGCTGAAACCTGCCTATAAAAAGTCAGCATGTAGATATAAAATGCAGGCAGAGTGGCTTCCGGTACTGGGACACTCGTTACGAGATGCCCTGACATCACCGCTTTCATTTAATATCGCTGTGTTTGATGTCCTTTCACTTTCAATCACTCTGCTCCTTACTGCAGAAGCAGAAACATGTTATTTTTAATACTTCAACGCAATGCTATTTTGCGAACTCAGGTACCACCACAAACGTAAGTCACCCACAAAGTTCAGCACGGAGGTAGATTCTCGACCTTTGGCTCTGGGTCATGGTGCAGTTCCCGAACAGCTTGTGCCACATTTTGCTTTAGCTGGTTTTTGCAGTGTTCCTCAAGGTTAAAGTCAAGGGCGTGGCCACGGGTGCACACACCCCCCACCCCCACATTTGACAACTACTGTCACAACCCCCACCCACCTAATTGACAACTACCAACAAGCGGACGCTCTCAAGACCAAGACAAACTTGAACACTGACTCCCTTCCAACACACACATCCACCTCTGGCCTCTACTCTTTGCAGCGCCAGTGGCTGAGTCCCTCCCCCTGCCCCTCTCCTTCCACCTGACATGAGTCTTCCGACAGTCTGCTCTCCCCTCACCCCCAACCCCACCCTCTCTGCCCTTCCAGCATCCTGGGTGCGCCACATTCCTCCTCTCGCCACGTGGACGCCGCCACCCCCACCCCATTTCTCGGAGGAGCTGTGAGAGGTTATTCCCTCAAAGGAAGATAAAGAGGGGATCCGTTTAAAAAGCAAGCAGATATAAGCGGAGATAAATCTCTGACTTCCCCGCCGTATCTCTTGGGAGCTACAGAGGCACGGAGGAAGCGATTTGACAGTGAACTTTTGAGGATTCGCCCGTTCCTCTCCGCAGCTCGCGAGCTTCCAATTTCTCGATTTTCCGATTTTTATCAGCAGAGCGAAAACATTTCAGCGGAGTGTCGGCAGCGGGCAATGATACCGGCGCTGGCTACTCCCATCGAGATAACCGCCGCGGCTGACACGTGGCGACCATATTTCTGAAACACTAACTGTTATTTCTCGTTCTGCTTGCATGTGGAATCTTAAGCTCTGACCCCTACTACACATGCCCCCATGTCACATTCTGCCACAGCCAGACAAATGGGCTCCAATTAAAACGCCTGGTTGTAATTAAAAATTTTTTTTCCCCGAGACGTAAAAGTTTATTTGCATACGAGCCATAAGCCTCCTGATAATTATTAAGTTAATTGCGTAGTTCTGGTAGTCCGATTAGTCTTAACCTTTGTTTTACCAAAACCTTTAATCTAATTAAAAATAATAATAATAAAAACCTGTGATAAAATGAAAGTGACATTTAGACACTATGAAAACAGAGTTACCGGTTCATTGTGTTTGTTCGTTTGAGGAGCCTGCATTTGTTTGTAGTCTAGACAAAACGCATCAGGTAGGCTATGTTTGTGGATGATTAGTCGGTGTCCTCTCTCCATTTCTGTCTGCTGCTAGTGTTCGTTCAAGTAAGAAAAAAGGCCGCCCTAGACAGACTATTGGTTTGAGGAAGGTGGACAGTGGATCTCTGGCCGACGTAGGATAATGAGCCGGATTGGGACAGGGAGACGGCGCTTGCTGAGATCTTGCCCCTGGCCACCACCCCGACCTCACCGCCTCCGGCTGTGATATACACGCTTCTGATAGTGTTCCTCAGAACGAGTAGGCACTTGTTCACACCCCCCTCCCAAACACACACACACACGCACACACACACACACACCCTCCCCACGTGCCAAACCATCTCGGGAATAAAAATGACGGGTCTACAGGCAAGTGCTTCCCAGAATGACTGACTTATGTACCTTTGGCAAACACTGAGGAGTGTTGTTCATTTCATATTCGGGTTATTCATAAAATATAATAACTTAAGCCAATATGGATGTGAGGAAGCAGTCAAGATTTGGGAAATGAATGTAATATATGTTATATATGAATAATATAATGTATTAAGAGACAAAATATAGTATGTACTTCAAAATATTTTCTATGCAATTGTGATAAACAACATATTATTCATAATATTAATAATAATAAAATCGACAATAATAATAATAGCAATATATTTTGAATAAGGTACTTCTTTTTATCTCGTAAATAAAACCGTAAATAAAATCATAAAACGAAACAACCTAAACAGATGTCTATGCACGTATTTTAAGTCCACATGCAGAAAACATTTGGGTTTCTGTGCAGTAAAACATCAATCTGCCGTATCTCTCGCTACCCAGGCACCACCTGTTTCCATTTTGTGTCGAACCTGCTCGATCGATGTCCCGGAGTACTGCGGCTCCCCATGCAAAGTAAGGAGATACTTCTGTTGCACTTTCGCTGCGCTGCCGACTTCTTAAAGAGCACCCTGTTATTTTTTTTTGCAAGGCATTAAAGAGTCACCTTTTTCTCAAAAGTTGTTTCCATTTGTTTTATTGAGATGTATGATGATGAGCAGAAACGTAAACCAAAGCTCCCCCCTGGAACTGAACATTTTACAAAGCAGCCGTACTTTTGTGTATCTATTTTGCATTTCCGTTGTTGGATTTCTGTGCGCCAGTTCCTTGTGTATACTGAGGAGGGCATGAGAGAGGGAGGCCGGAGAGTTAGGAAGATGCTCTATTGCTCTGGCTGCAGGATAACCTCTCGTCCCACATTATCACGTGGCCAAATGCCCTGGTCAGAGGTTGTGTCAGGGATTATTGATGTTGACTGAACATCAGTTCAAATTGTCGGATAGGCCTACGACTGATAATTCAGTCGCGTAAAAGCACTCTGAAGCCTGACAGTCAAGTTTTGACAACGTTTGATAACAGACACGCAAGAACAAGTCAATCCATTTAAACACGTAATTCACCAGAATAGACCCAAATACTAAACAATCCATAGAAATCGAGACTTTAATAACACTTCATATAATCCCTTGGGATAAAATCTGGGTGAATTTTCCTTTATGTAAGATTAAAATACCATCGTAGTTAATTAGGTTACAGTGATGAAATGATAACTTGTGAAAACAGTTTGACAACTGAATTACAGCGTGCGGTAAATGCCTTAGTTAACAGAAACCCTTTTTTTAAATACCCCAAATGACATGAATTTGTCATTTACCCCCACATGCCATCCATCTTTTGTTAGGATACTGCAGAAATATTTCTTACATTTAGAAGACTGTCAGTGGAATTTGGTATTTTGGTGTAGCTAGAAATTAACTTTTTGATGATAAAAACATTTGACGTTCCTCCTGTTAGTTGTACAGTTGGTATTTTCCCCATTAAAAGTGCATCATGGATGTGCTTTCCAAATCACGAAAGGGCAGTCCTCCCCAGGAGTTTCACCATCTCAATGTGAAATGATGTGACAACAATATTGGCATGATGTTTAAAGGGACAGGGAGCACCAACATATTTTAATGTTTACTGAGCAGTGTGTCCTACATTGGTAGACTTACAGGTCATTTTCTTTTTTATTAATTTGTCTGTTGTTTTCATGTGACACTGGAGAGGATGTACCTTTAAATCTCATTGCTGTGGAAACAACAATGGCAATAAAGCACTGGAATCTGAATCGTGATCAACATCTCGAGTACAGTATATGATCATTGAGAGGTCCAGATCTCAGGATCTTCTCATCCAGAGGTCTACCTATTATGATATGCTCACTGAGAGGTCCCACTTTTGGGATCTGCCCTCTGAGGAGTTTCAGGATCTGCTCATTGAAAGGTCCAATGCATTTGCACCTAAATGGGAAATGCTTTGCATCTCTGCGGCGCTGCCTGGGTGTGGCAGCTCACCTGGGAGTGAGGCTGCTGAGGCCCATGAAAGTACCAAGCAATAATTGGAATCACTTTATCTTTAGTCCCATCAATTAATGTGTAATTTTCCATTTAATTACCAACGCACACTCACAGATTTGCAATTAAAACGAGGGCCGATTAGATGGAAGATGCCTTTCAACTGCAGACAGTATGGAGTGAGCAATCAGTACACAAATCACAGGCATGAACTCTTCAATTTGTGTGATTTGAAATCAGCTTGTGAAATCAAACACGCCGCAAGCCTGACTGTAGTGCAAACTTTCAGGTATTTCTGAGAATTCCGAGCTGGAGTGTTGGGAAGAGGACGGCGTTCCGCTGATAGAATCAGTGATACAGTTACCTTGATGCTGTTTTCGCGGTCCTAAAATAGATAGTCATTTTTCTTGGACACCCCCAACCTTTTCCATGAGCCACTGCCAAGCACTGGGATGAGCTCAGTGGCGAGGAACGCCTCCAGTCTGTGGGGGAAGGCCGTATCTTCTGCTTACTTCCTGTTTCTCGGGGTTCTGGAGCCTTCAGCCATGGAGGCAGTGGGAGCTTCTCCTGGCTCCCACCCCAGAACTTTGTGAGAGTGTAATGGGTCATTGTCTCCTCAGGTGGCTGACGTTGGCGCAGCCCTCAAAAGGGGCTGGGGCGGGGAGCTCTTACCCCTGTAGCCAGGAAGACACATAGCTGCTAGCGGAAAACTGGGATGGTTCCTCAAAGCATATCACTGAGCAACATTAGCAGGCTTCTTGTGCCAAATACCAGCAACAGTCCCCATATACCCAAGTTTCCTTAAGTGATTCACATGGCTTTGTCTGACTCTGGACATTCACTGTAACCACAAGAGCCAAGAACACAAAGGGCATGCCTCTCCATGTGTGACTGACTCGACAGAAGAAGTGTAAAAAGATTTGACCCAAAAAACCAGCATTTCCTAGGAGAAGTGTAACACAGGTGTGTGTCTTCTGTTCTAAATCAGATCAAAACAAAGGTGGGGGCCCAGTAGGCCACATTTTTGTCTCCTTGCGGTTCATCCTTCAGGTCAGATGAGGCAGTTTTGAAGCCTCATGCTCTCCATGCTGCCGAGTTAATAAGGTTCTGTCAGAGGGGTGGTATGGCCGTAATTCTGAGCAGGAAAATGAAGCCATGCAAATTTATGAGGAGAATATTTCAGCTATGATTACTGTCTCATACAAGGTAAATCTGTCTTTATTGAAAAAGTAACCCTGGAGTAAATCCACCAGTCTGATCTCAATTGTCTGTGGAGGACAGAGCTAAATAGTTGATTAATTTAAGTTTACTGCTCAGAATGACATGACAGTAAAACAGAGCAGCCGAAAGGAATGAGTTCTTCAAAGGAGACATTTGTAAGGAATACATGATGCTCTTTTTGAATCAAACTATTGTGTAATCAACAAGCGATGTAAATGTGCTCAAAATGACGTCGTTTTTGGAAAGCTTGGGTTATAAAATCACAAGAATCGCTCAATAGTATTCAAATCTTAAGTACCAGTAGAACATCACGTGGTTTCCTCAAGAGAACTTAAGAATGTTGATTTATCTGTGAAAGAGGTATAGGAGGGTTTGCTTCAAGAAGATTGACTATGTTATCTAGCCAAGTAGGGCAGCCTATCAATCAGGGGCCTGTGTGTGTGGGAGAAAGTGAACTTGTGTTAGTAGAATAGTAGGCATCTAGTAAATTGAGGATTCACATAAGCTAACATGTATAATGGTATAGACACATCACTCTTTGAAGTCAGTAGTTGTCAGTTTTTGTGTGTATGAACAAATACTGGACAGATAAAGTCTACATGGACAGGTCCAAAATTGCGAAAGTCTGTTCTCCATTGACTCAACAGAGAGGTCGCTAAATTGGGAAGGATGCACAAACAGGCCGGTAAAAGGGGAAAGGTGGTACAGAATTTTCCGGAAGGATGGGGCACTAGGGGGTGGAGACAACTGATGCTCTCCGATGAGAGTGACGTCCGTGTGGATTACTCTGTGTGTCTGCTGTCTGCCCCGCACTCCCAGGACGCTTAGTGTGGGCCAATTATGGGTGAATGTGCCGCAACCTATCGGGAGCTCTCTGCTCTACAGAATGTCAATTAGCCGAATGACAACAGCTTTAATAAGGCCGTGATTCGCTGTGCCATGTAATCACCCAGCCGCCTGCCGACGGAACACCCGGTCTGGGCTGTTAGCCTGTAGGGAGCTGTTCGCATCTTAGAGACTGTGTAGTCACTGTATGCAAATATACTTGTGTTGGTTAGCAATCCATACTAAAGCTCATCATTCCAGTTCTTTTAAATCACTGTTTTTTGAGGTGTGGTCATTTTGCAGAGAATCTATTACGGTCTCCTTACACAGCTACAGAATAAAACTGTTATTTTTAAAATTATTTGTCTAAATGCACATTGGTTCAGAAAGCTGTTTTTTTTCTATGTATATGATGGGAACATGGGAAATCGCGAAGTTCAGTTCCAGCAGGCTTGTATTTGCTCATTATTACATCACAGCAACACCTGGTGGCGGGTCTTGAAATTGCTCAGGGGGGGGATAGATCTTACTGACTTTCATGATCAGAACATCTGGGGACATTTTAAGTGCAAATGAACCACATTTGTTCCTTGACTGTCATCACCAAAAAGATGACAGCCCCAATAAAATCCTACTATGTTTGTACAAATGTGAAATAGAGGATTTCAATCTATACTGAATGGGCATTTTGTGGATATACAGTACATTTTAGCCAAAAGCATGAAAAAAATAATGATGATCAAATAACTGTGAAATCATTTTATCTCCCTCAGGGTCTCAATGTGAAGCTATCCCATGATGCAACATGTGTCCCCAGCACCAGCACTGACGATGATGGCCACACAGAGCGTTCCTCCACCATCCTACCAGGAGAGCCAACAGGTGAGGGTTCGTGGGGATTTCTGGATGGTCCATCAGTTGAAGCTGAGCTGATTGTGTCCCCATACTATACATACGGGTTTGCTTGCTGCGGCCATTGTGCCGAACACTCCTGAGACAATGAGGGAGAACGGCCCACGTCTTCAGAGAAGCCGGACCTCACGCCGGGGATCTTAGACTCCTTTACGCAAAGCGACAAGGGGAAGGAAGTTCTGGAATGTGTCCACAAAGAGGCGTGCGGGGCGTGTTGCCATGGCTTCCTTTGTCTCTGACAATGGACAGTCAGGATGGCCTCTGAAGCTGAGGAGAGTAGCTGCACAGGGGTGCCACGACACCCAGTGTGCCTGTTTTTAGCACCTCCCGTTATCCTGCCTTCCTGCTGCAGGAGGTGGGGGGAGAAGGGAGGGGAAGGTAGGAGAGAAGGTTCCTCAGATCAACCACCCCCCCACCCCCCCATCCGTACAACCGTCTCCTTCCGCTCTGGGGATTAGTGCCGTGGAGAGAATCCTGAGCTGCAGGAATATAACAAATGCAGATGAGAGCTAGTTAAGTATGAAGAAGCTAATTTATTTCCCATTTGGAGTCGGGATTAAGACTTGAAGCTTCCTCCTCAGACAGGAATGGGGTGTAGTGTTGGAGGGGGATGGGGCTTGATTCCAAAGGCTAATCACAAATGAGAGAGAGGAAGAGAGACAGAGAGAGCAGGGGAAAGAGAGAGATACGTTGCTAAAGGAGCAATATTATGTGCCGTCAAATACAGTGAAGGTCTTCGGCGTAGAGAATAGAGACACTCAGACAGGGTCTTTCAGTTTGCCATGATGAATAAGTGTTGTTCTGACCATGACAGGAAGTTTGAAGAGCTTGGATTTGGGACTGTGTCCCTTCTAATGTGAAACACCTTTAAATATGCAGACAGAAGTCAGATCTGTTCCAGTCCATTATGGCTGCAGTCCCTTGGTGAAAAGATAAGCATTTTAAAGGAAGGTACGGGGAAGATACGCCACATACTCTTTGACACACTGTGGCCAGACAACTGGCTTAGACAACCAGTATGGACAGGCATTTATTTATTGGGTTGTCATGGGTGTCAAAGTAAATATTACCAAATAGCAACACCCATATGTTAAGTCAGGTTGGGGGGATTATCCAATCAAATGTCAGGGAGAAGTCTTTAAAAAAAGTAGCACATGTGCACACAAACACAAACACACACACACACACACACAAATGTGTGTGTGTGTGTGTATATATATAAATATAATAAAATAAAATTTTTGGTGGACTTGTTTTTCGAAAAACTCGAAAAATCATTTTCTGAAAAACTTATTCCATTCACCAGCTGTTCTTCCGCTTCTGCTCAAAAGATAAGACCGAAATGAATTACTCACACCACAGTACATATTCTCACCCTCCAGTTACAATGAAGTTTCTTAATCTGCAAAAACGCAGAGGTGATGAGCAGTGAGGGTATTGGTGAGGTGGGAGTAGAAGTCCGATAACATTTCTGGGATGAGAGCAGAGCGTGGGGTGTTTTCCCCTAAATGGAAGTGACTGTAGAGGGATACGTTTTCCCTTTCAGCAATCACAGGCTGACCGAGCTGGTGAACATCCATGGGTGAACATCCATGGGACAAACCACACTTGATTTCCACAGCGAGCGCCATGATTGCGGAATTTTTCTATTTAGCCAGATTTCCAGTACCCTCCTAATTCGAAATTCCCATCCTAACATGGTGGCTTCCTTCTTTTACATTTTTACATAGTCAAGTCTTTTGCATTCTCATTACACTTATTTATTTTACGATTTTATCCAAATTGACATACAATTGACAAAGCAAGGTCAGCCAGTGTTTGCAGTAGCGGTGCTACTAGAGATTTTGGGCCCCATGAAAGCATATCATACTGGGGTACCCCAACCCAGACCAGTTCAATTATGTTCCACATTTTTTTTGCGACAGGGGCCCTTTAATGGTCCCCTTTACAGCTCCCCTGCCGTGGAGGAGTTGGGGCTAAGGGCCTTTCTCAAGGACCAAAGCTGGACTCATGTAGGGGTTAACCTGGGCCTCAAATTTTTTTTCTTTGGTTGCTACAACAGCATTTTATGCTGTTGGTAGAGCACTGATAATTACTTTAGCCCGGCGCCCTCCACCCCTTAGCTTCAACCCTGTCAAGTACCCAACGATGATTTGAACTCACAGAGCCACAACCCTAAATTTAAGGGTTTATTAAATAATGCATTTCAAACAGTGTAGGAAATTTAAAGTCTTGCATGCTATGCAGAGGAAGGTGGGCTGGGTGGGTGGAGTGAGATTTGCTGACCGACAGCATCATTTCACACCCTAGATGACGGGCACCACGCAACAGAACTCTAAGACCCAGCCGGTCCACCTCCCAGCATCCTCTGGGGCGGTGGCCACGCCAGTCAGTGTGACTCTGGACCCGCAGGCCCAGCTGGAGTCCGACAAGCGAGCCGTTTACAGGTAAGGAGGCAGGTCTTCCTGCTGTGAGCGTGACGCTCTTCCTGTTTGTGGCATCGCTTTATGTTCCCCTACTGGAGGTGTGTTTTCAGGCCAAAAATCCAAACCTGGAAGATTCTATGTTCACTTAACTTTGACCTAAAGCAGCCACCTCCTTTCTCAGTACTTGTGGATATGTGACTGGTCAGCTTTTCTACGATTAAAACAGGAACAAACAAGAAAATGACGGGAGACACAACTCCAGACGACCCCCAGCAGCTTGACAGTTTTTGAAGGTTAAAGCACCTCATTAATGAATCAGTCAATGCAGGAGGAGAAGGCGCTCTTTGGTTCATTTGGTGAATAATTTTCGCAGGGGTGTGTGTTCCTGTGCTATAAGTTGTTTGTCCCCATTTTGCTGCATATATAAAAAAAGCTATGCAGGGACTTCTGTATTTTCCTCGCCTCTGTTAGCCCTCCGCGGTTTTGCTGTAATCCCCCCCCCGTTCTGTCGTACCTCGTGGTTTCCCTCCACACACCCCACCCCTTCCCACTTCACACCTCGAGGCAAACGGTGTGAAGGCCTTGCCAAGCCTGGGGCTGAATTTCTAAGCTCCTCTGAGATACCAGCCTCTCTTTGATGTCGGCTGCCAGCCTAAGGGTGGCCGTAGGCGGTGAAAAGCACAGACTCAGCCCTTACGTGCTGTGCCGCTTTCAGCTGCTGCCTGCTTCCAAACCATCCGTGCACTTCCTAGCAGTGAGGGAAGATAAAATAAAAATGAGCCCTTTCAAAGGTTTTTTTTTTTTTTTTTCGTTTTCATTGCTCGTGACACATCTAAATGTTGGGAGTATCCAGAAGGCAGGCTGACGGTCTTCCTCCATTTTAAGCATCACATGCAATGTGAAAATAACGGGAGATACGTGGAAATTCGCATTATGCAAGGATTAAACGCCATATTAAGGTGTCCAAATAAAGTGCCCCCAAAAGCATGATGTTCGGTAATTATTTCACCGCAAGATATATGAACATAGGGGGGGCGATTGCTGTGAAACAGCAAGTTTCAGAAGGTTGGTGTATGGAATGCCCAAGCTGAAATTAAAGGGGCATTTTTCTAGAAGACAAATATATATAATTATCAATGCTTGCTCATCTTTGCTTTTCCTAATTCGGTCTTGATGCCTGCTAATCGATTTTCGAGGATGACGTGAGCGTGCAAGATGTCATTGGAGAATAGGTCCATCTTATTATTTGGCTTATAAATTTTGCGCAAAACGTTAAATCTTTGGAATCCCCGCTTAAATAAGTGTTGAAGGGGATTCCAAAGATTTAACATTCTGCGCAAAATTGAATGTGCTTATAGAAGAAAGGGACAACTTACAGATTATGCCAACGCTCCTGTTTTTACCCAGAGCATGTATTTGCTATTAACTGTAGTGGCTGTCAATCAAATTTGGGTTATAAGACATTACTGCTGTGATCCCCGATAACACGGTTTTTTTAAACCCCTGGCACTTGTATTTTACGATAAAATAACGAACAGTAAAGTCACATATGCACATGGTTCTTTGAAATGGTAATTTAAAAAAAAGAGTGAGTGAATTTTTTAACGTGAAACTGCACTGCCTGAAATCTTGTTTTAATCTTTATAGGTGGTGGGAGAAAGTAGTTTTTTTGACAGCTTTGATTCAAATCTCGTTTAACATTATGCCCACGTCAGTTTTCCCCCTAACTGCTTGGATTGAAGGCTTGAGCAAAGGTTATGTTTTAGGATGGAGGTGCTTAAATATTAAATACATAATCTACAAAAGTTAGGCCTGCCATACAGTAATTGTCAGAAACAAGACACTGCAGTCCCACTGATGTCTAGATTCATCTTGTGTTATACTAAGTGTGTGGCAAGAGGTCTGATCTTGTTTGGAGTGGTTCATATTATTTTTGTGGAAGCACGTTTAGTAAAGGTATTGGTAGACAACAGAACTGTTTTGGTGTTTATTTCATGAATGACGCGTACGACTGCGGAGGGATGATGAAGCAGTAGCATCTGTGTTGTATGCAGTAGCAGATCAAGTTGCTGGACTTTACGATACAGAAAACTAAGTCGTATGTATTGGGGATGGATGGAGTTTTAAAAGAGGAAAATGCGATTTACAGAGTAAATCAGATGACTCTGCAGTACGGGGAGTGAGAAGAGGGGACGATCGTCCATACATTTGCACACAGAGAGTGCCATAATTCAGCCCCAAAGGCAAACTTGGGCTGCTTGCATCTCCGAAAAGCCCTGCCTCAGGAATAAAGCTCCGGGATGAGTGGTGGCGTCGCACTGAGGTACTGGGTGTTTGACAAGAAACAGCCGAAAACAGCAGGGCTTTGTGCTGCGGGGGCTCCACTTGAGGCCGCTCCTTTGCAGGCTTTAGCTCTTGGAGGGGCTCCCGGCCAGTGACTGAGAGCATGCAAAAATCCCAGCTACCGCATACTTTAAAGCCAGATTTCGGGGGCATCGCTGTTCTCAATCGTGGCACGTAGCAAGGTGCTTTTAAGTAAGGCATAAAAAGGGTTCATAGAGAAAAATAACACTGTAAGAAGTGTAAAGGTTTGGTATACAGGAGCTTGCTGGTTATCAAGAAAGGCACAAATGTGTGGAGCTATAAAATTTTAAAAAGAAATAAGTATCGAGAGAATAGAAATCATGGTGCATCTGGACATTTTGCCCCGAATCGGGATAAGGAGCCCCTGAAACCGGTCGAGGAAAAAGTATGGGGCGTCAGTAAGATTTAAAGGCAAGCAGAGTTGCGGAAAGTCTATCCCAAGAACTGTGGGGGAAAGGGATTCACTTGGTGCTGCGCCGGAAAGCCTCTGTAATGTACCATAAACTGTTTATGTTCTCCTCCACAAGCATTCCCAGTAATGTCCTCACAGCATCAAAATAGTTCACGTTCTTGATGCATTACTTTGCATTTCCACCTCCCAGAAACCAGGTTCATTATCTTATTTTTAACTTTTTTAACCTTCATAAATGACACCTGAACAAAATTGCTGTAGGAATTTTATGATGCTATGAGTTTCCCTTTTTAGTAACAGTCATTATTTTAGGTTAATTTCGGGGTAACTGTGCATATATTTCCTAAAAAGAGCAATGAGAAGATGCAATAAGAATAAGCTTTCTAGATAATTGTCGTTGGGAAAACACACCAAATGGCTACATGTACAAAATAAAACGTGGAGATAAAACACAGATAACCTTCAGCGCCATTGAATCCTAATTACTTAAGGAAGTAATTTGTTCACTTGATTAATTCAGTGCATTAAGTCAATAGCGATCTGGAAATCAACAATTATGTAGACTACATTTAATGTATGGAATTTAGATGCGGGTAATATGGCAGTGAACATGATGTTTTATTGCACGTGTGCATAGCTTTGGTTGAATAATGTACAGTGTTTGAGTTACAGTTTTCATATAATAGTTACGCAACCTATATGAAATTGTATGTAGTGAAATTAGTGGCACTCAGAAGTACTAAGAAAATAAGAAAACAGGCATGACGAGGAATCAGAATTTTTTTTGTGATTCTGGTGCGGATTCCGTATGTACTCATTCTGGACCCGGTGATGGGCTGGGGGTTGTGTCACAATCAGCACAGGACGCGGCGCTGGTGGGTAGCACCCGGGATAGGAGTCGATAATGTTGTGTTTGGGCTCTGAGTCAAAAGATTGTGGGATGACTAGTTCACTAATGAGGGTCACTCGGTGTGCTGGCAGCCCTGCGATGGGGCACTATATCCCAGCTCTTCCCCACCGCACATGATCCTTCAGAGGGTAGAAGACACACTGCTACGGGGAATGGCTGGGGTGGGGTTAGGGTGCGGGGGCGAGGGGAGGGAGAGGGTTGACAGGAACACAGCAGGGATTGCCGCTTACTGGGGTCTAAACAAGGAGAAAAGGTGAGCTGCATGCTTGATTGGGAAAGGAAACACGCGGCGAGCCGTCTTCCCTGTAAAAATCCCAGGAATTTTAAATGAACCGCAGCCCCTAGGAGAGGCATAGCTTTAAAGGCTTGGGAAAATGTTCAAAACTCAGTGTTTCTTACATATTCAAAAAAGCCTGGGGACCCAAATGCAGTTATTATCAGTATTAAACCAGATTCTAACAAGATTTAAGACTTAAGACGCAATACAGATTTATTAATTTGACTATTAGCCAAAAATCTGCAAGGTTTAAGTAAGAAGTGTCGGGGGAGGGAAAAAGACTGGGACTTGTTCATGCGTATTTTAACTGCGGCCCCTCTGTCAAGGGCTGCGACCCCACGCTTTGATTCACGGCTCGCCGTCATGCGGCGGGCGCCCGCATGCTGAGCTGGCCCCTCTCCGGTCCCGTAAATCTGAATTTTACGGGAGGACTTTAACAACCCCCAAGTTAGTTGTCTCCGTCCACCGCAGTGCAGATACTCCTGTGCCCCCAGCGGTCCTGGGGCACTGCTCTGTTATGCGACGGCTCTAGTCTTGTGCAAGTTAAGAATCTGCTTAATGTGTGTGCTACTGTAAACCTCGATTCTTTTAACAATAATTCACCCGCACTGGTTGTTCCTTCCTGTTTGGGATGGAGTAGTGGCATTACAACTAAAGTTGATATGGTCTTTGTGTTTTACCAGGCGTTACCTAATAACAGAAGACGGTATTTCTCAAAACCTGCCGCAGAGATAAACATACTCTTACCTCAAAAAAATGAAAGACAAATATTGTAAAGCTGAGTTCATACAGAAGCTTTTAGAAAAAAGTCGTGTTTACTTTGGGGTTTAGATATTTGGTACTCGCCTTTCTGCACCCCGACGTCTTCAGAGGTGCCTACAAGTTACCGGGCTGTATGGAGATAATGCAGACTGTATCCGGCAGGCTATGGGGTTTTAATTCTCCGCCGGGCCGCGGGTCTGCGACACGCGCTCTTGTGCCCGGCCCGTGGCTCAGGCCGCGGAGAGCCGACGGGCGCGGACGCCGGTGAGCCAGGGTTAGGGATAAACAGCATTAAGCTTTTAATTTTCAATGGTCTGGGCCGCGAATTTTCAAAGGTTAACAGATTAGCTTCGCCCTCGGCACCTACGTTTAAGCTCTTATCCATCTGTAAAAATTGTGAG
>JABFDZ020000109.1:19392692-19406451 GCA_019775955.2 Pollimyrus isidori | reverse complement strand
AAACCAGTGTATTAGAGTGTCCTCAGCCACATTGCACCACAATCTCTGAAACCAGTGTATTAGAGTGTCCTCAGCCACATTGCACTGCAGTCTCTGACACCAGTGTATTAGAGTGCCCTCAGTCACATTGCACTGCAATCTCTGAAACCAGTGTATTAGAGTGTCCTCAGTCACATTGCACTGCAATCTCTGAAGCCAGTGTATTACTTTTCAGTCCAGCTAATATGATCTTTTCTTATGCTTGAAGACCAGACATTGGACTTTGAAACTGATATGCGCTGTTCTGCAGACGTTTCCCTTGTTACCTCTGCCAATGGTCTCAAAGTGTGAACTGCTTGGCTGACCTGAGATTGTTCCTCCACACTTAAGCACAGTACATTTTCCCCATGAGACAAAGTGCTGTCATAAATACTGTCTATTGTAATAACCCTCTGTTGTTTTGGATGTCCACATCACAGAGGTTAAAGTTCACTGCTGGCAGATTCCCAGGTAATAACCCTCTGTTACTCTGGATGTCCACACCACAGAGGTTAAAGCTCACTGCTGGCAGGTTGGGAATTTCACTGAAATTTTCACCTTTGTTATGAAATGCAAACACTTGCACATACAGAAACCTCTATTTTCATCAAAGGAAATAGGTTGCAAGTAAGTATCAGTGTTCTCTGTTAGGGTCTTTGTAATCTCATAGACACTCATCGGGAAGGGGGGTTTATGTATACAGGAAAAACTGAAATTTAACAGTTATTATTACGTTTTCTCTTCATTCTGATCAGCCTCCCAATATAACACAGTTTATGATATTTTGTGATAATTGTTACTACCGATATTCCATCCATCCATTATCCAAACCGCTCATCCTTACTGGGTCGCGGGGGGTCCGGAGCCTATCCCGGAAGCACTACCGATATTAAAATAATAATATTAATTAATTATTATTATTATCATGAATAATAATATGGCTTTAACATTGTCTTAAAGTCTACCTCATGTTGTTACTGTACATTTAATAATATCTTAAATGAACATTAAGCTGGACTATAAAGGTTCTCAATACACATAACAACCTGGGCAAGTAATAGAGGTTCCTGAACATTGTCTCTTGCCTAAAAGTGATGCAGCTCTAGTTTCTGCTGGAGATTCTTTTGTCATTTCTGCATCCGGTTGTGCACATCTGGGTCTGTGCTCTTTGAAGGTTGGAGTGAGCTGCTTGCACTGTCAGTGTTCTGTACTTCTTCACCTGAAATACACCACAAAAAATAAAAAAAATAGTGGAAGCTAATGATAACCGCTAGTCACCAATTGTTATTATATGAATTTGGTCTTTTTGGTTTTTGGCTCAGAAACCTTTAAAAACATAAGAGAGATACATTTTTTACCTGTTTAACACTGAAGAGGATTTACCCAATTAGATGTTGTTGGATTCTGTCTCTGGAATAAATCTGCTTTGAAGGTTTCTTCCTATGACATTTTGTTTGTGAGATACAGTGGTACCTGGGGGTTCTCAAACTCACTAGAACTTGAATTTATTGAAAGTTGAATAAACCAGTTTGACCTAGATCTCAATCTGAATATTAGAAGTCGAACCGTGAACACTGATAAATTGTACGCGCCAGGAAATGACTCATACTACAATGCTATTCTTACTTGAATGCCTTCTTCACAGACTGGACAATTAACCAAATAAAGCAAGGCAACATTATAGTAACTAGCAATAAATAAACCACTAACTTACATGTACTATTAGAGCACTTATGTGATTTATTTAAACTTTATTTTAACAAGTAAACAAGGTGTCTCTGCTTTACGCGATATTCAGGAGAGATAGCAGATTACGCATTGGAACTGCCTGGGATACAAACGTCATGCGTATAAATAACTCTTCAGCCAATAAGGGCAAAGGTGTGTCATCACAGAGATGGTTCCAGTTTGTGCAGCCGGGTGAGAGGTCGCAATGCATCTAACCGTAATGCGTTGCGTCAGGATCAGAATGTGTTGCTTTAAGCCAGCTGTAAGCAAGTCCAACGCACACAATGACCGGACTGGGTAAAGTACCTGAAACGCGGACTTAATACAGAGGACTAATGATGACAACCCGAAACAGCTGATCACATGGGGATTCCACGTGAGGTTAACAAGGGGGCGTGGCACAGGGAAGGAGCGGACGATTGGCGCAAGACAGGGGTAATGTTGGGATAAGATCTTTATCGTTTTGGAAGCCATTAAGAAAAAAATGCTCTTCTTATTTTATCCTGTTCATTTTGTGTTTAAATGCTTAAAAAAGCATATTTGGCTGTATTTTTGGGGGGCCAGGAACCAATTAATTAGTTTTCCATTAATTATTATGGGAAAAATTCGATTAGAACTCGAACTTCTTAGGATTTGATCCGGAGTTCCGGAACGTATTAAGTTCGAGAACCGAGGTACCACTGTATAAACATTTTTGTCAGAGAAGCCCTATTTTGCAACTAGCTCATGCTGACATTTTGCCTTCAGTGAAGCTGTTTGGGGACTTGGGGACAAACATGACACCATTTACCTGGAAGTAAGTATGAGGGTCTCAGCACTTTATTGGTCTATAGCTCTGTCAATCAAAATCTGGAAAATACAATATCCTGTATCACGAAACAGGATTTCTTGGTTATATAGATAGTCTGGGCTAAATGTAAATTAACAATTATAAAGTAAATTTAAGCTGGATACCTTAAATCCAACAAGTTATCCAGCTATTCTCCGCTTTATTCAGGATACCCCAGTTTAAATGGACTTTATTTTCATTGACTTACATTTAGCAAAGATGATATTAAATTCAACATGTTATCGACCAATCATGTCTTGTGTTTTCACTTTGACATCTAACAGTGTGCCCAACTATTGCATACTGGAGCAAATGTGTATGATTGTAGGGTTCATATACATTTTTGACCGTTAAACTTTATTCACTTTACCTACAAAAAACGTTAATGGATTTACAGTTAACAGAAGTAAGTTTATCGGAAACTAATTGGTCTGATAACAGTTTTCAAAGTTAAGAATTTTCAAAGGTAGCAGCTAATCCGCTAACAAAAAAGTAAGCTTTACTAATCAGCGGTTAGTAGATTAACAGAATCATGCCCACCACTGGAAACATGTTTGAAATTATTTGAAAGTAAATAGAGCTAGTAGTAAACCCATAGTAGGGTCACACACCGCCAGTGTGTTTCTGAAAAACAAAGAGATGTTAATGATACCATTGATTTTCTGCTACAGAGGACACCAACTTAGCCTCGATATAGTCAATCAAAATAAAAGGGCTAACTAAACAATTAAAATAATAAAGTGAGAACATTTAAATGGGATGGCTTAATGCCGTTCTGTTATGACCAATGAGTGGCAGCACTTTGTTGACTGATGTGTTATACATGTCACCGATGGAGTCTCCTAACTGGCATGTGATAAGAACAGAGCCTGAAAGTGCTGGAATAACATGGGCCTCAGGCAGTAACTGAGGTGTCACTGCCATTCATACCAATTTCTGCCACTGCCTGTTATGGATATCAGGCTTTTATAGTTATATGCACAAGTTTGCTGGGAGCCATTTTATATTAACAGTAACAGTTCACTTTCCTTTTTGTGATTTCTCACAATGTCTTGATTTTCCATTGCATAGCATATGCATAGCTTGCTTGCTGCTTTTCAACAAGAACAATTTAATACTGCATTTCTGCATAATTCTGCGATTCCGCATATAATGGCATAGTATGATACAAAGAGAATACTGTGACTGTGGGAATGCCCATGTGTATGTACTGTAGAGGAATATCAAAATATATTTTATAGTTTCACTTTTGGTAAAAGGAGAAACATTATTGTAAAAGTGAGCAATACTTGATATAGCAGTGTAGCTAAAATAGAGTGTTTCATACTGCTGAGCGAAAACAGGAAACTGACAATTTGCCTTAGCTTTAATGCTCCAGGATGGTCCAACCAAATCACCTTTTTTTCCCAGGGGTCAGTGTGGGCGGGGCCTAGATTTCAGGTTGTTGTAAGGATCAGGTTGTTGAGTCCTGGGGGTCCAGCTGGAGCAAGGAGCCCATCTCCACTGCGCGGCAGGTTTGCCCAGCGCTGCAGCCACAGCTGGCTATACATAGAGGGTAATGAGAAGGCCGGAAAAAACCGCAAGGCTGGGCCGCGTTTGAAGTGGGCGGGGTCCATGCAGGCACTGTGTGGCCCGGGGCAGGGTGGGGGGGACTTGGGCGAACCACGATGCCACCCCAGCCCATCCCCGCCTCGTCCCTGCAGGTCCTGTTTGTAGCCATATGGGCCCAGGCGGGGCAGAAGTCCCTTTAATTACCCCGAGTGAGCCAGCCCAGTACAGGCCCTCAGTTCCCCAGAGTACTTAAAGCCCCCACCAGCGCCAACCCTGCTCCTTAGAGCATCACCGTGTTTCCACTGGATTGACTGGTTTTCTACTGGTTTTGCTGGCGGAGGCAGGATTACTAAAGGTACAGTTCTGCATGACTGGAAACAAGTCTACTGTGCTCAGGTTTGAATTGGTTAGATTTTAAGCATGATTGGCATTTTTTTCTGTGTAATTATGAATAAGATTTTTTTGCATTATAAAATTATTTTATATGGTGAAAATGTAAAATCCCTCTAAAAAAAATCCAATGTAGATTAAAGGATTTAGAGAAGTGCTCCAGGACTGCTTTCACTGGTACCTGCGTGTTCAGTGAAAGGTCAGCCTAGCTGCATTCACGCCCAGCTGACTCCGTGACAGCACATACGTCTGTAATGTGTTATCCGCCTCACTTGCATGCTGCTTTGCGCCTGCTAAATAAAATAAGTGTGATAAATTGTCAGGAGCTCAGGTTGATCTAATTTGCTGTTTATTACCTGCAATCACAGCAGTTGAGGTTAAGCCTCCTCTGCATGTGTTGCTCCCTCTTCCGTAAAGGATGAAGAATACATACACATGCCTCAATCGTCGGCTTTTAATCTCTGTCGCTCCTCAGCCATGAGGATGTCCATCGCCAAGGCGGCCACACAGGCTATGCTGTCGGACGCCCTGCTCCGAGACGAGCCGGGGGACAGCCGCGTTCGGAGCCTGGAGCTCGAGCTGCCTCTGGACCGCTTCATCAAATTCGTCTCCGTGGGGCTGCCCCTCCTGCTGGTGTCCATGGCTTTTGCCAGGGAGATCTCTATCGGTCAGCTACCCTTTTCTATTTATGACCCCTGACTGGTTTTATGGAGTCATGCTTAGGGTTTCTGAAGGGTACTATTTTGGATTCTATATTTACTATATGGATATTGTGGTTTTGTTATGACTTCTGGACACGGCTGACAGTTTGTCCACAAACCATTTGTGAAGCAGCACTTCACTGCAGGTGGAAACAGCAAGTGTGGTGGCCCCTTAAAACAGCTGCTGTGATGGCCCCTTTAAACAGCGGTGTGATGGCCCCTTTAAACAGCAGTGTGATGGCCCCTTTAAACAGCAGTGTGATGGCCCCTTTAAACTGCAGTGTGCTGGCCCCATTAAACAGCAGTGTGATGGCCCCTTTAAACTGCAGTGTGATGGCCCCTTTAAACAGCAAGCGTGATGGCCCCTTTAAACATCAAGTGTGAGGCCAGATGAATGAGCATGCTGTTCCTTACAGAGGTGTCCTTAGGGCTTGACTTCATTCTGTGATGTTTCATTTAGTTTAACTGAGCTCTGGATAATCTCATTAATAGCTGGAAAATGTCAGTTACTGTAAATGCTTTGGCCTTAAATTGTGAAAAAAATGCTCCTTTGTCCTTACACTGCAGACATGAATGAGCAAAAATGTAAAGCATCAGTACTAAAGTAAATTCACTGCCCAGTGTGATGCAAAACTAATGCTAATTACAGTTTGCATCAAATGCACCAGATGCAGAGGGCAGGTATTTCGCCTCCCGTTCATTTCTGCATCTCTATAACTAGGAAGGCCTCATTCTGGCCTCTCCTAAAGTTCTCTTTAATGGCTAGTGGGTGTGGAGGCTCCACATGTACTGTAAGTAAATTGTGGTCCCGTTGTAATTCTTGGAAAGTGCGGTCACTGTTTAAGTCGCTCTGTAAAAAGAGGACTCACATTAGGATGTGAGGCTTTTCCACCACACTAGAGGGCACAGCCCAGCCCGCCCAGTCCACCCAGCCATGGAGAGATGCAGCTGGATGAGAGGAACCAAGCCTTCTGCGGTTTCTTCATGCACATGGTGTACAGTGGGCTGTACAGCCCAAAAAAGAACCAAGGACAAAGCTTTTAGGAAAATATCTCTTTGTAACCTTGAAAAAGGTCAGACTGAAATAGGTGCATAATAAACAAGGAAACTCCCAATCCTTCCATGTAGACATTAAATGAAAATGGGTCTCTCAGCCCAGTCCACAGGGACCTCTAAAGAGTCCACATTTTTGCTCCTCCCCAGCTCCCAATGCACCTGTAACAAGTATTATGTATTCTTGATTTGATGGGAAATAGGAGATAACGAAACTGTAGACTGTTTGGGGATCCCCCAAGGACTGGATTGTGCAACACTGGTTTAGCAGAGTTGTCGTCATGCAAAATATGTAGTGTCAGGCAGACCAGTCCCTTGCTCATTGGATGCTCTATTTCTTGGTCTATTATAGGCCAACAGATCAGCTGCTTCCCTCCAAGCAATTTCTCGGCCAAACAGGCGAGTTACGTGGACACCTACTGCTGGGATACTCTGATGCACCACGAATTCGACGTCAACGGGAACTTCGAAGAGCGTTCCCTCTGGGTGCACAAAGTATGGATATAACTCCCTCTCTAATCCAGCCATGTTGTCTACACTTCATTTAGTAGTTTACTTGCAATAATTACTTTCCTAATTAAAGTAAACTTTTGATTATTATGTGTTACAAATCAAGCTAGCCAGCTTGTTTCTATTTAAGATCCAGAACTTGGGATTTTTGCATATGATTCTTGTGTTCATCTAGACCTGGAGGCACCAGTTTGAAAGAATTTGAGCACGGTAATGAAAAGTATAAACCGAAAAGTTATACTTTGCAGAGTAAATGTGACAAAAAAACATGTCATTTCAAATCGGACTGCTTCCAAAAAGGGATGGTTCAGATTTTCCCGTCCTGCCGACTTTAGCAGGGTAATTGTACGTTGTACTGCACGCCCTGCTCCTGTCCTCTCTGAGAGCTGCCCCCCATCCCCCCCCCCGGGTCCAGATGTTCCCGTACTCCCTGCTGGCCATGGCCGTGCTCATGTACCTGCCTGCCCTCATCTGGCGCTTCCTGGTGGCCCCCTATCTTGGTGCCGACCTGCTATTCGTCATCGAAGAGCTGGACAAGTCCTACAACCGATCGGTGCGGCTGGCCCAGAGCATCCTGGACCTCCAGCACAGCGCCCCCAGCCAGACGGAGTTTCAGGCAGAGTTACAGATGTGAGATCTGGGGGGGGGCGTCCTGGGGAGGAAGGACATGTCCCTTTCTGAGACCTTTGCCCTTAAATTATACTTTAAAGGCTATTTAAATACTCACCCAAGGGTACAGCAGCCTGGTTCCTACAGGGATCTCGGTTCAGGCTTTTGTGTCCTTAACCACTGCAAGCACTTTCCCCTTGGGCATCTCACACCTTATTCATTATCAATCAGGATAGCAAGTTCTGTCAAACATTAACGTTCCTCTCTTCCGCGCATACATAATCACAAGCGTGATAACGTCTTATGAAATATAAGTCATGAGAGATACAAAACCAACCAGTAAAACTTAACCGCTTAAAACTAGAAGTATACGTAAAATTCAAAATTACAGAATGAAATGATTGCAATCACCATCAAGGAAGCACTCCAGGTAGCCAGTATAAGAACTCAACTTGTCAGTATGTTGGAAATAAAAATACTCTTTCATTTGACAGAGCGAAGCGGAAACGCTACTTTGAGTACCCCCTGCTGGAGAGATACATGCAGTGCAAGCAGCGCTCCTACTTCCTGGTCAGCATGCTCTTCCTGCGCGGCTTCTTGCTGCTCCTCTTCATGTCGGCCTCCTGCATCTACCTGGTCTACTTCCACTTGTCGGCGTTGCTCCAGGACGAGTTCAGCTGCTTAGTGCGAACAGGCCTCCTGCGTGATCAGCCCTGGGTTCCCGAACTGATTCAGTGCAAGATGATGGGCCTGCTGGTTTTCCAAATCATCAGCATTGCCAATGGCGCCGTCTACGTCCTTCTCGCGCCGATTGTGATCTTCAGCCTACTTCGCCTCTTCTGCTGGGACACCACTTTCCTGACCCTCTACGAGGTGCTGCCGGCCTTGGGCCTCGTCAGCGGCCGCAAGCTGGGCTGCCCGCTCAACGACCTCAACGTCATCCTCCTCTTCCTGCGCGCCAACGTCACCCACTTACGCTCCTACGGCCGTTTGAGGGCCATGTGCTCTCTGGCGCCCCCACAGGTGCAGAGGCCCATGGGCAGGCACCATGCCATGATGAGCGAGGAAGAGGCAGAGGAGGCCCTGGAAGCCCTGGAGGAGATGGAAGAGGAAGCTCGGGAGGCCAGGGAGGAGAGAAAGCACAACCTGGTGGATATCATGACCATATTGGGAGGGGCTCGAGGAAACGTCATGAACTGCAAAGAACAGAGACCTCTGGTAGAGGAACATTTGAGTCTTGGTACCGTAACCCTCATCTATGTGCTGAAACGCATTATCCTATTGGGAGTTTTTATTTTCATTATATGGGATGTTCAAAAAATTATCAAATGACAACATGCCACATAATTCATTAATATGGCACACATGTGCAGCTCAGAACATCTGTATGTTCGGGTAAACCTTTCTCCCTCAACCTGACTATCCAGAAGGAGTATTTTCAGAGTTTCTCAGCTGTGTAGCTACTCTCAAAGCCAAACCACATTCACTCATGACCTGCAAATTCCAAAGGTTTCATTCAGAACGCTTTGCGTCATTTAAGAATGAAAAAACAGTCTGTACCCATGCTTCGTAACATCCAGGAATAGGTTTACAACTGCCATCTGGAAGTTTATTTGTATGTGATTATTAAGATGTACATTCATTTTGTACAAGTTTATATTGATGGCCGGTGAGGGAGAGGGGAGATAAGCTGGAAGTAACTATTATTTAAAAACAAACAAAATATGGATGTAGTCAACTGTCCTGCACTGTAAAATTGACCCCTCAAACCCCTAACTGCCCTCTCTGTCTCTTCACAGAGCCCTCTAACCACCAGGGGTACCATGAATTGAAGGAGACTCCGTCACATAGTTATACCTAAACCTTCCACCAGCGGACAGAACCATCAGTTGGGAGGCAGGAGGGGGGGCTCACACTTATAAGGTAGAAATGCTTCACAGGGGTCATGGCTATAGAGGTGGGGTATATTACAGGGTATGAATTGCATCCCCACCCCCAGTTAAAGCCTTAGGAGAGTCCTCGCCATTTGATTTTAAGCCTGTGTGGGCACCCCATTCCTGCTCCATCCCCTCTCCCTCCGTTTGAAAGACTGACTCGTTTTGTTTGCCCGTGTAATTATTCTAAATAAAGATACGTAAACCTCTACCTCTCACAGTGTTTAAACTATACGAGGGAATCTTCCAGTCTGGAGGCCTTCGTCATTTCCTAGGCGAAGACTGGACGGGGTTAACAGCTGAGCAGACAAAACACACAGTAGAGAAATGCCTGTAATTTAAATATCTTACTTTTCTGCAATTAATTTACGACTCCTTGAAACATAGAGACCAGAGTGCAAACCCATGACTGCTGCTTTCAGTCACATCTGTCTTCAATTCGGTTCCCATCTCACACCACGTTATGATAGCGAGCCAGCGGACTTTTGCAAAAATATACAAAGGGCACAGTTGGAGAAGATTAACTCTTGTGATTTAGGTCACCTCTCTTTGCACTGGTGTGATGGTCCTGGCATGATTCACATTCCATCTCTCAAGAGGAGATGGTTTGAGCGTAGCCAGATAATTTATTTACATGTCACAGGTCAATACCCCTGTTACCATGATTATGATAGGTGATTGGAACATTACAGACAATGTTATATGGACAATATGTTACGTCATTGCAGTACTGGGGACATGCACCTCACACATGTAAGTGGAAACACTTTGAGTCTCCAATCAACAAAGTTACAGTAGACAAGGGAACAAGAATGACTCAAGTGCTTTTCTCAACCTCTAATACAAAACCTGCCTGATTGGTGGAGTACTCAGTTGTAAATGTGTTTTCAACAGAAAAATTGGTAAATTTCATTGGTCAGATTTTCTTCCACACTTTTTCCCTAATGCACCTTACAGATTTTAACCCCTACACTCTTGTAATTAAGGTGAGAAGAGTGTATAAGGGATGACAATTTTTGATTAAAGCCGATTTTCCATTTGAGAATGTCCCTGCTTAATTTTAGCATGCAATTTATCTGACATCTGCGGCTGTTAAAAACATTCAAAAACATATAAACAATAAATGGGCAGCAAGATCTCAAATCTAATCTGTAATATCCTGACTGCATTTAGTTCTTGAAGGTGATCGACAATATTTCTGCTAGTAAGGCAACACTGTATATAAAATCACTGAGAGCGTTAAAGAGACTTAGTAGAGTGCCATAGTGAACGCATGAATCATGCGCAGCTCATATATATATATATAACAGAAATGCTTAATACAGACAGTTAATGGTGCCTTCGTGAAAACATGTTTACATGTCAATCTTGTACTCCTTTAGGAGGAAAGTGTGCCATTCGGTTTTGTCAGCCATTATCTAGTTGTCTGGGTCAGGGCCCATCTGACTCTGCCCTGCGCTTCACGTCTCCTCCGAGTTTGGCCAGCAGGTGTCGCTGGCTATCCTGTCCTCCTCCCTGTCTATTGCCTTTTAGCCCCAGTGTGTGGCAACGCCAAGTAGGAGGTGCAATGTGTGAGAGGTTTATAACTTACCACCTGATACCCCAACCCTACCATAAACCCCTCCTACCCCTTGAAATAAACCCCTCCTACTCGACATTGGCCCTCACACTCAACACTTGGGTCCCAGCTGCAGTGATACATATTTGTCTGTTTTTCCTAGTGTTTATTAGTCCTTCGCTTCCCTGTTTTGGTTTATCCTACTTGTGTCTGGTTTAATTCTGTTTTGCTTGTTCTTGTTTGTGCCCTTGGTCTTTCCTGGTGTTAGCCCTCAGTGTTCTGGTGTTCTTTAATTCCTGTGTTTGTGATTTATTCCACCTGTTGACCTGGGGCCTGTTTCACAAAGCAGGATTACTTGCTTAACCAGATAACTTGCCAGATTTAAGGTAGTCTGGGCTAAATATACCTTATTTTCATCAACTTACATTTACCTCAGACTACCTTAAATAAAGCAAGTTATCTGGTTAAGCAAGTAATCCTGCTTTGTGAAACCGGCCCCTGTGCCTTAATCGTCGTTTTGTATAGCTACACCTGCCCCTTGTTAGTCATTGTGTTCGGTGTATTTAAGTGCCTACCTTTGCCCTGCTCTTCGGTCAGTCCTTCAGTTATGTTACTGTGTGTTGGAAGTCCTTTTCCTTAGCATCATCCCTTTCGCTAATAAACCCCTCTGTTTCAGAACAGCAAGTGGTTGTTGCCTGTTTCCCCCGCTATGCTACACCGTAACACTAGCCGTCGTGTTCTCTCTCACAGCTCAATCAGTAACGTGGTATAAAGAGTCCTTTTGCTTTACTGCTGCCATATCCCAGTTTACACACACACACATACACACACACACAGCCACCATGGGTGGGCGCCCTCTCATTTACAGCTGACATTTGCACCTTTTTGTTTGCATCCACCCAGGGAGTCAGCGGCCACCCACTAATAGGCTGAGGTTGGAGACACCAAACAAACAGCATTTCAGTAAATAATTTAAAATGGCTTTCAGAGGTGATTTATATTTTAAAAGGAAGGAGAAAAAACTATGGCCACGCTGTTCGGTGATGGATATGCTTTGTGATTAGTTCAACAGGAAACCAGATTTAAAAATCCAAAAATGGCAATAAAAATATTTCTCGCAACGGAAAATGGAAACTGTGTTGGAAGACAATACCACACACTGCATTGCTTGGAAAAGATAATTTAAGCAAGACTTTGAAAATAAAGCTATTTTTAACTATTCACTTTACCTCGTGCATTGATAACAGACTTTTAAGCTTTTATGCTTGTTTGAATAAATATTAAGGGTACAAGCCTAGATAATTCATCCATTCTCCCATTTCTGTACGGGTTCGTCGTTGTCCTAAAATAAAAACTAAAATATCACTCCGCTAAAACACGCCCTCTTGCGGCAGCAACGGAACCAAACGTTAATTCTATTCTCCGTACTGTGTCTATACTGTAACTGTGTGAAGCAGCTGCGTCATTAACTATTTAAAGGGAGGCTGCGTGAGGAAATCTGCTTTAAAAGCCTAGTTTTTTCAGGATTTGCGACATTGAGTCTTCATTCTGAAACATTTCATCTGTTAAAATTAATCTAAAGGGAGCATAAATTAGACCTTTTAATAGTAGGCTTATATAGTTAATATATATTGGTAGAATATTAAAACAATTCGGCACGCTCCTAATAGAGCACTTATTCGTGCATTACAAAAGACCTCCATCCGTTCATCTTTAATACCCAATTATGCAGTTAGGCTAATCGTCGTATACTTATTACATTGGCTAAGGCATGTCCCCCCCTAAAATATAACCGCGACCAGTTCGGCGTAATTATGCATAATTTCGCATGCGCAGAGCTGCACCCAGTAGCCGCACGAATTGTGTCAAATACTTTTTTGTGGTCATGAAAAAGTGGCAAGACGCGCGCTGAAAGAACATCGTATGCGTTTAGGGATACCATAGGAAAAGGCATATTTACCGTGAAAAACCCCATTCCCATCATTACTTCCTCGCAGCCTACTTCTTTTTTTTTTTTTTTTTTCGGTAAACGAAAGCTTTTTTTAACGAGACTTGATTGTGGACGGCTGGAGGCTCCGCTTTCAGGAGACCACTGGCTCTGATAATCACACCAGGCAATTATCCATTCCTGTAACAATAGCTACATGGAGTTAACTCAAAGAAGAGTTAGAAACTCCACGATCTGGCCTGGTTCATCACTTTCCGCCGAACGCACTGAAAACAACAAACCCAACAGGAAGGGAAAACGTTCCAGACATTTTTTGTTGTGTTAAAAATTGCTCTTTTGTTTTTCAGTTAGCTTTTTTATAATAGGATGTGCTGTTGATCGAGCACTGTGAGGGGTATAACTACTACCCAATTAAGATAAATGTTTGTTTAGGGGTAGAGAAACCGCCATAATAAGATCTCTCATGATGGATGTAGCTTTCACTTTCAGTAACAATTAAATAGCTCTCTCCTTGTTTAGGCTGCTCTCAGGCGGTGGCTGTAATGATTCTTCAATGCGAGGAAGGTGCAGCCAGCACACTGGGATGGGGGACCTCAGTCGGGCTCCGGCGCGTCTTGTGAAACCCTGATTACTGCGGCTAAATGTTGTTAAGGCTAAAAATGGGAAAAGTATTGCTCAATGGACCGAAACGTGGAGGATCGCAGCTCCCGGCAAATCAATATGCCTCACTTTGTTTTTGGGGTGCGGTAAATGAAGACAGATGCTCAGATTAACGGGTGGTGCACACACCTGCCACTGCCACCGAGGACAAGGACATTGCTATTCTTTCCTGCCCAAAGCTAATATGATAGATAGACAGACAGACAGACAGACAGACAGATAGACAGATAGATAGATAGATAGATAGATAGATAGATAGATAGATAGATA
>JABFDZ020000109.1:19368980-19392512 GCA_019775955.2 Pollimyrus isidori | reverse complement strand
ACAGACAGACAGACAGATAGACAGATAGATAGATAGATAGATAGATAGATAGATAGATAGATAGATAGATAGATAGAGGAGCCTAGATCAATTAGTAGTAGGCTATGGCACAGTAACATTACGAGAATTTCCATTAGTGAATTAAAGTTGCCCGGCCTCTTTAAATCACATCTCTGCCTATATGGCGCCAGTCGGATATTTTTAAGTCAATGGGAACTGACCTTGTTTGCCCATATAAAGTAGAAGCCTCATGAGAAATATGACACAAGGTGAATTGTTTAATAATCTTCAAAGTGGGAACACGTCTCCGGAACAAAAAAAGCTTTTCAAGTTTTGCCTTGGCGATAACTGGGGTGTTTGGATGAAGGACGCGCCTGTCAGCAGATGGACTCCGCAAGGTTAAGAGCCGAAATAAAGTAGAATCAGACACAAAAAGATGAACAGAGCAAGGATAAGCAAGGTTGCGAATATAATACACAAGTTCATATGGGCATTTATTCATTCATTCATTTATTTATTCGGCGAGTCTTTAACGTGAGTACTTTTTTTTTTTATTTACCCTTAACATCAGCTAACCACGCTTTGTCACCCCTGTTTTACACTGGATGCGTATCCGCTGCGGTGCGACTGCGCAGCATTCCCATTCCGTCCGATGCCGTCCGCCAATTCGCACTGGACACGTTTGTGGTCCGTACTGTAGCTGATCCGACTCGCCGCGAGATAAAATGATCACGGGAAAATAACATTTAGTATTACATTTATCTATGTTTCTATTGATAAAATAATGTGTCAATCCCATGTAGGTTAATTACTGAATACTTTATTAGGAGTTTACAAGTACAGTACGGAACAGAGACTGCGGAGACGCAACGCAGTGGATCTGGTGTAAACTGATGTATTTACTTTGTTGGCGACGATTACCTGCGGCTGCCGTGTCGGAAGGTGTAAAACAGGGATCAGAGAACTTAAAATTGTTAGAAATTGTGGTTTGTTTTATTTACGCTTCATCTACTTTCACATACATAGGTACATTTTATTACTAACAGGGACGTAGGGGATCGAGGGGGGTACCTAAGCAGCCGATTTCGCTCGAAAATTGAAATGCCCCCCTTTAAGGTTCTAAGTTACCTTTTTGACATAAATTTTACCGAGGGAACCATCCCTTCGGTCGAGCACCTGCCTTTCGAAATATCTCTGCCAAGGCATGTTCACTACTGCTCATTTTCGCAAAACAAATACAATTACGTAATGCAGGCGACAGAACCTCCAAGGATTTTTCCAATAATGGCACTGGCGCAAACTGATAGCGAGGGCGCGGGCACCCGCGGAGGTAACGGAAGTCACTCCCACTGCTTCCCAAATAAACAACGCTTGTCCCCCGTTCAGCAGCGCCATCCCTCCGCTGCTCACCCGTAATTCACAGCGCACGTCTGACAGGCTCTGCTCCGCCCTCAGACGGCGTTGTGGAGGTGTAGACAGGAACTGCACTTAAATAAATATTGTTGATCATTAGTAATCGCAGCATGCTCGGATACTTCAATAAACTGCATAGTTGCTCACTTGTACATGGTCTGCCATCTGTACTTGAATCCTATATGTCTATAATGAATGCTGTCCGGGTTATACCAGTGTGGTTTTACTGGTCCAACTTTTAACTACTTACAGTAAAGTGGTTGGGGTCACCCCAGAGCCTATTGGCTGGCACAGAGCACACTGCTAGGGGTCAGTGTAGGCACAATGGGGGGGGTGGTACCCCAAACCAGCTTATGTATAATGGACACTTTTGAGACTTCTTTGGGCTGCAGAAGGAACCCCAAATGATATGGGGGGGACGCACCAACTCTGCATTCAGAATTCGAACCCCAGCCCTGCATCTACCCACTGAGCCACACTAGTAGCCATGTTAAAGCTAATTAAATTTGGCAGACGCCATGTCTGCATGCAAATAGAATTTGTCGAACGTCACATGCCATAAAAATAACGCGCAGGCCTGCAGAGCTACGACTCGCATAAATCGCTTCCCAACTTTATTAGAAGTATTTCCATTCAGGACATACAGCGTTTAATCAGAAGGGCTAGTAAACGAAACAGGTGGTCGTGAGCAGACGGCTCCCGACACCCTCCGGTATTGACGGCGCTCTTCAATGGCATGCTTGAGTCCAGTAATTCGATCTCTGAATAAATTACATCACTGATGCAATGTCAATTCCTCCAGGGGATCGTCCTCATAAATATAAATTTATGGCCCTCCGCAATGGTGTTTAGATCCATGGCTCGCCTGGTCACCTGGCCAGACATTGGACATTCACAGCCTGAAAAAATTACTAATAAATAACACTAAAATGAAAGCGTGCTGACCCCTGACCTCTGCGGAATACCTGAAGCAATGTTCATGTCCCTCCACCCTCGCATCAAGGTAGGCCTCTCTGCCACTGAACGTGGTCTGAAGTGAATTATAACTGGGGAGTGACTGAGGGCTGGTTTCCAAAGCATCTATCATAAAACTGATTTTTTTTCTTTAATATCAAAACTGCTTCCCAGGGTGTTTAAGTTTGTGGACTTTTAAAATGAAAGGTCAGGAATTATTTCCTAGCTTCCTAATACTTTTTTTATTGTTTTGCCCTTTTGATTCTTTTTGGAAAAATACTAATGTTTATTAGCATTGTGTAGATTGTATATAACATGGATAATTGTCTTTGTTTTTACTACTGGGGACTGGGCGCTGCGCAAATCCTGTGTAATACGATATCACCATTGTCTTGACCAGCCCCACCCTGCTTGTCCTTATTCGATCCCTACATTTCCTTCAGCCGTGGCTCCGAATCAACCACGCCGGAAGCTTGTTAGTCGTACCTCTCGCTTCCATCCCCTTGTTGACTAATCACAGCTGCCTGGTGTTTACTCCTTTGTTAGACATATGCATTAGCCTCTCTTACTCCTGTGCTCCCTGTTCGCTCATTGTTCTCTGTCTGTGTGTGCTGCCCCGCCTATGTCCTGTAATAAACAGCGCTGTGAGGGATCTGCTTGCCAGCAGCCTGCATTGGGGTCATCCTTCTCCCGCCGCTGTGTGACAGAATGTCCGAACCTCAAAGATGAACCTGTTGCTGTTCTCTGGACCGCCTGAATGAATCGATATTCTGCAGGCCCTGACTGATCCCTGAGAATGCTTATGTGGGTGACCGGTAGTGGTACAGCCCAGCACCAGTGAAGAATTTGGGGCGATCCTTTGCCAACCCCCTGCCCTGCTCCATATCAGAATGGAGTAGAGGAAACGTCACGCTTTCTCCGTAATGCTACTGGAGCTCTGCAGAGACCCCCGGCTTCATGGGGTCACCTGAGGTGGTGACCCTGTTACACCAGACAGGGTTGTAATTGGGTGGGGGCTCCAGTTCCTCTGTTCCATCTGAACGAGGAGCCGTTTTCTGAGTCGCTCCATTCCGCCGCTTTGCTCTCTTGCTAAGCTCATCCGGCCCGAATCCCCAGGTAAGCCCACACTGCTGACCCCTCATCGGAGAAGGAAAGGGGCTATGAAATGGAAGGACCAGGAGAGGCTGCCACTCCACAGCCCAGAGAAGGCGACCCTCCTGTCGCTCTGCAAATACCCGGCTCAGAGGCCTCTGCTGCCACCACTGCTGACGTCCAACCCTGAGAATGGCGCTGCCACTCCGCTGCCATGCCTGGCTTAAGAGATGCTGCCCTGCTAATGTCCAGCCTTGATGAGCTCATCTCTGCATCGTTAGTACCTGGGTCAGGGTTCCCTGCCGCTCCTTGCTCGCCTTGACAGACAGACTGTTGCCCCTTGAGAGAATGCCAGGTTTCGCCTTGCAGACATCCGGAAGGGTTTCTCTGCTCTTGTCTGCTCTGGGCATTTTCAACCCCTCTGGAGCCTGAAGGGGGTCATCAGGAAGGGATGCGACAGGCTCCTGCGAGGCGAGGTCTACTCGCCCACTGGGCCCCTCACCGGCTTACGCCTCGCTTTGACTGGACTTGCGTGGCACCTGGCTGTCGTTGTTGAGTACCTCACCTAACAGTCGTACCTCGGGGCTGCCAGAAGCCCTGTGCCTGACACGCAGGCCACCATCAACTCTGGCCCTGACTGTCTGATACTGCAGAAGTCACCAGCCTGGAGGAATCAAGCCTGGTTAGTCTTACATCTTATTCCTACTCCCTTGTTAGCTAATCACAGCTGCCTTGCATTTACTCCTTTGTTGGACATATACAGTATATTAGCCTTTCTTAGTCCTGTGCTCCCTGTTCAGTAATTATTCTCTGTGTGCATGTGCTACCCTGCCTGTTGCCTGCATTTGGGTCATTCTTCTCTCACCGTTACATGACAAACATCGTGCTCTTGAGCAAGGCCCTTATCCCCCAATTGCTTCAGCAGCTGGCTGAACCTGCTTTTTCAGTTATATGCCACTTTGGATACAAACATCTGCAAAGTAAATAAATGCAAATTACTACTTACCAATGGGACTGTAAAATGAGCAGTGTATTCTTATAAGCGATTTTGAATAAAGCTACTGATTTTATAATTTCCTTATTTTTATTACTTTTTTTATAGTGCTGTCTAAAAATAAACTGGAATCTGGAGATCCAGGATTGGAAATAAAGGACACAGTTCGAGGTCTTGTGAAAGGTAGCTCAACCACAGGGGTCTGACGAAGTAATGAAAGTGATTTAAACTGGAGTGCTGCAAGCCCTAACATTGTAGAGGTGTCCGTAGGTGCTGTGGCTGGGGCTGATTGAGCCCCCTCCCCCATGTAGGGATTCACGCTGACTGGGGATGAGAGGAAGAGGAAAGGAGCAAAATCCAAAACATAAAAGGAGGGAGGCATTATGAATGGTGACAGACTAACTGGCGCATAGAGCCACGTTATGAGCCTAGAGAATGTAATCTAGAGAAGAGCTGTCCTCCGTATGCTATATGGGCAGATCTGCATTTGTCTCTCAGGAAACATGGTCAGTCGTGTGACTCTGGCTATCTGATTGAAACAGCCCAGTGTCTGGGACAAAACATTCTGTCAGTTCAGTAAACCAGAGCTGGCAAATGTCTGGCATCTGGATATGAAATGGCATCTCTGGATCAAAACGTTGCTTGTAAATGTGGGTGTAACTCAACAGCCATATGTTTTGGTAAAAGTATGAAAGTCCGGGCCTCACAACCCTATCTATCTATCTATCTATCTATCTATCTATCTATCTATCTATCTATCTATCTATCTATCTATCTATCTATTGTCTGTATCTATAAAATACAACTAAAATACAACACACGATAAAAAGCAGAAACAAAAATACAGGGAAACATGCATAAGTTAAACAAATGCAAATTTGTTGTAAGGGGAAAAAAACACTTGTATCAGGCCCAAAATGCAGAAAAATGGCTTAGAAAATTATACGTTCGCTGTAGTCATTATTTTAAAAAGTCTTTTAACTTAAAATGGTATAAAAATATAAAGTTTTAGTTTATATATATTTGTCTGGTCATTTTGCTAAATCAATTAAGACCTGTTAGGTAAGACCTGCTGCGTAACAAATTTCTGAACATGTAGGTGACGTAATCGTTACATTTTTCGCCACCAGGTGTCAGTAGTGTTCTAAGGAAATGCTGACGCAGAGGCCAAGACCACAACAGCGATCTGGAATTAGGTACGAGGAACACAGCTTTGAGTTGAGGTTCACAGCTGCTGATGTGTGCCTTTGGTAAATACAACTGTGCACCAAAAGCCAAATGAGAAGGCATTCCTCAGATTTCTGTCTTTCCCTCATTCTGCTTAAAGCCTCCCTAAGGATGACTGTACGATACTTATTACGATGCAGCTTTGGGAAAAGATTAGTGTTCTCATCAAATTATCCTGCAGTAGTTTCTTAATGTTGACTTGTCAGAGTCATCAACTGTCCCGTAGGGCGATGTGTGTTAAGAAGGCATCTCAAACACAACAATTGGGGTCCTTAAGGAAAAAGTCACAACGTTCAGATGAGAAGTTTCCTAGGACCCCAGTTCAGTCTCACAGGAATGTAGAATTGGAGTATGTTATTCCACATGACTTGATAATGGAGTTTGGCAATAACATTAAATGTTTTAGGAAATGTCTATTTTAATCGAAAATTACCATCTTGAAATCATTTTAAGACATGTACTGGTGCTGTTTTTGCCCTTTGCACATTGAAATGTCTCTTTTTACATAGTTCATCTTACTTTCCGGGGGGCGGCATGGTGGTGCAGTGGTTAGAGCTGTTGCCTCACACCTCTGGGACCCGGGTTTTGGTCTCTGCCTGGTTTCATGTGTGTGGAGTTTGCATGTTCTCCCCGTGTCGTCGTCCGGTTCTCCCCCCACAGTCCAAAAACGTGCTGAGGCTGATTGGAGTTACCAAGTTGCCCATAGGTGTTGGTGTGTGAGTGTGCCCTGTGTTGGGCTGGCCCCCCGTCCAGGGTTGCTTCTGGGATGGGCTCTGGACCCCCCGCAGCCCAGTAGGATGAGCGGTTTGGAAAATGGATGGATGGATGGATCTTGCTTTCCTTTGAGACACACAAGTAAGAGTCAAACCTGCAGGATTAGCCATTTGCTGGCACCCCTAAGGGCTTTGATCAAGGGCCCAGCATGCTTGTGGCTTGTGGTTACATTGCTTAAATGGGATTTGAACCACCAACTTTTTGCTCACAGGTTTCCTCTGCAGAGCTCCAAAACACTGTAGAATTAATTTTAATATATAAGATATGAAAAACAAACCACAAGCAGTACATCTTTCCAAGTTAGTACTAATAACACAAAAACAATTATCCCCATCTCAACACTCAAGGCTCCCACTCTTCTGGGTGATTGACAGCCTCACATGTCTTGGCAGAGAGTCGCATAAGCGAGATGAAGACGTTGCCAGACGTGTCACAGTGAGACATTCTGTCCCAACAGATATTTAGGCCTCCTGGTTTGATAAAATTCTATGACAAACTGGTCATACCAACCAAAAGTTTGGAACCAGTGCTGTTATATTTGTCCACAGCGCCATGTAGATAAAATTTCAAGTGCACTGTAAAAAACAGATCGGAAATCTACAGTGGCCCATCTGTTCTGTCTTAATCAGATAATACTACAACCCGAAATCTTCTGCTGTGATTTGGCTTCGGGAACCTGTATTTTACTTGGCAGAGTGAGGATCACCACAGAAATCACCAAAACAATAATTAAAAATTTTGTATTTAAGGGTAATAAGATGGTAGCAGTGTTGCCTCACAACCTTGGGCTTGTGGCTTTAAGTCCAGGCCCATAACTGTGTTTGCTTGGCTTTTATCCTTCATTAAAGTACCAATTCATTGCTCCTCTAGCACATAGCATGTTAGGTGGCAATGTGTTATGGGTTATTTATAAGACATGAAACTTGGATGCTTTTTTTTTAATAGTCAGTGATAGTGCAAAGGTTGCATACTTGGTATTTAATTCTTACTTAGTAATCCAGCCATCCATCTATCCATCCATCCAGCCTACTACTTATCCTGGTCAGGGTCATGTGACGTAGTAAACACATACCGGCATGTGCACATGAACTGAAACCAAAGCTGCTATGGAGTAAAATGTTCTTAGAAGGATAAAACAGACAAGAAACCATCCAGAACCCACTCAAGTGTCCGTTCTACATAAACCTTTAAGTTAATTAAATGTTCAGCTTGAGCAAAGAAAATCAAGAGACATACATTTAACCTCTGCATTTACCTATGATAAAATGAAGGCACACATTCTTCTTTGAGTTGAAACACAGTGTGTATACCGTAGTTCGTACTACTATCACAACATAAAAGCAGTTATGCACATGTTACAAGGTATTTAAAAGTATTCATGACTTTATATTTCAAAAAAGAAAAAAATAATTAACACCTTGGCTTTTTTTTAATCATAACTGTTATTTTTTAAATTAATTAGTTTTTTTTCAGTCTCCTGAAGGTTTTCTCCCATTTAGACAGCAGGATATTTTACCGCTGGATTTCAGGTAAGGCACGGTACTGTAGGGTACAGTAATTGCATGTTTTGTTTTACAGGGAGCTGCCTGGGACCTGTGGTTACAGAAGTTCATAGACTACTGCAGGGGCTTATACAGGGGGCTTATATGAAAGCTGATTGGCCCGTGGAGTGCCCCCTCCCTGTCACTCAGTGATTCAAAGCATATGATTCGATGCTGGCCCTTCTATTTGAACAATGGCTCATCTGATGCCTCAACCTTAAAAATTCCCAGAGTTGCCCCCGGACTAGTGTAATGTAAAAGCCATGGAGGTCCCAGCGAGACCCTATAAATTGTACATTTCAAGCGACGGTAGATAACGCACCCAGCTGACTGCTGTCGGAGTCCTATCTACGGGTTTTCAAGATATAAGCTTTTAGCATCTGAATTGGGAGCCGCTAGAGAAATTATGCCACCTTTCGAGATTTTGGGTTGTCTTAACCGATCAGTGAAAGAGCGATCTGCTCACGATGGAAAAAAGCAGAACAAATCGAGTAAATGAATACAAAATAGAGAGAAACGTGAATCACGTACAGTGTTTCCCATGAAGTACCTTTGAACTTCACAGCTGAAAAAAAATAATAATTCAGCATGGTCTATAAATACATTATTCTGGGCCTAAAATATGAAATTTCCAAGAATTGTTGACAAGAAATATTTATCATGGTAAATAAACCTGACGTTTAAATGCTTATACATTCTGTCCAAAGCTAATTGACCATATTGACAAAAGTAATTTCTTCCCATTCATGGCAAAGGCTCCACTACATTAAAACATAATCACCTTAGAAATAAAGTCTTATGGTGGTAATCAAATCCATTCATTCAAAGACAACAAAAGGCTACTTTCAACTTTATTTTTAAATGTATTTTTTTAACAAGTTTCCCTTTGCGTTGGTGGAGTTTACACCAGTTTGCTGGTTAATAAATTATGGCCCTTAAAGCCTTGATAAATATTACAAAGTCATTAATTCCAGCCATGGGAAAGAAATTTAATAGATTTTCCACATGATCAATTACCCCAAGTAATAGGTTATTGTTTTACGGCTCATTCCAAAGAGCTGGGGCATTAATCAGAATCAATAGCTCATCACTGCAGAGCAAGGGAGGAGTCTGCACTTTTGTTAGCGAATATGTTAATTTCCAACCCGCTTCACCACGACAATTTAGAACAGGTGACGGCATGGGCGTCCTGATTTATGAGCCATTATGTAACGGGCTGACTCAGCGAAACGCTTGAAGTTTCATTCAGACAGCCAGATAAATAAATAAACATGCGTCTGTCAACATGGAGCTGACTTTTAGATTGCAAATGCCTTTCTGCTATCCTTGCGGCTAAAAAAAAAAAAGGCAAAGCAGCAATGAGTGGCCGGCCTCACCTTGGCAGCCAAACGGAGTGGCGGATTTCAAAGCGGGGGCTGGTCCTCCTCTTAGCGTCGACACGCTCGCGGCTGAGCTTGAGTGCAGCCGGACGGCTGCCCTTTCCGGGGCTCCGACGCGTTGGGATCCACCCTTCACCCTAAGTGCTTTCAGCTTGTTTTGCCACCTTTCTGCTACGGCCTGAGGTCGTCTGAACTTCACCCAGTACCCAGGTATCGCTTTTAGTGCCTGCGTCTTGCCTGACCGCAATATCTGCCATAATCTCGCAGCAAACTATAGTGTGTGAGCAGTGTTTCAGCCTGTGGGTCTGCCTGACTGGAGAGGTGCAGGTTCAAATCCCTGGTTCAGCAGAGTGATGCCACAATCTGGCTCCTCAGTAAGGCTCTAAACCCCAAATCCCCCAGAGGTGCTGGATGACCCTGTGTTCTGACCCCAAAACTTGCTCTTATCTCCTGGAGATCAATAAAGCATTCCTACTCTGTTTTTCAGCTACATCTTTGCTCCCCCTCTTAGGAAATGTAAATTGTATATTACTGCCTTAAGTAGTATTAAATTCATTTCAGGTTTATTATAAGCAGTAGACAGTTTTTAATATGTCATTATAAATCTCACTGTGTATGCTTCCTTTTTGAGTAAGTCATAGCATATAAAATACAGTCCCGCTTGTCACCACATTCATTATTCATTTCACCTAAAGCAAAAAGCAAGAAAAAAATCAGAGAGTGAAGCAAGCTGGCGTTTCAGCAACCTGCAGATTAGCACTGGTGCTGTCGTAGGAGCCGCCCAAATTCCCCTCGATAAAACCGATAATTTTCTCACACCGGGCACGAGCACGCAGAGAGGTCAGGGTATACACAGCGGATTCGCCGCACTGTAGCTTTCGGGAAACGTTTGCATTTAGCGCTGCTTAATTTTCGCACGGCGAATGCAGTCTGCGCGCCCCCATGACAGAGCGGCGAAGGAACTTCGGGGAGTGTCAGTTACGCTACATTACGCCTCTCACTGCAGGAAGACTCTACAGAACCCAGGATGGAAAAGTCTATTTGCAATTCTAATTTAAATTAAGTGACTCCATGTATGTAGTAGTAGTAACAATAAAAAACAACAACAAACAGCAGCAACAACAATAACAATAATAATTTTTCTGTTTTCCCAGTCTCATGCATTTATGAAAAGCATAATGCGTGTAAATCCTAGAAATCCTGGGAAATGGGTAAGTATTAAAAATGACTAGTGCTTTACCCAGCAAGGAGGACACATTTTAGTTAATTAAATGCCACTTATTCATGGAGTACAAAGGGTTATATATTATGAGTGTCCAGGTTCTGGATGGGATGGTTCTGAAGGAGAACATGTGACCTGGATACGATGTGGCCTGTGGCCATCACTCTCTTTGTCGATACACTATTGTAGAAGTGCACATTCAGTTACAGTTATGGTGCTTTCCACTAGATCTGCACTCCCAGCAAGGCCTGGTCAAAGACTAGATCGAGATCGAAGCTAATTACCTAGGAGTTAACAAATGACAGAACAGAGGTTAACAGCATAAGCCTGTGGAGAAACACTGTCAGGCCTTAAGCCATGTAATGGACGCCACCAAGGGAATCGTTGCGGTCAGAGAGGCCGCATGTGAACAGTTAAAGCATTAGACTGTGTAATCCTGCTTGGATAAAAGCATTCCGACAGCGAGAGAATCTGGGAGAATAAAGATGGCAGGACTACAAGTAACAAGTATCATACACGAGGAGTGTGGTGCCACGGGTGGTGTTGGAGGAGGAAGCTAGTTCCAGTTACAGTCCTGAAGGAGAAGGAGATTCTGGCCACAATCGCACCGTGTATGCGCAGAATCTCACACCAATTCCGCAGCCATTTCTAGCGACGTGTTAGATTAGCTTTAGCATGTCGCTAATGTTAAATGCCGCGGAAGCCGAGGTGTCGGGGAGTGAGCTAGTCGTGCGAGTCACACGACACGCCGAGCTGCGCAGAAGGGGTGGCCAAAAATGCTGTGTCCAGTGAAACATTTTACACCCCTCAACAATCCAAAGAAATTACGCAGGGCTATAAGCAAGGAGTTGCAGTGAAAGCCTGTAACAAATCGTATAAGAACCTTAGACTTTAGCAGAGATGTCCTAGTTAAGATGTTGATAGCACCATTAAGCGAATGAATCATACCTTTAGCGAGACAATTCATAAATTATTCACGCTAATGATGTTATGATTAATAAAAGGCCCTTAAAGCAAAGCAGAGCCATAGGAGGATGCAGTTCTGGGCACATCACACTGGACAGAGGCCCCGGGGAAGATCCAGGACACTCTGGATGGATTATATCTCCCAGCAGGAATGTCTGGGGATCCCCCAGAACGAGCTCCAATCTTTAGTCTTGGAAAGAGAGGTCTGGTCTGACCTGCTTGGCACGCTGCCACTGTAAGACTCACCGGGAAAAGTGGTTCAAAGGCCATCGGAGATGAATTGGAGGAGTCTCGGTTAAAAATGTGGCCCTGCTATCTTAAGGTTATTAGTTCAAGTCCCTGGAGCGACCCTGCAGTAAAACTCCAGGGCAGCATACTTAAACAGCCCGTCGACACCCAGCTGCATAATGACCAGGATATTCCCTGATGCTCAGGAGGCGAAGCGGCTGAATAGAAACTGCCCAAGAGGAGGCATGTAGCTGGGTGGTGATAATGTGGTACATGTGTAGCTGAGAGGTTGTGTTACCTTGTAATTAACTGGGTGTATTTTCCCCAGAGACAGCATTGTCAGAGCTCGCTACATCATCGTGGTCTGTTGTTAATTGTAATTATGTGGTTCGATATCAGGAGACCGTGGGATAGCCGACATGGAGGCATCTTCAGAGGTCGATGAGGACGTGCTGTTCGTGAAACACGGGAAGGACGTCGGCCTTTAGCATCGCTGGGCTAACTGCTGCACGCGCGTTGTGCCACGGCAGCACGGCGCCTTCTGGTGGCGAGCAAAGGGAGTGGAGAAAGCGCACGATGAAGCGGGGTCCGGCTGTCTAGCAGAAGCACGGTAAATCATCCGGCCGGTTTGGGAGGCGCGAGCAGAAGCTCGTTACAGCTGCGTGGATGCAGAGATGGCCGGCTTACTGCCGGGAGTTTGTAAACAGTGGCAGAAGGTTGGACGCCATTAAATTAACATTTCAGCGGCAATATTGCACCCAGGAGTGACACAATGCAAGCATCCTTGGAAATTTTTGCAAGGTTTTGAGGGGATAGAGGCAGGAGGCCTTTAGGTTAAAGAGTTGTTTCTATTATTTACAAGCCAATTATTGGAAAGAAATTGGGCACTAAGCACAAAACATGGGCCTTTATTCACAAAAACTAATAAAAATTAATTATGCATGTGGCGGGAGACAACCTTAAGTATATAAAGTATAGCTCCCTCTATAGTGAGCAGGCATTACGGGGAGCCAGCGTTCCTCTTCAGCTTTGTGGCCATGCATTTCAGCCCTAATTCACTCCCGGAGTGGCCGTCCTCGTGTTAAGGGACCGGCCAGGTGCCGTCTCTGGGTCCCTGCCAGGACGGCTTTCATTCGGGCACATACCCAGCAGCTCCCGCTGGCTAACGAGTGGCTCAGTTTTGGCCGCTCCCACTGGCACGCACCGCCCCTTAAAGAATGACCGCCAGTAAGACCTTGTGCTCTGTGGTGCCGTCCACAGGCGGTTGGGCGTTGTAGCTAAAGATGCTGCTACACTGTATTTGTGGGGGAAATACATTCATTCATTCCCTTTAGCAACAAGCTATCTGTTAATCTCGTCCAGAACAGGGTCACAGTTGATACCCCAGATCTATAGGCAGTTTAGAGACACTGATTAGCCTTCGGACTTCGAGGGAGGAAACTTGCTCAACACATGGAGAATATGCCTACTTCAGGTGATATTTGGGTGTTTCACAATGCTACATCTGTAATTGGAAGGTTGCAGGTTTAATTCCTACAGTCAGCAGAGTGATTTTACCGTACACGGAGAGTAGAAGTAGAGTTCAAACCAGCAACGCTGGCGGTATGAAGCTACCATTGCGCCTGGCTGTCTATTCATACCTCCCCGCATTCCCATTACACTAGAAGGCAGACTCCTGTTCACACAAAAGCACACGCACACACAAGCGTTCCCACACACAAGGTCCATTAATCCTCTTGACAGCTGAATCGCAATTAGGACATGTAATAAAGCTCTAATTTCACATTGTAGTTAGCCTTAGCCGGCGCTGGCATAATTAAAGTGTTGGAATAATTAAAGGCAAATTTCTTGTAGCTATTTTGCTTTTGAGAATATTGATGGAGATTCCTTTGATCGAGATAATTACCGTGATGGCAATTAACATGTCAGTTAACGGGACAGAGTTAAGACAGACAGATGCACAGACACAGGAGCGCGTCTCAAAATACTTTTTGTGCTCGGTTTATTCATAGGGATGATGTGATTAATGCTGTGGGCAGGTACAGCGGCTTTGTGCCGTCACTGCCCTCGTACGTCCGCCCCAGACTGGGCGTCCCGATGAGCTGTCTCGTCACCCCAGTGAAGCGAATATCTATGTCAGCTTCCTGCCCCCCCACGCAGCAGGAAGCCAGGGGTGCCACGTCACGCCGCGGGAATGCCTTTATGGTGTCACACCAGCGCATTAGAGGCCCGGTGAAGCCGCACGCAATCAGAAACAGCGGCGCTGCATAATTCACAAGAAAAACTGAAAAGAAAAACAAAAAACTCCAACAACAAACGAGCCTTTTGCCGAGAACATGTAGGTGTCAGGAGACGACGCGGTGACACGGAGCGCCTCAGTCTAGAGGCGTTAGCCGAACTGTGGGGTGACGGCGGCCCGGGCGCTGAGGAGTCAAGCAGCCTCCGTGTTTGCCAGTCACTTCCTTTACGGTGACATTTCAAAAGTGTCTCATTTAAAGCGGCAGCATTTCCCCCCAACTCCGAGGCACGAAGATCAATACGCGCATATCAGAGACGCCATGGCTGCGGTTTTTATAGTGCCCGTCCCCAGTTTGATCAAAGACTGAGGGGAAACCCTCCTTCCCGTACATGAAAAGAGCCCCCAAAAAGCAGGTATTGATTGTGAGTAATTCATTTCCCCCGCGATCTGTCTTTGACGTGATGTATCCCTTTTTTCCCCCCTAACCACAAGAACTCACCACTTCAAATCAAGCCCTTCTAGCTCCGAGCGCCAGTGTACATGGAGATTATACTCTCCTGCCATCACAACATGGGCTTGCGCGTGTCGATCCAAACCTAAGTCGCTGAGCTAAAGATCTCTGGTGCCGTTGGGCCAAATCTGTTGTTTCTCCACCATGTTCGCATTTCACACTCTTTCTCACTCTGAAAGCTTGCTAAAAAAAAACACGATCCCTTGAATACGCAGTCTTTGGTCTTCGAGGGGGGGGGAGCAACAAAGGGGGAGGAGGGAGGGTGCAATTTAAATAATTACAGCCGACAGACAGAGGCAGCCATGGCGTCGTTTAAAGCCTTGCTGAATATTCAGAGGTATGTAACCTTCAAAGCAATCAATATTATTATTCTGTCTACCGCATAATTGATTAGTTGTGAATACGGACCGGAAAACTGTCATGACATTTGACTTGCCGGTGAAAGTGCACTGTTCTTGTGCTGGTCTTTGGCTTTTCTGAGTCATGGTGTTATGTGGCTCTGTGTGTTTGAACTGTGCTTGTGATCAGAAGGTCCTTGGTATAAAACCTGTGGCTGGCACAATGATCTCATTTTGTTGAGGATGGTCCCACTGGCTCCAGGGACTGTCTGATCCTGTTCCCTGGTCCCTAATCCTCACTAGTTTGTCACATTGGGAACAACACCTGTTACATAAATAAATGTACACAGTGTAAAACAACCAGCTTCAAGAACCTTCTGTGATTGAAAATGCCAAAAATGGAGCACTTATTGGGAATTTGAGCAGTAGCGGTGATGCAGCTTGAAGCTTCTCAGAAATACCTATTGTGAATGAATCACAACAAACAGTGGATCCATCCACTCCTTCCATCTGTCAGTGGTTATGCTGCTGAGGCCAGAAGGGGTCCTGCAGCTCATCCAAGGTGGCAAAAGGCAGGGTTGCACTCCGGATAGGATGCCTGTAAACTACAGGGTACATGGCAAATTATTATCAAACTAAGAAATATGACATTACTATCCGGAGTGAAGTACAATTACTGGAGTAATTGTAGGTTGAGGGCCTTGTTCAGGGGCTCAATGGTAAAATCACTCTGCTGACTGTAGGATTTAAACCTGCAACCTTTCAGTTACAGATATAGCATTCTGAAACACCCAAATATCACCTGAAGTTCCCTCCAATGTGCTTGCTTTTCTCCTCTCTATTACTTCTTGGATATGACTTGGATAAAGATATGAAATCAACAAAGCAAGTGTTAGTTAGCTAGATAACTTGTTGGGTTTAAGGTGCCCCAGTTAATGTTTGTTCACTTACATTTAGCCCAGACTACCTTAACTCAAAATACACAACAATGCCCTCTCCCTTAAAAGGAATTGGTACTGGGTTATACATTTTCACTGTTTAATTAGTTAAACAAAAATAATATGTATAATAAGAAGAAAGAAAAACCCTCACTAAAAATGCCAATCAAAGATTCTTCTTGTGCGCTTGATTAGCAGAACGTTTGCTAATGCATAATGCTCTTTGAAGGAAGGCACATGGAAATTAGGTATATGACAAGGGCATGTCAGCATTTTGGAGTGGGAGTGGCTAAAAAGCTGCCAATCACATGATACAATACTAAAGTGGCAGTTCTATAACATAGCCTGACACACTTCAGTAACACTATGAGTTAGCAACAAGACTAAGAGTACATCACGTTTCTCAGAGGAGCTGTGTTTTTGTTCATCCAGCACGCATGAGTAGGAGTAGGACTGACAGGCCCATATTTTTTATTTATGTCACTTGTAGGAGTGACACAGCAAGCAAAGTTGGCTGGCTTGTTCCACCAAGCAGCTCATTTAAAATCCAGTTCCGCGTTTCTATTGGTAAATGTTTAAAGCTGTCATAATGTTAAAATTCAGACCTGAGAAACAAATCTAGGATTCTCGAAAAAGTCTCATAATAGTTTTTGATGTTTTTTTTTAAATCGAGGAACCAAACCAACATTTATGTTATCCATTGTTTATCTGGTTTTACATACTCATGGGAGTGGCACAAAAATATTCTGAGGGCAGAATCACAAATGATTGGTTGAGACAGAGAACCAGTCACACTATTGAGGTGTGGTAGGTGGGTCCAAGCAACTAGAGGAGGTGGCCCCAACAAATCAGATGTCTTGGTCCTGCCTTCTCTACTTGCTTGGACCCACCTCCTCTACAATATCATTATGTATATGTTTCTGAACCAATAATTTTTCCATCCTGCCCTCCGAACATTTTTGTGTAAGTAAAACTCCCATGAGCGTTTTAGATCTCTGTTGCCGGCAGACCCCAAAGTTTAATCCCTGAAAGCCATGTTATGTGGTCTACATCATTCCCCATGTAGGTGGCCATTTTGTTCATCAAGGTGACATCACTTCCTCCTGTCATTGTTTCACAGTCGGTAAAGCTAGGGTAATTCCCTAAGGTAATTCAAATCGCAGTTGTTCCTGATAGGCACAGATTTCAAGCCTTTGCACCCCGCAATAACGGAACGCTTCAGTGGTTTTTTTTCAAATAAAAAGCCAAATTGGGACACATGCAAGGTTTGAAGAGGCTTCTTAAACTGAAGTAGCAAGCCTAATTAAAATTCATCACAGTTTATTCACCTCTGGAATCAATGAAAACATGCAGTGAGCGACGCATAAGTCTCACTTCCCAGACACGTTGCATTAAATCGAATGCGGGAAAATGTTTGCAAAAAAAAAAAGTGCTTTAGTTTGTAAAGCAGACACGTAATCTGCTTCCAAACTTATGTTCAGACGCTTGGATCTTCAGCTCGATTCTCTCCACACGCCTCCGATAAAGTATTACCGGATCTCTCCATCGTTAAGTCATTTTGCTCACCACAGTGATCCTGCTACATTACCGTGAATTAGCAGCAAATTACACCCCCCAACACGGAAAGAGTACATTTTCCTATCGACCTTTTGCCTGCCCCTGGAAGATTAGCGGGAGCTGGCAAAGGTTTGCACTGTTGTCACAGCGGCACTTAAAAATTGACTTGGTATGCTCTGTTCACACCGCAGTCACAGCACCACCTAGGTTGACATGGTATGCTCTGGTCCCTAACTCCCCCTGTCCTTAGTGCCATATGAATAGATATGAAGCTTCAGACCAGGAGCAGCACCAACCCCTGCAGCACTGAAGTTCACGCAGGGACTCGCTTTGAGGTGGCCGACCAGAGATGGCTCCTTGAAATGAAACTCGAGCTCCATGTCCAGCTGTGCCCACCTCCCCCACTGATCCCTCCTGGGTCCTCCTCTGCCACCCCCCACAGTTTTGTTCCGACATATCTGGGAGCTCGGAGGAGGGGGGGGGTTCTTTGAGGGAGGCCAGGTGCCTTCTTATATCTGGGGAAGGTGTTGCTGACAGGGACCCCTTTGGTTAATAATAAGCAAGGTGCGGCCGCCTCATAAGGATTCCCGAATGGCCCCAGCGCGCCTTTGTAGTTCACTTTGATGGCGGCTCCTGTGTCCTCACGTTTGTGCATCCGAGGAGGCGGCATTGATCCGGTGCCATGTGCAGCTGTTGATACGGTGAAGCTGTATAAAAATTCCAGAATGGAACTCTGCATGCCAATGCCCTCCCTCCCTATACCTTTATACAAATACTTTCATACTGACATACAATGGCAGCGTGGCAGCACTGGGGCGAGCTACTAGATAATCTGTTACAGTGCTGAAGGACTTAGCTAGCATGGGGCACAGAACAATAAAGTATGACAAATAAAAACATGCACAGTTTAGCATTTTGTTTCATAAGATATGACTGAGATGCAATAAAGTGTAGTTTATTACATATCAGTAATCTAACAGGAGCACTTTCCTTTGAGGCATTCCTAAGATACATATAATCATCTCTGGTTTATCCTCTTCATTAATCTCACAGCCTACTCCCCTTTCATCTTTAACCATAGGTGTCCACTCCCCTTACAACATCTTCAAACATCTAAATCTATAATCAGATTATTACTGCTGTTCCCAACATGAATCTCTCTCTATATCAGAGTCAGGGAAACTATATTATAACAATGCTAGGATTTTTTTTTCCCCCCCAACTGTTATTTTAAACGTTTGTGTTGAAATAATCGTGTTCGGAAATAATCCCAATTAGTCTCAAATGGTGTAGTTGTGGATTCGGGCCCCTTACTGTTTTGGTTAATAGTGAGAGATGTCTCTGTTCTCTGTGGGTGTTTTTAATTCGTATGTGGATATGAGGGTGTTTTTAATTTCCAGAGGAAAAAAATGTGTCATTGTATCATGATTAAAAAGAGATATCTATATCACCTGAGGAAGATATTTGGAATACCATCTCCATCACAAAAAAAACACTGTGTTTAGAGGATGAGAAGGCAGGGATAAGATAAGGTAAGAGTTAACATATTAAAATAATCTCCAGCTATTCTTTTTTTAAAGACTGAACATGATCTGTGTGGATGGACTAATTCCTCACTGCATAGTGAAATAAACAAGAGAAATAAGATGAAAATAAGTGCACAGACCTGCAGAGCACGAGCCGAAGACAGCTCTGCAGCTCCACCACGTCCTCCACACCAACAGCAGGCCTCCTGCTGCCGTGAGCCCCTCACCACCTCCGTGTTAATCAGCTCCCTGTGGGGTTCGAATGGGGCCATCCTAACTCTTCCCCATTCATCACTTCCTTTATGCTGTAATCTGGGACATTCCGTTTACATTTGTCAGGCGCACCCAGCACATTTTAGGATTACCTTTCAGCAGGCGACCACTTAGTTTCCGGCGATTCTGCGATTTTTTTTAAGGTGGGGGTCTTAAGAGGTACATAATTCATACAGGGAAGCCAACCTTATTATTATCCAATGATGCACTTTGAATTGGTGAGTGACAAGGGAGTGAGCACTGTTGAAGCCAATCAACTTTCAGCTGTGGCCCACTACACGCCCCTGCTATAATCTGAGCCATGACCACCTTTGGACAAAGAACAACTAATATGAGATGGAAGTGAGCAGGAGCCTTTCCCTCAGTGTAAGACCCGCATTCTCCACCCTGCATATGCCCCCCCTGCATTTGGGGGCACAAACACAGGGGACACTACATTCATTACGACGCTGGTCACCAAAAGTTTTCTCCCATTGTTTACTACAGCCATGCTGGCATGTTGCTAGAAGGGACCCATTTCATGCTGGTCCAGTACAGAACAATCAGGCTTCTCCTTGCATTTGTCCAATCAGGTGCTTGGTTTTTTAGGCTCAGCCCTCTCAGTACCCACACAATCACCCACTACATACTCAACCTTGGGATACCTTCCCTCATTCTCTGATTGCTCCTATCATATGAGCCCAAATTCCATATGTGTTCTGGATGGATAGATTTAAGTAGTACAACACAGTAATAAAGAATGACAACAGTAAATTGTGACAGTGCAAAGAATGTCAGAGAAAGTATTGAACTGAATTGTGAAGTAAATAAATGGACAATAAACGAGATTTATATTAAGATGGACTTTAATGATCCCGGGGGGAAAGTCTGGTGCATGAGGCAACGTTGTGGAACACAGACGAACATCGATATAGAGAAGACAAGGTGCACATACAGAACGTTACACATAATGCAACCAAGTAATGGTAGTGCAAACCGACTTAAAATATTGTGAAAAACATAATACTGTGACACTTGCAATAAATATTTAAGGATAAGAATAATAAATAGCATAAAACTGTAAAATATAACAATAATATTGTGCGGTAAGATGTTAGTGAATGCACAGTGAATGAATGAATGTTCTGTGAATGTGAAACGTGCCGGAGCAGCTCAGATCTACTTCCAGATCCTCAGATCGAAACCCCCCGGACAAGCTGTAAGTTCTCCTCTTTCCTACCATGAAACTGTTATGGGCAGACATCCAACCTTCGAAAATCTAAAACCTAAAACTCATTTCAGGGAGCAGCGCCACCCCCCCACACCATGAAAAAAAAAAAGAAAAGCTGAGGATATACTGGAATACGATTTCCAGAAGATCGTGGATCATCTGATGACTCAGGAAGAAGAAAACTGATTTCTGGGAGAGGTGGGATTTCTGGTTTCAGGTCACTGAGTAATGAGATCATCCGACGTGACCTTCAATCTCTCTGAAGATCAAGCGGCTCTTCCTTCGGTACAGTGTCATGTGGTGCTATGCGGGATAACGTTAAGGAGGAACCTTCAGCCCCGGGAGACGGGGTTTCATTTTGGATTGTTAAAGATATCCGGAAATACCCCATGCTTGTGGGTAGGCTAATGTTCATAGCCCAATGTAGCTCACTTGTGTGACAGGCAAGATCGGTTTATGGTGTGGCAGGAAAACTCTATACTACACTTTGATTTTTGAAGACAAACTCTGCCACATCCTGTGGGTGCACCAGATGTGCTCCTTTGGCAAGCGCCATGATAACATGGTACAAAAGAAAGGCGTTACAGATTATCTTGCTTACTCCTCAGATGCATGATGGGAAACCTATTGTTGCTTTCTCACTTCCTGCTAGCCATAGCCAGTCAGCATCCCTACCCAGTTCTTCGTTTGAGAATGGCACCCAATGGAAGAATATCACACCCCGGGCCTATTAAAGACCATTTACTCATCTTTGATGTACCATGTGACTGGCACTCCATTCCCGCACATGGATTGGGTAGTGAAGGTTACAGCGAATCTGGCTGGCTCGGCTACCACTATAAGCCTCTGTCCAGTGGCTGGATTATTAATGACCTTGTTTTTTTTTCTTTGCTCTAGAAGCTAAATTGCTACCTGAAGGTGCCTTTTCGGCTCAAAATGATGGGTCTAGCCGAACCAAGCCTTTTTTTCTCATTCTGAATGTGTGCACAACACTCCAATAAAAAGCGCAAAATTGGAAAGTATCACCACAATCTGGGGAAGAAGAGCAATCTACTATTATTTGTGGTCTGAAAACTTAGGATGTTTTTTGTACAAAAACACACCAGAGGCATGCTAATTAACAATACATCTATCTTCCATGACTGCTTACCCCATACAAGGTCATGATGAACCTGAGGTTTACTGCCGAAATCGCAGGCATGAGTCAGGGGACAATATGGTGGGGGTGCCAGTTTCTTGTTTCACTGACTCTGACATTTAATTACACCGCTTCACCTTCTTGAATGTTTTTGGGCTGTGGAAATATCCTGAAATACCTGGAAGAAGAAATGGAGGAAGACCTCCATGTCAAAATCCATGCACACATACACACACCCAGGATGGACCATCAAGCCCCAAATCCTGAAGCTGTTAGACCACTGTGATGCCTGCTGATCCCACATGTCACCTTACAAATAAATTATATATTAATTTTTAACTGCATGAAAGTTTAAATAATAAACGACACATATGGGAATAAACCGAGGGAATATTCTAGTGCTGATCACGTAAGACTGAATTCGGAAGGAGAATATTAAGGTTCGATCTGACTGTTCTGCAGCGTTCAGCATGTTTAAATGATACTGAAAATATTTCATGCTAAACATTTCCCAGTATCGGAAGATAACTGTCCCTTGCCACCTGGCAAATGTGATAAAGACTTGAGTGGTTGCCAATGGAGCAAGCAGAAAATGAACCTGTTATTCAATTACAAATGCGCAAGGAAGCTTCATTTGTCGAGTCACATCTGCCATCCTGGCCACAGTTACGCAACAGCCTCTGATCATTTTAAGTAGAAAAAAAATTATTAAAAAAATCAAACGAAAAATGCAATGCAGAACTCTGTAAATGAGGTCACTGGGATTACAATACAGTAATGAGTGCCGTACTCATCATAAGGCAAATATATAGCATATCATTCTTTAAGTTGGTGTCCCATTTCGACTAGAATGGTTGCCTCATATCTCAGGAAAACAAGGTTTGAGACTCCGCTCTGGCGGTACATGGTGGACTGTACATGTTCTCGCAGTGTCATCATGAGATTTTCTCTGGGTTCTCTGATTTCCACCTACAATCCAAAAACAAAAGATAAATTGGAGTTGCCAAGTAGTCTGCGTGCATGATACGCATGTGGTTTGAGTTGAGCTCGTCCTGGGATACTCGCTTAGGGGTGATTCCTGTTTTGGGCCACATATTCATGTCCTCGTATTGAACTGGCCCTTATTCTTCTATAAGATTAGACAAATCTTTCTAACAAACCTATTTTATTACGTGTTGAGGTGTTTTATATTGCTCTAACAAAAGTGAATTACTATTTATATCTTTTTACATCTCTTTAAAGCACCATTTCTCTGGAATATGCGCTCATTTTAGCATGTCACAAATGCAATGTATTCAACTTCCTCAGTAAATAGAAACTAATAAAATGATAAAAATAAAAACTTATTCTTTATTATTTTGATAGACTAGGGTACACTACCTTTAGAGAAAGATCTGGTGAAACTTATTTTGTTTTATGTAGTTATATAATATATTATATGCCCCCGCATTCGTTTTCTACCCTGTGAGCTTCTAGTTTCTTGGCTCCCTAAAAAGATTACAAATCCATACAGCCATTTCCAGGAAGTGACATCATCTGTTTTTGGGGGGAAATTCAACTGGAAGACTAAGGTAAGCTTTCACTGTCACTCTCTTCTATATTTTTGTCAATTTTACATTACACATCGGTTTGAGGCACCCTGAAAGTTTCACCCTGTTAGTATATATTATGAGAAATATTTAAAAATACTTTTAAAAACATTTTAAAAATAGGTATTTAAATGCTGATCAGCTATAGAGTGTGTGCTAGCTAAATGTCGCTCACTCAAAGAGCTAGAGCTAAATTAGCTAGAAATATTCCATCCTGTTAGGTTCCACCCTATTAAGCTATATAGGGCAAGAATATTTATTATTTTCATTAAAATGAATTTTAGATTTATTATTTGAGTGTATTTCTTGTGTATGATAATGAATAATAATGGTATAATCCAAATAATAATTATTATTATTATTATGAGTATATTTCTTAATGATTTATGTTAATACAGTGGTATTATTATTATTATTATTATT
>JABFDZ020000109.1:19320608-19337047 GCA_019775955.2 Pollimyrus isidori | reverse complement strand
TATGGGCCAACATTTCTAAAGAATGCTTTCAGCACCTTGTTGAATCAATGCCACGTAGAATTAAGGAAGTTCTGAAGGTGAAAGGGGGTCAAACACCGTATTAGTATGGTGTTCCTAATAATCTTTTAGGTGAGTGTATATACAGTAACACTTTTGTCCATTGCTGTAAGACATGTAAATACCACTATTGTGGAGGATGCATATAGATTTATGCCATTGCTGGGCAACATAATGAATTTGTTCTCAGTATATCTGTGAATCTCTTCAGTCGGTGTGAATGAAATTGTGTTTTGGTTATAACTACACTTTGCTGTGCAAACCCATGGACACCTCGGCCTGGAGATATTTTAGAATAAATAAATTAATAAGGCAGCCCGCTGGAGTACAATTAAGGTACAATTTATAGCACAAAGATGTAATTTGGGCTGGTCCCGCTGTTCCTCACACGTACGGTGAACATTAATTTGATGGTGGGCGTCAGACCTGACTCATTTGATAAACGGTTCGATAACCACTGGTGCCCCACATTAGAACCCCAAGCTTCCAGCTTACCCACAATGCACCGCTCCCCGGTCACTCCGGAGGACCAGTGCCCGAAATGAAAACAGGGCCATGGTGATTGCGCTCCTTCCGCTTGGCAACACCCGAATCAGTATTACTGGCAAGGCCCTGTGGACAATTTGCATAATTCTAATCATTGTTATCTTGGACGACGCATTCAAGTTTTGCTGGTTAGATAATGTCCGCTGGCGTGGGCCCGCTTTTGGCAGTGGTGGCTCTCTCCTTTCGTTGGTTTAAACACATGGGAGGGTTTACCGAATGCAGAGAAAGCAGGTAGCGGATACACAAGTTAATTACTTGCTGCTTGTGTTGACGCAGCTGTTGAGCCATTCCACATGACCTTCTGTGATCGTGGACTCAACTCCCCCCCCCCCCAAGAAAACTCAGGGAAGATAAGCCACACTTTCTTTTTCGTTCTTTTTTTTTTACTGCCAGTATTTGTTCTTTTTAATGTCACCCCGCTGCTGTGTCGCGGTTTATCGTGTTCTTGTAATCACACAACCCTTTCTGGAAGGAAGGCTAGCGTCCGTGGTCACGTGGCGCTTTATGGTTTCAGCAGGCAGATGGAGAAGTGGATGGAAGACAGTGGCGGATAATGGCCCCTCAGTGCGCGCGTGAGCTGCAGGTAAGATGCCTTGTGGGTGTGCAGGGCAGAGGTGGGGGTGCATCGTACAGAGAGTTATGTGGATTCTTCCTTGTCGTTGCTGACATTTCAAGTTTACCCCGTGAGCCAGGAAGCCAATAAGGAATCGGCACGGGTTTGTGTGTCCTGCAGCAAGCGAACGGTACGCGGAATAGTCAGAATAAATCTGCTTGCCCTTTAGCACGTGTCCAGCTGAGTTTTTGATAACTGGTTTCTCTACGCTGCAGAATATAATGGGGGGGAAGGGGAGGGGGGTCCCCCTTATTTTTTTTCTCCGTCTGACTGAAAAATGGACACTCAGGGAGCCCGGAAGCAGCTGGAATGAGAACAAATAGGAGAGGAGTACACAAGAAGAAGGAATGGCCAGTGACCTGGAAAGAGAGGTGTGAATCCAGAAGCGGCCAGTCTCGAACCTTTGTAGGGTGAGGTGACCTCATCGGCATGCCGCTGTATAACATGAATGTGAAGCTACAGAAGCCTCTGACTGAGTTGGTATTTTAAGGGCGGACAGACGGGACGCCTTCTACGGCTGGTGGGGAGGAGGCAAAGTCGCAGAATTCAAAGGCGAAATTACAGCCAGGAATGCTGGCAGGGAGTAATGAAGAGTTTCTGTATTCCGCACCAGAGGCATTGTGTGCCCAGTCGCTGAAAATGAAAACAAATGTTTGGAAAACTGTAAATTATACATGAGCGATAAGACTCACATCCTGGCAGGCCTGTAGTCAGAGTCAAATTTTGAAAAGCTGACCAGTAAAAAAAAAACGTATCCAATCTAGGGTCCCCCCATCTGGAGCTCCGGTCATGACTATCGAACATCAGGGATGGGGGGCCCATCAGATGGCATCCTCAATAAACCCCACTTCAACACTTAGGCATAGGAAAGAAGTCAGGTATCTTGATTATGGGACTGAAACTAAGTAGACTTGAACCTACGGCTGGAATGGACAAGAAAGACCTTGACACACAATTGCAAGGCCACTGCAAATTTGTGGTGGAGTTCGGGCATTTAAGCCAGGGGAAACAGCTCTTTCTGGTGGAAGTTTTGTGCACTCTCCAACATGGAATTGGCAGCCATGAGTGCTAGGGGCTCTGGTTCAAGGGACAAATGGAGGAACATATGTCACGAGCACGTCTCCGACTTCAGAAAACTGGACAAAGGTCTCAGCATTGTTTTTCTCAGCCGGTGAAGACCGAACTATCTATCCAACTGCTTTTAATAGTTCTTATTAGTGTAAGGGGACCAAACACATTTTCTTCAAAGGTTGTTTCACTACCAAAATCAACTTTCTATCTATCTATCTATCTATCTATCTATCTATCTATCTATCTATCTATCTATCTATCTATTTTTACACGTGTACTATATTACACAAATGCTCAAAATTGAATAGTGTTTTACAGTAGTGTTGCGGATGTTATACAATTGTGGATGTGATAAATTTATTTATTAAGGGTCCAAAACACATAGTGCTATGGAACCTTATTGTTTTTGTATTTGTATTTATGTGTAGTGCTGTGGGGACCCCAAGGAAATGGTGTTTCAATACATTGTGTCCTTCTATATGGGAGCTTTGACAACAACTTGAGTCTTTTGATGATGATGTTGAATTATTTTTATTGTACATATTTGTAGGATGAACAGCTACTGGCTTAGACATGACACTGTAACTGAACAACAAGGAAAGATAAAAATTTTACTGGGTGTATTTTGGGTTCCAATAAGATTTCGGATTCGATGTCTGTACACTTAGTGGTCCACTGTCGGGGGACCACACCCCATTGTGAATTAACAGCCAATCACAAGACCGTCAGTGGCTTCTTTCTACCCAAACATTTTTCCTCCCGTGGTCCACCGATTTTTTGCTCCATAGCAACGCTGACCCTGCATCCAGTAATAACTCCCGTCCTGGGGTGCGGACTCGAGACGATGGTTAGCGTTGTTTGAAGAGGCCTGAGGTGGGGAACTTCAATGTCAGGACGTTGAAGAGGTCAGATCCAAATTAATTGGTCAGTGCCCCTGACCATAGGTGTGTCACCCCTGCAGTTTCCGATGGTCGGCTCAGCATGGGGAGCTGTCCAGATTGGACATAACAGCAGGGAATAATCACTCTTCAGGGAAGAAGAAAAAGAATTTCAGCCATAATAGCAGGCAGCAATGAAACAAAAGTCCATTTTTTTAGCTCCATCATGGAAAACAGCAACAGGTTAAGTGTAATTAGGACAAATATTATGCTATATTAATTTTTGGGTGTGGAGCAATTAAACACAGATTTTTTTCTTGTGCTACAGCAACAAATTGAAAAGAACCTCTATCTCATGGCTGTTAATAGGTGTGATTTCTATATAAGGGAATTATTTTACAGTCCAATGAAACCTAATTAAAATAACGAAGTTGGCTGAAATTAAACCTAGAATTCCCAAAGGGGTCTTAGGAGTCTTGGAACTTATGCTGTGCTTGTTTTAAATCCAGCCGGTTTAATTCTCGATTCACTTTGACAGGAGAGACTGCATTCCATCTTTGTAACCAAGCACAGCTTTGGATAGAGAACAAATAGAAATATTTTTGTTCTGTAAATGGTAACGAATCACGTTTCGGGCAGCTGATGAGTTTTCACATTTTCCAGTTTTGACATACTATAAATTTGTTCAGCTCAGTATGGAGCTGCTGCCAGATGTTTGTCATAAATAATTCACAGGGTATTCCATTTATTTGTCCTTAATTAGTGAATATTTCTGAAAATAGTATTTACTTCATTTATCAAAAGGTTATCAAGCAGCATTTTTAACACATTTATTGAACTAAATTATTCACGTTTCAAAAATTATTTTTATGTTTGCCAGGGCAGTGTTGCATTCATTACATTAGTAGAGAAATGTGGCTTCTGTTAATACTGCTACAGGAGACTTTCTAACTTAAATGACTGTAACTTAAATGCAAGTAATTTTAAACCAGGTGTTTTAATAGTATCAATTTCACAAATAACCAGCAAAATTGACTGTTTGGGTTTGTATAAATGTCCTTTATCATTCAATCAATAAAGAAACTTTTTGTTTGATAAGAAAATTTAGATGCCTAAGCAAAGTGCATGCACCACTAAACATAATTGATTCCCATTTCTCCATGCACTTGTTTCTTGAATGTTATCCAGCCTTTTTATGTATGATGTTGTTTAATGCTGTTGTACAGTGTTCTGCAAAAGTCATAGGCAGTCAAACAATATAATATTTAAATGATCTTTCAGCTGCTGTAAAACTATGATATCCGCCGAAGTGTGTTAGTGTAGCCAGTTCAGAACCTCTCCTAAAATTACCATTTGCTGTAAACATCCAATACACCCATGTATTTCTTGGCTTGAGAATTAGCATATTCTTTGTCTAATCAATGCCTCATCAGGATATTTAACTAATTCGGTTAATTAATTAAGTGAGCTGGTGGTGAAATTTAACAGTGTGGACTGGCTGGGATGTCCCTGAGTGGAGGTGTGTAAGCTGAAGCAGTATTCATCTAGCCGTCCAGCTAGATACCAATAACTACAATCTATTGTTCATTTAATTGCTCCTCTTCATTTGCACGTATTCAAATTATAAGTTGTGCTTTTTTTCTACTCAGTTAAACAGATTTCAACTTTTCAGTGGCACAACACAGTATATACCTGACACCATGGAAGATTGTTAGGTTTGTGAATTAAAAGCTATAGTTAAAATACATTGTTATTGTAAGCCTAGAAGGTAATTAGTATCATTAGTATTGAAAACTGCATCTAAACATAATGTACAATAATTAACAAATCACTTTATACCATGTAATACCACATAATTAAGGAGGCATAATTAAATGGCATTGTGTCCAATGTTATTTTCTTTTTAATATAAAGATAAGTACACATGCTGGAAAGTAATTTTTCCTTAATGTTCTACATCATATATTTTCCTCTAAATAATTGCAAATAAAAAACATTACAATGGACAAACACACACACACACACACACACACACACACACACACACACACACACACACACATAAAAACAAACATGAAGTACCAAGGGGATGTTGGAAAATGAAATTGTCTTTAAATCTTGGATTGTGAAAATCAGCCACCATTTGTCTTGCTAACTGGCCCACAAACACAAGGTGTTTGGTTATCGAGGTGCAGCAGAAAATAACCTGACACGCCTGGCCAGCTCTTTTGCAGTAAATCCCGAGGTGTTACCAGCTTGCGCATTGCTCTACTTTGACTCCAGTTTATCCCATAAAAAATTGAGGTTTGGAGAGTGGACAGCCAGCGTTAGCTTGAAACACCCTTCAAATTCCTTCTTCACCAGAGAGCTTGATTAATTTTTAAATATGTTTTGAGTTGTTAACTGGTTGAAGAATGAAGGTCTGATTTATGAGCCATAATACTCATGCAATGAGAGTTTCAGGGATTTGGTAAAGATCACCACCTCTGTCACCAGGTAAGCAGAGACCAGATACTGCCTCCTTGCTCAACAATAGAAATCCCTCTAACATTTATATGTTTGGTCTCTGTTTATTTTGTACCTAAAATAACAACTTTTAGATATGGGGGGAGTGTGTGTCTCAGTACTTTAGGCCTCTGTGCCTATTATCAGATTTTAGCAAGGTCCTTAACCCCCCTCCCCAAAAAAAAAGAAAAAAGAAAAATTCCAGGGGAGCTGGACAATTAACCTGACCCTGCATTCACACTCAGCTGTATATATCCCAAAGAAGAGCAGGATGGCATATATGCAAAGAAGCAGTCCAGTATACTCATGCACACGGCAAATCATTTTAAGTACTAATGAGACTATGGTGGTGCCCACAGAAGCCCATCCTGACATCGTGATGACTCACAGATGTCGGGTTGCTAGATGGATGAACCGTGCTGCCGGATTAAATCTCAGCGAGAGACGAGGGACTGTGTTGTTTTCAACTTCATGGAAACTTGGCTGAACCCAAACATCCCTGATTCGGCTCTGTAGAGCCCCAGATTCATAATGCACCAGTTAGGACTCGATGTCTGAAAAACAAAGTCAATGCAAGGCGTTTGTGGAATTGCCTGCAGGACATCACCCGCTACAAAGGACAGAAGTGACAGACTGTGACTTCCGATGTCACGCTGCCTGATGAGCTAAATAACTTTTATTTGAGGTTTAAGGCTCAAAATATGGACCAGGCACATATAGTTCCCAAAAAACTCATAACAATTTGTGCTGAAACTGTGTGAACAGGATGAGGGGGGGACTTTCAGCAATGTAAAAGCCTGCAGAGCTGCCAGCCCTGAAGATATCTGTTCCTGTGCTGTAAAGACATGCAGCTTACTGTTGGCCGCTGTTCTCACTCACATCTTCAACATCTTTCCATTCCTGTCCACTGTGCTACTAGAGGACTACAGTTGTGCCACTGCCGGCAACATCAAAGGCGCCATGTGTGAAGCACAACTGGCTGGTGGCATTAACCAAAGTGCTCATGAACTGCATGGAGAGACTGGTCATGGCATTGGTCACCATGGTGCCAGTCCAGCTGCTGGGTAACCCTAGGGGCCCGGGCCTAAGTGACTCCATCTCCAAGTGTGTTCTGGATATTCTGACAGGCAGACTCCAGGTGATAAAGGTCAGAAATAATATCCCTGCTGATTCTCAATACAAACACTATCCTGATCTGCTGCCTGATCCCAAGGCTCTCTCAGCATCCATGAGGCCAGATTCTGAATGACCAAGTCATAAAGTCATCAAGATTCCACAGTAATTGGTCTTATAACCAATGATGATGAATCCTCAGAGAGGAGCGAGGCGGTGGAGCTTGTACAGTGGAGTCACAACCACAAATCGCACCTTGAATATCAATAAAACGATAGAGGTCATTGTGGGCTTCAGGAGGCCAAGCCGGAATCACACACTAATCACCACTGATAGATCCTCTGTGGAAACGGCCAGAAACTTCAGGTTTCTTTGCCTCTATGACCAGGAGGACTGAGCTGTACATGGAACACCCTCACAAAAGTTCAGAAACACTTTCCTTCCCTGGGATAGATCACACTGGTGCTGAGATCAAGGGCGTCAACAGACCCCATTTACTGGGGCACGTGCCCCAGTATGTACATGCTGTGCCCCAGTAAAATGTTGCATTCGGCTTACAAAAATCATATGGGTGATGGGGGTGCTGTGCCCCAGTGTATCTTATTAAGAATTTACTTTTCAGAAACAATATTCTAGTAAAAAAATAGAGACTGTGCACATTTTATTTCAAAACTTGATTTCTCATTCTATTTAGTCAGCTCTGTTTGCGAAGTGTAATACTGTAATTCCTTAAAAAAATTTGAATGAAGGTGAAACACAAAACGATGCTGAGTGTGGAGATATAATGATGTTTAGGTCTGACAGGTTGGAACTGCGCCACATTTAGGGAAAGGGATATTTACTGGAAAATTAATATTTATATTGCTTTTGACATGACAAGGATCTCTCATTTTATGGGTTGCGCAAAATATACGTATTATTGATAATGAAGATGATAACATTGTAAGCCATCATCTGTAGTTCAAACAAAGCCGAAATCTTGGCAAACTGCCACCGTATATGACACTTGCTGTTAAACAAGAGTAAAAAACAAGTCTGATGGTTTAAATTGTTAAAATGTACTTCACATTAATTAAAGTATGCTTATATGTTTGGGAGGTAAAAATATTTTCGTTATTGTTATTGCGTTATTGTTCTGCAAGGTTAAACTGGCGGGAAAATAAATTATTTAGGAGTCGGTGAATTTAAATACATGTTGTTGGCGAAAAGAATTTTATCTTTTTCACAAAGGACTGCTGTATAGGGGGAAGGACTTGGGGACACAATGAGGAATTTCAGTTCCAGTCGTCCGCCCAGATCAATTGAGACGACTGAACCATAAAATGTGAACACAGGGCTTTGTGGGTAGGGGGCATTGATTTCTTTGGCTGGACACCCGCCTGGTCACAGGTGCAGGATGAAGGGCGGGCTAAGCCTCTGCCGTTCCTGTAATAGAGAAATGTTGGCTTCCGGAACATTCCACTCACGCACATCATTCTTCTCAGCTTACGGACCCCAAGGTCCCAGTTTTCATATTTTTCTTGAGAAGTTTAATTTAGAGATTAGCATAACAAACTATGGGTGGCAAACTGACCCAGTGGGTTCAAATCCCTTGCCTGCTCTGTGTGCATGGAATTTGATCGTAACTTCCCATGTTGAAAGATTGTCCTTTGGGTTCTTCAGTTACTTCCCACTCGATATATGCAGTTATGTTACTTCATGTCTCTAAATGACCCATCTGGTGCAAGTGTGCGTGCCTTATTCCTTGTGCTGGCTGGATCAGGCACTGCCTGCCTCCCGTAACCCTGGAAGATGAACAGGTAACAAACTAAGCTTCAGAATGAGAAGGAAAATAAATAATTTTATGTACCTTTTAATGTTATGTTAACTGGTATTTTTACATGCAAATCATGCTTGCCAATACAAAAAGCAGTGTAGTAAGTTTCTCAATCACTTATTGCCTTTCGATCGGCAGAACTGCCTTCCAGACCATACTTACCGTTACAGCTAAAAGGTCTTCATTTTTCACCTCTTTGAGGTGAGTGGTCATATTTAAAGCCATTTCAGATGTATAAATTGCATTCTTATTTGCTGAATTTCATAATACAAAAAATAAACAATTGCTTGGCAAAAGGTCAGGCTTGACAAAACTATTGATTGCAAGATATTGCTATTAAATATATAATATTGAAGTTTTTTGCTGATGCATCTACTCTTCGCTATCTCTGAGTGTGTATGTTGTGAAATGGATTGATAATTAATAAAGGTTTAGAACAACTGCAAATTATCTCTTTTAATGAGAGTGCATAAATCTTTTTTTTTTTTTTAATTTTCGGAGCGCAAACAGAACATTTAAACCAAAATTACCATAACGACCTACTTCTAATAATGAAACACTAACAGGTTTGCTGCGCAGTGGTTTTCGGTTTGTGTAGTGATATGGGTTGTACCATTCTTAATGACCTCATCTACATTTGACTACCCTAACAGCATATACCTTGAGGAACCCCTTAGTAGCGCTTTAGCCTTCTCCCTCTTGTGGGGGCCCTGATGCATATGCACTTATGGAGTCTAGCTTGTAACTAACCCAAAGCCAAACACCAAACAAACACCCCTATCCCAGCTGCTTTGGGAAGTCATTGGGGTCGACAGAATTGCAGTTAGCTTTCAAGCCACTATCTCTGGTCATAAAAGACTTGGCGAGTCCCATCAAGGCAATTCCCAAAATGCTGTGCAGTTGTAAAAGGCCGCAGCCACATGAAGCCTTGGTGAGGACCATACCGGCCTTTCATGGCCGTCCAAGGGATTTGGGGTGACAGTGGAATTAATGTAATGTTCCTGGAATCCAGGGAACAGCCGGCAGCACTCCAGGAGAGACACCTCTGGGATGGAGATGAGAGACTGCGTCTGACCCAGCCAGATGCCAGCCGTCGGGGCCCATCAGGGAGGACCACAGGACCAACAGGGAGCCGCTGGAAGCATCAAAACGGCAGGATGACCCTACTCCCGCTTCCTGCCAGATGCTAGCGATGCATGCCTGAAACAGGACAGGCACCAGAGGCTATGCCCCTGGCAGCCGAAAGCGGCATGCTGGAAGACACAGCTGAGTGGAACGGGAATGGCGTCCGTGTCAGATTCAATGAGTCACAACATGACGGAAGTGCTCAGGACCTGCCCAGGCAGGCTGTCCTCGAGAGAGCATGGGCGCTAGTTAGCCGCTGTCTGTTCTGGCGGGGGAATGGAAAATCTAGGCAGGTTTGACTTCGTAAGTAGCAGCTAAGTAACCCCTTCAGAAATAATAATAAAAAACTGTGGCATGTTTAAAAAGTGAGGCGATCTATTCGCGAATGGGCTGTATATGTTGTCAAGTGGATAAAAATAGTGGCCCAAACAGAAATGCTACTGGCTGATGGTGGACACACTACATCCGTACATCAAAGCAGGCGTTTCCATTAATGCTGGAATTCTGAGAGGCAAAATTTTATAAGGAGGCTGGACACTGAAGGATCTTGTACATGTCTAAAGTATCCTGCACTAGTGGAAGACTGTGGCCTGTCGGTTGATATCTGGTGCTCATGGCAGTCTACTTAACACAGCCAGAACACCCAGGACCAAAGATTGCTGCCAGTCCATTGTCAGGGATGGATTTTTAAAAGCCTGAGGGCCAGCATCCTATTCAGTTTGTGTTCAAGGACGTCATGAAAACCAGTGGATCTTTCTAATACAAGCAGTTCCCGGGTTAAGAATGTCGAACTCGTTCATACGAATGGACTGCCATAAAACCTGTTATATTAAAAATTCAAGTTAAAGACACAAAAACATTAAGCAGCCTCGGTGGTTGGTTGGCCACAGAATCATTTGTAATTATTTTTATTATTATTGCATTATTATTAATTTACTTGAAAATTCAACCTAAAAACAGACTAAGGGAATGGGTCTCATTTGTAGCCTGGGGACTGCCTGTATGAAACAAAGCAGACAATGGAAATAAATGGGTCTGATGCAGATGCATGGTGCAGTAACTGTATCTTAAAAACCATCATCAAACCCATTTATTGTGTTAAGTCAGATAAAAATACTGCTTTCCTTCTCTGACAATCGAAATCACCATGGGAACCCCGGAGATTCAGAATGACTCCAACTGACATGTTAAAAGTTTTTCTTAAATAAAGATTATGTCATACAAATCCAGAGGTAACGGTTAGCAGTGCAGCTTGGTGGTCATCACAGTACATGACTTAACACTGCAAGGGTTCTGGGTTCAATGCCCTCTTGTGTCTTTGTGCATGTAAATTTCGCATTTGTCCCCCCCCCCCCCTCCCCCCAAGAAAAAAAAAAATAAAAAATGAAATAAAAAATCTGCTTTCCTACCACAGAATAAAGAACATGCTGTCAGAGTGCCCAGCATTGTGTCTAAGGCAGTGTTCAAATCGAGGGGGGTCTTGACCACCCCCCTCAACCTTTAACGCACCCACAGTCAACAACTTTTACCTTCGCCACCCATGGTCAGCCGGTCCAACAGGAGACCCCCCCATGACCTCTGACACAATTTGAACACTGCCCTGGGATGTCCCCTAGCTGTGCCTAAGTTCCAGACTCAATGTGACCCTATAGTGGGATGGGATGATGGATAAATGACATGAACAATTTCTGTGGTCATCCAACACTTGCAAACTTCTGGTTACAAAAGGACTTAGGACCCTTGTTACAACAAATACTTCAGATGTTTCTGATCAACATTTATCCAGTTAGCTATAGTGAGACTTTTCATGGCTTAAAGTAGAATTAGTGCCATCCATCCATTCATTTTCTGTAACGGTTTGTTCTATCCTGAAGGCTACGGGCACATGGCAGGGAAGAACCTAGGATGAGATGCCAACCCATTGCAGGGCATAATCACACACCAGTCACTCACATATGCACACCTACAGGCAATTTGGCAACTGATTAGTGCCAATAAGCAGAAATTATATCTCTGCCCATCACATACACTACTGCGTTATTGAGCTTAGAGCAAAATTCTAGCATTTGTCGCGTTTTATCTCAACTCAGCGGTTTTGAAACTGTAGAACTAAAAAGAGACATGTGTTTGCTGTTTACCTCCAAGTTCATGGAGCACAGTTTAAATGCCTATACTGTTTAAATGCCAGAAGTGACAAGGTGCTCGTGTATTATGTTTACATAATATTTCAGATTCAAACAAAAAATAGGCTACGCATGACATCCACTTGGAATAGTACTGTGATGTAGAATTCAATAACAACACAACTGCTTTTAACGTGTACTGAACTGAAGGACACAAATTAATTTTAGTCACCGTCACGCGGTTTTGCTGCAAACAAATCGAGATGTCACTTAGAGGCTACCTTTTCATTATTATGTATTTATTTATTCTTATTTCTTTGCAGCGCTCTAGTGTCATACAGAGGTTCCACGGAGTGGCCGCCGCGAACAGCGGAGCGCCTGTTTGCGGCCGCCGCCAGCTCAGCCAATCAGTGCGTGGCGTGGGCGGGGCTATCCCCTCTCCTCGAGACTGCGGAGTGTTTCTAGTGTCAGTGTGAGAATAATCAATGAGAAGTCAGTCCTCCGTTCGCGTCAACTTGCGCTGGATTTAAATAACCTTCACAGAGAACGTCAGAGGCGAGGAGAAGGGGGAAATTATTGCAAATTAATTTCCCAAGGAGTGGAGGGGAAAAGCAGCTCGGTAAACGCATCACTGCTGTGGAAAAGAAGCGTAGACTGGAAAAAAGGAGGAAAAAACAACAACAAGGAAAACAGGACCAGATCACGCAGGAAAGATGCACAATTCTGTCTGCTTCCTCATCTTATCGTGGGTGTTTGCACTGCTCGTGTTTCCAGGTGAGGAAACTGCCTTTGCTTCTGTTCAAGGGTAGGGGGGCTGTGGTGGGGTGGGAGGGGGAGGAATTACTACGGAAAAGCATGCCTTGTACGCCGCAAGAAGTGCTGGCAGGATTTAGAGTCGTACATATTACAATACAGCCTTGTCACAGTACCATCACTTAGCAGTATAGGGAGTTGGAAAAAATACATTGTTATTTGAAGAAAAGTAGAACAATGCTTTTCTTTCTACCGCTCTTCACTGACATCACTTACGCCAGTAATAAGTGAGGCGATCTATCTAGAAACCAATTTTGTGTGCGTGTTTCTCAGCTCAGATAACGAAAAAAGTTGCTGTTGATCATTTAAAACGGCCAAAGAGATAATAAGTGACTACCAAGACGGCAGAAAAAAATAATTTAATGGAAATGTGTCTAGCTTGGGGTGAGGTGTTATTATGCATTATATATACTGGACAGTAGTGGCAGTGATTTCTGAGTCTGCTGTGATAATTGCACTTATTGTTTTGACGATCATCAGGTGAGAGCAGAGGTGGAGGATGAGGGGGTTGTCATGAAAATGGGCAAATTAAGTCATTTTCATACCACAGATCTCTTGCCAGACGCCTAGTGCCTTGTGAATATTGATTGTTAAGCTTTTACCTATTAAGCTCAGGAAACGCATTATAATCTAGTATTTTATAGTGAGGTTGATTTTATCATTGATTCTGCCTCAAAGCAAGATATTGTGATTTAGCATGCCTTTCAGATTTTCAGGTAAGCATGAAAAGTGGCAAAATCATATTTTTAAAGATTTTTATGTCAAACATACAGAGTGTTATGAACAAATAGGAAGCCAGTTTAACTGTATTTGAAATTTGATTACTGATGCTGAGACATTGTAAGGGAGCATTTTTTTTATGGAAAACACGGCTTCGTATTGAAATACCGTGCCGTAAACATGTAATCCTTTAACATTTAGACGAGAAATTTGCTGTGTTATGTGGGAGTACCAAAGCTTTGCATAAAACCTGTTGTCTGGGCTAATTATATCAGTGGGAGTTATTCGTAATTGCAGTTGCACAAAACCTATAATATCTTGCTCCCAGTAGTTTAATTTCTCCTTGCTTTAGCACAGGAGCCAGTCAAAATATCGTGCCCTTGTGTGTACCTGCACACACCCACACAAACACACACTGTAATATGTTTAATAGAAAACGAAGATCTAGTGGGAAACTGGCTTGTTTCACCCACCAGACCAAACAACTGGAAATAAATAAATAAAGTGCTGACAGGTTCTGGAGTTTTAATATCCATTTTTGTTTAGTTGTTATTTTTCAGACCAATTATGGTTTCAGTTTTGTCTTGGGATTAAATAATACAACTGCCTTAATATTTTATACAAGCTGGAGATTTTTCTCATTATGCTACATGGATATATTCAAGAGATCTTCTCTGCTTTCTTAAAATTACTCCAAGACTATCAGGTATTATCAGAGATGTTTCTTGATTTAATTGCTAACAAATAGCAGTAATTTTGTCTACTTGTCATTTAGTTGCACCGCATCAATGTCAGCGATCAGTGAAATGACTGACGTGCGGACAGGCATTCGAGGTTTACCTGCGTCTCCTGGTTTTGCTTGCTGCTTTTCTCTTGATTTCACTCACCTGCTTACTCGACTTTCACAAATAATTTGTCATTGTTAATGGGGAGGTCTAGCCCCTACACTGCCTGCCAGTCAAATAAGCAGGACAAACATGTACTATGCGTGGTTTGAGGTGGTCCTATTGGCACCTCGTACTTCACAATAGTCCAATCTCCTTTGCTAGCCTCGGACAGCTTAGGGAATTCTCATAGTGCATTTCCCACAATATGTGCAAAGTTGTAATAAAGATGGGATGTTTAGGCGTAGCTGTGACAATGGTTGGAAATGACTTTACCTCATATATTTTTACACCATGACAACTAAATGTCAGGCTATTTAATCACAAGTGTGTATTATATGGTTTGAGGATGGGTGTGGGGTGGCCTATGGGATTGGACGATGGGTTGTTGTTGTCTATACTTTAGAACACCCTTAATGTCTTTGTTTATTTCTGCAAAAACCACTTCAGTGGTTATGATCTGTGCGGAATTTTCTGCAAGGCGAAATAACAAACAAATGCTTTGTGTATCCATTTTACCAATCCCAAAATCCCATTTACTTATTGCATCACCCATCTGGAGCTAAGAAAGTTGTCCCAAATAAAAAACATTTCCAAAGCTTGGTACTTTGATTTGATTACAGTGGTCTGTCCTGTGATTTAATATCTGCATCTCCTGAAAGCTAACCATCCCAGCCTCAAGCTGTGGAAGTTTAGCTCACCATTAATGCCACTGCAATTCTGTTGTCCGCATGAGATCAGCAACTCTCCCGCTCTGCCTTTCTCCGAACAGAGGGGTTTCGTGCATCGAATTGATGTGACAATAAAATAGGTAATGCATTACAGATCTTAGAATATGTTTCTGTATCCATCTGTAGCTCACAAATTGTTTAGGAAATAGACAAACTAGCATGCGCTTTAGCTTTTCTGTTAAGTCTCTCCAAGATAATTGTAATTCTCTGCCTTCTCTCACAATGATCAACATTATATTTGGAGATTGTCACAGATGGTTTTATTGGATATAAAAAATTGAGCCCTGTAGGGTCTCTGCAAGGCCAAACACCACGTCTTTATTCCAAGTATCTGGGGAATAAGATGGTCATAATATTTTCTGCATTTGACCTTCACCCTCCCCTATTCCGCCTTCTCCGTACAGTAAGTGTGGCCTGGCCTACAGCCCGGAGCTGATCCCAGGAAGTGCAGAGGCTCCATGCAGGAGGCCCCAGGATGCTTTCACAGCTCCTTGTTGGACACAGACTCACACACTGTGGACAATTTAGAGATTCACATCAACTACACCGTTTCTGGGCTGCAAGAGAACATTGCAACACACTGACAACTCTGTTACTTATTTAATGTATAATGTTTACGTTTTAATGACATGTGGAGTTAACAACAGCGTATCCTTAAATTCAGCATGATCACTACTCGCACTTATTTTGTACAATAACGGCTGTAATCTCAACAAATCTGAGTGATTTGGCCATTTAGCATAAATAAATCAGAAATCTATCTACTTTATTAACTGACTGGAAAAACAGGCCACAATCAACATCATGAATAAAAAATGTATGGTAGTAACTGAAAATGCATGTTACCAATAAGGAGGGAGGTGACAGTAAACAGCATTACCGCAAATTGTTACAAGATCTGAAACCTGGACAATTCTTTTCCTCTCTGTGGTTGCTTACAACACGTGGTACAGATGAACTTTAACTTTGAGATTGGAGATAAACTGTATTTGCTTCCACATCAAAGATCTCCCGGATCAACTCTGGCATTTTTGGTTGTGCTGATAGAATTACTTCATCTGCCTTGTCTAAGGTAAAAGGGAGACCTTTTAATAATACAAAATGGCTCTGAAACTTCCCAAGATGCATCACAGTCTGACATACGGAAGGTCCGTGGAGCAGAATGAACAATTCCCAGCTCGCCCCTTTTCATCTCTCTGTTTCTTCACCATGAAAGCGAAGAGGGGGATTTTGGTGAAGTGATCGTAACGTCCAATACATCGCGTCAGCCCTAGGCTTGCTGTCGTGTGGGCAAACTTTCTTACTTACGGTCTGCTTCTCGGAGCCTCATCTAACTGCTACAGATGCCTGATGGGCAGGTATGTCATCGCTTGTGACACTGATTGTGACTTTGAAATTCATACTGACACAGACATGCAAACACACACAGACACAGATCCTTTGA
>JABFDZ020000109.1:19297767-19311138 GCA_019775955.2 Pollimyrus isidori | reverse complement strand
CCCTTCAACCCCCCCCCAAAAATTGACACCCCCCCCCCCCCCCCCCCCAGAGGCACGCTGCACTGACAGACAGAGCTAAATTCAAAATGAGACTTTGCAAGGAGGTTACTCTCAGTGACACGGCTAAAAAACACTGTCTTCTCTGAAAGTAGCTTCGCCTACTATGTTCTAAAGTCGGTCACAACGCCTGATAGAGTAGGGGAGCTGAAATATAAATGTCCTGGCACTTTGATAAAAGCCAGTTGGTTGATGTTAGCCTCTGAGTTTAATGGATGCATGGAGTTTCCTCTTAATGTTTAACATCATAGCTATATACCGATGTGGCAGAAAATTGAAGCTAGGTCAAAATAATTTTCTACTTTTCACCTGAAACACAAAGCTCAGTTGGAATTTCACATTAACTTGTTAGCTGTGCCTCTTTTAAATTCTTTGCTGCCACCCCCCCCCCCCCAACACACAAACACACACACAACACACATACACACAGTATTTCCTGTCTGCATCGGCAGATGGTCACCGCAATGCTGATCTCGGATCAGAGGAGTCACAGAGTCTGAACAGCCTCAAGCTAAAGGGATAAGTTCAAATTCTCTTAACGCAAAGGAAGAGGTGAACCAGTTTCTCTCTACAGAACACCTGCAGAAAACCTGTATTGAAGTAGGCCGTGGAGCAGAACCTGAGACACATAAATACATTTGCTTAAGGTGGAAAATTAATTCTGTGAATTCTGCGGAGCTAGTTCAAAAGTCATTAAGGCTCACTGGAAGTTTTAATAGTAAAAGTAAAGAATATCGATTCATCAGTTTGTGAATTGCATTAAAGTCTTCAGGCCCCCTGTGAGCCTGGACAAAATAAGTGGTTAGAGGATGGATTGGTGATTGGATGAATTACATTAATAATAACATGTTCAATTGGTTGTAAATAGCTAATCTCAACAAATCTGGAACAACAATTGGTTGGGACTAATAAACTGTATGTGATTTAGAAAATGCATCCTTTTCTTTTTGCTTAGTAGAAATGGGCTTAATATTTATAAAACCTTTCTCTTGTGGTCATTAATAGATATATTATCACAGCCTTTCAGAATTGCTCAGTCAAGGTCAGCTATATAATGGTCCATGTGAACCGCATCAAGAGCAGGTTAGACCTGGCTTATTTTTCCAACAGGATGCGAGTGTGTGTTTCTCGCTGGGGAAATGCTCTCTGTACCCTGTTTTGGGGCAGAATGCTGGCTTACAGGGGACGGGGCCTTATGCTTAAGGGCGTGAGGTCAGAACCGGGCAGCGCTGGTCAACGTCCTTGGAGACCTGACTGTTTGTGACTTGCGGCAAGGTACTTATTTGGAATAGTTCAGCCAGCCTCGCAAAAATACATGCGTAAATACAGGATTTTCAGCCTGTGCAATTTGCTCCTGCAGAGTTCAGTCCAGTGTTCATGTTGCCATGCAGAGTGTGTTGAGATGCCTATAAAATGTCTCGCAGGATGACGAGATGTGTAGCGTCAGATGAACTCCCATTGGGTAGCTAGCTGCTTCTGTCGGCAGTTGCTGATGGCTTTCTGTGCCGACTCCCTCCCCAATTTCCCTTAAAACCTCAGCAGCCACAAAGGCGCAGTGCCGCTTTAAGTTTGCCACTTCACATTAAAGGCTAGGAGGAAAGAGAGACTCCTTTCCACCAAAAAAAGGAATATGTAAATATATCTGTCGCCTTCTTGTTCGTGAGCAATAACTAATTTGCTGCAAGATGAAGAGCACGTAAGAAATATATATATATATAATATATTTTTTGGGACAAACATGAATTGACTCAGCAGTGAGGATGCTGTGAAACTTCTAAAAATACGTTACCTGAGAGGAGCGTGTCAACAGAGCATTGGAGGAAATCGCTGCTGAATACACAATGTTTCATATCTTCCTTCGGATAGACGCAGCTCTGTAGGACGAGATGCTTTCACTGGCACTTGAATAATATGACACAGCTGTGAACCTCTGCTCTCTCTGACCTTGGCACAGCTCCCACACACATCCTCGTGACAAGAAGCGAGAGGCTGAGACAGTGATGTTTCACCTGGCCTCTGAGATATTTCTTCATGCGCACCATGTTGGAGATACACATTGCTAAGTGTGGAGAATGCTAGAGAGAGGCTAGCACAGTGGCCTCACACCTTGAGGGGTTGGGGTCCCAATCCCATCCGGTGTGTTTCTGCCAGATACAATGGTTTCTTCACCATGGTCCAGAAACTGGTGTCTCGATGTTGAAGTGTGAATACGTGCCCCATGGATGAACTGGCATCCCATTCAGGATGTTCTCTGCATTGAGCTGCTGCTTCCCAGGAAAGGGTCTAGGCTCACTGCCAGCTCTCGCTCTGATTGTGGAAGAGCGGTGATGGAACGCGAAGAGATGAAGGTCAAGAGAAGACGATCATGTTCATCTTATTCTTGAGATTCTTCGAATTGGAGATAATCTAAGTCCTATTGAAGTTTCCACAGAGATGTCTTTTTTTAAAACCTGATAAAACTCTCCCTGAGAATTTTCCAGCAGACTGCGGGATTGGCATTGCAGCCATAATGTCCACTGCCTCATGCACTGTGCTTCCTGGGATGAGCTCCAGGCTCAGTGTGACCCCTGTACTGGATATGGATGGATGGACTCCACAAGAAGATGCTACCTAATCTGACATCCGTCTCATTTTGCTGACGCACAGGGGGAAATGTGTTCAGACTCTGTTAACGCATGCTTCCCTGCGACTAAATCACCGCAGGCCTTTCTTCTGGATGCGGTGGGTTACACACGACGTGTCCAAGATAGGTCGGGGGGAAGCGGCCTGTGCTAAAGCACAGAAGGCCTGCTCAGTATCCTGCTTCTGAAGGAGGAATCTGTGGATGCTGTGACATCTAATGGTTAAACCAAAGAGAAGCGAGTCTTTCAGTGCCCCACTGAAAAATGAACAGAGTGAACATAAAGGTAAGTAGCTGGAGACCTGCTCTTCAAGTCCTGACTGATATGCACTCTGTGGCCATTTTATTAGGTGCATCTCGTGTTGAGAGGGTGGTACAGTGGTTAGCACTGTTACCTCCCACCTTTGGGACCGGAGTACGAGTCTCGGCCGTGGCGCCATGGGTGTGGAGCTTCCTCCAGGTACTCTAGTGAATGTGTTTGTGTTCTCTGATCTGTAGGGGCCCCCACTACCCTGCAAAGGACACACGGGTACTGGAAATGGATAGATAGATAGATAGATAGATGGATGGACAGATGTTACATCGATCGAGACAGGAAATCACGTGGCCACAAATGAACACATACAGGGATCATCAACAGGAGATTCAATTGCAATCTAAATAAGCATTGGAACACCCAAGACACGTGGTGGTTACAGCATCTAAGAAACAGCCATCATCCTGGGATTTCCACGTGATGCACGGTGTCCACTTTACTGAAAAAGGTGCAATAAACAAGCAAAAAAAAAACGTTCCCTCAGAGTGATGTTGCTGGAGACACCTTTTTGTCAGAGGGTGAATTGTTTGACTAGTTAAAGCTAGTTAAGCATTTCAGTCTTTGGATTGGTTCTAGACTTGAGATACTGGTCCTTCCTGGTACTATGCCAGAGTACCTAATAAAGTGGCCGCTGATTGTATATTCAATAAAGTTTCCTTGAAATATACTTTTGGTTTCCCAGCTATCCCATAAGGATACATCAGATTACTTCTACATGGATTTGAAATTGAATTATTCTAAAACTACAACAACTCAATTAAATTACCACTGGTATTGAGCATAATGTAGTCAAACCAGCAAAACACAAATTTAGCAGGCTAGGGTAGTGCCACAGCCTGTTTACAGTCCAACCCCATTAAAAGTAATTGCAAATCAAATGGTTTTAAGAACGATTTTTAGATGAGACACAGGAGTCCAGTCGAGAAAGGTTTGTTAGAGGATTGCGACATAAGAAGGTGCTTGAGCTTTACCTTTGGTCACCTTATGTGCCAGGCTTGGAGAAAGATGGATTAAGATCGATCATCAATCAGGACAGGGCTGGAAAGAGACGCAGAGTAACGAGGGAAAGGAATAACAAAAGCACGGCTTGAAGGATGAAGGCGCGGTGCGCGGATCGCCGCGGGCATCGCGTCTCGACAGCTGCTCATATTGTCACCGCCGTCCAAGCTACAGCATTACACCTCGATTTGCCTAATTACTGTGAGGCTAGCAATTAACTTGATTTACTTTCCGAACACCATAACGAAGCATCAATGACCATTTTTTTTGCTGTTGTGTAGCAACAATAAAGTGTGTTCAAATGCATAGCGCATATTTACTAAAACTCAGTAGGTTTAGTTAAACTGCGATGAATAAATAGTGTAAACACAGTGTGTAATGCCGTCTGTATATTCTGCATGACATCTAGTTTATATTATGTATGTGGGGGGGGATGACGTCACTGCCTGTTTGACAAACAAAATGCCATTTTATGCACATAAACTGATCGAAAGCATTGCTGCTAGAAATTCTGTATTCAAACACCTACATTAATACTGAACAATAGGAAATTCACCCATTATATAACTTATAGAATTTAAATTAGTCAATATCAGATCCTATGTCTGCATTCAATTCTATTCGCTAAGGCATAAAAGTTAGAAAATTAATGAAGTCATCAGAGCTGACTGTTAATTTTCACTAAAGTCATGGTTTTTGCATCCTTTTTGTTATTCATTTACGGTTGCTGCTGTCACTAACTTATATGACCAAATTTAATTCCAAGTGTTAAAATCCACGCCAATATAACTAGATTAGTTAACTAATAAAATTGTTGCTCTACGATGTCTTGTCTTGTTTATGCGGCACAGTGTGTAGCATATTGTCTAGTAAATGTAAATTTAGTATGTGAAGTATATTGTCTAATCAATGTGTTAATGTTTAATAAAGGTGATATTTCATCCTAGATGTATACATTTATATTGACGGGCTGACAATAAAGATCTCTGAAGCCTTAAATCTCTTGAATCTTGAATAACAATAAAACCAGGGGCTCTGTTATCCAGTGGAAGATCTAAAATGGGGAATTATGAACAAAAGCTGCCCATGCACACAGGATCCTGGAAGCAGGGAGCAGGAGACGCCCTTGGACGGGATGCCGGTCCTTGGCAGAACACAAACAAATGCGCTAGGGACAGTGTCTGAAGACCAGTCCACCTACACTGCGTGCCTCAGGGCTGTCGCAGGGAACCAGTGTGAAATGCAGAAACACAAGTCTGAGGGCAGGAGCCTAACCCAGGCACCTGGAAGCTGCTCTTTCCCCTAAAGCAACCTCACCAGAACAGTGCCTCCCCAAACACATGAAATTAGTGTTTCTTCACTTAATTGGTTCACACTTATCACATTTCTCAAGGCTACAGCAGGATAACGTTTTGCTGTTTAAGGTTGCGCTCTTAATTTCTATAGGATAGCCACAGTCCAAAAGCATGTCATGGTAATCTGGAGTTCCCAAAATGTCCATATTTATGAATGTGTGTGTGTAAATAGTTTGTGTGCTCTAGGCGTGCCTCCAACGACCCTGACAAGGACAAGCGGGCACAGAAAATGGATGGATGGATGGATGGATCTCTATTTTAACCACCAATAAATAAATACGCCTGCAAACATAAGCTGCACAAGAGTAAAACATTGTTTAATGGAGCTTCTGTGCATTTATTCTAAATTTTATCTTTATTGGATTTGTTTTATAGCTAAGCCATAAAACGAAAAATAAAACGCAATGGAATCCAAGGTTAATTAGATCTCGCCGACTGCTTTTGTTTGAAGCTGCTGGGAAAGTAAGAGCTGCCTGATGCCTTTTAATGGCGTTTTCCGGCACTATTATATCACGACAATGTGGGGCTGCCGCTGGGGCCCGGACCGAGCCCTCGGAGTAAGAGTGGTTGAACTGCCACGCCTAGGCGCCGTATCTGCCCAAGCTGCCAGAAATGATCTGGGAGGATTTTTCTTCCCGCTCATTGTGTGATCGGTAATCGCATATACGTCGGTAGTGATTTACACCGGCTGTCCCTGATAGAAATGAGAAAGATTTCCTCAGTAATACAGTGAAGTGCTGAAAGCATAATGTGGGTGTTTAAGTGGAGAAACTTCCGTGGTATTTCCTTGGCGTTTAACGTGTCAGCTCAAGTAGCCTCCAGAATTACAGCAACACAATTTTTATTTAGTCTTGTACACAACAAATAGATATATCCATATTTTACACATAATTATTGTTTCCATAGCTATTCAGAATTATTATTGCAACTCCTGCAGTTTCAAGAGGGTTTAAACAAGGTCTTGTTTATTGATAAGTTCTGTATGAAACATTGTAACAAAGCAAATAACCTTATAACTAGATGTGATGGTTTAACGAGGTCTCCTTAACACTTTTCTGTGGCACGTTTGTGATTTGCGAAGTTTAACATTGTGATTCTTGTTTACAGTAAAACCTTCCAGCAAAAAAATATTTCTTTGAGCCTGTACCAAGTTAGATGTTCTGTTAATTGTGTATACATCTGTAGTTCCTTCTTCAGACACACAATGAGGTTCAGTGGCTGTCTAGATACACACCTACAGGAATACTTAGATAGGAGGCAACAAGAGATTTTACATTTTATGCAGCATGTGCTTTTGTCCAAAGTAAAGTTTAAGGATGTGAAAGTTGGGTCAGGCAGTCACTGGAGCCATTGGGGGTTAAAGGCCTTGCCACACTGTGAAACCGCTCCGCCAAACCTGGGATTTGAACTGGGGACTTTCGAGGCACAGGCTTCGCATCCCAACATACTGCCCCTTGAACTAAGACACGTGCGTTTTTAGCTATAGGTGAACAGGCAGTCCCTGGGTTAAGAATGTTCAACTTCCAGACTCGTACTTACAGTATGAACTTACTGCCGTAAAGCCTATCATATTAAAAAGTTGCGTTAAATATGATGGTTTGTAATAACGAAGGCACACATTACTTTGTCACGGTCATGAAAACATTGCTCGTCTTCTGGCATTAATTGGCTTGAAGTAGAGAACCCTGCCATTTGTAGTTACTTGTATTATTGCTGTATTACTATTATTAATATTATTGTTGTTGTTGTGGTTATGTGCTGCATTACTATTGTTCCTACTTACTGTCAAATTCAACTTAAAGACAGACTTAGGGAACAGATCTTGTTCGTAACCTGGGGACTGCTTATACTATGTATATTTAGGCATGAAACTATATTGTAAGATAGAATGATGACTCAGTGGATAGCAGTATTACCTTACATCTCCAGTGTCTTGTACTATCTTCACATTCCCGGGCTGTGTGTGTGTGTGGAGTTTGCATGTTCTCCCTGGTTTTCCTCTGGGTTCTCCGGTTTCCTCCTATAGCCCAAAATCACACGATTAGGTGAATCGGCACCCAGTGATTCCTGAGATAAGCCCCAGGCTCACTGTCACCCTGCACTGGTTAATCGAAATGAAACAATGGGTGCATGAACCAAACTTAATGTGTTAGGTTGCAGTATATTTATTTCACTTAGCTCTTATACAATTATAGGCTGTGTATTATATATGTGTCCTGTAATCACAGCCTAAAGGATTTTCCCAGAATCCTCTAGGAGAATCCGTAAAATAAATAAAGATCCTAGCCGAGTGGACATTTTTGAACATACTTGCCTTGGTGAAAAGATGATTTCCAGCGCCTGGGAATAATTCGCTTTAAAGCATAACTGAGAAGGTGAAGTGCGGCGAGAAAGCGGCTGTTTTTCCGCCAGCATATCACTGTGAATGCTTCCGCCATGGAAATGCGTCATCTGAAATGCTGCTACAGACTCTGACCTTGCTGTGGGCTCCCCTTGTCCCTGCGGTAGAATATAGCCGTGCTTACTTACGCCTTGTGACGCGGCCCCGTGCTTCGTCATTACCGGGCCCTTGAAGTACTTTTCCGGGTCGGTGGCAGCAATGCGGTGGTGAGTTCCCCGTCGGGCAGCCTGCCGGACTCCTTGTCCCGGGGAAAACGCGGGCGTGAGGCTTAGCTGACATCGCTCCTCCTCTGAGATCGGCACTTACTGACTCATCCGTACCCATGCTAAGGCGGGGGCTCTGTGGCAGTGAAGCAGGGGCCTGCCACCCCGTACTTTAACCTCGGTCTCTAAGCGTGCCTCACCTTCATCATCTTCTCGACCCTCTCGGGTTGCCTGGGCGTGTAGTAGCCCTCCACGGGGCCCCATGAGGCCGCTGTGAGGGTGATGTCATCCCTTGGACACCCGACAAGCCTCTGATTAAATCCCTTGACAAGGAGGATGTACAGGCTGTTTTAAGCAGGATATGGGCTGTGTACCCATCTAGGACAAATGCTTTATACTGGATATTTAATGCAGATATGACAAGAAACATATGATAGGATATGGGTTCAGAATCTATCTAGGACAAATGCTCTATATTGGATCTTTGTTGCAGGTTTGACAGAATAGAGATGACAGAATGTGCTCTCAGCATCTAGCCCCAATGCTTTATACTGGATATTTACTGCAGATATGACAGGACAGATATGATAGGATATGGGTTCTGTACCCATTTAGACCAAACATCTTCTGGTAGATATTGAGAAATTGATTCTTCTAGAGGATATTTAGGTGGATCTCTTTGGTAAAAACGTGAACATTTTTCAGAAAAGGTTATGAGTTTTAGACCAAGTTACATAGGGTTTATTCACCACAGGGTGCCAGGGTGTCTTGATTAGCAGACGAGAAAAAAAGACAGAAAAAGGCAGCATTCTGGACAGAAAGGAAGACGACTGTTTCGCCCTTATAAATAATCTCCATACGTCATTGTTTGCGGGTCTGAACCGACGTCGCAGTGATAATTCATTATAAAGCTAAGAGAAGTGGGAAAAAAACAAAAACGGAAGATGTTCTTCGGGAGTAGCCTTCATTAGTCTTATGCTAAAGCAGGATGGTATGACCTCTGAGAGAAATGTGAGTAGACTGCAGTTAAATGCGGTAATGGAGAAACGGCAGGGTGTTTGGTCTGAAAAGGAAAGACTTTCAAAAGCCTCTCTCAGAAATCAACACGGCTGGGGCCCCCATGGAGAGCTGCGCCACCCCCCCCCCCCTTTTCTCCAAGAGCTTAACACTTCCGTCGCTCGTGAGTCTTTTCTGGTCCTCCGCTTCTCGACAGACACTGGGCAGGCCGTCTTGCAGTGTATGGGCCTCCGCTCTGCGTTTCCATTCGCCAAACTTTCAGAGCTGCACATGTGCGGTGATTGAGAGAGATGCCTGTTTTCGGCATGTGCGCGGGGAAAAAAAGTGATTATGGCACATGTGAATGCGCGTGTGGCTAGCGAACACCCTTGGGCTTGTCTTCATCTTACTGAAGAAGCGGGGAGCATTTTAACGGCAATCAGAAAATGGCCACTCGACAGCTCGGGCTTTCATTATTTTTCAGGCTGCGACGAGCTGTTGAATTCTCAATTGATCGCCGGCAATTTACTCTCTATCTTTGCGTTCAAATGAACTCATAGCCTGAGCTAATTTAACTTGACGAGTTTCCCTGTGTGACATTGGCACAGTTTAAACGCAGGACCAGTAACTGTGTCTGGTGTTGGGATCCGTGTTTGTAAGGAAGCAAAATCTCACGCGCCTTAATCCATATGCTGAAGAAAGTTTTTGAATGATGTGAAAGAGATGAGATACAGTGGGATGTTTAATTTAACACTAGTACACTCAGTGCATTCAATACTTTAAAGTACTTTGTGGTCAGTTTGTACATTGTTACCACCATTGCATCTATACAGTAATCCCTTCACATTCGCAAGGGTTACGTTTCGAAGATTCCTGTGAATGTAAAATTTAATGAATAATACTTGGCCATCCCTATCCTCAACCCATAACAGTCTGACAGCCCGAATGAATCCCCCTGAATGAGTGAAAAGAAACTGTTACCGATTTCTAAACAGTCTAAACAAACAAAAATACTGTGCTGTACACTTTGCATTTTAAATAGACTTGTCATTTATTATCTAGACCTATTTATATAATATGCAAGTCATCTGAGTTAAACCCTTGAACATACAAGGTCACCACTCTGCATGCTGGGAGCACCACATTATTGGGTGCATTATTACAACTGCAAAGTTACTGGCCCTGAACTGTTTAAAAGTTACTGTGAGAAATGGAAGATTCCATGGTGACAAAGACAGCTAACATGTGAGTGAGGTAAGTTACCAAGACAAAGATGCATTTACACGTATAAATAGTATTTATATATTGTACAGGTATGCTTTTATGTGGTCCAGGTAATTTTCAGTATAGCTTTTTGCTTAAATATTGTCTGTGAGTCTCTGCGATCTTTCTGCAAGCTCCGAAAATATTCACGTTTAATTGGTCACAGCCACCTCGCGAATGACTGAAAGTACACCAAGGGATTACTGTATATTGCTCATGTGTTGTTCACTCATTCTTATATTGACTTTTTATTGTTTTGCATCATCCTGTATTGCACTGCTGTTTGCCCTGTTGCCCCCCCATAACCCTGCCCCCCATTCTGCCTTTGTGGCTCAAAGAGAGGGTGGTATCTGGCTCGGTGGGCTAGGACTCCGCGCCTGTAGTCAGATGGTTGCCAGCTTGAATCCTGGGCCTGGCAGAGTGATGCCGCCATCGGACCCTTAACCCCCAATTGCTCCAGGGTCGCTGATTGCTGGCTGACCCTGTCCTGTGGCCCCCAAGCTTGCTGTCACCTGTATGTTTGTCTCACAGAGAGCAATTTGGGAGTTGGTGACATGAGAATTTTCCCACGCGGACGAAGTATCGCTATTGTATCGTACAAGCATAGCATAAGAATTTCACAGTGTTCCCCCAAACACACGTGAAAATAAAGCTTCAGAATATGCAGATAATTAATTAGCATCTTAGCTTCTTTGGTCCACTATATGGAGTGCTTTTTTCTTCGTCTTTACATACATTGAAGGTAATGGTGACAGGAAATAATCAGTTGCCAGGAGTAATTTGGCCAGTCGGTTTCCATGGCAAGTCGTAACGAAACGGCCATGCGTGAACGAGAGATGGACAGATCTCTGACTCAGGCTGTCAGGGCCAAATGAAGCTTCAGTTCTAATTGAAGCTCATCTGTGTGCTCTGAGAGGCTCACAGCTTCTGATCGCCTGAGCCTTTGCGTCGCCTAGCAGCCGATTCCAAACAATCATCCTGTGAAAAATAGTTGGTATTCTACAATCTGCTGTTATGGCTGAAAATCTGATCTACGTTTTGAGTGTGGTTTCAATTCATTCTTGATTAGAACCAGGGCACATACAGGGTGGGGCTACAGGTCCACTGGCCCCACCTGAAATGTGATTGGCCCCTGGGGAACCCGGTCACCTGTCCTCAGCGATTCAAAACATATCATTGGCTAATGATAAGGTTGGCCTAACTTATACATATAGAACACTCTATAATTGCTCCTGATCAAAACATATTTGACTGTTTTAGCTTAGTTTACAGTAAAATCCCCATATAGCCATTCTTATTCACCACACTGGAAGACGGTTGATGTTTGGAGAACTTTTCCTTCTCTTAATATGTGTTAAAATTGGAAACAGATTAAATTTAACATTTAGTCACACTTAACATTTAACATTTCCGCAATGAAACAATGTGAAGCGAATGCCCTCCTCCCATCTCCTGCACTTCCTGCACATAAATATCGTCATTATAGCTCATGCTTATACACAGGGCTGACGATTTAAAAATGTCATTTGCACAGACATTATCCATTGTGACCATCAACCCCATGATGAAAAACGGCCCCTTGTAAATGCGAGAATCAGACACCTGCAAGTTTCTTAGCGGTAACTGTGACAATTACACGTGAATGAAATTCGCACCATGCCACAGGTCTTCTGCCTCCATCGTTGATATCATACCCTTTACTGCAAACCAGCGACTTCTGCATGGCCGTATTGAATTCCTGCATCCGAGGATGAATGCTTTAACAGAATTACAACAAATAAACTTCCAGAGCTCAATTATGTTCATCCATTCAAAAGTTCCTTAACCCTTTAGGTTCCAGGATTGAATAATACTGTATGTGATCATTCATCCACCCACCCATCCATCTCCTCACCTGTTATCCAGGTTAAGTTAATGGAGGGTGAGGCCTGTTCTAGGTACCATAGGGCACAAGGCTCTGCTACATCTAGTATTTCAAAACCGGCCTGACAGTGGGTCCCCCATGCTAACTTTGCTGAGCAGTGTATCTTTCTAACCCGAGGGTTCCCCATGATGTGTCTTACTGGCCTACATACCCACTGCCCAGTATTCCACATGGCCAGTCCAGGATGCCAGTCTATCACAGGGCACACATACTTGCAGACAGTCATATGCGGATCTACACGCTCACAATCATAACTACTCCACATGCTCACAATCATAGGTTCTCCACATACTCACGGACAGTCACATGCTACTCCACATACTCACACACAATCATAGGTACTCCATTTACTCACAAACAATCATAGGTACTCCACATACCCGTAATCATAGATACTCCACATACTCGCCATCATATGTACTTCACATACTCATCATAGGTACTCCACATACTCACACACAGTCATAGGTATTCCACATACTCACAATCATAGGCACTCCACATACTCACCACATACGTCACGGGCTACTCAGAGAGCAATTTAGAGACACTTTCTCAACATGATAATATAAAAGTAAAAAGCATTTTGCACAAAGGGTAAGAGTGACATTGCTACAAGTACAGTGGAGGCACAGATATTCAATTCATTCTGTTCAGTACTAGATGAAATATTACAAACCCTTAAGATCCAGACGAGCTTTGCGGTTTGCTCTTCATTTATCATATTGCTTGTGTCCCTACATGTTAAAACAATGGCACTGTCTTGATCTTGTTAGGGACGCACGTAAAACCGTCGAAACAACAATATCTTTATTCGCTCCAGCAACAGTTTTTCATTGTTGTTAATCACAATGTGTCTGTTCAACTCCAATTTGTTTTGAGTGCAGTGCATTCAGAGTGACAGAGTATTTAGTCTGCAGTATACAATGTACAGGAATTTTGTGTGTGAACTTGAGTTTGATTTCTGTACATATGCACCATTTAACATAGGCTATAACATAGATTTATAGTGAATGATCAGGCATTTGCAACAGAATGACCATAGGATATTTTTCATGAAGTCTGGAACTTAAAAACGATGTTTTGTCCTGTAAACATTAGAGCATATTTTAAATACAAGTCGGTCAAAAACCTAATGCCCTAGTACAAAATTGTTTCATGTGTAGGAATTCACAGCTCAAATGGGGGTGGTTTTCCACCAATGTTCAGGGGAATTGATTATGAATTAATTTATGAT
>JABFDZ020000109.1:19282466-19297667 GCA_019775955.2 Pollimyrus isidori | reverse complement strand
CCCAGAGGAAGACAAGGTAAGAATGGAGATCCTTCTCACTCCATAACACTGGCTGTGGGCCTGCGTGATCCTACACATGTGAGACTGAATGAATTTAGCCCTCAATAACATGTTGTACTTCTGTGATACGTTATGATTTTCAGATGGAGGAATCAGCATTTTATCACTGTATCTTGACATCTACTGGTCTGGCACCATTCAGAAGCCATAAAGCTTTCTGTTGTGCCCAGTGACCAGGCAAGAGCCAGATCCCTGAATGCAGAGCGAATGCTGTTTTGTTCACCAATAGCCAATGGGGAAATCCAAATGAAACGTCGAGTCCGGGTCCGTGGTCGTAAGCCAGATGGGTCAGTCCTACGTGGAAGGACGAGACAAGGCGACGAGAGGATAGGAAGGACGAGAAGGGTCGATCGGGGAGTTCAGCCGATGAGGGCAAGCAGGGCAGGTGGGAAGTTGAGGGAGGCAGGGTCGGCGAAACAGGCAGGGCAAGCGGGAGAGACAATAGGCAAGAAAACGCTCAGTAGTGGACATGAACATGGCAATAGTACGTCGCAAGGTACTCTGGTTTATCTCTGTTTAAATACAGGAGTGATTGGATGGCGTTCGCCTGTTGCCCCGCCCCATTGGGCGTGACAGTTTCTTCCGATTATAAATGGCCCAACATTAAATAGGAAAATATTATTGGCGCGCAGATTGTTTACTGTTGCATGGTAGTTGGGTGGAATTTAGTATAACAAAGCAAATATGAGAATCAGAAAATGGAATCTAAAAAGTGATCAAATTTCTGAACAGTAGCGTAATTAAAAGATAAAAATACATACATCTTCCAGGGCTTTTGGGATAAATCATATTCAGCTAGTCACTTTTTGTGGCCGTTAATTAAAACTGAACAAATATAAGGTTCGAAAATGTACGTTATTTGTCACACAGAAAACAAACCCTGTAATTATGAGATGATTTTAAACGTATAATTTTGTAGTTTAAAGGTTGGCTTGTAGCCGTGCAGTTTTTCCATCGTGGCAGAGACAAACAAACTCGTACGTGCACGGTGGGGAATTAAAGGAAGCGATGCCAGATGGCTATAATTATGAGTGAAAGTCTTGACTTTTTTGCTCAATCATGTCCCCATAAGCTTTAGACAGACTTAATGCAGACTTTATTGACTAATCATCCCAGATCTCTCATACAACCTCCCACCGAAGAAATGCTGTCAGCACATTAAATTGCAGCAGTTTGGTCACAATGAAAATATGAACCTCTTCCAGCCTTAATCTGAGTTGGCATTAATCTTTGAGGCTTTTTGCGTTTTTTTTCCAAATTGCTGCTGACAGTTTTGTCTTTTCTTAGTTACAAAAGACATTAAACCTTGCTTTAATAATGCAACATTATCGCGCTGTCATCGTATTGAAAGGTGCAAACATTGCAAACAAATGTTCTGACACTCATTGTAACAATGATAATTTAGTAACTTGTAAAAATATTTATATAAGGGTGTGGCAATCACACGTTTGACGAGGCATTGTAAATGAAGTTTCAGTTAGATATACACACTTCACTATGTGACAATGTTCCTTATCCATCTGCAGCACTCTTTGACTTTAAACTACCGACATATTTACATGGTTTTAAAGAGTAAGTTTAATCCTGTTGTTTCAATTATAATTACGTTCCTCCTGCAAATTTCATATCCACTTTACATTGGCACATTTGATTTGAGATGTTTTTCTGAATACTTTTCTTATCATAGGTTCATAGGTACTTTGCTACAATTACAGTTTTTGCCCTGCAATTAACAAAGGATTGGTTCAGTATTCTGCAATAACTTAGATTTATATTACATTATTATGATTTTAAACATTTAAGCAAGCATGAAGAATGGCGAAATAGTTTTCTCTTTTAGAATAATGCAAGATGTTTTTAAATTTTAGTCGTCTCAAGCTGTGAAAATTAGTTTGAGAGTGGGAGTCATTAAACATGTAAGCATATTTGGTCTTGGTATCTCACATTACATCTATTTCCTTATCATTCTTTTTTTTTTTGCTTTGTGTTGGTGCAAATGTTACAGTCTGTTGCTGATAAACACCACACCACTACATCAAGACATCAGTATACCTCAGAGGGCCTCATATCCCAAAGACTGGGACAGGTGTGATTATTCTCTGAGACCTCAAAGACAGCTTCGTCTCCAGTAGAAGAAGCCGCCACGCAGTTGAAATGTCAACATATTAAAATGCTGTTACTTGCGTTTGCTGTGTCAGAGAGGTGGTCATAATCTGATTCTGAGTGGACAATATCCTGTCAGTCACTATTTAGTGAGCCGTCTGAATGAAATAAGAAGATGGGCAGAATTAATCTTTGGACCATCGTGTCTGTGACACCACCAGAAACGGAACATTGGTAAGATATGAGAATAAAAACTCAACACGGATTCCTTGGCATCTAGCCGGGTTAATGCGTTTTCTTAAAGGAAAACACCTGCACACTAGGAATGTTTCAGGGCCTGAATGATACAATTGAGCTGTGTTTATTCTCAAGAAGCGCAAAATACTCAATTCTGTTATGCAAGTACAGCTTAGAGTCCCATCCGCTTTTTTCACATGTGAGCTCTGCTCTAATCATTTTGATACTAGATGTCCTAATGTATTAATTTAGTAGCGTGATACACCAATGTGACATAGAAGTGAGGAAAATGTAAGGTCGGGGAGCAGGATCAGCCAACATCCGGCACCAATGTGATTACTCTGCCTGGCTGTGGGATTCAACTCTATGACCTTCTGGAGGTGAGTATACTGTAGATCCTTACCCTACTGAGTCACACATCACCCTCTTGGCAACACTGTTTACTTTATAGCCTTAAAATAATCAAGTAAATACCAATCGCCTGATCCGAATGCTTAATCATCAGTGGTGAATTCTTCACTACAGGTGTAGTGATACCTGTGTGTTACCCAACGATTAGCATCATAGTCTCATGCATCAGGTCTTGGGTGGTTCAGTGAATTGTGGCTCTCTGTCTCTTTCATTAGTTAATATGCAGTTTTTTTTTAAACAGTACCCATAATGTGTGTGTGTGTGTGTGTGTGTGTGTCCATGCGTGCCTGTGTGTGTGTGAGTTCAGGTGTCCTCTCCAGACATACTACATCCCTGGGTAAGTGGTGTGGATAATTGACAGATGGATGGATATTAATAGACATGCTTTATGATATTTCTTCGAGCAAGCTGCTTTTTCAATCCTCAGATAAATGTTATTGCGTTTTAAGGGTGAAATTGACTAAATAGACACTGATATGATTATTTCTCTACAAGTTGATTAAAATACTGTGCTTGTCACTGCAAAAAGTGTTGTGGTTTACGTGAATTTTCATGAATATGGTGTAAATTGTTACATATAATCTGTGAATAAGTTTATTCTCACTCGTGTATATACACGCATGAGTAAGCACAGATATATTTTTTCCCACTAATTTTTATGCAGATTTATTTCGAATAAAAATGAAAAACATATGCAACACAGATAGCCCTTAGTTACATTACAATGCATAAGATTTTATTTTAGTAAAAATCTTCTTGCCAAAAGTGACATCAAACTTGTTTTAATGGTAGAAAATGAGTCCTGCAAACATCCCGACCAGACAGTGATCTCGGAATAGAATCTGGGTTTAGATTAGGCTCTTTGGCAGACTGGAGATAAATGTATGTCTCACAGGGCAACAGAGGAGCGAGCGTCAACACGACAACTGAAGGGGATGCATAATTAACTGGGAGCTTGTTAACTCCAGGACAGCTGAACTTGACGGCTTTGCGGCCATGCTGATCTTCGCTAATGCAGGTTTGCAGTGGGAACTGATCCGCTGCAGGAACAGATTTTGTCCGCTTCTTCTGGGGGGGGCACAGCAGGTTGAGCCTCCATGCCAGTCACTGGAAGGGCACTGACTTGAACCCCATCCCCAGCAGAATAACCACATATCTGTTGGGCCCTTCAGCTCCAAACAATGGTCCCGTGGCACAAAGGTGAAAATGAAACCTTCCGATGTTCCAGTACTCATGCAAATAGTAAATAAAGGACTGCAGCTGTACAGTAAGTGTATGAGGGGCATCCTTAATTAATCAGCCATTGAAGACTTACCATATGAGCATCTGCTGGAATGGCAAAGCTTGGTATGAATATGACAGTTTACCCGGCCACCGTAACAACGTTTTACATGTGGATGTTTCTGCTGTTTGATCTTCTTGATTTCCTTAGGATTTCTGCTGTGGCTAATTATTCACATCAAGTCGAGCGGCACTGATCAGTGCAAATAAAAAATACATGTAGCCTCCAATCGCATTTTTTATGTAGTTCATCCACTGATTGTCTGGTGAAGGAATAGCATTAACAGGGCGTAGCTGCAGAATGTCACCTTGGGCAAACACAGCACCATTTTGACTTTTTTAATTGTACAAAAAATCAGCCCCTGAATATACCAGGGTATATACCAGGGTACCCATATGCTTACTGTACCCCTGAGCGTTCACTGACGCCACAGTGGCCTGAAATGCAAGAATCAAATTTCACCCTAACATCGTATAATACGAATTTATCGCTTAAAGGTGTTATTCCTGAAACGTGACTATCAAATGTTTGCAGGAAGAACATCGGTGAGAAATCTTTGCAGCTCAGGTTCTTTGTGTCTCCATAAAATACCCATTTTCCATTTTTAAAGTAATCGGCTGCTTAAGAACAGATACCAGGAGTCTTTCACAAGGACCATAAATAGCACGTTTTAAGTCTGAGAAGTTTACCTCCTTGGCAAGGCGGAAAGTAAATCACAAAAGATCCTTCGTCTCACGGGGAAAGTCATTTTCCGTTGTCCTGATTTGAATAACCGGGCCTTGTCAAAAGCCTCCAGCAATGGCCATATAATAAATATAGACGATGGAAAACACAATGTGGACAACAAAATGATGTGCAAACACTCAAGCTGCATCTCTCACACTGTCGTTTCGGTGGGGAGGGAATTTAAATATAATGTATGGGGTCATCAAACCTCATTCAAGGTGTCCTTTCAAGCTGGAAGAATGATTAGTTGCAGATTTCTCAGCCACCAGTAACTAAATAATATCAAGAGGTTAAGGATTTCTGCTGAATTATCACGTATCAGTCCTTCCTGCGTGCAGTAATCATGGCAGCATAAAGGTCAGTGATCCTGGATGATGCATCGCCTTCATCTACAGCATCGCTGATAAGATTATTTCATTTCACAAATTGTAATCCTATTTTATCTAATATTTCAGAGACTGGGAGCAGAAAAAGGTATAAAAAAAAGAAATTGAAGAACGGGCTAATCTAAATACAGCTTATGGATGGATAGGCAGCGTTAAAGAAACTGACCAGGAAAAGGTCAAGTGAGACAACTAGAAGATGTGGGGTAGGAGGACATCACAAAGAGATTCTGTATGTCGTCAAGGAGAGTGACTTCTCAGATAGAGGGGCTGTATGTAGCACAACATGGAAGTAGCTATGTTGTCAATTCGATTGGAAGAAGAATTTATTTGCATAGAAGGTGATGGTAGGGTCAGGACACAGGAGCTGACACTTCTAACCCAGAGTTAGAGCTCATCCCAGGGTGGAGGTAGAGAATGTGGACTCCTGCTCTTTATCATAAGCACACTGGAATTCGCTCAGAGCGCATGCACTCCTCTGCCTGCGGGGGGCCCGCATCGCAGAAGGAGCCTTTTAACCTCAATTTGGACTACACAGGCCCAGGGCAGACACGCCCAGTATAATGAGGGAACTTAATGCTTAAGATGTCAAGCTCAAAAAAGGGCAGCTCCCCCCCCACCGTTCTGTCCATGGCATCATGCTCCCTTCGGAATCTCCTACTTAAGGACCAGAGAAAGCCATTAGCGCACCATTCTGTGATCTGACAGACTCGGCTCAACCGTATTATGGCCGTTCCGAGGATTTACGGTCCCCTTGGAACAGTGGGGAGAATCTAGGAAGTGCAAAAATCCGATGCTGGCATTGTGAACCTGCAGCGTGACCATTTTGGGAATCTAACTCTGAAGAAGCGTTCCATTAAGTGATAATGCAAAAACACTCCCTCGGATGCTCCTACCCACGCTGACTTGCATGCGATACAAATTACGAAGTCGTCTTCTGTAATTAGCCGTAAGGAGGATTTTCTGCAGGCTCCTGTGATCTGCTGAGTTGCGCCTGCTCCCATGACTGGATGTGCTCCCTCGTCCCAGAGCTCCGGAGTCTCACACACCACAGTGCCGTCAGCAGCGTCTGATTACCCCACTCCTTATCACCACTTCACATCATTTGCTTCCCCCCTTAAGCAGAATTGATTGCATGCAAACTGTATTTTAATTGGCTGTCATCGCTCTCCAGGATGATACATCATTGTTTTTTTTTATTCCTCCCTTCCAGAAGGTATCAAGGTCTCTTGGTTATTCCTTCAGAAGGCATTATGTATTGCTAGTATATTCATCCATATCCATCCATCCATCCATCCATTCCCCCCACTTCCACCTACTTAGCCTGGAGCGTCTCTGGCACATGGTGAGGTACACCCTGGATGGGATGCTAGTTATGTTCCTTCCCACCTTTAACTTAAGAGAAACAAGCATTATGAAGAGATTTTAAGGGTCTGAGATTAATATCAAAATTATCCTGTATATTGCAGTGATATTAATAGCAATTTATTGAAAATAGGGATTATTTAGTGAGAGTCTGTTGTTCAAGACACCGGGAGGGCACTGAATTACAATGTATAGCACGTATCTGACACTCTGATCCAGTGCCACTTATGGTAGACAGAAGGGTTGCCATTTATGTGTTTTTCCTGGGATTTGGGCCCCTGACCTTCGTACTGTTAGTGCAAAGCTCTATTTACTGAGCTATAGGAGCGCCATGAACTTCATGTAACTTGACACCCACTAAATCAGCTCATGTTGAATTATTAATTGCACATAATATCACCAGTTGAGTTTAATTAAACAGTCATCGGGCAGTGCTGCAGGATAGCTGTGCATCATAACGTTGCAAAATGATTTATGTTTATTTTACTGATATTTCAAATTTTATGAAAAACAGTGACTCCAGTCAGGGAAATATTTGCATTTGGCTGTGATCCACTGTTGGTAGTATTGGAAATAATTTTCCTCAGCAAACTGGTTGTTATTATATATGGTGTTTAGCTACATGAAAATTCCATTTTTCTTCAGACAAAATAACTACAAAAAACATTAGCTGAGATGTTAATTAGTCCATCTTTAGTTTAACTACTTGTTGATTTCTTGTATGAGGATTGAAAGTGCAGCACCCCCATAGTAATGAGCAAAGTCTATTATGGGATTTGAAACCATGACCGTGTCAAAACCTTTGGCTTTAATCAACACTATACATGCTGCTCTAATACATGCTAGTAGAAAAATTCTTTCGCATCAGCCATCCACAGAGACCCTATCAGTGATATCAAATGTACTCTAAGTTAATGTGTCTTTTTGCCCATGAAATCTTAAAAAAGCAAGGGGAAGTTAAAGGCAATGTTTTTTACTTAAAAATCTGAGTGATCATAAACTCATAAACTTAGCTTGATGCAAAAATTCAGATAATATCTTATGGATCTTTCCCAGCATTCCTATTGAGATCTCAAGGTACTGATCCATACTTAGTGACTATTGGAAATCAGCCATTCAGCACAGTATTGCACAGAAATTCTTAATTGAAAAACAAAACATGCTTCTTAAATAAAAACAAAACGAATCCTCATGAACAAAGATAAGGCACTCATCCCAAGATTCCAAAGATTGCTTAAATTGAAAATATACAGTATATATATCCTCCTGTGACTCAAGGAAAAAAAGTGTCCTTCAGTTTTAGGTTATTTGTCTTTGTGGGAAATGAGAAACAATAATAATAATAATAATAATGAATAAATAGAAGAATAAAAAGAATGAAATGGCCTTTTCCTCTGTGATAACTGATGAAACAGTCCTGTGCAATGGATTCACAATGTCCAGAGCGATGACTCAGGACCTTCTCCATACTGTATGTGTCTGCAGCCTGTTCATTCTGCACAGTTCAGCTGGGGCAAGCTTGTACAAGGACTCTAGCCCAGAGTCATGTGCTGTTCTGATAATAAAGGGTCTACTAAAGAACATGAGAATTATGGATATCTAATGCCGTAAATTTGCAAACGTTTGAACAAACTCCTTACATTACCAAGCACCACATGCTGACTCAAGTTCATTTTGCTGCACTTTTAGCTTGCAGTGCTACCAATCAGATTCTAGCTTGTGCTTTTGACTTTCAGCATCTGCGTGATGAACGTCAGTGGAGCCTTTCTCCCCTTGACTATTCAGTGCAACCCAATTATAAAAAGGAGAGGAAGGTCATTTATTTCTACAGCTGTCAGTGTTCGTTTTGTATTATGTAGCTCCAGGGGGCGCCGTTGAGGGATTGAGTGCAGAGGCGGTGTGAGGTTCCCAAATATATGGGTTGTCTATGGGCAATGTCACAGACAAGGAGATCCTACTGGGTCATTGCCGTATTATGCACTTAGTCTCAAAGCAGACCTCACTCACGTAAAAACAGCCAAAAAATCCCACAACATTTGGCAAATTAATTTCAGTAGCTTCCAACGCAAATTAGTCATTTAAAAATGTATTTTACTTAATTTGAACTCGGCTGTTTCCCACACACATGCAGACATGGCGCCTATAATTACACCTTTAATTGGCTGGCATACTGTAAGAAGCACATTAAGTGTAAACCAAAATCTTTACTGTGATGTTATCATGCATCAGATGTTAAAAAAATCCCTTTGAGGAGTGATTTAAAGGTTAAAAGCGTAGCACTTTTGGTTATAATCTGTAAAATCAGATCCATAATATCCATCCATCTTCTATACCATTTATCCGGTTATATGTCGGAGTGCTCCTGGCACTTATCCCCTGATGTGCTGGGTGCACCCAGGATGGGGAAGCCAGTCGATTATAGGAAATTTTGAGATTCTGGTTCACCTCACTGTGTGTTTCTGAACTGTGGGCGGAACCCTGCATGGAAACTCCACTCCCCCTGAGCTGGGGGCAGGGATCGGATCTCCAGGCCACAGCGCTGCCCCCATGCGCCAGTATGCTGCCCAGTACAAGAGTAAACTTATTATGCAGTGATTTAGCTACAGGACCAGTTACAGCCTTTCCACCATGAAAGAAAAAAAAAAAAACAAACACGTGAAAATAAACCTGTCACCTCTATGAAAGATTCCTCAATTTCTACCTCACCTATTTAATGCGTCCCAGTGAAATGATTCACATAATTACAGAGCAGCCTCGAGATGGTTACTTAATGACCTCATCCCTAAAGGAGAGCAACTCTTTAGAGTTTCCTTATGAAACCTAAACATACTCACAACAAAATGTCATGCTTCAGATGCTGTATGTTTAGATAGATAGATAGATAGAGATACTTTATTTATCCCGAAGGAAATTTAAGAGACATATATAAATTGACATGTAATTTCATTTTATAAAGAATAATTCCTAAATCTTGTTTTTTTTTCTCTGCCACTGTGAGACGATTTATTACACGCTTCTTTTGTCAGAAGATGAATAAACGCGACCTACTTATGAGCAGAAGGAGCCTTCCCATCACACAACAGTTAATTATTTATGTTGTAATCTATGCAGTTGCTTTGTTCTCAGATCTCACTTGGGGTTTGGTAAACAGTGACAGTTCCTCAGCTTCCTGGCTGTAAGGTCACATTGAGACATACAGCGTTTGAGGTCTGCGGGATGGACTGTGAGGCGGAGGGCCTCCATTCGCTCCATGCTGTGCGTGGTGGTCTCTCTGAGCTGGTAACCCTGGTTGGCATCATGGCAACCCCAGATTGGCGACTTTTGAACGAATGCTCAGGTGTGGCATCACCAACGTCACCCGAATAAACGAAAAAATGGATAAACAATAGAGAGGTTGGTAAACAGAGAATTTTTTTATTAAAAGTCGGTGTTACCTTTGGAGACTGTAGGGATGACAAGAAATGGATGCCTTATTGAACCGAAGGAATCGTACACTTTTTGCGCTAGCATATCGTGAATGACAGGCAGACAGTCAGCTGGATGGGGTGGGTCGTAAATTACCTCATAGCTTAGTTACAGTTGCTTTCCTTGCTTTCTGTGAGCCAGCAGACCTCTCATATCTCATCTACTCACTGGACAACAAAAATATCCATGCTTAACGAGAAATGATGAGCTTGTAGGCTATCCCAAGAAGCACAGAACAGAGGGACAGACGCCAGTACATTACAGGAGACACAAACACGCATATGAATGAATGAATGAATGTTACATTTACATGGCGCTTTACAAGGGACCCGAAGTGCTTTAAAGAACCAATGGGGAGCCACTTCAGCCACCACCACTGTGCAGCCCCCACCTGGATGATGCACCAGCAGCCGTTCTGCACCAGTACACTGACCACACAGTGGCTAAGGTGGTGAGGGAGCAGGAGAGGATTCACCAAATAGGTATAGGGGATGATTAGGAGGCCAGATTTGATAGGACCATAGTGGGTAGTTTTAGCCTGGACATGGGGGCACCACTTCTACTCTAATAGTGTCACACATTATGATGATAATAGTTATTTGCTTAGCTCCTGTTTGTTCTCACTGATAACAAATCTGATGGATACCTACTGGCCGGAAAGGGCCTTTGCTGGTACTTCCTGAAAACCCAGGCCCACATTCCCCGTGGTGGGCATCAGGACGCCCCATGGCAGTGCGCAAAGCTGGTTCAGACCTTCCCAAACAGCGTTTCTGGCGACGCTGCTGCATAATTGTGTGAGCACCGGGCAGCGTGGGCAGGTAACAATACGAGGCTTTCAGATTAACGACGTAACCGCCGAAGAGCAGAGCAGAGCGGCTCTCGCGTAGCCATGATTATGACTGAATGCTGTGTAGTGGGTGTCGTGGACGGTCGCCATCGCTGGGCCTGGCATACGGCCCTAACTGGGAACAATTCCTATCATGCTGCCCATTGGTACTGCATTAGCAGGAGAAGTGCCGCTGTGTGCTCATGTCCTACAGCTACACTTGTTTTTAGTGCCACAAAAATAGTCTCTGTTACCTGGTCTTCTGATTGAAACGGGTTGTCTGAACATTATGAATATTATAAATATGCAACACTTAAAATTTAGGAGAACACGTTACCAGGTACACCATGTTGTCGGAGTTTTAATCCACTGTACCTCAGAGTTTCGCTATTTAAACCGAATATTTAATTGATGAAGGATTTTGAAGCAAAAAGACAAAATTTGAAGCCTCTGTAAAGATGTCTCTCTTTGGTGTAGAAGGTTCAAATTTGTGGAAAATGAATTGTATAACAGTACCTGAGTAAGGCAAGTTAAAAAAGTTAAAAAATAAACTTTTCATTTATTTCCACAGTAGATTTTCCTCACCAGTTTTCAATATATCCACATTCATGTCTAGCTACTCGAATTCACACTCAGTATAGTTACACATATGTAACAGTTAAAGATTAAAGATTGTATTCGTAAAATATATCAGTCCCAAACTGATTCTTTTACATCTCCCATTTTCTGCTGTCAATCATGGAAGCTAAGCTGATCTCTTGGAGTTTTGTGGCATCACAAAAATAAATTAAGTGATTAAGACACTGCGACAGAGCTTAGCTCCAAGAACTGATTGACTTCTAGCTGGGGGGAAAAAATCATTTTCTTCATTTTCTTCTCTAGCAGAACTTGGAAGGTCAAAGGTACAGACGTAAAAAGGGCCCACTAAGCGACGTTTGTCCACCCAGCCTTGCGGTAATCTGGAGCCTTATCTTGGGCAGCTTGAGGCTTGAGGTTCAGTATGTCTAGATGGGATGCCAGTTCAAATCTTTATGTTGTGTCCCTCTCATACCCAAACAAGTTGAAGCACTGAATCATCTAGACCTCAGAATGTGCATCCTGGGATCGGCTCCAGGAGCACTGTGACCCCGTACTGGATAAGCAGCTGAAAGTTGGAGGGATGGATAGATGGATGGATGTAATATGTAAAATTAGGGACTAGCCAGAGATTAGCTCACTGCCTGAAGGGAATAATTACTTTCCCTTCTCCTCTAGGCCAAAACAAAATACGCTTCTGTATTCCCATTTTCCGTTGGCTAATTTTATCTAATATATAAGTTGCACATTTTTTTTCGACAGTAAAACGACTAGCAGCCTCCCAAATGGTGCAGTTACTGTTATGCTAATTGCCACATGGCTTATTGACTCTCCATCTGGAATGATGGAGGACGCAGTTTAAACCGACCTCCTTTCTGCACCATAATCTGCTTTCGCCTAATCAGGAGTCTCTGTCCGCTAATCTAAACACAGCTCTCCATCTGTATGTCCGTATCCTTGCTTTAGTTTATTTAAAAATAAAAGAATGATGCTTTGGTTTATCGAATTATCATTGCCTTGTTGTCACAACGGTGCAGAAACTCATACATAGTAGCTAGTAGAGAGTGAATGACATTGGCTAAAAGTACCATAAATATGTAATTGCGAGAAAAAAAGTTTCTTTGTGGTATTAAGTTGACTTTGAGAAAGTCTGTGTCATCATTTCCGTCATTGCGACAAGCTGAGCAGAAAGGGGACTCTTCCCCTTTAATATCACGCTTGCTGAAAACACCCAAATCCAGCTCTGCCCACAGGGCAGTGTGACTTAGGCGACGTTGCAACAGCAGCAAGCTAATTTAATTTCACTAATTAGTAGCTGCTGCTTCCGCGGCACACGCATCTCCAAATCATAGGTGAATGGGCTCTGAGGTTACATCCGAGGTTATATTTACGGAAAGTCTAGGACCGGCGGCCTGGTAGGGAATGGAAGGACATTCGTTTGTTTTTATTTGTTTTTGTTCTGGGTAAACCATTTAGCAGCCCTGGAGCTTGATAAGAAACGTCCCAGTGTCTTGAGCAAAACGGCTGAATTCAATTTCACTCATTGTCTGTTGAGGCATTTGCCAGCCTCTCCTGTCCCTTTCCTCCTGCGGGGGATGAACTGACATCGTTGTCTTGCACGTCTTCCTTTTAAAATTAACTCCTGTAACTCAGTTTCACTTTCTTATCCTTATTTGATTGTGCTGTAATCCGAATTTAACATACTTAACTCTCGTCTACAAAAAGCAGAACAACATTAGGATAAGCTCCTCATTTTGTCATTCACTTTGCAGTTACTACTATTAATCTACTCTGAAATATTCATGGAAATGATACGTAAAATGTCAAAGTCGTAACTCTCACCGGAGTCACACAATATCCTCCCCTTACCCACTTTACACCTATTACTCACCACACTGAAGTAACATTAAATGTTTCGATTGATAAATCAGTGAGGAAAAAATGACCAAAAATGTCATGAATCAAATATTTCAGTTAAGCCAATGAGTCTGACATGATTTATTTTACCCTTTTTGTAACTTTTTGGATTTATTTTCTTATTTTGTGGTTTCAGCACTCATTTTCTCGATGTTAACGTACTGTATCGATTGTTGAGACACATAATAAACATTCAAGCAGTAGCTAAAACTTTGGCCGACCATAGACCTTTTTGCAAACTGTTAGCCTGTACTCGCACTGAAAATATCTCTCCATACAAACAATACATTGGAAAGTATTTATTTATCTTATCCTTACAACACAACATTGTTTAAGTTAAAGAATAACTCTGTGTGTGTGTGTGTGTGTGTGTGCGTGTGTGTGTGTGTGTGTGAGAGAGAGAGAGAGAGAGAGAGAGAGAGCAATATCTTTTATTTTGTGCTCACCAAAATTCTTATTGGGGTTTGATTCTCTTCATCCTCCCTGATCCTTATGATCGACCATGAGAGGCTGAATGCTCCTCTAAACCATGCTCAGCTGAAATAACCTGACAGCACCAGCGAAATACTTAGAAATAACTTAGCAGGACACACCTGGAACTATTCCTTGCTGTTCTTGAATAATGGAGAAGATGGTGTTGTGCGTCAGAATGGTATAATGCCCCTTTCTGTACTGTCTATGTGTATTAGGTACAGCAGGTTCACAGAAATATTAAAATGGCTTTCAGTAGAATGAACAACGCAAAATGCATTATCAGGTTTTTCACTTGGCTTGTATAACAATTCGCACCACAAGATGGCTGTCGACATGCTTTTTGCATCTAGAAATAGGCCTGCTGTAGGTGTAACTGCAGAATAACTGGGGAATGAATGCAATTCAAAAGGTATATTTATGGCTCAATTGACTTTGCTGAGTCGTGTGGAGCCCTGCAATGGACTGGCATCCTGTGCTCTCTGGGATCGGCTGATGGACCCAACCCAACATTATCAATGTTTGAGATCGCGGGGGGGGGAGAGTCCAGGATTAAAATATATGCCTTTTTGGGGGGGGCTTAAAATGTCATACAACATTCAGGGCCAAGAGCTCCCTCCTCCCTGACTTAACAACTTTTACTGTCGCCACCTCGGTACCCTTTGTCTACCCAGGGCCACTTCTTGAGAACCAGGTGAGACGAAGGGTAACTCATCTCAGTCTGGGTCATCATGAAATGTTGCCCATGACAGTCTAGGTTTTTCAAATAGAAACGTGTTGCCCAATACCAATGGGAAAGAGCCAGAGAAACAATGCCCAACAATATTGATAAAAAAGTAACACGGATGGATGGCTTGTATATCCGTCACTCCATCCATACATCCATCCATCCATTTTCCATCTATTGAGCACCAGCCCATCGCAAGGCACACACACACACACCCTTCACACACACACCATGCACACCTATGAGCAATTTTGTATCTCCAATCAACCTCAACATAGTTTTGGACTATGGGGGGGAACCGAAGTTCCAGATCTGGGGAGAACATGCAAACTATGGAGCTATGGCGGAGACGCAAACCCACACACGCACAGGTTTGTAATCATATCTTTGTGGGGACTCTCCATTTCTACGTAAAGGCCCATCAACTCTAACCACAACATGACAACCTTATACTTGAAGCTTCCATGTCCCATTCTCGCCAGTGTGGGGAAGCAGTAAGAAAGGCCAATAGGATGTTGGGGTATATCTCCAGGTGCGTGGAGTTTAAGTCAAGGGAGGTAATAGTAAGATTATAAAATTCCTTAGTGAGACCTCACCTAGAATATTGTGTGCAGGTTTGGTCACCATATCTTAAAAAGGACATTGCGGCCTT
>JABFDZ020000109.1:19266119-19282206 GCA_019775955.2 Pollimyrus isidori | reverse complement strand
TGAGCTATTAGTTAAGTTCTCCCCAAGCGAGCTTGATGGGCCGAATGGCCTCCTCTCGTTTGTATAGTTCTTATGTACCCAGCCCGAACCCTAACCATAAGTAAGCAAACAAAATATGACACGGCATTTTTAGTGCTTTAACTGTATTCACGGATCTTTATGGGGACCTGAAATGTGGTCCCCAGCATGTCAAAATAACAGGTTTTTAATACATTGTGCTGGACAATACACACACACACACACCTAATTATCTTTTCATTGCTTTACTGTGCCTCATTTACTGTGTCATCCAGGGGACCAGACAGCAGCCTTGCCCAAGGTAATATGCCCCCCCCAGGTCATGGCAGGCTACAGCTTCCCCTGCAGCTGCAATGCTCTCAGGCTCCGTAACTTGCCTCATTTGCACCTCAGCTGCATTCGGCCATGGTGGGGGCCCGGCATGCCAGTGACGTGGTGCCCACCCCCAAAAATATCCTCCTTCAGCGTGTGGGCTCAAGTTCATTTGGACCTGTGAGAATTGGTGGGAATGTGTGAGCCTCTCCCTTTGCGCAGTAAATTTCGGCGGCCCTTGACTTCCCCCGACCACCCCCCACCCCCCACCCCTCACCTCCGCCGAAGTATTTATTTGCTTTTCTTGACACCTCTTCTAAAAATACGTGTGGAAAATGAAGGAGTAACACAACATTAAAACACAGGAATACCAGTGTTGGGAGTAACGGCGTTTAAGTATAACGGCGTTACTAACGGCGTTATTTTTTCTGTAACGGAGTAATCTAATTAATTATTTTTCCCATACTTGCAATGCCGTTATCGTTACTGAGAATGTTAAGAGCGCGTTACAAAAATTTGGTTGAATGACATGTGAGATGCCAAGCTTATAGGATTATAGGATTTGAAACAGTGACCCTCTAATCACCGGTATGGTATCCTAAACTACTCAATGCCCCCCCCCAATCCACATCGCTGAGAAGATTGTATATTATAATTCATGCTTTCATGGCCTCAGAATAAAATAAAAAATATAACTATTAGACTTATTTTATATAATGATGTAACTGGATACAATTCTGTGACTTTTATGGAAACAATTATCTGTTCATTTCACAGACATGGTGAAGTACTGGACACTAACGTAATTTAAAATGACAGACTTCCAGCCATTTGCACTGCTGGGTATTATTTGAAGGCTATGAACTATGCAGCAACAGAGTAGCAGTCAGCATCTTGATATATGTACACGCTGGGCAATATGTAAGAATCCCCATGTCCTCCATCAGAATCTAGACAGCCATTTATTATTTCAGTAATTTATCGTAGTCATTACCATTTAGATGGGTAGATGTATAGGCTGCTGTTTATATGTTATTACTCATAGAATCATAAAATATTGAAAATAGAAAAAAAGAAAGAAAACTAGTGGGCGCTGGGCTTTTCAGAGATCAGTCAGTCTGTGACGTCGTTGTGGGTTCCATCAGAGGTCACTCTTACTCCTTGGATGGTATTTCTTTGTGTGTGTGTGTGTCTGTGCGCGTATCTGGGTAAGTATATATTACATTGTGTGGATCAAATGTGAAAAAAATATGTTTTGACCTTTGACTTTTTTTAAAAAAGACTGAAAATACGTCTTGTGTTTTGTTTGGGTAGTTATGGTTAAGGTTAGGGCTGGGTAGGGTTAGGGTGCTGTGATTAGGGTTTTTCCCATAGAAATGAATGGAAGGTCCCCATTTAGATTGGCACGCCAAGTGTGTGTGTGTGCGAGTGTTTGCGCGCGTGTGAGTGTGATGGGTGGCTGCAGCATTTTCCAGCTGCATGTAAGTAGAACAGACCCATCAGAAAAATGCCTGCTTGTTTTCTTTACTGGTTTTGTGCTGAATGAAAAGGAAAAAAACACGCAGGCTGAACTAACAGGATCAAGAAGAGTACTGGCCTCTGTTTTTTTAGCGGTGTCCAAAAAAGATACCCAATCTGCAGTCGTCAAGGGATACAAGCAGTCAGTCGACTGCACAGGGAATGCCTTTCAGTATTACCCTTTATATTCTGTCTGTACTCGGGGAAGAAAAAAAAACTGTCAGTCTTTCACAGCTGGCAAGGACCTTGGTAGTCATGAGATACAGAAAGGCTAGCCGTGGCTTTCGGCCGTGATTCAGCAAAGGTCTTGCCTTCTACAGACGTATTCCAGCGGTAGGAACAGAACTTTATTTTCTGAGCGTGACTCTGCATCGATACACAGCGCCCACAATAATTATATAAGCAGTGTGATGCCGACGCAGTGCGTGATCTTGGGAACCACGTATGGACGGTATAAACACACACACATACACAGAAGCGTACACAAGCTTACAGAATGTCATTCCAAAACACAGTAGGGTTTCAGTGAGCACCTACAGTGAGACTGAAGTTGTAGGCCTCCTAAGGAGACTGTAAGTACTGTTATACCCAAACCTGCAGGCCCAATCACTGGCCACACCAATCAGATTGACCCGGACGAGGGGTATAAATTGGTCCCCCATACAGGTACGGAGCTTCATATTGAAAGCAAGGAAGGCATTACGCATTTAGTTAAAACTTCGTCAGTTCTTAGTGCCCCACCTGTACATTAGTTCCTGGTAATAAACAGGCTAAGTCTTGTTATTTTATGAAGCAACAGGGTGGCTGTCGACCTGGGCGAAAGGGCAGGCGTAACGGGGGATGGTAGACCGTCAGGCAGGAGAGGAATTTCGAAACTGGCTGAAAGACTGATGTCGATTACATTTCAGACCCTCACGGAGATTAAAATCGGTGTTCATAATAAATGCACAATTAACGTGAAAACGCAGGCCAGCTGTTACTCATGGGCTGCATAAAAAACAAATTTGCTTGGTAAACAGAGAAACGTGGCAATGGCACTCTGCAGCAGAGACGCTGCCTAGCTCACTGAGCGCCTAATTGTCTTTCCATCTGCCTTTTGAAGTTTTGCCTTACGATAAGCACTTTGAATATGAATGAAATCAATTCTTAACAATCTATGACCTAATTGCTGCCAATTTCACTGTAATTACTGTCACTGTGTCACTTGTTAGGAAAAAGATCAGAGATACTTTTAAGGTGATGAAGAATGATAAAGGTTTTGTACATCTATTTTGCAAATATTTTGCCTGGTCTGACCCTGCCCCCCCATTTCCCCCCCCCGCACGGCACATGGCTGGGTTATACCCTGGATGGGCTGATGATCATGGTGCTGAAAATGACAGACTGGGGCCAGTTGTTCTGTTAGGGGGGTCGGATGCATTTGACCTTAATGTCCTCCAAGTATTACATGCAATAGATTGCCAGCATTAAGATGCAAAAGACAATTTATGCAGTTCTTTGAAGTGACATTTTACATCTTACATTTTTTCCAATATATAATTCATTCTGATTATTTTCACCAGATGAAACAATTCAACCAACCGGCGCACCTGCGTCAAGTAACCATGCTGACGTTTGTGTTTCGCCTCTTTCCAGTGCCCAGAATTTTAACCTACCTATAGAGATGTATAAAAATTATAATAGTAATAATAATATATTTATTTCAGCCCCAAGTATTTACTCATTTAGGGGTGGCAATGCATGTTGTCCTGAGGGCACTGCCCCCCCTCAGTTAGGGCAGCACGGCAGCTCACTGGGAGGTGATGTTGCTCGTCCCATTCAGGATTGGGGCTTTGAATCCTGCCTCTGTGTGTATCGAGTGTGCATGTTCTGCCCGTGTCCTTCTTTCCAAAGACATGCAGTTAGGTTAGTTTGTGTCATGATTCCTATAGTCCGCTAAATACATCTGCGCGTTTTCATGATGGCAGCTTGAATGCAGGAACAAATATTTCGATTCAAGTAAAAAAAAAAAAAATCCACACAGCAACTTATTTTCCTGGCAGCAAAGGGTTTGCGCATTGCTGTGAAGAGCAAATATCCCTGTGCAAATAATGAAAATCTTGTGTTGCAAGCTCACCATCCCTGCCTCTCCCATAAATTCAGCAAAAAAAGTTCCATTATCAGCATCTGCAGCAGTCTGTGAATGAAAATGTTCAAAGAGTCTATTTTCTAACCCTGTTTAAGAAGATGAAAAACCCCTTTCCCTTTTTCTTGGCAAACATTGGAACTAACCTGATACAGTGTGTACTAAATAATTCTTAAAATACACATGCCCTTGCTGCCAAGATATATTTATGGATTGTTATATTTTAAAGTGAATATTTGTTGAAATAATATCTTGAAGTCATGTGACACTGTTAAATGATTTTGTTGCTTGTACTGTATTACTCTAGCCAAATATGCTTGCAGGGTTACACACGTAGGGCTGTTTGTGTGCTGCCCACATTCGTCCTTTATTTTGCTCTGAAGGATTCACAGTAACGTCACATGAAAAGCATCCGAAAATCGCTGCGGAAATGCCATCGCCTGTGGCTCTAGCTTTAGGAACGTTCCTCAGTCACCCTAGTGAGGAGCGGGATTAGGTACGAATCATGACGTGGATTGGGGTGGTGGCTGCGGGGGCTGTCCTCTCGGATAGGGTTTTAATGTAACAATGTCCATTGTCCACAGCTGTAACAAGCAGTAACGAACTTTAAACAATTACAGGCGTCTGTGTCGGCCTCAGAACAAACGTAGTAAAAGTAGCTAAACGGTCTGTCAGTTTAAGACTCATCCTCTTTCATTGTGCCCGCGAGCTGCTTTTCTATTGCTTCTGTTACGTATCTTGGGAATCCTTCATCTCCAGTGACTTCTTTGGGGGTATTTGCTGCCAAGGGTATGGAGTGTTTGGGGATGTATCTTTTGGGGGTCTTCTGACAGAAGGAGAAAATATGTAAGTTCTGCAAGGCTAAGGAATGACTGCAGGAAACTCACGAATTTCTTTTAGGTCAGATTTGTGGTAATGAGTCACAGAACACCTTCCTCTCCGCTCCTCACCGACTGGCACCTTTGCCTCCTGCCACAACAGTGCAATGTCACTAACCTGCAAATGGGCTGAGTGAAGAATTATTCAGTTATCGTTATTTGCCCTAACCCCCTTTCCCTCCTCTTTGTTCTTTGCAGGTAAGCTGTTGATTGTTGCCTTGCCGGACCTTGATGCTGACAGTTGCCGTGACTCACTCACATGATAAACTGGGGTTCAAATGGTACAGTAAGTTCCGCTTTCTAAAAAAACTGCGTGGCACAATCACCAAAACAAAAAGACACTCCGCAAATCCACAGGAATACAGCCTCTGCCGATTCTGTGTTACGTAGCTTCCACGATTGACCACATAAATTACTTAACTGATCTCGTCACCAGGAGGTTGTGGGTTCAGACCTGAACTTGGAGCCTTGTGTGAAGTTCTTAACATGGAGTGCTACAGTGCGTACATGAAGTGTCTTCAGTTGAAAGCATCTATTGAGACACTGGTAATAATAGTGTAGTATTTTGTGAAACGCTGGTATTATAGGGCATCCAACCCTCCTCAGACTGACAATCCCATGAGGGCCAGGTTTTCTCGAGCAGCAGGTGGGGAGGGCAAACTCATTCTCACAGAATGGTGGAATCACTCAGTTTGAACAACACATAATGGAAATGCTGGTAATTCCGTATTTGCTGCCTAGGCTAAAGTGTAGACCTGTGATTATCAATCAAATATTATACAAGCTACTAAATGTACTTAGCACGTTTCTCACATGGAAGAGGTTCTTATGGATGGATTGACTTTCAGAGAAATACATGGCAATAAACAAGTGTGATCTATCGTTCCATTTTGTCGAGAAATAATACCTACACAGATGATAATTGGATTTTGGGTTCTTGTTTTTTGCAAGACCTAAATGATCGTACCTTTAAACGATTCCATGTGTGAGGTAATGAAAGAGAATTAGTGACGTGTTCCTTGCTGGGATTAAATCTATAATTGTGCCTTTCCCTTTATCCAGTTATACTGGTTCTTCATACGTAAAACAAATCACAAAATAGGAAATTCATGTTTTTTACATGAAATTTGCAGCAGGGTCTGCTCACCATGCCACAAATTTCCAATATAATATTCCTGAGCTTTGCTAAAATGATGTATTCAATATTTGTCGCCCGGTTCATAATAGAGGTTTATGTAGCACACATGTCCTTAGGGACACTGTCAGTAACATTTTCAATAAAATAGCAGCCACTAGTCCTGTCATTGTCCGCCATAAATGAAATGTTGCTGTCATTTATGCCATCTGTAATATTGGGATTGGGCGTTCAGAGCACCAACGAATGGGATGATGGCATCTGTGAAAGCCAATCACGGACCATTTCAGCCTTAACGAAATACGGCCCACTAATTACTGCTTGGGAGCTGAGTCCGGCCATATTCTGGGTTGTACACTTGGCTTTGTAGGAGCGAAAAGGAAAACAACGTCACATTATCCACAGCCACGGACCGTGTGTGAAAGCTGCTGTCCTGCGGTGTGTGAAAAAATATTTAGCGACTGGACTGCCATGGAATATTGGCAGAGGCGGGGGTGGAAACAGGAGGTATCTCCAGGGGCTGGTCCCAGGGCTTCTGATAGCTACAAGTGGGCTTTTAGCGCTTTTTATGATATATTATGTATCTTTGCTGCGTGGGACGTCACCTGGTAACTCCCGACATGCTTTTTTCGCCGTTTTACCATCCCTGCGGCCACCCCGTCTCACAGAGGTCGTCACCCCCCCTCCCCCCAGGCTCCCCAGATGTGCTTCCTCTTCCCTTTGCTGTATTTATCCATTCGTTCATTTGTCACTGAAGTACGATCTGGTGTCCCTATTATGTCTCTCTGGTCCCAGCAGGGCACTGACAGTGTTATCGAGGAGGAGAGCTGGGTGTTCAACCTTCAGTGTGTTTCGAGGCAGCTAGTGCGAGTGCCGTTTGTCTCGGAACACAATTAGGCGATTCCACCAGATGACCCAGTGTGTAGGAGCGTTTAAGTCGTTAGATGGATATCTAGGGGTGGGGGCGTTGGGTTCATGTCATGTTTTTTGGCTGCTGGGAATGTTGACATGAGCACATATAATGAACGTGAGAATAGAGGAAATGTACTATCTGGGGATATGTTTTTCCCCTTGGAAAAGAAAAATATAACCATAGCGAGAAATTCTTAGCCCCTTCACAAAATGTCACCTTGGGTGCCCCCCCCAAATTTTACATATATATTCATGTATTCAGGGAGGCCTGTAAAATTCTGGGACCCATGATTTTACCAGGGTACCTGCGACCCTGCACACGCTAACTCGGTTAAATCACACTAACCAAGTAAAATGATCAACGTAGTGAAACATCATAAACAGCAGTGGCGAATTATAACGGGGGCAGTGAGAGGTGAAAAAAGAAGGACAGTAGCATAAGCGTTCACCCCACTGAGGGGGGCATGTAGACATAGGGGCCGCCTGGGCTCTCGGCGCCGCTCACTCCGAGCCAGGCCTCTGGCGTCAGCCCAGATCACCTCCCCTAATGAGAAGCAGAGCCGCAAAGCATGCAAATAATCTCAGTCCCCGCAGCAGGCGGCCGTAGTGCGATAACGTGCGCAACCCGCTCGCCTGTCGGGCACCCAGGATTAGCTTGTGGTGCGGGACTCTATCTCACATGCCGACACGCTTCTGTGCAAAGGAGATTTAACTGTAAAGGCAGACAGGTGTATTATGACAGTCTATCCATTGTTAATGTAGTTCAAGCTATATTATGTAGTTTTGTTTTTATGATAGTTACATACTGGCCTTTCCGTCCCACAGCGTGAGCCGGGTGCCTGTAAGAGTTGGGATCTTCTTTTCTCCTTATTTTCCTCACCTCGTATCCCACATTGTATATATGAGTTTGTTTCTATCCAAACCCATCACTGATGGCACCTCGACCCCGATACCTGATCCGGGCTGCAGCGGTAGCCCCCACACGACTCGTGCCCTATTTGCTTTATGTGTATCTGGTTTTCCTGATATCTCCACTGAAAAGGCTTCTGTCCCTGGCTGCCGCTTCTGTTTCCCTCGTCTCCGCTTCCCAGGATCTGTTCACCGTTCTCTCTCCCGTCGCCGTGTCATGTGGCTCCCGGTACAGTCGTTACAATAAAGGGGTATAATAATAAAACTGTAGGTGGGAGAGCCTGGGTGTTTCTGAACCCTCTGACAGGGAATTTCCAGCAGACGAGAGTTCTGTTGTCATATCTTCCCATTCTTGGGGACAGACAGGGAAGGGGTTATTTATTTCTGCACGTCTTTCCAGTGAGCAGGGGGGTATATCTCTGGAAACATTCGGGGGGCTCTCCTTCGAAACATGGGCCGTAATGTGCATCCGTTACTTTTAGCTTGAGCCGGGAGTTTTCGCGTCGCCCGGAGACAGCGGTCAGCGGAAGATAATGACATGCCAACAGCTCGCCGAAAACCGATTAGCAAACGTAGCCCATGAAACGGCCGCGGTGATAGAACCGTCGCTCGTGATATTAAACGCCTGTGCTTTAAGGAAAAAATTCAATCTTTTTTTTTCTCTCATATGTAAAACCAGTAGAAATTGATTAAGGACACCTCATGTTTCGTGGCCTTTGAGGGCAATGAGTGACACGTTAATTGGAAAGATAAAAACACACCAGGCCTAGAATTTGCTTGAAAGAGGTGCTTCTCCGGTTTGGTGATTTTATATGCATGGATCCGGTTATGTGTCCCCTGGGTAAACACAGAGGACGACTCCACATGGCTCTGCTTGTTCACATGGTCTCAGGGAAAAAAAAATAATTGCTGTCCACAGCAGTCTAGGTGAATCCCTACGGCTGGGATCGGACTGTGGGCGGAACGCCGCTGGACCCATGGATGTCTGCGTAGCTTTTCACACACTCCTCTCCCCTTCCTCAACACCCGATGTTTTTCCAGCTTATTGCACTGAATTGCAAAGTTCGCTTTCAGTCTTGACAGTTAAATGGTCAGACTTTTTATTTATTTATTTTCCTTTCTTCGGAATCTGCCTTGCTGGATATACGGGGTTATGTCATCACAGACTCAGATGTTGGAGTGCTCCTTAAAGCGTATATATATGTGTGTATAAAATGCCACATGCCTTCATGTCCTTCTATATTTTCAAGCCTGCTTTCATACAATCACTTGTCATGCTGTTATTATTGCTTTTTTTTCACCTTTGGCGGTAATGCGGCCATGAAACCAATGAAATAACGGTAACCTGGCAACAGAAAAGTGTCCATTCATTTGTCTGTCCATATGTCCATCTGTCTGTCTTTCTCTGAGCAGCATGCATGTTAGAATTGCAGCGCACCTCTGTCTCTGGCATAGCTGAATACCTTTAATTTACAGGAATATCAAGAGTAGATGCCAATTTGATGTCTAGCAGACAGTGGTTAATTATAGTAGGTGGCATACAGTGATGATATTGTCAAGGCCAAATGTACACATCAATGATACATTAAAACCTCCCATTTTATTGGCCTTTTAAATTAATTAGTGTTATTGTAATAATCTAAATAATATATTCTGCATGGGCACAGGAGGCTGTTGCCTGGATATCTGGTGGTGTCAGTTGCATCGATTCTAACATTTCCGCACTTAAGTAGCAGGATTATCAACAATACAGACATATTTGACAGTGGAAGGATGGACTGGTAAGGTACTAAGTCAGAACCATGTGGACAATGGATTTAAATCCTCACCGTGACTTAGGGTGATAGGACTTCTGGACGGGCACAAACTGGACTCATTTTGGACCTGACTTGCATCCAAACAGGATGGATCACATGGGGCTCAGATTACATACTGTTTATGGGGGGACCATGCATGCACTTTCAACACATTCACTAAAAAACAAAAATGTATGATCATAGTCTCAAAGTCTTAAATTTTGAAAGATGATTCTTTCAGGCTACCAGAACATCAGTAAACTGAGATTTCTTTAGCAGTAGAGATGGTGGGTGTAGTGCATTGTACTGGGAAGTGCTTACTTCACCATCTAGATAAATGATCTGAAACCCTTGTAAACATTTCTGTAGTTCGCTTCATAGGCAACGTATGTTATGCATTGAAAAGCAGATTTAAAGCAAGATCTCAAAGACATATGTTTCACATTGTATGAACCAGTCAATGAAAATCTTAATTAGATAGATAGATAGATAATAAAGAGCTATAAGAATGCACCATAATTTGAGTAGAACTACAAATAAAATGTAACTTAACTCAATTCAATTGCATTAATAGATGTAGATTAGAGAAACATTTAATTCAATAATACATGAAACTGAAATGTTTTGAACCTTTCAGAAAGCATCTCTGACTCAGCGTTTCTGTGTAACATTTCCAATGAAATTTAAAGTTTAATTAAATCACAGAAGAATTACTGCCCTGCCAAACTGCCTAATGCACCTTTTTCTCTTTACAGTGGAGAAATGTCTGCCCCATGTATAACGCAAATAAGAAAGTCTAATTTTTTTCTTTATTCTGGAGAGATGTGTCCTACATGCCTAATAAAACATCAGGCAATATGGCCTCAGCCATTGGATAGGGGCATAAACATGATGAAACGGCGAAGGGCTATATTCATGTGGAAGAACTAGCTGTAATATTCAGGGAAATTCAAGCAGCACGGTATTTAAAAGGCTTCCAGGGCAGCACAGTTACTCACGACAGACAGTAGACTGATGAAGCTGCAAAGAGTCACCTTACTTATTATGTAACTGCCAGGCCATCCACAGAACCAGTTTTCTATCTAAGCATTTTGACGACATATTTTATATAAATCATTAGCTGTTTTAGGCAATGACTATTTGTCAAGTGTCTTTTAAAAGTTCCATGGCATGGCAGTTCTAATAAAAACATATTTAAGTACTTTTACATCCGTGTCGCATGAAAACTTGGCCTTTAAATGTTTGCCTACCATGTCACTATCTTTATATTTCTGAACACCTTGCAAAATGCAACTGTGAAACCAAGTATTTTCTATTACATTTTTTATATGACAAAACCATGACATACATAATAGTCACTTGGACGACTTCGATAAATATTTATCGTACTTAAACTGCGCTCTGAAGTTGTAGAAAACCGAGATGTGTTGCTGAATGCCCACATCGCTGTCCGCCATGCTGCTAACTGATTTTAAGCAGCAGTGTTGTGTAGGTGATGCGTAAAGCGTAGTATTTTTATACAGCATCGATCAAAGCCGTGGAGAAATCCCTGCGCAGATTAAACACCAGCCATAGTGCCAAGATTTAGTTGCGTGAAACAACAGTGAGGCGAGATGCTTTTCAAGGTCATGCGCTCAGTTTGTTCCCAGATGCAGGATGTGGCCTGGAGGCACTTGAAAGATTTAAGGGTAGGATTTTAGTTTTGCTTTCATGAGAAATTCTCATTTGCGTTGTGCCTGGTTTCCACGTCTCGTCCATGTCTTGGCATCACATTTATGTAACCGCGGAGCAATTCAGCTAAACACTAAAGTCACAAAATAGCTAGCAAATACTTTACTCATCTATTTACAGAGAAAATTGTTTATTGTGCAGCCTTTCTGTACTAACATCTACATGGTGCAAGCATAACAGGTCCAACAATAGCACAGGCCAGTAGCATCTTCCAAAGGAAGACCTAAATGCATCTGGACTAAAATTAAGACCCTTCCCATAATTGTTGTTAATCTTTTCATTAAACTCACTGTCCAGTACGCCTAATCAAATGAACCCCAATGTTTAAGGCTGTAGGAATAAATCAGCCTGTGAGAGCCTGGCATTCAGCTGTGAAATCCGGCGACCACCTGCCTACCTAATCCCTGCCGGAGCGAGGCCGGGTTTTGTGACAGCTTTCGAAGGCTGTCCTCCTGCCTGGAAATTGCTTTTAACAAGATTTGAAGATTTGCACCTTTGCTGTGATTTTACAATTTCTCACTTGGAACAGGTTATAGAGATTTTGGTGCTTTTTGCCTCTGGTTTTGACAAGCATCCCCTACACCGACACAATCATTAACACTTACTTAAGATAAAATATGAGTTACACATAAAAACCACCAAAAAGGTTTCTTTGTTTGAGCAGTTAAATGTTGCTTACACTTTCATTTGTAGAATCTAACCTGAAAAATCAACTGGAAGGCTGTCTATTCAATATATTTGTTTTGTTTTTTTAAATATAACCCTACAATGCTGTAAGGAAATAGTATCATTTACAAGACTTCACATTAATTTATCTGAACTTTAACCAGACACCAAGGCACAAAACACTTTATTGTTCTTGTCAACATGTTTTATCTCTTGTGCAGTTATGACATCAGCTACATCATGACCGGGAAGTGGAAGGAACAGAACTCGAAGTGCTAAAAAGAACTTAAGTATATGTGTTTACCGGCACACGAGCCCATTCCTCGTCAGCTTAGATGTTTCTCTTAGATGGTTCTTTGTATCAGGAAGCAGGGTGCATCTTACACAGCAGCAGCCTCACTGCTTCCCTGGGACAAAAATGGGGATTGCAGACCCGGAGACACTTTCTCCCTGCTCTACATCATATTCTGCTTTCCTAGATTACTATGCACATGGTGGTCATTCAGCATGCATGATTTTGTCTGTGTTTTTCTTGATTCAAAGCCATTTTGTTTGCATTTAAATGGCAATTGGCTTTTCTGTTTTCCCTTTAAATAAATGAGCAAAATAAAGCTGAAAATCAATATAAATGACGTTTCTTATCTACGGGCTCATTTAACGAATTATTCACCCTGACAAGCGCCAGAACAGAAAATGCATCTCGCCACTGTAAATGCTGTAGTTCTTGCAGACCAGTTGCCAGAATGCACCAATACGTGAAATGTGAAATTTTATGGGCTTTTGAGAAAAAAAAAACTCATATGCAACAATATAGAAATTAAAACATTTGAATTTCTGGTTACAGAATGAGCAAAACCGACATCGTTTCAAAGCCAGCATAACAGACTAAACACTCGGAATATGCATCTCCATCACTGAGGCTGATGCGATACACATGTTGATGTATTGCCAGCGATTCTATGCATTAAAGATGCACATGAAGCAGCTACTAATGCGATACTATACTCACCCCTATTGCGATGCAGTTTGATTCGACGCAGCTTGATTCACTCTATGCAATTCAACATGATACAATGTGATGCCAAGGAATACATTGCTCTGCAAGTCAATATGTAACAGATACAGAAGCAGTCTAAAGATGGGGAATCAAAAATGTTAAATTATTGGTCAAAAAATATTGGTCACATTTCTGAATAATAAAGGGCCCCTATTAATGATTATATATTACTAAATATTTTTTTTACCGATGTAAGATTCTAGAAGCAATGCATCCTGAGTGCATCCCAAATTGTATTCAGTGAACACTTTTTTAATGGGCAGTCGCATCGTGGACTTCAACCACGTCCGTGCATCAATGTGAATCAGTGAATCTCACCATGCCAGCCAACACGCAACATATTATGAAATGTAATCCTGCTTTTTCTTGCACTCAGCGCAGTTATAATGTAGAGTTTCAAAGTCTTGAGTTTTGTTTCTTGCATCACATTCCCCTCTATTGCCTGTTGCTCTCCGAGTTTCTGTGTCTGCTGAATGAATAATTCATAACGAATAATATGACCAGAGAGGGTCTTAAGTAATAAGTAGTAAACACAACTAGTTCTAAACTCCACTAAAAATATTTTTAATCCCCAAACGTCGTTCTCGCCGGAGTCTCTGCAGTTCCAAAACATGTAGACTCTCTTGCAGTTCATCCTTTGAGTATTGTTAGAGAGACAGAATTTTTTTCCGGTGAAATTTTTTCACACTGCTCCTCGGGTGGTGTACTTCACAGCGTCCATAAATCAAAAAGCAGATTAACATGACGCTTACACTGTGCTGTGCTGCATGCTGATCAATGGGGCACATCTGATTTGTGCAACAAAGAAAAAAAACAAGACTAAACAAATTTTTGATATAGTCCCATCTGTACACCAGAAATAAAACAGAAAGGGGGAGAGTATCCCAGAGGTGGCAACGTGTGTCCTGACACACAGATACTCGACATCACATCGGTTTGATGTGAGCTTTTCTATCTGCTGCTGAGATCAATGGAAAATGTGGTGTATAAAAGTCAAACTGAACAGAACGGAACAGAGGGGATTGTGGGTATTGACAGGTCAGCACAGGCGAGTTCCCAAGTCATGCAGAGCTGCGGCACATGGACACCCGCAGCCATTATCAATTCCAGAAATGCTATTTAATTAACAATCTCCTTAATGAACTGAATTTAATTATGGCCGTGTCACTCCCAGTCATGCAATCTGCAGCCGGTTGAATGTGTATGCCTTTCACGATATGGTACCGATGTGTGTAGCTGAAGGTAGCTGATAGTAGGGTTAGTGACTCGTTAATAAATGAATCCATCAGAAAGTGGATGACGGGGCGATGTCAACGCGGCAGAAGCTGCCCAGTGACCGGCAGCAGCAGACGGATCATTAGGTGCCTCCTTCTGTATTCAGCAGCCTGCTGAATCCATGAAAGGGCATCTCGCTTAACAGCAATGTGGCCCAGGACACAGACCAGCCTGGAAGTTGCTGCTTCAAGTTCAGTTCAGTATATTTCATTTTTATATAGTGCCTTTCACAACAGTTGCCTCAAGTCAGTTGATGCAGTTTGTAAGAGTATGGCCTGGTTCTAGAACATCTCTGGCACAGTTCAGTAAAGCGCTCAGCAAAATTGATTTAATAATGTACTATTTAGATAAAAAATGTTAAGAGGTTAGTAATAATAATCCAAAAGATAAGAAAAGAAAGGTTTGATTAAAGGTAGAGTACATCTGTGGCTTGACAATGTAATTTTAATGTATCAAGAATGTATCTGAGGTTGACTGATGGAACTTTATTAACAGAGTTTAAGGAGTGCTGTAAATTTTCTTCAATAATAAGAGTAATGATTTAAAGATAATAATATACTGAATTTCAATATGTCTATACATAATGCATACTAGAGAGGGGAGGTGTGTAACTCAGCAGGTTATAACACATGTCGTCAGAAGGTTGTCGGTTTAAATCCCATGGTCAGCAGGGTGATTTTCATCGTTGGGCCCTTGAGCAAGACCCTTATACCCAAATTGCTCCAGGAACTGACTGACCCTGCTTTCCGAAATGTGTGTCACTTTGGATAAAAGTGTCGGCTAAATGAATACATTTTAAGAGGAGAATTTTCCCCAGCAACACAGAAAATCAGGCTCCATGTGACTGATTTCTCATGTACAATGTGTCCATCTCAAGGGCAGGATGCAGCTGGTTAGAATATAATGTGATGAATCTTACTGGTGAGGCTTTGGCCAGAATGAGAGGTTAGAAAATGGGGGGGGGCCAGGAGGGGAAAGCTAAGCGGCAGTCGAGAGTAGATGGCTGATCTGACCCAGGATTTTATGGACACTTAAATAAAACACCTAGTTATTTAAGCAAAGTCAAGCAGGGAAGTTATGAATAAGCAGCAACTGGAGGCGATCGAGGCGACTCATCTTAGGGGAGTCGGCGGAGAATGGGCCCTTGCGTACAAGGAGGTGCTTTACATAATTGTATCAGGGAGCAGAGGCTGCCATTGGAGACTGAATGCATTTTGTGACTCGAAAATGGCCCCGCAAAGCTGGGACAGAGAAAAAGAGGAAGGGTCGGCAATTTATGGCTGGCTGAGATTTCGGAGGTGAAGAAAGGGGCCAATTTCCCACATAAGGAGGGAGGACAGAAGTGGCGGTAAAGAGGAGAGAGGGAAGGAAGTGAAAAACGAGGGTGAAACCCGTGTTGACGGCGGCTTTAGCTTCCTGTGAAAGAACGACTTTTTCTGCGTCGAGGTCAGAAAGGCGAAGCGGAGAGGAGGGAAGGACAGAATCGAGATTAGCTGGTGGCTCCGGAGCCCCCCCACGCCCCCCATTCAGCTCTTGCCTGGCCTCTGAGGTGATTCTGCTCAGTCATCACCCATCAGGGAGTGCAGTGCCTAGGAGCTGGAGGTCGCCCATGTGGGACCACTTGGTGGTGGTAGTGTGTGTGTGGGGGGGGTTTGCTGAGAGAATATGCCCCAGAGTGAAGGGGACTCAAGAAAGAGGGGGGGGGGGTGCGGCTGAAAACCACAGGAGTGACTGAAAGGATCCGGGATTGGTAGA
>JABFDZ020000109.1:19249198-19266111 GCA_019775955.2 Pollimyrus isidori | reverse complement strand
CCCCCCCCCCCCCCCCCCCCCCCCCCCCCCCCCCCCCCCCCCCCCCCCCCCCCCCCCCCCCCCCCCCCCCGCGGCTGAAAACCAGAGGAGTGACTGAAAGGATCGCGTATTGGTAGCAGGAAGTGATGACAGCAGACGTCTGGTAGAGAGAAAACATTGTAAGACCTGGGATGGAGATGGCAAAGTGAAGAGCTTCGCGAGATAAATGGATATGGAGATACTGCTTGGGGAACTGGCCAGGCGCAGGAAACCTCAAGGCCATTTAGAAGTTTTAATTCACAAGTGCTCCTCTGGGGCACAGACATAAACAGCTCTTCTCTATGGTGGTGGGAAAGCCGGCTGCCTCTGTCAAACCCTCGGAAATAAGCAGGTTCCCTTTTAACTCTGCAGCTCTCTGCAAAGCTACTTTCGTGGCATTTTAATTTGTCCACTTCCTAGTGCAGCCTTTTTGACTCTTGTGGACCTTGGTGTCTCTGGCTAGAAGTCATGGGGGGTACACACTGTCACAGAAAACACATGCATAGTATACAAACCATAGAACCACAAGCACAATCAATACCTGGAAGAGGAGTATCAATAGCACATACAACAACTAAAATTGTGTGTACTCTATCTGTGTGATGTCGAGCTTTTTATATAATCAGTAACTCTTGTTAGTAGAGAATTAAAGTAAGATTGACAACAAGGTATTTTCGCACAGCTATGTGCTGGAATGTGCCATTTTATATAATAGATATTTCATATTTTAGATTAGTTTGGGTCTACTGGGGGCATTTCCAAAACAGTTCTCTTCCTGTTTCAGACTCCTGCTATTTTAAATCAGTGTATTTATAACAATTGCAACAGATTGCAGGCACATACAGCATATTTTTTTAAGTCCTTTCAATTGTGCTGCAAGGCACTTTGCTGTGGTTAAGAAATGTTGTTCCTTGGAGCTCTGTTGCAAACAGCTAAAGAGAAGGTAAAGCAGAAATAGCAAAGTCAGAATGTTCCAGAAGTGTTGGAAAAGGTTTCAGGAAGGGTTACAGAAGGAAGGGTTTCGCAAGCATTGCAAAAGGGGACTGGAAGGATTACAGAAGGGATGTGGAAGGTTTATCGAAGGGTTCCAGCTGTGTTACAGAAGGGTTCTAGAAAATTTGTAGAAGGGTTCCAGCTGGGTTCTAGAAGGTTTCTAGCTGGGTACAGGAGGGTTCTAGAAGGTATGTAGAAGGGTTCCAGCAGCTTGCAGAGGGGTTCCAAAGGGTTTGTAAAAGGGTTCCAGCTGGGTTACAGAAGGGTTCTAGATAGTTTGTAGAAGAGTTCCAGCTGGGTTCTAGAAGGTTTGTAGAAGGATTCTAGCTGGGGTACAGAAGGGTTCTAGAAGGTTTGTAGAAGGGTTCTAGCTGGGGTACAGGAGGGTTCTAGATAGTTTGTAGAAGAGTTCCAGCTGGGTTCTAGAAGGTTTGTAGAAGGGTTCTAGCTGGGTTACAGAAGGGTTCTAGATAGTTTGTAGAAGAGTTCCAGCTGGGTTCTAGAAGGTTTGTAGAAGGGTTCCAGAAGGAATGCAGCAGGTTTCCAGATTTATAGAAGGGTCCCTGAAGGGTCCCTGAAGGATTATAAAACTGCTCCATAAGGTTTATAGATGGGTTTTCAGAGGTTTATAGGAAGGTTTTGAAATGGTTACCCAGGAGTCTAAAGGGTTTATAGAATGGCGCCAAGTGGGTTACAGAAGGTTATGGAAGTTGACAGAAGATGAAGTACTCCTGATGAGAGGTGGAACTTTGCATCAGCCTGACCCACCAACAACCTTTAAGTCTCTTATTCTCACCCTCCCTAATTAGATTTCGGAGTACCATTCAAGATGAAGGATTATAAACTTAAAAGACAACGCCCATGAACCGATTTTACTCCTTGTCAGGTTCATAGTGGAATGGGATTGGCTGTTGTTTGGAAGGAGAATACAAAATTAATTAAAACTTTTAAAAGCCTCAAAGGGCTTCTGCGTTTACTGAGGATATTTGCATTCTTAGAGTTAGTTTGGAGCGTGTGGCTGGTAACATTTCAAAGAGGTAAAAAAACCACTGCAGCATTTACCAAAGGAAAAAAAGCAATCATGAGAAGTAATGCGAGGAAAAGTGAGGCATTGAAACACGCTGGTTTAGTATCAGAGATGCAGAATTCTTTACCATAAGCTCTCCCTGTCATCTTTTTATCCTTTCTTTGATCTGTTTTTCTTTGACAGCACTGCAAAATGGCAGGTGCATTTATCTTACTATTTTTTGTTTTTGGGAATAATAAAAAAATAATAATAAAACAATTGCCCCCCCCCCACCCCAGCCCTCAATTTTATAATCATTTTTCTGGACGTGCTGCCAGTGGATTCAAAAAAAAGAAAAGAGAAATCTAGAAGTGTACTATTTTTGTTCTGCTGGTTGCCAGGAGCTGCAGCCTCCTACTGCCGTTATAACAGCAGGAAAACCTCGACTTATCTCACTAACATGGGGATTCAATTAAACCGAAACTGACAAAAAGAACACCGCCACCCCCTCCCTGCACCTTTTTAAGCCCAGCAGCCAAAAAGTCTGGAGATGTTAGCCGATGCAAACAGAGTCATGTTCTCTTAGGGGCTCTGGTGATGATGTTTTCAGCTCGGCTGTTAAAGAAGCTCCTGGAAATTAGATGCATCACTGTCACCTGCATGGAACAGGAATGTAGAACTTTTGCACCGCAGAAAGCTTGTGGTACTGTGCAGTTGTTCCTTCGAGAGTACATTCGAGAGTACAATAATCCAACGAGCAACTTCACCTCATTGAAAGAAATTTGAAACGCAGTGAGGGATTAAGTTTGAATTTGTCTGTTGCAAAGCCCCAAAGCCAGTTTTTTGTAATTTTAAGTAACGTTAAGTAAAATTAGTTACAATTAAAGAATATAGGCCTACTATAATATCACATTGATTTAGTACTGTGATCCATCTAGTGTTTGCGGTTATGGGAAATGAATCAACACTTTACTGATCAATCAGGTTCAAGAATTCAACAATGCCATGGTATGAAGCTTTTTTAAGCTAATTTACTGGTGTTAACAATACTTAGCTTTGTGGTCAGATCTTGTGCATTAGCTTCCTGGTGCAAAAGCACCGTCTACATATCTCTAGGAGGACTGGAGGTCGTAAATTGCCAGTATTAAGGCATATGTCACAATCATCCAATCAGCACAGGTGTTTCTGAGCTGGACCCTGTAACTATTGTTAGGAAAAAGAAAACAAAAACAGGCTGGTGGGGGTGTGAATTGGGAGTAGTAAGAGACTGACCTGTTCACTCACATGTATGCTGGGGATCTTGGAAACAACTAAAACTGGGGTGAAAAACATCCAAGTAAATACATACAGCAATTCAGAACCAGAGAGTAAGAGTCTGAACTGGGATTTTGTTTCAAGCAACCAGCTGAGTACTCCGTGACTGTGACTCTTAATGCTCAACTAGTTGGTTGAAACATAATTCCTGTCTGGACTTTTACTCTCTGGATCTGAATTACCCAACTCTGCATATATAAGGAAAATAGCATGCCACTAACCTTATACAATATTGTCAGAAGCGGGGCCTGATCTTTACAACTGAACAATTTAGGTCTTGTTTACAATAATTTTAGGTCTGATATTAAACAAGCCGACCTTCCTAGGAATATTGATGTAAACAAAACAGAAGCATACAACCAATCATTCAAAAATATAATGGTAGTAATCTATATTATTATCTATATTAAAATTAAAACTTATTACTCTCTTAAAGCGTTTATGCGATTATATATTTAGCCATATTTGCAAACACAGTATTTACTAAAGCACTTACCTGAATAAATGTTGCCTTAATGCTGTATTTATATATGAATGTAGCTGTGTTCCCTAGACGATGTGGCTACAGATGCCATCGCATATTTGGCGAAAGTGGCAGAATAACCATAAGAATGAATTACGTGCAGAAATTCCTCCGTCAGAGCTGAGGACCTGTGCCAGGGTTGATGAATTGAGTCAGGGCCAGTGTCTCAATTTCAACACCTTCTCACAGCAAGCCTTGAGTTAAGGGGATGAGCAGAGGAATCAGGGCTCCCTCTTCAGTTTTCACATTATAGCCTTCCTGCTGTCTGCAGGCTGTTGAGAGAACAACAATGTTCCCCCGTTGCAAAGCTATCACAACATGACCATCTGTTCTGTCATCTGAGATACCAAAAAGAAAAGGAAAGACTGCTTCTTGACAGTTTTTACTACTGTTTTAATAATATCTCACAACAGATTCCACCTTTGAGTTCATTTTGGTGCCTGTGCGCTTTGTATCTTATTAAGTTTAAAAGCATAAACGGGCTTTATTACAATCCAATAACATACCAATTAAGCTGACAACTACAAATAAAACTGAGGAATTCATCAGAACTTTTTTCTCCAACTGGAATAGGTTAGCAGATCCTATGCTTCTGTTCCATACCAACCCACAGGACTAAAGGAAAAAAGGCTACTGAAACTAATAATGTTCAAAGTAACTAACATAACTATGGTACAATTGATTAAAAGTGACATTGGTTGTTTGGTAAGCTGTTTGCAGGAGATACTGTTCTCAAAGTAATATCTGGTTAGATTGTTATTTAAGTTATATTTTAAAATGGGCAGTGTTGGACACTTCAGGTCGAGAAGTTACAAATCCAGACCACAATTTTATTTCTACCCACTAGGTAAGTACTCTGTGTCTGTGAATTTTTATCTTCTAGAGGTTGGTAGGAAAAAAAACCTAGCCTGGATTTGTAGCTTCTGGAGCTGAAATGCCCAACACAGAAAATAGGATATCAAAGCTTCTACTTCCTTAGTATTTAGAGTCTGGAATGCAGAATTTGACTAGATGTTAAAAATAAATAGAGGGATATTTGATAAATAACCAAATTCATATTGTGACACAAGCTGCTAAGGGCGATGCTGCACACAGTACAGGCTATCCATTAAGGCTATTAACTTTGCATAGTTACTGAGGCCATGTGTCACGGAATCATCACTTATGATGCAAATAATCCTTTTTTAAGATAAGTCGGAAATCTCGGCACTCCAGAGCAGGGTGACAGGAAGGTTAGATCCAGATATGCCTCCCAAATACGACACACATGGTCTTGGTGCTTTTTATTATGCATACATTGAGTTTAAATGGCTGTAAATGTTCCTCAGAAACACTTTCTTTGTTTATTTTATTTCCTAAGATGCTAAGTGCTCAGCTGTGTTTAGGCTCTTCTCAAAAGTACGCCTATACAGTTATAAATACTTGTTTCTTTGGACCTGGATAGAACTCTATATACCTAATATCCGATGCCTAATAACTGGTATGTATAAATGTGAACAGACGTCACGGAATTTCTTGGGCTGAATGAGCATGATTATGGCTCTCTATAAACAAAACCAAACAACCGGTTTTATTTTGCTTGGAAACTTTCTACAAGGACATGCCTAATTCCGTAGGTGTGTTATCAAAATGCTGTCTTGTGCGTACAGGTACAGAATGCTGTTGGACGGAAATGCTGAGTTGCACTTGTGTTTGGGAAGGCAGGAGCCTACATAAGCACATGAATTGATATCAAAAGGCATTTTTGGGGGGCATTAGTCAGTGTGTGTGGTCAGCAATACAGCCACCAAAAAAAATAAAATTAGAACCTAATTTTCTGCACAGGTCCGACCTGGACTGCCCCAAATACTGTTTTCGGAAGTCTGTTTATTACCCAGATACTGTCATTTTGTTTGACTGCACATAAGCCACATTTATACCTAATTTGCTTTCTTCATTTAGTGTAATCCAAAGCAGCAATGCCTGAATAATCCCTCTTTATTTTTTCTTATGTAGTGAAGCTCCTGACAAAGCAGTTCATCCCGTATCGGAGTCAAACCCTCTGTTATTCTAACTCCAAGCACATTACAATTTTCCCACCACGTTTTATTTATGGGTTTAACTTTCACATATGCATGTTTCCTCCTCAAAATCCAATGTCATGCATGGTCTATCTTATTAAAATTTATGTTTGAATTTTTTACAGTGATGCACACCATTTTTGTGAAAATTGAGTCCATTGAGGTGTGACTTGGCTTGTTTGAGCTTAATCATTTGTTTTGTTTTAAAAAAATACAAGATGCAAACCCAGACGAGGAAATCAAATAGATGCTTGTGGCTGATGTGGATTCCAGCCGGACTGATTTTTTGTCCCATATAAAAAATAGCTTTTGCAAAATTTGGATACAGAAACACGCAACTGCATAAAGCACATCCCATATGAAGGGAAAAATAGAACTCAGTGAGAAGTAACATAATTGTACTAAGCGAATTTGAGAATTACAGATTATTTTTATTAAATATGCAAATGACATACAGAACTGGAGCCAAGGATGGCTTGTTACATGAGTGCACTGTAAAAAAAGTGTTGTTTTACTTCTATATTCTGCATCCTGCATTCCTTGGTAGTGTATAATGAAAGCCTTGAGAGAGCAAGACTGCGAGAGATGTTGCATCCCAGAAATGTTCAATTCTTTCCTGGTTGACTGCACAGCACTTTCCTATACCATTCCTTATGGGTTTTTAAATTATAATTTAAGACTAGAACATCATCTGGCATCGTCTGGTTCGGGGGGTGTACACTGTTCACTGCAGCTGCAGAGCATTTTGAGTTTGAGTCCATCCTCTGTTTTGACGCAGTTTGCTTGGCAAAGCTCGCCGGCTGCTGCAAGAGCCTTTCTGGCTACTCATCTCCCTTTTTAGTCCGCCGTTCTGCTGTTTTCCAGGGTTATAATATTGGAGTTTATGTTTATTGTGACTGAAAGAATGGGTTTAAGGGGAGTGGTAGGGTTTTTTTTTTTCCATGACGGATGATAGTCAGGAAGCCAGGAAGTCAATTGCTCCGACTGGTGAGGAAATAAAAATATAATACTGTGTGAGATCAGTAGATGCCAAAATGAAATTTTATAGGCCATAGATATAATACAATATTGCATTACCTATACACCAAATACTCAAAGGCTAAAAGGCTAACTTTAAATTACATAATGAAAAAAGAATGACTTTCAAGTTCAAAGTGACAGTTATTATTACTACATCCTCTGCAGATAAAGCTTGCTGGCAGTGCTTCGGGTCTGTGACCTGCAGTTACATATGTTTCCATCGTGTCTGGTCGCCGAACTGTGTAAATCTCAGACAACTGAGGACAGACTTACAAAACAGCAGCAGACGTTTCTGTGAAAAATAATGAATATTTGCTTTGTTGTGGAAAATGTTTCAAAAGAATTTATTTAGTCTTTAATGATAATAAGGATAAAGTTCAGTACATAAAGTTTGGACAAGTCTAGCATGAATGGTGCAAGAAAACACATGTTAACTGCTTTCTTATTACAGCATGGAAATGTGTTTACACAGCTTGTGTTAATCAGACATACTGGTAGCGATTTGTCTTTGGGTGCCATGATGCAAACGGACTCCAGAAATTTGGGGGACTGGGCGATCTCTGCGCAGATGTCATCGATCTCTGAGATGCCAGTAGTCTCTCTGACTTTTTGTCAGAAAATGCATTCACATGGTGTCTAAGACCTACGCAAGTCCCCGTATGTATCCCTAAGCTTAATGAAAAATGGAAATGATATTTAAACTGCTTAATAATAAGTCTGGAAATAATTGCAATATGTTGGTAGAGCATTGTGTCGTATAGCTGTGCGGCACGTAAACTACAGAGGACCGCCCTTGGTTGCGGGGGCCGTGCTGCAGTTGGCATGCCTGCTTGTGTCACCGGCAGCCTTCTTAAGCTGCACAGATGGCTCGCTTTAAACCTGTGCCCTGGCGACGAGCGAGAGGGAGCTCAGTGTCTAGGGCTGGCCTCCAGGGCTGACATGTGCCGGGTCTTAAGAGCGACGATTACGGCATCACCCGGCTCCGGATCACGGGAAGCCTGTTCTGGAGGTCGGTGCACGGGGGAGGTAAACTCCTCCACCCGACGCGGCGACAGAGGAGCTGCAGTGACAGTGATCCAAAGTCGCTCCTGCCAACCTTCTTCCGCTGCTGTTCCGGGTCGGATTAATGTCTCCCCTTACAGCGTGTTACATGCGGGAGTTGACGTTTTATTTCGGTCGCTCTTCTTGTTTATTTTGCACATTGAAACATTGAAACACAGAAGCATGAAAAACTAACTAACTAACAAATAATAGTTTCAGAACGTCTGAAAGAGACACGTCGTTCTGCAGTTTGTCACGTTTGGTCTCGTCGGAACCAAAGGGGCATCGGTTATTGCTCCTGCTGCAGGTTACATCGAGTGATGAGGAAACTTTGCATAGATCAGCGTAGTGGAGAGAAAGATCACAGGCGGCCCTGCACTGCAAAGTCTCACTGACATTGGCATGAGAAAGCGGAGAATAAGCCCACATGGCCACAAACCGCAGCTCGACACTTATCACCTATTATCCCCTCCAAGACTAAGGACAACATAACTCATCCTCTTCAAAGACAACACACTGAAGTCGGCTTCAGCCTTTCACACCGATCCCCACGGAACATGATGATACTCAGGAGAACCAGCACACATCATTTCCTCACATTAAACAGTAGTATGGTCTGTTTAGTTGCAGAAAACCACAATGCCCTCTGCTCCCAGCACTTAGTGTCTTCTACTTGTTTGGGATGCTGTGCTACACTAAATGTTGGGAATGTACAGTATGTGTAAAAACAATGGAACTGCCTTTAGATAACAAACATGCAAAACAAAATGCAGCATGTTTAGAACACTACTGGAGGGTTAGAGTTAGCCCCTAGGTTCACACTAATATGTCGGAAAGTCAGAAGATCTGCTTCCCGTGCCCTTTCTGGTGATACTTCCCCATCCATTTCCACTTCCTCCTCCTGGGTCTCTTCCCCTTCTCATGCCACTTCCTCTTCCCTTTTCACTTCCCCTTCCTGTGTCACTTCCCCTTCCCATGCCACTTCCCCTTCCAGGGTCACCTTTCTTTTCTGGCCAGTGTCCTTGACTGAAGCACCAGAAATGGCACATGCTTCTTTTTTAGACACGAAAGAGTGGAAGCTCAAATGGTATGAACTGGCAAGCAAAACATTACCTGGTGAAGTCCCAGGTGTTGCCATATTGTAATTCCAATAAATATTCTCCAGCATGATAAAATATGTAAAATATGTTAAAGTTACCTAATAAACACTTTAGTAATCATAAATGACTATTAAATCCTCTTGTGACAAAACCATTCCCCATAGCTGGATGATCCTGGTTACCCTTGACTCGCTTCAAATAAGTCCTTCATTTCCCAGATCACACTCAGTAAACAAAATATTCCCCCCTTTGTTTATGTCATGGTCAAGCTCTCATCAGGTGCCAATCGCTAGTATCTCTCTGTGATTAGGAGGATGAACTTTGCCTAAGATTGTCAAAGTCATTAATATTTAATAAATTACATATAACTTCCTAAGATTTCCATGAGCGAATTGTTCAGTCAACCTTCGTCCCTTTACTCTTCTGCACCCTCCAGCAACCTGCCGGAATTAATTCCCATATTCCTTACAAGATTCAGCTGATTAGTCGCTAACTATTGCATGAATTCCTGTATATTAACAGCCGATTACATTTTGAATGCCTGTATGTTTCTTACATTTTTGTTAGTTCCTCAACTCACATGTGTACGTTCTGTGTGTGGTTTCCCCTGCTCTCTGACCTAAAGAACTGATTAAGCTTCCTTCAAGTAAATGCATTTTCACATCCTTCACATTTGCTATTAAGGTGATAAGGCCTCTCTAGGTCCCTTGAAGGCCATTGTAACTGCCAAGGTGAAATTCCTTGACTGCTGCCCCGAGGTTGCAAAGGATAAACAATTAAAGCTCCATAATTCATACATTTTAATTAATATTAATAATTAAATAGTCTCCACTGTTCCTAAATATTTGGTGACCCGTATGAAGAGTCCCTAAAACACTCTAATATCACCGACATATTTAGGACATACAAACGCTAAACTGCTGTAAATCCAGTTCAGGCATTTTTGATAGACAGCAGTACAGTTACGGTGCCTCTCACAAGCTGTACCTGATATGTTTCCTCTCACTCCCCCTGGTGGCAAGCTTAAGACTCTGCATAGTGTAAAAAAATGGAATGCCAAATGGTTTCAAATGAAGAAAGGGGAGGCGAAGATTACGTTGTATTATCTGCTGGCTGAGCCGCCAAGATGAAAATGGAGACTTCAGTGGCTGGAATCATAACGGGGGTGTCATAATAGCTGCTGTCACCAACAAGCACCCCCCCACACACTCTGGCAAGTCATCTTTCCTACTGATGTTGAACGCCACTTTAGTCAGGATGCTTGAGCAATGGAAGAATATCAATTAGTGCTCAAGCTAAGCAAATTCTTTGTGGCAGTGAAATTTCATTTGTGTTCCATAATTACATACAATGTTAATGTTCTATGACTCATAGTGGCAAATTTCCCATCTATTTCTCATGACCCAGGTCCTTTGACGCACCTCCATATACTTTGTCGTATGTCACACTTTGTGTACCAATTTCAGCTACCAGGTCGCAGCTCTGATGAAGTGTCGGGATCGTCTGTGTAGCTCACCGTTAGACTATTAATCATGGTTGAAGATATTACTTTTTCTTGTAAACAGTTTTACTTCCACAGAAATTGTTTGGCACTTGATTTCCAGAGTTCACAAATCAATAGGACTGTCACAATAGGACTGGACACCTTCCTGATAATCAATACAAATTTTTGACTGTTGGATTGGTTCAGGTCTGTCACACGGTGGCGCTCTGGGTGGCTTTGCTGCCCCCAAGGTTTCAGGTTTGAATCTCCCAGTCCCTGTGCCATGCAGGTTTCCACTAGGTACTCTGTTTCCCTCCAGCATTTGGCATTTCTAAATCACCCATAGCGCATTACAGGTTTTCTCAGCCCGGCCTTCGGGACCCCAGGACAGTCCACGTTTTTGCTCCCTCCCAGCTCCCAACACACCTGACCCACACAGTCAAGAACAGCGATACCTGGCACTAAGACAGCTGTTCGGAAGAAGCTGTGGCTCAGCCTGCGGGTTTGGGAGCTGAGAATTCTGTACCTGCTTCCGGACGGGATCTCAGGCTGCGGTTTGGGTTGGAGACCTCTCCAGTGAAATTGCATGCCCTTTTCATGCTGGAGGGGTCTGGCCACTGATGTTGGTGGCTTTCACCAGGCCCTTCTGATGTTAGAGAGCAACTCAAGATCAGAGTGGGCTCGCAGGTGGCAGGTGGAGGCTGTGTATTTGTTTACAGTACAATGGACTGGCACCCTGTGTAGTATCCACCCCTGTCTTGTGCCCTGTAATGCCTGGGAGAACCGGGGCCGGATTTGTTGCTTGTAAAGCCTAGCTTATAAAATCCTTCTAGTGTAGTGACAGTTTGCGGCCAACAGGGGGAGTGGTTAGGGTGATACACGCTGTCAGTGAGGGATCACCCACAGGCCTCTCCCCATGATGCTGTTCAGGGTAAGCAGCTGGCAGATGGATGGATGGATGGATGGATAGACCGATCCAGGATATGTAAACTGATTTTAGGAGAGGTATTCCAAGAATTACGCGTAAGGTCAGTGGCAGCACCTTTACAAGGGGAAGTTTTGTCAGAGAGCCAGGAGTGATATGCGAGTCTGTGTTTGCCTAAAACATGAAACCACAGTTATGTGGAAACCACCAGTAGAATCATTAATAACAGCATAGCTAAATCTGTGTGTACTGCTTGTTTTTGTAAAGAAGCTTTCAGTGCTGTCGGTTGAATAGAAAACATTTATTATTTTTCAGAATTAGTTTTCTCATATTAAAGTGGTTTAGGTAATATAAACCAGAGGTGTGTAGAAACAGTCACATTAATTTCAGCTGACATATTATAGTACAATAACTGTACATACATGATTAATGCTCATCACACTGAGTATGACTCATTTCCCAAGTCAGTGATATTATGGTGATTAAATGATGATTTGGCATGTAATCTTGTGGGAACAATCCCCAATAACTAGAATAGAATATCTTGTGTAAATGAGCATACTTGGAAAGGAGGTTTAATATGTGAAATTCTCTCCTGGAGAATAATTAGATATTAAAATTTCACTACTAAAGCCATGCATATTTCAGTAGGACAGCGCTCATTCAAACAGATTCACGGCTAGAGCTAGTATTCAAACCAATGTCTCGTGGTCAATGTCAGAAGCCCAATTTACTGCAGCTGTGGATTTGGCAATTATTGAATCGACCAAATTTAATCTGAAGGCTGACGACAGTGAAGATTGGCATGTAGACTGAATTTGAACCATCAGCTATGCTAAGTAAAAAAAAAAAGAGTTTTAAGAGTTTACTTTTTTTGGAAAAACGAAATGGAAAGCCTTGTATTCCAAGAGGTGAAGCAGCCTTACCACTAGGAGGCCACAGCTGAATGAGGCTTGCAGAGATATATTGTCATAGCTGGGGAACAAAAAAATGTTTCAAGTTTCATTCGCAATCAGAGCGAACCATGAATGAAATTTATGATTTGTGAGATAAAATCGGTATAAATCTCGGGCATGAGGGACAACGGGCGGGGTAAACTTCAAATTTCAAAATGAAAAAAGAAATGGAAGAATGTAAGACAAACTAGTAGAATTGCAATGTTGCACATTATGCTATAATGACAGCTTTAAAGATGTTTGCTTCAGGAATCTAGACTGGATAGAGGTAGATTAATCTGTGTACATGCACATGTGTCCATGCATGTGTAGAATATGACTAAACCAATCAGTTATATTTTATTACATATACTGTAGACTTTGGATTTAGTCGACATAATACCCTGAAATTTCAGATGACTAAAATTAGACTAAAACAAAAAAAAGTCAGATGACTAAAATATGACTAAAACTGAGTTGCATTTTTGTTAAAAGACTAAGAGTAAAACTAAATTGAAGCATGCTGTCAAAATTAACACGGTTATCAGCACTTCTTTGTGGATTGTTCGGGAAATTCTGAATTTTATGCAGCTTTGAGACCATTGGATCATCCAAATCATACACAGACATTACCTGAATTTCAAGACAAACTGAAGATTCCCAGAAACGGAACATAATTTTTTGTGTCTGCCCCACAAATATGAAATGTAGGACACTGAAATACCTACAGCACAGAGCTACATTAAATTAGCTAGCTCTATTGTTACTGTCATTGGTGACAGGATTTCTAATTAATCATCAAACACTTGTTGCTGGGAAACCTGTTCAGTAGAAATAAAAGAACAATCGGTTTAGCTGTTTGGCCAAGTTTATGTTCAATGAATAGTGTAAAAAAAGCCTTCTATCATTTATTAATTGTTATCTCAGCAAATGGCAGTGCTAGTTAAAACAAGTGCAGAAACATTGGCAAACCATATCTAATTGTTGTGCATAGATATTATTGATTTCATTTCCATTAAACTATGATGCTGCAAATGATAACTTGCCAGAACATTCTGTTGTTGCTGTCATATCTGACAGGGCATCGCTTTGTCTGAATATTCTTTCCTCCTCGGAGTTTATCTTCTGTTTCTCTGCACGGCAAGATGCGGCAAGCTTCCCGCTGAGAGCCCGGGTGGCCATAAGCCATGGACACCCGGACCGTTCCATCAGCACCATTCAGGGGGATGCAAGGGGGGGCACATGGCGGGACAGTACCATCAGGCTCCATGCAGCAGGGGGCAGGGGGAGAACAGTAAATAACAATCAATTGGCGGCTGCCTCAGTGTGATCTGCCAGCTGAAAAGCGGTGTCCAGATGCCACTGGGCAATTGCATCAAGGTTCCTTCTGTTTTCTTAAGGGTAAGCAGGCTGAGATGGCTATATGACAGGAGATCGTGGGAAAAAATAACAGCTTGTCTGTCATCCATGGCCTAACGTGAGGGATGTCTGCAATGGTTAGGTAGATACATTCAATTACCTATCATCTCTGACACAATATATACAGTATGTGTACGCGCATATGTATATATATATATATATAAAATGTGTGTGTGTGCTTGCTAAATGGTACATTGGATAGAGATGTAGCCTAGGGAATGCATAATGGTTAAATGACTGGAATGGTCAATGCTGTTTTGAAAACAGGACAAAAATCAAGCTTAATTACTCCACTGGCAGTCTCAACACATGACAAAGCTATGGTGTAATATAGCCAAACATACTGAAAGTCATCAGCACCAAATGCTGTACTCCAAACACACCTGACCAAAACAGGCCTGTTTTGCTTGAACACAGACTAAGAACTTGGCCATACAACTATATCCTCAAAAAACTATAATGAACCTAGAAAACCACACAGGGATGCTTGGTGTTACTGCAGTGAATCCTTTGTGAACCAGTTAAAAATCAGAAATATGTTTATATTCAATTTCTGAACTTTCTTCTATACATAATAATGACATTCAACGATGTAAATCAGAATGTTTCTGAGCGACAGGAACAAGGCTGTAGTAAGACACAGAAATCCACTGAAATAGCAAGCCAGACATCCCCTAATAAACGAGCACAGTCACCAGCTGTCAAATATTCGGTAAATTCACTCTCCCTGCAGCAGATACCTCGATTGCAAATTGCTTTGCACTATAAAGGAGAAAATATTTGATGGAGCTTTCAAAATTTCATGGTCCTAGACTGAGGTTAACTAACTGAACATGGCCTGTGGGGAAGATTAAATTTCAATGGAAATAAGGTTTAAATGAATACTGTTTTATGGTACAGTTGGCTGTGTTGTTTTGACACTTTGGTTGGGCGACTAATGCAGTTCATATTTACACTATTATGATGTGACAGCCAACACTGGGAATGTTTCACTCCAATCCTAAAAGGTCTCAAATTCAAGCTTACAAGAAAATGGTAAAGATCATATTTTATTCATTAGGTAATACAATTCACTTCCACTAAAGTGTTTGAAGTGATACAGACAGCTACGAAGAATGTACATTTATCCCTCAAAACCTCATTATAAGTTACAGAGGAAACTTTATTAAAACACCCAACGACTCCCAGAATTGACAAGTCACTCAGGGGTGTGTGTGTATGTGTGTACGTACATAAATACATATATAAATCCTGTAAAACTGAAATATAAAACCTTGTCTATAAGGTGTACATTTAATAGAATCTTTCCGTTAGCAATGACGGGGTGGTCACAGCCTGCACCCTACACTTGTGGTTCTAGGACAGGGTTCTTCAAATGAACCTCGATTCCAAATCCAGGCCTTGTTTTCAGTCCTCCCAGGTAGTTAGTTTAATAATTACTGATTCTGATTGGTCAGAGGCTTCACACCTGACTGACAAGTAAAGGAAGGCTCAAAAACCAGCAGTGCTTGGACCTTGAGGACCGTGATTTGAATAACCCTGTTGCAGGAGATGTTACTTTACAGTACATTACAATATTCATTTTTGAAATGCTCTGCAGGTTTGTCACTTGATGCATATTTATAAGGACTCATAAAGCGTTCTCATCAGCAAAAACATTTAAGCTAAACTTGCGTCACTTTAGTACAGACAGGCAAAACTTTGAACAAAACCAAACATATTTGCTTCCTTTTGAAGTTTAGACAAAAATAGAAAGCTGGGTAGCTCTGTGACTGCACTCGCTCTGCTGATTGCTCTGAGGTCACCCAGAATGTCACCCATTACCTTGTCTGGATAACAACATTTAATCAGATGAGTAGTAAATAAAAGATCTCAGGTCAATTTAGTGTGTGCGAATGAAAACACTGATATATTTGCTTCTGCAAAGAAAAACAATGCTGTAATCTTATAATGTCAGGGGATGTTTTTCATCACTATCAAGGAATATGATGTCTGATTACACGGTATACTCAAAAGAAAATAAAGTTAATCGCTATGGCATAAATTTCGTAATAATGTCATAGCTCCACAAGACTGATTTATTTTTTCTGATTGAAATTGAACGTGTCACTTGGAAATGAGTGAAAATTTATGGTTTCACTTAACAGAAGCCAATGTCCCTTAAATGGAAAGTCTCAGGCTGCTACAGATATAGAAATTGTAAATAAACTCTGTAGTTTTTATGAATTTCGTTTTGTATTTTGGGAAAAGTCGCAGATAGATTTGCAAATAGATAATGTGAGTCGCAAGTTTCTTTGGAATCCAAGCCTTTTTGTTGGTTTAAAATTGGTGACTCAATATTACATTAAATATCGTTATATAAGATATAAAGAGAATGTGTCAAATCAATATTGCATCAAGCTACAGACTTTAAAATGGGAAAAGGGGAAGAGTTGTGTTGCATTTCAATCAGTTCATGTGTTACATCAAATATCAGTTGGAGACTCCAATGCACTCTGCATATTTTACAATAAAAACATTCCCCAGAAAACCCAGAGAACAAACATTATTAGATTGTATAAGTAGGTGAGGCAATTTGCACCATTATTTGCAATGAATATGACTTTGTCTGGCACTGAAGAAAATTAATATAAAGAATGAACTCTAAGTGGCATCCCCTTAAAAAAAATCAGTGGTGGAATGGAATATGGTATATTGTAGCCAATTGACCAATCATAAATGGGCAAACTTCCAGCTACAATTCATGGAGATGGAGTGTAATCCAGTGCTTTAAATTTCTCTAAAAATATATGTTTAAGGCTTCGATTTTCATGAATATAAAAATGTTAAATAGAAAACTCACACACACTTGGAGAATGACCAGAGGAAATTACTAAAAAGGGAGAGCTGAGCACTGACGTGAAGGTTTAAGGCTCTGACAAGTAGGCCTGGATTAACCGGGGTTTAATACATCTGTATCAGACGCCCCCCCTCCATACGGCAGCTGAATGTAACTCATGCCAAATACTCCTTCCACATAGAATGAGCAGATTCAGTGGGGCTAAAAAAAGAAAAAGATATTTGCCATTTGTACAGG
>JABFDZ020000109.1:19214704-19249098 GCA_019775955.2 Pollimyrus isidori | reverse complement strand
CCCCCCCCCCCCCCCCCCCCCCCCCCCCCCCCCCCGCCGCCCCCCCCCCCCCCCCCCCCCCCCCCCCCCCGCAGCACTTGGCTCCTACAGGGCACACAACGCATCTGAGTGCATATGAACAACAGATAAGCACAAACGTGGGAGATGTCTACATGTAGGGTACATGTGTTTATAAGCTGCATGTGCAATAGCTTGGCACCAGAGTATGGACCATGCAACTTAGAGTTATTCATCTGGTGAATGTGTATGAGTTTGCACAAATCTCGCGTGTGGCATTTCACCAAACTTTATTCAGACAGCGAGTATGAGCATCCCCCACAAAGCTAATAGCTCTATTTACCCACCCTGCTCTCACCTCCTCCACACATGATCCGCTGCATTATGCACCACAGCGGCAAGGTTTCCTCCTGAGCCGCCATCCAAGCTCCGTTAATAAGGTTTGATCTGTTAATAAGACTCAATGTGTCACAATATAATGATGTAGAGGTTGCGTCTGCTGACGATAAGGAGTCACAGCTCCTCTTGTTAGGCTTCTTGATAAGAACAAAAAGCCCCACTTTCGTTTGATTTAGTTCATTCGCACAAACCTCTGACAATGATGCACATGTAAAAATACCTGGCAATTTATTCAGCGATTCAACTGGAAATTGTTTGACTTTGTATTATAACTGTTATTGCTGATTATCAGTTTTATATCAGCTTTTTTTTTATCGGAGCAAAACAAACCTCTCCATATTTTTCAAGAATACATGGCCCATGTCAAAGTCAGGATTCACCTAAGTGATGAAAAAATGCTTGATTATGGAAGAGTTCATTTGAGCTGGGGGGGCAGAACCTAGAACTAGAACCTCCAGAGAGCTCCTAGCTCTCCCTGAGGAGGCAAATAACTCAAATTGAGACATTATCAATACCACCATTCTGTCATAATGCTGCCAGTTGTGTTTTATGTGCTATTTGAATTCCTGATAAGGGTCAGTGACATGCACTTGATTAAAGCTGCTTTATGTTTCTGTACTAATGTCTAGATTCTATTTCTTTCTCAGAATTTTAAAGAGACGTGTACAACTACATGGTGAATCAGTGGGAAGCACCAGCGGGGTTGGGGTCTGATTCCGGTTGGGGTCTGATTCCGGTCCCCATATTTCTGTGTGTGCACGTGTGTGTATGTGTGTGCACGTGTGTGTGTGTGTGTGTGTACGTGTGTGCACGTGTGTGTACGTGTATACGCACTCTGATGGACGGCAAGGTGCCCCCTGAGCACTGAGCTTCCTGGGATTGGTGCCAAGCTCATCGTGACCCTGTACTGGATATGAAAATAGATTGCAAGGATATGCATACTAGCTATAAACTTTATGGACAGATTTAAGCATTTGATGTTAAACATCAGATTTAGTTTACCTAAGTGCTAAGTAAATGTACAAAATGGTACTACATTTACAGAGAGGGGGAAAATCTCAGGTCCAGAAAGTTCAAATCCAGAATCAGATTTTGTTTCAACCAACCAGTTGAGCATAAAGAGTTACGGTCACAGAGACTCAACTGGCTGGTTAAAACAAAACCTTAGTCTGGATTTGTACATTCTGGACCTGAACTGTCCATCTCTGCATTTCTATTCAATTCTTTAAAGCTATTTCTTTAGCTAAATGTGTTATTATTCGGAAATGGACATGAGATAGCAAATTTAGGATATTTATCCGAAATTATTTCAAAGCCTGTTCCAGGATCTGCATGATCCAAGTGATTCATTCAATAAAAAAAACAATTATGAGGGATTAGCAGTGGGAAATATTTTGTTTGTTAGCAACTAATCTGAAGAGTAGTAATCCAAGGTAATAGATAACATAATGTAAAATCATTTTCTAAATAGGTATACCAGTTAAACATTTTTAAATGACACTTCTTAATTTGTTAAAGGTTTACCAGTGACTGACTTGCATTTTCAGCCAAGTGGACTGCATGTTCAGATTGTCTTGGAGTAGCAGTTAACTGACCATCTTAACAGTCATAGTTAAAACCGTCATTATGTTTCTCTGGTAATCAGCATATACTGATTTTGGTCATCTCTGATGAATAGGCGTTATTTCCATGTGGCATCTCGGGCTGTATGCTGTCGTGACTGTCAAGGACACGCTTTTAAGGACACTCCCAGAATACCAGTTATGTTCATTTATGTTCCAATAAATTAATTATCCGCCGTCCTGTTGTCACATTAGACACAGAAGTCCTCGGAAAAATTTACTGAGCCAGAAACAATAACGCACATTCCGTGTGCGCGCCCATTCCGAATCAGTATTCCACTGACTTTTCCTAGCTGCCAGGTGTTTGGCATTTTGGGATCTTTCCCTGGTCACTGTCTGCGTGATCGTGGTGGTCTGGGGCAGCCGGCGATGGCCTGTCATTCTCTGGGCTCAGTCCTGTTATCTACGCATTGTGTACAACACACTTTAGAGATTTTGCTGCTTGGAAATGTCAGTGTCCTTTTTTTATTTTAGAAGACATTCTTGTCTAGATTTCTTCAAAAGAAAGCAAATATTCAAAATATAATGTGCAGCATGTTTCTAGTTCCGTATTACTGCATGTGTCTTGTTAGGGTAATAATATATTGCAAAATATTATATTTATGTTTTCATTTAGTACAAGGCCATATGTAGGAGACTAATTTATTCATGCATTCATCCCTACGGTATATAAATATTATGGCAAGCTATTTATAGTTGTACACCAGTAATATCTTTACCTTGTAATTATTTGTGAGTATGTAATTTAGTGTAGGAGCAGAGACCATAGAAAGGTTTACAATGGAATACCAATTGTCACAGCCAGTCAGTGAAAGGGAAATTTTGAGATGAATGTGTCAGAGTGGTTTGGATCTGTCAAAGCGTAATGCACAGGGAACTGGTCATTTAGATATAGTGAAACTGGGCTGAGGAAATTCCATGGCAAGGAATACCAAGGAGTTCTGAGGTAATGGCTTCTTCTAGCTTACCTGGGGAGGGAGCGCACCAATTTATACTTGTCACAGGGAACGAGGGGACAGGCAGAAATAATCAGCGCCCGTCATCTGGCTCCTCCTCCCAAGATGCTGCAACAATCGCTTTCCCACCCCTGGCTTTCTTAAGGGATGTCTTTGACTTATTACATGACTGTACAAATGCTGAATCTTATCTACATCCTTTAAAGACCCATGGCAAAATCAATGATGACTGTCTTACAAGGAAAGTGGTAATTAAATACAAATGCTAATAAAAAAAAAAAAAGTTGTTAGATGCTTATCAACCATGACTGGTGGGAGGCATGAGCCAGACTGATTGCGTTTGGTATCATACAGATGATCTAGACAGGAGCACAGCGTATGGAATAGTCTTTGGGTGTTTGTTATATCCCATTGATTTAATTATTAATGATTTTATGTGCCCGTTGGTCCGGCTTTTGCATCGCTCTGTCCTTAGCATTCTCTTAGAGTAATACTGACATCTACTGGAATAATGTTCCGGTGGACTTTTGCGGGTTGATAAAAAAAAATGTAAATAAACGAAGATTGCCCGTTGAAAAAAAAAACTTACTGGGTAAAAATGCCTCAAAAAGACTAATGCACTGGTGAGCTGCACTAATTAGAAAATGATTAAACATATACAGTATGTGTGCATCTGGATTTAGAAGCTACATAGCTTGTATATCATGACATATTTCACAAATAATAAATGCAGATGCGAATTGCAAAGTTGTTTAAGGCCAGTTTGGACCATTAACATTTAGCGGTAGCCGAAACAATTTGCCGGGAATCTCCGTTGCGAGGTTCGTTTAATTTTGGACTGACTCTTACCGCTTAGACGCGAGTAAAGTCCAGTGGGTCCAAACCCTGGAAAACACAGAGCAGCTGACATCACGTACTGCCCGGAAGAGACGGGGAATCGAGGAGAAACACCTTATTTGAAGGTAAATCCGATTGCAAGGGTTTTTCTTTCGGTAGTATTCCTCAGACAACACTTTAATTAATTTAGGGATTTAATCTGGTTTAACAAACAACCAGCTGCAAATTTAATTATCTAGTTGTTCAGTGCACGGTTATAAATGTATGGACAACCCTGAACGGACCTGTGCAAAAATTTAAAGTAATCTAAGTACATGTAAGTAATGCCTACTTGATCTCGTCTGCACGCGAAAGATAATGGTAATTTTTGTCCATTCAGGGGCTCCGATTTAATGTGACGGATATTAACGATGTTAATATATTTTCACAAAACAGCAGAAAACATGTACTGTTTTGGAACAATAGCCATTGTGGGCGGACTGAATCAGATCCTAAAGTGACAGATTCTGGACCCCATGAAAACATATTTTGAGCCCGTAATCCAGACCAATCCAATTATGTTCCACATTTTTAGGGCCCCTGTCACTCAGGGGGGCTTTGGAATTGTCCTATCCTCCCCCCCCACCCACCCACCCCCGACACTCCAGCCAAAATGACAATTATTGGGCTTAATGTTTGAGTATAGCAATAAGCTCAAACTGCAATATGCCAAACTCCATATAGGCCTATACTAGAGTATAATAACAGTAGTAAGAATGAGACCATTCAATTTTTCCTTCTTTCTATTTTCTCGATTTGTTGTATCATAATCGCTCTGCAAAAGGAAAGGACACAGTGCTTGGAATCAGTCAGGAATCGCAGGTGCACTGAGTCCAGAGCTGAATGAATTAATTGAAAATAAGAAATGCACTGAGTGAAACTGGTGAGGCAGGAGGGCTAATCAGGGGGCAGCAGATAAGGGCTGATTTGAATCCTGTCTCCTTAAGACGATATCCACAGCGCAGAATGGCTTTTTGAGATCCACAATACAGTCATATTCATGAGATCTCCGTGTTTCATGCTGAAATTATTTTGGCACAGCTGGCTGAGTTTTCAAACATTTTTCCAATCCTACGCATTTAAACGCAGGGAAGTCGCTCTTAATTTTAATAATCAATGACCCATACATTACATATTGCCTACGGCTACAATCTCACTCCAGGTAAACTTCTGAAAGCTTGCATTATTAAATCTGTAGAGAACAGCTTATTAACAATAGTTATTATACTCTCTGATTCTGCATACAATTTAGAATTGTACAACTGACTTTTAAATATTAAAACCGAATCAGATGTTTTAAGCTCTGAAGACGAAAAGGTAATGTGCTAATTTAAGTAAAATCTGATCACATATGCCAGGTAGCAATTCGAGGTTTACAAATACGTGTCATAGGTTATACTGTCTGTGCTGTTGTGATTAGGTCGTGTACAAACTGTATTAAATTATGAAATATCTTTTTGAAATCAATGGGGGAGGACCAGTACATAGTAATACACCCATTTATGGATGTTGGAGAAAAACAGCATATGTGCACAGTGGAAGTAAGGTTCAAACCCTCAGCCCTGGAGATACAACCCATTATACACCCCCTATGCAGTAAAGTGTTCAGGAAAATATAAAGATAACTAAATGTATGTTATAACGTTTATAAGGAAACTTCCAAAATCATAATCGACAAATGTCCAGAGACCTATGTAGAGCCTAGTAAGATGGATGGATTTGATTACTTGTGTTGAGTGTTGAGAGTTTGAGTGAAAGACCATAGATATCAGTATTTTACCATGTTTACAGAGTCACTGCGTTTAGAGAGTACACTGTTTCCTTGCAACAATCTAAATATATATTAGCACTTTGTATGCAGAAAGTTCTGATCTTGCATTCTGCCCTGGTGGTGTGGAATCCACAGAGGTCCCACGAAAGCAGATGTCTGCACATGAATATTAATTACCAATTAGGTCAAGACCTGTCTGGTTTTGATTCTGGGCACCATCGATATGCATGGAAATAGTTGTATGTGCCAGTCATTCGTAATGAAAACGCAGATCCCAGGAATGGTCGTGCATACTCATGAGTGCCACACTGTCTCCCTGACGTGGAAAATAAACATATCTGCCCATCCGGCGTCAATGGATTGATATCAGCCATGCTGTATGTACGATATCAAGAAAAAAGCATGAGGTAAATGTACAGGGGAATTATTCATCATTAGCAATGATTCAAGAATCTTTGCACATGCTTGTATCCACGTAACATGTAACTTTCTATTCTCTGGGGGAAAAGAATTATAGTGTTGTGGCAGTATGTCAAGTGATATTGGAGAGAAGTTCATTTATTGATTTTAGTATAAAAGAGGATTACGGAATATTGCTTTCACTGCTTTCCCCTCATTTTAGATGCATTTTTGAAGTGGGCTTTGAAACTTATCTTAACAAATTCATGAATGCTGATGCACCCTGTGAAGTCTGTGGAACTATGTTTTTAACTGTAACGCGTGTAAGTAGTGCTGTATTTATCAATAAAGTTTTTAAATAATGCATACCTGTGTGTATGTCCGTTGTTGTTGTAGGTCTTCAGTTATAGCTCTAGAAATTTCAGCCCCTAGATCAGATGGGTTGAATAAAGGCATTGGCCTCTGTTCTTGCCATACAGAGCTGGTTTGTATGGTGCTTTATTAAGTCATTTCATTGGAATGATACAATTCAGTCTCCTTGTCAAAAGTGCAGCAGCTGAGGTTGCCTGTCTACGCTGGAATCTTGATATCTGGTTCCCATTTTCTGTTTATCACTGTTTGATAAGGTCACCTCACGCTGTCACCCATAGTAACAAACTCCATTTACTTTCAGCTGCAATGCTATTATTGATATGAAATGTTGTCCAACAAACCCAATACTTACTGAAAGATGGAAGCATTTTGCTTCATTTGACACCTATGTGTTCCGTATCTCTGCTAAAACTTTGCTTCTCCCTGCCTGACTGTAATTTTAGAATCAGATCCTTAACTGTTTCCAGTTTGACATGTAATATGTCTTTTTTAAAGCTAAAGATCCTAGTATGACCAAAGTGTAACTTTTTAAAACACTAATATAATCAAATAATTTATTTTCTGTTCTTTAAAGGTATGTTTATCATGAAAAGATGTGTCCCTGCTTCAAAGGCAAAGATCCTCCGGGTAATGTCAATAACATTTAACAAAATTTTACAGTACATTCTTATTTGTAAAACTCCTGTGGGGAATTACCTATCGGATGTAAAAGCATAATTTTGCCACTAGGGGGAACCGGCTGCACAGAGACGTTTCCAGAATCATGACACAAGTCAGTCAACCCAAGAAAAAACATTGGAAGCATTCAAAGGGCCTTTGTGTGGCAGATTTGACAAAGAGGGAACAACTGGTCTTATTTTAGATGAAAGGTTCCTTTCTGTTATGCTTTGCTGTTAGGGTTCAGGTTCGATTTTCTGTACTTGTACTGTGTACCTGACGAACACCAAATCCAGGGTAAAATGCTCTGTTTTTTTCATCTCTCCTACTATCTGGAGCATACGTGAGTGTATTTTAAACTTTTATTGCAGTGCCTTCAGATGGTATTCATTGGAACGATGGAATCTCACAAACGCAAATTTAGTCTAGACACGAGCCGTTTCATAGCTTTTCTGCGGTGGACAAAAACAATGCCTTGAGCGCATCGTTGCAGGCAAAGGCAGACCCTACAGGTTTGCTGTGGTGTTTCTTTGGAATAAGCGTACAGTCCTGATTCATAGCTCTCCGGTTAGGTAATAGTATGTGCTCCACATGACGAGTGGCTGGGGTTGGCGCATGACTGGGGAGGCGGAACTGTTAGCTCACACTTGAATCTGGCTCGGCATGTGTGTGTGGAGTTTGCATGTTCTCACCCTGTCTTTTTGGTTTTCTCTGGGGACTGTGGCTTCTTGCTGAACTGTATACTGCTCCATTAAGGTAAAATGCTATAACTACATATTTTATCAAAATTAAGTTATGACCTGAAGTTGAGGGTTTTTTCTTGTGACATGATATCTTAGCCGTGTGGACAGTTGAAAACACTTTGAAGCTGGTTTCAGTTTCAGTGTAGATATTATCTTTTGCCTTTGTAAGGCAGTATAGCGCATGACTGTGTGACTGCATGAGTCCTGAAAAGGCCTGGCATCCATCCAGGGTGATCCCCAGCTTCGTACCCTGTGCTGCCCGTGATAGAGTCCGGGACAAGCAGTTTGAAGATGCATGGACACTCAGTGGTTAACGGTAGCACTCCTTACTGCATTAGAGTGTAGCATATTGTTTCGGAAACTGGACGTGTAACAGGAAATGAAGAAGCACAGGGGTTCACGAGAATGATGGAGAATTTCCACTGTGAAAGTGTGTAAGACATCAGGCATCCACAAACAGTACCTCTAAGAGTCCAAAGCATTTTAATACAAATTCAGTGGAACTGCACAATGATGCTGTATTTGACATCATATTGATATAGGACCTGCACCTATGATGAGTAAATCTGGAACAAACCTCGCTGTGGAAATGTGGTTGACCATGAATTATGTAATGAAATGGTTTTAATAAAAAGGAGAAATGGAACAGATCAAATGAGCCCATTTGTTTGAAGTTTTCGGGAGAAATAGCTCGGGGTCGGGCTTCTGTTATTCCCACGGTCTACAACCATTTCTAAAGTGTGGCCTTAACGATAATAACAGCCAAAAAAGCACAGCATAAATATTTCTTTTGTACAGTTCTTTGCTAATTAAGTCAATAGATAAAAGGAATGACTAAATTGTTTCTTTACTAATGAAACGGGGAAAAAAACACAAATGCCCAGGGATTCAAAGAATGATAGCACTAGCATAAATGTGCTAATACTGTAACTTGGTAGCCCCATGCCGAAAGGTAGCCCACAGACGCCTGCATGAGATATACAGTGACTCGCCACTTTATTAGCTATACCGAGTTTGTACTGAACAGGACCCACTTGCTTCCAGAACCACATTAAGGGTAGGCAAATTTAGTGTTCAGAAAAGCTTTTCTGAGCGCCATTGTTGTACTGAGCTGTTATTGTTGCACTTGTGGCCTTCCTGTTGGCTTTAATGAGTCTGGCTATTCTCTTCTGACCTTTCTCATTAACAAGGTGTTTTTGCCCACGGAACTGGCTATTATTTTTTGTTTGTTTTTTGCCTGTTGCTTATTGAGCCCGCCTTTGTAAACTGCAGACACAGTAGGGTGTGAAAATCCCATAAAGGTGGCTGTTCCTGAGATGCTGCGGCCACCACGTCTGGCACCAACAATCACGGCACATTCAGAAATGCGTAGTTCACACATCTTAGCCGTCTATGCTTAGCAGCACAATAGCTGTTTGTACCTGTCTGGGGGCTGTTTATATTCAGGTCCAGCCACATGAGTCAGTGTTTGGGGGCGCAGGGCTATTTGTGCTCACAAGCAGATGTGCCTAATGAACTGGCCACTGAGCCTGTGATATGCCTACAGGATTCTGAAACCACACTGTGCTGCAGTGTCACGTGTGCGATCATGCACTAATTATTTTCTTTCTTGTTATTTCAGCTTATTTGCGCATAAACTGCTTTTAACAGTGTACTGAAATCCATGCATCCACTGGGCACCATTATGCAACTCCGTGTCTGACCTGATTAAGTCAGCTGGAGAGTAATGGCATTTTGAGTCACACTGCTCAGAATTACTGTCCACCTCTCCTAGGAGAGAGGGCGGCCCTTTACAATTTCAGAGTCATCACATACATCTGTCTTCATCCGAGTAATGAGAGAGAGAAAGATGGTTATAGACTTAAGCTTCATGTTCAAAAGTTGAAAAGGTCTATCTGATATTTATGTTAAAACATCCTGTCCAGTTTGCCTATTGACTTTGTCCTTCATTCCTGGGATGGTCTCTGGGGTCACAGTGACCTTGTGCTGGGTCACTTACAGTATGGAAGACAGATATAGGCCGTATGGACAAAAGTATTGGGGCACCTGGTCTTCACACCTACAGGTACTTTTATGACACCCAATTCTAAATCCATAGCCATCAATATAGAGCTGCCCCCCCCCCCCCCTTTGCAGCTTGGGAGGCTTTAGGCAAGATTTTTGTGTGTCTGGGGGAATTTTTGCCTATTCATTCCTGAAAGCTTTTGTGAGGTCAGGCGCTGATGATGGACGTGAAGGCCTGGCTCACAGTCTCCGTTCTAGTTCATCCCAAAGCCGTTCAATGTTTTTTGGCACAATTCACAGAACTGCATGTACAACCCGGAGGAATAATTAATGCAGTCTAAGGCTGGCTTTAAGTGGTATATTATGGTTCCAAACCGCAATGGTCATTCGCAAAAAAGTTCTCCGCATGCACGGAATCCTACTAGTGATAGTAATTTGACTTTATACATTTGTTACCCAGCAACAGTTGTGAAAGTGAAAAAGAGCCTCATTTGCAGGCAATCTGTGCGGCCTGGCCGTCAGCGTGTAGCGCACGGCTGTTTTGAGCTCTTTATCAATACCCTTTTGTGCAAAAAGCCCCCACAGTGGGATTGCAGCTGTTTGGGAATGCCTGCATCGCATAGAGCTTCGGGTGCAAGCATGAGTAGTAGATTCATATAGAGAAATCTGAATGAAATAAAGTACTAATAATGTAGTACTTTACCTGAAGCATCTTGTGAAGATCAAGTGAAGATTCTGGATTGATTTCCTGTAGTGTGTGATTCTGTGCATCGTGTATGCATGTGTGTTACCTGCGATAGCCTGGCATCCCATCCACGGTGTATTCTAACCCTGCGTCCTGTACTACCTGGGATAGTTTTAAATCTCCCCCGTGATCCTGATCAGAAACAGCATTTAGACGATGGTTGTTTGCATATAAAATTAAATAGCAGAATCGTGTGTCTACAGGAGCCAGCACCATCCCTCCGTGATAAATTCCATCAGTCCGTGGTGGAAAATTCTGCCTCAGGTGGCACCTCTGAAGTCACCTGGTGTCCTGTTGGGTTGAGACCGGGTTGATGATATTTGCATGAAATAGTTTTCATACCCATCAAGCCATTGATTAAATAGTGCCGTCTGGGGGGAGAGGGGTGTGTTTACCCAGCAGGATTTTAGTCCCATCAGGATAGAATCGCTTCCCCATTGGAGGAAGATGGATCACTCACAATGACTCAGTGTTTAGTGGATTTCTAGTTGCTCTAAAGGACAGAGTGGACCTAAAAACTGACACACCATACTGGTGCCACCAAATGAGTGCAACCTTCCACTATGGGAAAACAAGCACTCAGTCCATAATCGTATTGCGTGTGTCTTACAGATGCACTCATCCACTCATAGGGAACAGGGGTTTACCAAACCCTACCATACATCTCATCTGCATCACTTCACTTGCAGAGATGCATTTTTGGTGCAGTCCGGCCTTTACGCACCGCGATCTGCCGATCTGATTATCCCTTCCTGTGAGGCTGGATGAACTTTCCTGGGTGAGTCTGCCTGCTCATGCATTAGATTGACATTTGCCGTCTACCGACTCCGAGTTGCCTGCTCTTGTCTTTCATCTTGCGGCTAACCGTAGGCCTGGTGTTTGGGGAGGATACAGATTCCTCCATGGCGCCTATTAATTATGGTCTTTCCATCAGATGTCCATGGCAACCTCTGCCACTCTCCCTCATAAAGCATCACGCTGAAAGGTCCCCCGCAAACATTCCCTGTCGGACACAGCCATCGTGTGATTGTCATTTGCGCTTTCTATCCACAGCAGACATGAGTCAACAGGGCCAGTGCAGTATTTTTACAAATGATAGGATTTTAATTGCTTGGGTAACTTTGGAATTTGACCTGTGTGGGAGCACTTGTTTAAATAGATATAATAGATTTCATGACCCTCATACATTGAAGTGCATGTGCTTGCATGCATTTATGTTGTCATTTTCAAGATATTTTGAATTGCTCCAGTGGAATATATAGCTGTACATTATTGAGTAACGTCTAGGTAACTAGCTTGGTGTTCGAGTAATAGCTATGTTACTACCTTGTTGGCTAGGAGTCACGGTGTGGAATGCACATTTTTAACCCTGGAATATAAACTGGACCACTATTTGTACGCCAGCGGATTGTTCCAGTCCTGTCTCCAGTCTGATGTTGCTCACCACCTGGCACGTCTGCATAAAAGTTTCATGAGAGCATACCTGGGGGAGATGCACAATGGAGTGCTCAGGCCAGCCTGACACCGCTTGTATGCGCAGAACTGCAGGCTGAGCAGAGGACCGGCACTGTTCTTGAGGAGCGTGCACATTCACTTTCCTCAATGGCTGAGTGGCGCAGGGGGACATTTTCCACTCTCCCAGGGGGAATATAGCTAGTAGGGGCGGTACTCGCATCTTCCACACCCCACACCGTACCCTGCTTTGTTGTGGCGGTCGGCTTGTCCAAATCTCCCCACGGCAGCTGCAGTCATGATATGTTTTGGCTTGCGTTCTGCCTGATCAATTGCCAACAACGCCTCTAACCTCCAGCAGGTCTAGTTGGTTTGTCTTTGATAGAAAATTTATATGGACCCAGGCTCCCTCAGCTCAGCGAAACAGAAATCCAAGCCAGAGGCAAGAGCACCAATAATGCAATCAGCATAAGTTAGCTGTACGCGGCACGTCCTTGAACTTGGGAGATGTACATAATAACATAATTGCCTTAACTTGAAAATGTGCCTATCCCGAACTTTTCCTGCGGCAGACTTATCTCAGCTCCCGAACGCTACGAAAGTTTCACACCCTAAGTGCCTCTTTTGAGGTACACGGCAATTTACATCCAATGACATGAAGCCTCTTAAAACCATTATGCACCATTTTGAAACGTAACGGTATGTGTGGCGATCATGGGACTATAGAAACAACTTCCAGAAATGCAATATGCAAACTATCCACTGGGGGGTGAAGTAGCACCGTCAACATTTGGGTTACAATAAACGCCATTGACCTACTTTGAAGATGATACGCCTAGGTGAGATTTTTATAGAGGGAAACCATGCGTAAACACAAGCACTGTACATGCAAGCATACTTTCCATTACAATACTGATCTCCATGTGTATATGCTATTCTTTCCACTTATGCAAGCAGAATGTCCAACCTCTCAGAAATAAAAAAAAAAGCATGTGTCATTATCGATAATGTTCTGAGTTCGTAATTTTATGAAGCAGCATGCAAACTGTCTTGTCCCAAAAGAAGCACACATCAAAGCCTGGCTACTGCAGCCATCCGCCTCCTGGATCCATCCCCAAAACAGCACGCGCCTGGAATGGCAACTGATTCCAGCAAACCGTTAATATCCTATATTCCCCTGCTCCTTTGAGACCATTCCTTGTGTGCACTTAACCGGATTTGAACTGCAGCAATACAGGCAAAAATAATCTACCTCAAGTGTTCTCTGAGTCACTTCAAAGAGATGCAGGCTTCAGATTACCATTTACCTCCACTGAAGGATGGGGAGAAATCTATTAGTTGTTGTGGTGTGGTGAGGACATATTTAGCTATAGTGAGTTTTCGTGGGGTTCATTGCCAGAGTAAAGAGGAATTTCCTGACTATCTTTGATTTACAGTTAAATATTCTGCTTCGTAGTGGTTTATCTTTGATTGAATAAAATTCAAAACCTAAGCAGTTCTGTGTGGGCGATATTAGGAGAGGAGCCAAGAGAGGCAGCAGACGAAGCACCATTAACTGGGGCAAGGAGGGACCACCCAGAGGTCATCCGGATTACAATGAAGGGATTGAAGCCACCGGGCTGTTCTAGAATTAGCAGAAGGTTGAGAAGTTGCACTGACACCGAGGTCATTCCGGAACAAGTTGGGTTTGAACTGGGTGGAGCAGATGCCAAAGGCCATAGCATGGGCAATTTCACGTCTTTCTGTTCCCCCAAGAAAGAAAACAAAAAGAGGATGGAGGGAGGAGGAAATGGCTTCACACATCTCTAATTTCAGTCTTATATACCAAACTGGAAACACTTAAGCTGTTCTGCCGGGGTAGCAGAGTGCCGGTAGGGCAGAGCTAGCATGGGGTGCCTCTAGGTGAAACGTTACGCGCACGCAGGCTGGAGCTCCAATTTCCTGCGGATGCGCTGCGTTAAAATGCTAATGTGGCGCAGCTTCCAGGCCATCGGAGGCGACGCGGCTCGTAAACAAGGCGCCAGTGACACTAACCTATTTTTGGGAATGCACATCATACCGCAGAGACCATCTACCTCGGGGACTTGTCATCCCCATTTAAATCTCTAAAAAATGTTGACGCTCCATATTCGCAGCTCGTTGGACTACAGAGAGCGGAGACATTTTAAGGGTTGCAGCCTACTTTTAATACGGGCGTCTTTTCCGTGAAAAGAGGAATAGGATATCCAGTGTTTCGTTTTTATCGTCAGAGTCTGTCGTACGAAAAATAAGTATTTAGCAGCATTCAAAGTGATCCAAGATTTCTGCTGTGTTGTTTATCTAAAGAAGCTGTCATAATGCACATCATCATGTGAAAAAGGCATGTCATTCACTGAAAACTGGAAAAGCGACTAAACTTTGCTGGCAAATTACATTGAAAGTGATGTGCTGAGTTTGTAATCCCTCCAGGATGCTTCAGTGCATCTTGCTTAGTGTCTGTCATTAAAGTGTGTTCGTTTTTACGATAAATAATCTGCAACATTCTGAGATTACAGTCTTAAATGAACAAAGTACCAGCCTTTTAAACATTTAGTCTGCTTGTAAATGATCAAGTATTACGTAAAGTTACGTCTGAAGAAAGCCATTTGTCTTTAAGCATAGAAATCTTGAACATTTCACCTATTTCAAAAAGTTTTTTTCCCCCTCAAAGCAACATAGCTGTCATTAATAACTGCCTGATTTCACATAAAATTATATGTGTATAAAAGGAACAGACAAGCCGGAAGCTAAATATCTGCCGATCGGCAACAGCAGGAAACTAGGCTGAGGTGTTATTTATTTATTTCCGTGTTGCTTTGTAGGGTTGGCATTCACTTTTGTCAGCTTCTTATTCTACAGTAAGTCTACTGTATTGCATTGTAAATATCATCAGCTCGAACAGTAGTTCTTCAACAGAAGCTATGTTTCATTGTTCCAGTCTCGGGTTCCACCAGAGAAGTTGGGAAAAAGGCAAAAACGGACTAGCCGTAAAACGTTAAGCACTGTAGTGCACGCTGCTTCTGCCTTGTGAATTCATTAATCATTATAGTCAATAAATATTCCTCAGTAAGTAATTCAATCATCCATTTTTATGTTGCTATAATGAGCCACGTTTGACTGAATACATTGGAAGAGTATTTGAGAGATAGTTAAGCAGAACAAACATTGAAAAATTATTCATACACACTAAAGAATTTTTGCTTTCTATTATGTATTAACCTGCGGAAAAAATAGGTTCAAATATATTGCCATCTGATGGATTAATCTGCGCGTGTTACCCAAAACATGACGTCATTAAACAGGGTTCATTAAACCACGAGATGGTGTTCATCTATCAAAATGTTTTATTTCCTTTGATGATCAGATCTTAGTTATCATGAAATAACAAGCTGTTTATAATCAGATGGTAGCGATCGGCGACTATTGTACACATTGAAAGGGAGCAGGTGACATGATGGGGCACCTACATGCCCTAACTCATGTGATTCTCAGGTGTCAATCGCTTTCCCCGGGCTATTATTATGCACGAGGCGGATCCACCTGCAGTTAATTTAATGGGGAAGGATGATGTGGCAGAAAAGGATGCGATCAGCAGCGTGGCGCCGTGCAAAAAGCGCCCTGGCACTCCATCCCGGCTCCTCGAGAACGAGGCATGGAAGGAGCGCTGGGAACAGCCCTGCGTGTGCCAGGCTAATTGGAGAGGCTCTTCGCCGCGGATAGCTGCTTTATTGTCATCTCGATTTTCCAGGGATGGTGCTTAAGTAATTACGTTTCGTTAAAACCTGACAATGTTATTTTGGGACTAGGGTTAGTCGGGAGAGTGAACTTGTGCACGTGGAATGCAGTGCTAGCAAATAAGTGATGATGACGATGATGATGATGATGATGATGGTGATAATAATAATGATTATAATTTCTTTTTATTATTATGCGAAACCTCACATTTATTCCGTGATGGCAAATACTGTAAATTATGTCTTTTGTGGCGTACATTGCAGCAGATAACAGATATTTGCTAATTATTTGCTACTTAAAGCAAAAAAAAAATGTTACAAATTGAACTTGATTATATTTGCAATGACTTGGAACAGAGACTTCCTGAATAATTAAAGATTGAAAAGGATTTCTTTCCTATTAAGAAAGTTGCATCAGTTGAACCGTTATAGGATGCAGAACTATGAAGAGCTATTTTGGATGATGCATAATTTTTTGTCTGACAAATACATCAGTAAATGTATTGTTAAAAATAAGAACCTTTTTTCCATTTGCTGTTTTTAGTTTCACCAAGCATGATTCATGCATGCACAGGTAAAAACACAACTGTCTATCTATGATTGAGGAAACTACAGTGTTATATACCCACAAGTACAGCAACATAAATTCATAATAACATATCCTGCTGAGATTATCTCACATATATCTGCACTGCAGACAGCTAATGAAAGTACAGTATTTCCAGATATGGATACAGATCATAGAGATTAGTGGGGAAGGAGACTTGGTAATTCATGGTTATTACTTCATTATTCATTATGTGTGTATTAAGTTAATTTCACGTAAAAAAACTGCAGATACAGTCTCAAAGATCCACCTTTTATAACAATTCAGTGAAAGCTTGATATACTTTTTTGAAATAGCTTTTTTAGCATTGATGGAAAACTGGGAGTATCCATGTAAATAAAACATATTCTTTTTTAGCATTATTTAATTGATGGGATCATTACTCGGGCCCTGAATTCAAACAGAAAAGCCCATGTGCATTGTTTTCATCTCTTATGCTGTGGCAGTGGCGTTTAAGGGTGTGGGGGGGGGTGTTTCTCTGTGAGTAATTTACCTGCTTTACAAGTGAGTAAGAACCAGGACTGCTGATGGCTGCTCGGGTGACCTCTGTCTTCTTTGGACGCGGCTGCAGATGCAGAGATGTGTGTGTGTGTGTGTGTGTGTGTTCTAACCAAAGAACAACCTAATGAACAAATTACACCCACTTGTGTTAAACTGGGTCACACAATGTCCAGAGGAGATGGTGAGGGACACCTAAGATGTATAATTATAAAGTGTGCCTTGAGCTTTAACATAGTTTTATGTTGCCAGAATGAATTGTTTTGGTGGTTCCTAAATCAGTCTCTAAAGCCCTCACTGGGATTCCATCAATGGCCCGTTCCGCCCTGCCACAGAGCTCTCCATGGTATTCCTGCCACTCCTTTATTGTGATGCAATTAAGTCTATAAAAAAATCCCGCCCTGATGTAAAGCCCCCGTGTAATTCGCTGGGGTGTGGGCGGATTGTGGAAGTGCGCGAGTCTGTTTGGAGGGAGGGGGGCTTCCTGAGAGCACGGAACGAGGCAATTCCAGTGACATAATCGCGGAGGAGCTAGGCTTATCTCGCGAACACGCCCAAGTTCCCGTTGGGACGGCTGCCGGAATATGTCAGACACCTAAAGGAGCCTCGCGCCTGTGCTGCCACGGTGTCACGCTTGCCCGAGTTGAAGTTTTCCCCCCTCGGGTGGGAGGGAAAGCCAAACAGCTGACAGCTTACTGAGATGAACATCACCTGATCTGCCCCAATGCCTGGGAAGACACAGGAACCGAAGACGCAAGGAAACAGGATGGCTGAAGTCCCATCATGCCTTGCACCATTTTGTGCCACATCTCTTCAGAGTCCCAACTCCTGCATTCTTTGAACGACCTCCATTCAGCTATTTCCTGGCAGACATCAGTGACCATTTGTGAGAAGGATCAGGATGATGATATTTTTAATGTGGAGAACTGCCATGCACCAGGAGTTAACCAATCCTGAGGATCATGGAATGGCCTCAGTTCAACACAGTTGTGCTGCTTCAATACCTACAGTATATCTACAGTACTAAACTGGCTTAGAAATTGTCGGTTATTTATTTGGTTATATTATTGGCTATAGTTATGCACAATTAATGGTGAGTCAAGCAGTCAAAGATAATTTGCCTCTGGGCCACTGTCTAACCAATGATGGCCACGAATGAGACAACCTTTATAAAGGCTGGGTCTATTTTTACTGACATTGTCTCCAGGGCTTACATGACCTTAGAGAAGAATTAAAGAAGGTAGTTATAATGATGCAATAACTCTTTAGAAGACCCCAATACCAGCAACATAGATTTTTTTTAATAGTGTCATATTTGTCCAAGACGTTGCTTCAAAGCTTCAAAATGCAACACAATTGCAAATACTCATTAAAATGCTAAAAAACAGCTATTTATGGAAACTAGGCAGGATCCAGTTGTAGCTCTTTAATAAATGTTCAAAACAGGTGTTTTGAATTTTAAATCAATGATTTAACTCTCATATTGGAGATTCTTCTGTTTAGTTGTCAATGACTTATCTCTCACCATTTTTACACATTTGTGTTTTACGTTTCTTAATGTTTGGAAAATTCTTCAAATAAATTGTCTAATGTGTCTCCCCATCCATCTCTTCATCCAACGAAAGCCACTAGGAGCCACAGGTTGCAAGGCAAGTTACACTCTGGCCAACTCACAGGGCCATCCCAGGAATGAGCATTGTGAAAAGGTGTTTTAAGTGCTCTGTCTTGCCTTAATTTATTATTTACAGCTAATCATTTATTTATAAATAAGACATTTGTGTCTTCTCTTTCCCACCTTAACTTCGCCCCCTTTTTCAGGAGACTCCATCCAAAAAGAATTCCAACTTTTTGACTATATCCTCTGCACAGAATCCAGATCTTTCAATCCTATCAAAACAGGAAGCTTCTTGAAGCTTGGTTTTCTTTCATCTGATCCCCGTGGGAAGCATGCCGTCAACATCTCCACATACAGTTTTACGGAGGGAAAAAAATAGGCAAGTAGAGCACTGCACAATGGAGGCTTGCTTGACAGTGTATAATAAATATATTTCCCCTTAAAATTCAGTTTCACTCATTTTATGAATTCCATTTCATCATATTTTGCTTTAGTTACAATCACTATTTTTCAGCATTTACTAACAGTTGAATAAAAACAGACATGCATCTTTTGCGTGTGGATTTACAATGCCTCTCTGCATCTACGAACATGTCTAGTTTCACTCCGAAAAGAATATAAATAGGTTGAAAGAACCTTCTTTTGACATTTCTAAATCTATTTACGAGTGTAAACAGTTTTGTAAGTATTCTATTCACTGTTCGATGAATGCATCAAAGGTCCGGGCACATGTTTCATTGTCCATTCGTATAATTTGTCAGGAAGTCTCAGAATAGTCAATATTTGCGGAAATGTTTCACTACCACCAGACATAAAAAAACAAAATGACTTTTGACACTGCCAAGAACTTGTTTTTTTCTTTCTCTCAAAAAGAATGCATCACACAAAGTACCTCTTTTGGAGGGGAAACACATTTTAACTTCTTCTGATAGTGGTATAGCCGGTCCTTCTGGAAAAGATTAATTGTGCTCTGGCAGAAAGCGCTGGACACAGGTGTAGGAAGAAGAACACCTAATTAGTTCCATTCAGGGCACAGCTTTTCTGATCTGTTCTTTCATACAGAGAGAATTCTTCCTGTCATAGGAAGGCCCCGTTTTGTTGAAAACAAATCTCATACTGCATCACAAGGGCATCCCTTTAAATAGAATTACTGTTTGACACAGCAAAAATAGATTTTCTGAAGGGAACAATTGAATCATAACAATTGCATTTGACCTGTGAAAGGTTAATGTGACTGTGGATGCAGCTACTTTGTTATGACTGTTATCTATGTTTTTAGTGTTATGCAGTCAGTGCAGCATGGGGTGTCCTGGTGGCTCAGTAGGTAGCAGTCTTGTCTCATACTTCATGTTTTGGGGATTTGGAGTCTTCCACATGCAGATGGAGTGTGCTGTGTAACTTTATTTAGGTTTCTTTTTGCAATTAAAAGGCATAGAGTTTGACTGTTTGGTGTCTCTAAATCACTTGTAGTGTTTTTGTGTGTTAGTGCTCTTTTTATGACTGGCATCCCATCCAGATTGTACCCCTATACTATGCTGCCTCTGGCAGACTTCAGATCTCAGTGTGACCCTGACCAGCATAAGCTGTCAAAAGATAGATGGATTTTGCTGCTTAGAAATCCAAAATTTCACTGAAGTTTGAATGATATAAGCATGAACAGCATCTGAATAAACACCTTTGTTTGAGTTTAAATCAAGTGACTTGGAAATTAGAATAAATGTCATTTGTACCCAGTACACGGTAGATTCGCCTAAGGAACCATGAACATAATAAAAATACTCAATATGCATTAAATATACTGTAGGCTCTGGGCTCACCAACCACCCTTTACTGGAAATATGGTTAAGGGAAATGGATGAATGGGTAATATACAGGTACAGCTGTTATTAAGGAGCTGTTTCCATAAAAACAGTATCACTGTATCTTAGAATAATGTGTGGAACTCTGGAATTATGTGGAACGATGGAAGTAACATAAGCTGTTGGATTGATTATACTAGTTGAAAAAAGAACATTTTAGGATCTCCAATTTTTCTGCTTAATTGGTCTGAGACCCATTGAATGGGGAGGTGGTGGCATACATTTTACATTATTTTTGTCTTTTTGAGTCAAAGCATTCATGATGGGACTGTTTCCACCCAGGAAAGATAGTCTTCATTATGGAAGGAACGTGGCCATAAATAATGACTTCATTACAATTTTTCTTGCTGTCTGAGTGGTTGATTGGAACACTCCGAGAAAATACACTCAACACCATCAAATAGCCATCGCAACCATTTACCCCTGTAAATGTAAGACTCAAGCGTAGGCTTTCTTTGGCACTTACCACTTACGTTCTTCCCTGAGCACCAAGAACAGGATGAGGGGTGACTCATCCGACAGTGTGACATATTCCACTGCTCAGTGGACCACCAGCTGCAGTCTTTGCATCCATTTAGTGACACAAGTGCATTTTTAGTTGTAAAAGTCGATGTCTTTTCCCCAGACTACCATTCCAAGCTCATGTAAGACACTGCAAGGTAAGCACTTGTCATCAGTGAAGAACGCAGCGCACACACCATCAATCAGCCTCCGCGAAGTCACCAAGAGCTCTCCTGGTATCCATGGTAGACCAAACAACTGGGAACTGGACCAGGCACCATGCCTGCCTGAAAGCTCCTGCTTTTCCCCTGTTTTTCTCAGCTGTTTTATCTCTTTTGACAGTTACCTGTAGGTAACACACATACTGTTGTTAATCTCACATGTACTTTTGAAGATTAAGCAGTCTAAGCAGAGAGGCCATTTTGATGTGCGGGTTCGTGTGGAGTTTTTATTTCCTCCTTGTGTTGCACAGGATGTCTCACACAGTCCAGAAGCTTGTAGCAAAGTAGCAGACCCGAGTTGCCCATAGTGACTGCTTATGGCCTGCTGTTCCATCTTGGTTCTTCTCGTGCAACTCGTGTGGGTTTCACGCTCACCGTGACTGTAGAAGCAGTTGGGAGGATGGATGGACATTAATAATATTCAAGAAGTCTCAAACTACCACTCTGTTGGTAAACAGTTTTATATACAGGGATGCACATAACCCGTACGCAAGTACACTTTCACCTTTGAAAGCTATACCTGTGGCAATCAATTGTAACAGAAATGCAGAAATCTGTGTGCATTTGTACTGCTATGACAAGAAATTACCATGTATTTTAACCATCATACTGCAAATGAAATACAAATTAGCATAAAAAGGTTAAAATGCATGATAATTTCTTGTCATATCAGTGCAGATACACATGAAACACATACGAATCTGTGATGTCACAACAATGTATTGCGACACTTATCACTTTTTAAGGTGAATGTGGACTCGCATACCAGTTACAGTACATGCCATCCCTTTTATACGACCTCTTTCATGTTTGTAATTGACCATTGTAGTTTGTAATTAATAATTCAATATTTATTTGCAATAAAAATTCACAAATTTCCATTTAACTGATCTACGTAGACTTGGTTTTCTTATAGATTAGTGGAATATTGACAGTGCATTGTCTTTTGTCCTCTCATAAGAATATCTGAATTGGTCTTTTTGGTAGATGATCTCATAGCCAGTGGCCTCCAGGTAATTTAAGTTTGAGACCCCCGGATTATAGAGTGAAAGGAACAGAAGAGCCCAATGCTGTATTCATATGTAAATATCAAGGGGTCAGCTTCATGGCTAAATTCACATAATTCATGTTCAGACTTTGCGCAAAGACATGAAGGCTAAAAGGAGCAGCGCTGTGCAGAGGCACGGGGCTGGCAGTGGATAACAGTCAGCACTGCTGTAATTGTCAAGCGTCTCTTGCCAGCGAGTCTAGCAGATTAGCTTTGCATGACAAGACCTGCATCTACTCCATCAACCAGAAGGAGAGAGTCTGTCCTCCCACGTAGTGCTCAAATGACAGTCTTTCCTAGCTTCAGCAGTGACAAAGGGACTCAGTGGCACGTTACACACAGGTAGGAAGAAACCTTATATTTTTCTGGGCTAAAAAAGAAAGCACAGAAGCCACAGTAAGTTTAAGTTCACCACCTACTGCAATGCGCATATTATCATTTATTTTTTTTTATTCTTTTGCAAGTGTGAGAATGGCACAGCTGAGGGACACACAGGCAGGAAAACGCTTTTTACAGATTTCCTCAAGGCCAGGTGCATTTGCCAACCGTTTTGTGGCTTTCTACATAATTAATTCTTTTAAAGCCGTTGAAAATTTCTGCACCATAAGAGGATACGTCTCCTCACGAAGCGACTGGCAACCTGTTAGCTCCCGGTGAGCAGTACTTGAATAACACTGATAAAGTCATCATAAACAACACATCTGTTGTATTAGGCTGGTCTTAAGCAATCAAAGAAGAAAACAAGAAATGATGAAAAGACGCACCTCTAAGTACTGTAACTCGATAAAAAAAAGTGCAAACAAACAAATAATAGCAGCCTGAGAAAAAAGAAGACAGACCTGTGGACTGAATAATAATTAGAAAAATTATGCAAATCATTCATGTTCAGATAATAAAAAAACTTCACCTTAAATTCCTGAAGATTACGTAATTAATCTGCTACAATATGTAATTTGTGTCGCCTGCTTCATCGCAAGAAGACATTTATACTTTTCCTCTTGCTGGAGGGATTTCAGCAAAGTACCCTTTCTGCTAAAATAGGGCCACTTAGCAACAAATGGGGAGTGTTTCTGAGGTATTTATTTAGGAGGGCCGCAAGGGGCCACCTGTGGAGAGAGAGAGGGGACCAAGATTATCCATATTGATTTGTTCCACCTGTGTGCTGCCCTCGCTGATTCCTGTATATTCGTGTGGTCTCATTTCTGTTTTGTCCTTAGTAACCTGGATTGGCGTCATAAAGGTAGTGGCAAGTGCCTGCTTGTTATTTTTTCTGCAAACTTCTTGAGGACATTTACATCTTATTTATTTAGCAGACGCTTTTGTCCAAAATTAATTTTTTTGAGAGAAACCCAGGTCAGACAATCCCTGGAGTAACTGAGGGTTAAGGGCCGCGCTCAGGGGCCCGACAGTGAAATCGCTCCACCTTCCTCGGTGTTTGCGCTGGTGACCTCCTGATCACAGGCACAGAGTCCTAATATAATGTTTGATATTTGTATTGTTAGCTCTGTCCCAACACAGTTCCTGTTACTCCTGAGGAGGGTTTTCCTTTCCTGAATAAACAAGCTGTTCACTACCCCCCCCCCCCTCTCCAGCCCAGTGTCATGCAGTGTGGCTGCCATGGGATTGCTACATTGTTACACTGTTAGATCCCTTATATTATAGCAGTGATGAATGACGTGGAGCATGATACAGGCGTTCCTTCTTCGGACTTTCAGAACAGATGAATTACAGAATACATAAAAAAGAAATCACAAAGTGCACAAAACATGCTCACGCATCTGCTGATATTCGGCCAAGTGAGCACCTAGAATGATAATGTCTCTTTCAAGGTGATAATGCAGCAAATGACGGTGCAGATGGGATCCGGCGTCGGCTGTGACAAGGTCACAAACACAATAGAGCCGCTGTCCCTTTTCCTCGTGTCATGTCTCGCACCTCTTCTACCTTCCAAGGTCGAATGTCATGGGACATTGTTCATTAAATATGCTTTTGTCTTGCGATAAGACAGCACATCTTTTAATTTCTGAATATTCCTTATTGGCCCAGCTACAGTAAGGATGATTTGGCTTGTGTAAATAGAATACCAAGGCATGCAGGGCCACAGATGATATTGCAGAAGTCTTTTATTTAAGGAAGCCACTCTGAACTACTGACTGAGACAAATTTTTGGCAGGACAGACGCTACATGAATCTGTACCGACCCTTTACTTTAGCGACTAATGGCAGTGTTTTCTGGTATGCTTGGAATTAAAAATAAATCTAGAAGCATTGCCTTTAGTGGGAAAAGTTGCACTAAACTCACCCAAGAGAATGCACTAGTTTGGTGTTGCAGAATCGTTTATATGCTCTGTCCTAAGTATTTCTGTGGAACCCATAAATCAAACAAGACATCTGGGGCTTTATTGTATATTGTACAGAAATTGCATTAGTGCCATTAGGTGTAGGTGTGAATACTCTCCACTGTCAGTATAATATCACCATAAAGAAAAATGACAGTATATAGAGCAGAGATGGAAAAATCAATACTGTATTTATGCCCCATGTGAAAACGGTATAACTCATAACTGAACACATTTTTTCTTTTCTAATTGATATTTTTAAAGGTTCTTGTGTATTATGTGGATACAAAGTATAAAACTGATATACATATATAACAGGAGGAATAGAAGTGCAGTATTTATCCACACATATGCAGCCAACTGAAATAATCCAGTTTCCCTCCAGTTTCCCTGCACGATCCTGGCATACAGGGACCGCAAAAGGTGTCAATTTGCTTGGCACTTCTAGTATAAAAGCAGTATAAATTGCACTATAAAGGGCAATCTAAGGCCAGCGTCCGTGGCCCAAGGAGAGACTTAGCTCAAATTCCGCCATGCTTCACTGTAGCGGGAAGGCATTAGAGTGAAAGGGTGGAAGATGAAGATGAAAGAATGAACAACCTGGGTTCATTGCCATTTATTTATAGAAATGAGGGTGTTGGGGGGGGGGATACTTTATATCTGTCAATGCGATGATGTAATGATTATAATAATAACAATAATAATAGTGATTGTGATGGGTTGGGTTTTCGCTGCCTTGCGTCCGTAGCTTCTGAGACTGAGGAACTATGCAACCCTACATAGGACAAGCGATGGATGGGTGGATGGATGTACGTATGGATGGATAGCTAGATGATAATGGCAATAATAATAATAATCCCTACGACCTGGATAAGCATGGATAAGATTGGATGGATAACAACAACAATCATCATCATCATCATCAGCATCATCATCATTGTCATCATAATCATCTGTTTTATTGATACTCTTTCAAGTGTTCATGCTTTAAATGACTTCCTAGTGCAGCACAGTGGCTTCACCGCAGCAGAGCCTCATTTGTCTTTGTAAGGACATGCAGAGAAGGATCAGAGGGCCGCTGCTCTCTGTCTGCCTAAGCTAATTTACAACGAGGCTGAAAAATCGCCCAGCTAAAGCGTCCACCCACCCGGCAGCACCTAGCCGAGAAGCCGACGAACCCGAATCATTTGGCCCCGTGCTGCTTTCTCTCCCGTCGCAGGATGCCGTGTGCAGCCCTCCAGCCCCATATGCTGTAAATAGTATCATTTATTTTCAACATAAAAAATTAACAGTCTGATTTAGGGTGCCTGACTATTAAACATTAAGGGAATACTCCAATACTCAATATTTTACTCAAATAAAATATTCTAATTCATATTTTAATGTTAAAATAAAAGGTATGCTCAAAAACTATTTCAGTAATAGTAGTATTTATGGAGTATGTTATAATAGTATTCATATGGCATATTTCTTTTATAGCACGAGATTAATACCCTGTGCTATCAGGAAGGACTGCAAAGACTCATTAACGAAAGAGCACGATGATATGTGCGAAGAGTTGCAGGTTAGGCGCAACTGTAGCACTAAGTGTTCAGAACAATCCCTGTGCTCTGTTCCATGACTAATTTAACACCAAAGCCCACAAACACTCTGAAGTAATCCCTCCAATCTTGCCGTGTAGTTCTAAACCTTTGATGAAAGTCAATGAACATCAAGGGGATCTGTCAAGAGCTTTCCAATCTTCCAAATCTAATATTGGAGAGCCATCCTTCAAAGTAACATGACGTCATCAAGCACCTCTTATTAAAGTCCATCCCTGTGCTACTCATTTCAATGAAATGACCAACTTTCAACCCAACCTCACTTGATTTGTAAAATTCATGTTAAAAGACATCAAAAGTATAATTAGCAAGACGATACTCTCCAATAAGTTGGAAAGATGCCCACCTTTGATGCACTTAATTGCCTTAATCGTTTTGTTTCTTCGCGACGGTCGAGATGACATAATGTGGACTTATGCGCCACTTGTGGTAACCTAAGTGCCTTTCTGAGCACCCTCGAGTTTATCCCGTCTGTTATTTACACACAGACTCTGCCGCTCTTCATTAGCTAGACTGATCTGTGCAGACTCTGAACATTACAACTTCCTTGGCTCATGAAGGTTTCTGAGAAAGGGGGCATAGGGAGAAACAGAGATGAAGGAGAAACAGTCACACAAAGGAGGCAGAGCTCCTAGGATCTCTCGTCTAATATCCTCGGAATAAGTATTTTTCCATCCTTTTCGTGTCCTTAGTGCAGTGTTGTGGATTAAGTATTTCCGCTGGTCTTTCCCAAAGCTCTCCTAATATACATATCTTAAACCACAGGCATTAGTCTTTTAATCCTGACACATACTCTATTAGACTTCTCTTTTGTAATTTGTAAAAGAGAAAGATGGTGAACGTGCACTGATAAGTTCACAAAGCCCCTCGGAAAGGTTTGCTTTCCTTTGCTTTCTGAAACACGTGATTTTTCTCTATCCCACCAATACATTCTTTAATTCAAAGGCACTTGGAATATGGCTTGGGACTCACAGGAGCGTCGCCGTCTGGTCTGTGCCCTGGAACATGAAGGGGCTAAGAATTCCATGCACATACACATTCAAATTGATTCACTTGCTTTCAACCAAGTTAAACATGTTTATTGTATTCTGTGCAAGTTCTGCTCTTTTTTATTATAAAAGGGAAATATTGCCGAGCTTTAAGTAATCCAGTGTGATAATTTCTTATTTTTGGGCTATTTCTGTGCTCGGTGATCTGAACTGTGACAGCTAAATTAAGAAAAAAAATAGTATAAACAAATGTAAATGTCATAACGTTGTTGAAAATGCCATTGCATAGAAGTTTCGTAACTATAAAAGAATTCTGTGAGTTCAGAGCTGACCCTTCAAACTGCAATAAAAAAACCCTTTTGTTTTTTTTTTCCTTCACCCCAGTTGAGCAGTCAGGGTTAGATTATTGAGCGTCACCGCTGAGGATATAGCAGAGGCACCACGCAGCTATGGGCCAGTAGCTGTCACCATTAACTGCAGACCACAGGGGTGGGATGACACCAGTAAATCAATTGCAGGGATGTGCTTTTGGGCAGTCATTACAGGTGCATTTAATGCGAACCTAGACTCTGAAGCGATTTTTCATAAATGCTCTCTATTTGATGAACTCCAAGGAAAAATGTGAGTTGGAATTTGTCCGAGCGAACACACAATAATCTTGGTTAAAGGAACTGCTGCATGCTGTCTGGCGCCCTGCGGGCAGGAGGCTATTCTGCACTTCCAATCAGAGTATATGGTTAATTAGAGAAAAATACCACAGCTGGCAAGGCAAACATCAGGACCCAAAGCATGTTAGGTGCTGATTTACAATCCACATTGTTCCAATTATTTGTATATGACGAGTTAACTTCACACAAACAAGCTACAATTTTAATGAGTGTAATCATCATCAGCTCGTTTGTAATTGGATAGCGTTTGTTATGCAATGTGAATCGAATGATTCATTTAAGTGTACAGTATGTTATGTAAGTTGTTTCATTATTCAGCGAAAGTCATATGTTAGGATCGGTTGTGTTGTTGTTCATTATCTGGCTGCTAAATTGTTCGAGAGGCAAACAATTAGCATCTTCACCTGTTGTGGTGGAAAATTCCCACTTGCCGGAAGTGCTTAGTGCCCAAAATGAGGGCTTGTGTGCCTCCCTTTGTTTGTTTGGTAGAGAATGTAATTGTTTTTAAATAAATAAATCCAGGGCTTTATCTCAGGTTAATTTTTAAAGCAGTTGTGAGTGGAAAATTTAGCGATCAGTTATCTGATGGCCGTAGTTACGAATGACCTTATTCTCATTGACAGATACCCTTGCAGCACTAGCGTTTGCTAACTGTTCGAACAACAGACACTAAAATGTTCAGCCTTCCTTTACAAAACAGAGCTTTCCACGACTGACTGGTCTTAAATGTAATTCTGGGAATTTCCAAAAATTTCGGTGTTTTTTGAAAAGAAATATCCGGCGTGTGCGTCTTGCTCTAATACTTACTTTTTAAATCATTATCTGCAAAGCGGCTAGAGTACTTAGCATCAGCAAGGCCTGGGGATAAAGTCACTTTCTTTCTTTTTGTCAGCACGCAAGGGATTCAACTGGTTACGAAACGCGACAGTTGAGTGTTGGGAAGTAAGGTGGGAGCCCGTTTCCGAGACCCAACACAGTGCCCCTGAAGCGACTTGCAAGAGGAGGAACCTACGGCAAGGCCAAGAGCTCGTATAAGCCAAACGAGTGGCAAACCTGATGTCATGTTGTCAGCTCCTATCACGGAATCGGAAACAGGAGCATCTTCCTGCAGTGTCCCTCCAAGAAAAAAAAAAGTTACAGTATTAAGGTTGCGGACAAGAAAATGAAAATACCAATGGCCTGTCACTTAGTGAGCCACATGGCCTCTATGCGCAGCCAAGACCACACAGACAGGATTTATATGGATTCCGCAATAGGCCTACAGGATTGTCACATCATTTTTCCCAAGATGTCCTCTGCTTCGGACTAGCTGCAGTTGAGGCTCCTGTCAAAGTTACTTCACTGTGTGATCCCACAAGTGCCCTATTAGTTGACGATTCAGCGGGGCATGGAAGGCCACTTGCAGGCCTGTCACGCAGCAGGGGCACTTCCCATGAACTAGGGTTTTCAGCTCTTCTGATGCCAACTATGGGGCTGAGAATTTGGACTTTTGCTGTAGCTCATGGATGTGGACATTGGCCCAGGTTACAGAACCGGGTGCATACCGTCAAGCTTGCTTTCTGGTAGAGCCTGAGCCCCGGGGTGTGCTAGGGAAGTGTAGCCCACACCATCACGCACGTCTCTGTTGGAGTCTGGCGCTCACTGCTGTCGGAGTTGTCTGGCCAGTTGCTGCACAAACACAGAACTTCCTGTCTGGAGCATGGAGATGGACCAGCTGCTTCTTTTGCCCCCTGGCAGCAGGCTGGAGTTCACGGCCCGTGTCCGTGGCGCCGCTGGACTTGCCATTGCCAACCAACAGGCATCGTGGGTATATCGCATGTGCCTCTCGCATCTAGAGGCCGCCATCTATTAGCTTGCCGTGGCAAGTCGCATACGAATTTTAGGTGTTTGAAAATGTGAGATAGCGGTTATGTAGCTTGGGGAAATGGTTCTCTCTATGCAAACAGGCATTGGTGACAGAGGAAATTACAGTTAGTCATGTGAGAAGATTATTTTTTTTCAAAAGGGTAAGTGTTATGCAGATGAGCGATGTATCCACAACATAATAGTATTTACTATCCATTATCTGGAATTGAATATCTAGTTCTGTCTTCTATCTAATATTTTAAGACAAGTATTACACACGTGCTTTAAAATACATCATGCAAAGCAGCTAAAGAATCCTTTAACTAAATGTAATTCATTCATGGTTTTTTTATGTTGTTTTGTGTACAACCAAGCATCGTTAACATCATTTGTCCTGTTTAGTCAAATCCTGGATCCTTTACAAAATTACCTTGAGTGAATGCATGACATTCTCTCTATAGTGTTTGCCTGTAGTGCCTATTAATGTATTCCCCAAAAGCACCAGACTTTCAATCATTTCAAACCAAACAATGCCAGTCTCAGGGTATAAACTTATTTAACAATGTACAAGATGCATTTCTGTATGGTTAGTTTATAATTACAGTCTTACTCATTGTAATTAGATAGAAACAAATTCATGTTTCCATATACTGTCTTTTTCCTACCTTCAAATCCAAGCTAATGACTACTCCCTCACTTTTCTGTACAAGTGTACCTCTTTTACTACAAATCATGGTTTCGGCCTGCTGGGAAAGAGCAAAAAACATTTTTAAAAAGTCTTTTGTTTTAATGCAGCCCTGCTGTGACACTTTGTAATCTCACCAAATGAGCGGCAAGAAGATAGGGGTGAATTGCCGAGTGTTCAAGATGACTGATAAGTGCTGAGGTGAAGCAGAAGCTGCAGATTTTGTGGAGACGATAAGGTCAGAACGGGCCCAAGTCGGCTCCATTCTGTGCGAAATTCTGGTAATATTAATGTGAAAAAAATCTATATGATAATCAATAATAAGAAACAGAGAATGACCTTGTAATATCTACCTCACCTTATTTCCTCCTCCTAGGAACTATAGTGAATATTACTGACACGTCGTCCCTTAAAGCCCCGCCCCCACAGCTGTTGGGGTATTTTAAGCCAGTTGCGCGTCGGTAGCAAGTAGCAGATAAGGTAGGGGGATTTAGTCTCTCCTTGTTTAATAACAAGAACATGGGGGCTCCATTTTCTCTGTGTCCTACAGACTGTCACCAGATAGAGGCATTCCAAATGACAGCTGCTTATCTGAGCCGCTTTCCATCCGTAATGTCAAGGGACGCGCTACTGGAACTTAGACTGCATTTAACCGCCGAGGATTCCCAGTATCCTTTATTCTGGGCTATTTCACACTAAATCAGCCAGGCTGTCCCTCCCCAGTTATTATTAAATGGTGACTGTAATGTCTGTAATGTTTCTGTATATAATTGTATGATTTTTTTAAAAATGACCTTGACTGGTTAGTGTATATCATTACCTTGAATTTTGCAAATGAAAATTATTCAGTTTGTCCTAATGTAAAACTATGATGTGAAAATGGAATTGCATTATTGGAACCCAATTAGACACTACTAAAATAATTTTCAATAACAATTTGCTTAAGGCAATGTTTTTAGTAATTTATAAATACATTAATATTGCATTATAATGCATTCATATAGCATGATAAACATGGCTATACATGATAAATATTCGACTTCTGGACAGCACGTATGTTTGTAAGGTGTTATTTATCTCATTTATACGTGACATAAATATCAGCAAAATAAATAAATGTAAATATTTAACTAGGATGTAAACCAAGGCCAAGGATGTTTCTTGAAGAGAAAATTCACGGTAATCTCGATGAGACTTGAGCATCTTCTAAAAGCCCTGTTAAACAAAATTGGACAACTTATCTGCAGTGCAGACTGCAAAAAGCGAGATATTGGGAAAGACAAGTAGGAGTCTTTCATAAGATTTTCGATTTTTGTTTATTATCGCCAAGGAAAGCAAGCTGAAGAAAACAAGAGACAAGAAACCAGGCTTGTAAAGACAGCGGTAAAACTGTGGGCAGGCGTCTAGGGAGCGAAATTAATTTATCGGTCTGGAGATCGTACGAAAATGACAAGAGCTGTGGGAGCTCAAGCAGCGGTAGCGTTTAACCCTGCAAAGCGCAGAGACCGGTAATGACTATGAAGGGGATGAGACAGGTGAGAGCCCGCCGTAGAGGTTTGTAATCAGGAAGCGGTCCACTCCAGAAATCCTAACGAGCGTGATTATAGAGCAGTGGAAAAACCGCGGTGGAATAGCAAAGATCGGGGGTCAGTCAGTGAGAGAGGGAACAGATCCTCAGCTAGCTTTAGTGAAAGATATAAAAAATAAAAACGTCAGAGCAAGATTCGGTTACAAATAGCGGAAAAATCCCCCACTGAAGCGGAGTAATGAAATATGGATCAAGCAGAGGCGGCTTGCCAAAGGACGGTAGATGCTTCGTGACAGTTACTGCTCCACTCATGGACAGACAAAGAGGCTGAGACGCGAGATGATGGTTTTGGGGGATAACGGATCAGGACGAGTTTTTCTTCCTTTTTCAAAAACATATGAGAAGCATGTTGAAGTAATGGACTTGTCAATAAGCCACAAAATAAAATATATATAGTAGGCTATAATGTTACATTTAGATTCAAATAATAGCGGCCTTAGTTTGGGGGGGGCTCTAGCAATAATAATAATAATAATAATAATCCTATAGAGCCTGGTGTGTGAGTGTGCCCTGCGATGGGCTGGCCCCCCATCCAGGGTTGTTCCCTGCCTCGTGCCCGTTGCTTCCGGGATAGGCTCCGGACGCCCCGCGACCCAGTCCGGATAAGCGGTTTGGAAACTGGATGGATGGATGGATAATCCTATAGAGGAATTGGGCCACTACAGGTATATCTGGTTGCTATAATTATACTTGAGCATACAGCTTCACTGGAGATTGCCTAAGTCTCTTTTGGGCTCTGTGAAATCCAAGGAATTTGTAGCTTAGTCCTCCCAGCTCCACTTATACATATACAGTTTGTTCAGTTCAATAATATCATTTTCCCACTTGTGCAGGAATTACAAGTCTTTTTATTAAAGTCTCCAACACTCCAGTACCCAAAATCAAGTTTCAATCTTAGGAAAAGCTATTAACATTCCATACAGTAGCCCTTGACATTTATACCATGCATCTTAAGCTGCTGTCATCAGCAAGTAATTTAATATAAATTAGCAATGGCTATAAGACTATCCAGTTAACTATTGCGGTAAAAAGCAATCGCATGGCTAATCCCACTTTTAAAGTCCAAATTACAAGTGATGGTGATGCTGGTCAGGAGTCTTTATAGTTAAACCGGAGACATATTTACAGTAATGTCTGAACTGAATTCCACATGTTAATGCTTCCAGCTACAAAGTTGGATTTATATTGTGTTTTTTTGGCCAAAACGGGCTTTATGCAGGTTTTGAGGTGATCAGAATTTTTGGGTTGTGTGTCACTTCAAATCTGCTATTTTATCACAGAAATAATTTTTGTCACTGGGTCCTCATTATCTATAACAGGATTTTCTTTATGTAAAGTAAAATTATATGTAAAAAAAAGTTATGAAGAAAGGTGACCCCTATTATATTTAGTGAAGTGTACATTATCATAGCTCATAAAGTCATTATTAAAATTCCTGTGGTTAATATTTACTGTGTATGTACAATCCACCATATGTAACAGCGTACAGAACATTTACAGTGTTGAAAGATACATTTTCGTCATCATCTTTAAAGTTAAACTGAATTTTGGGACAGTCCCGGAGGTATGGCTAGATAGGAGCTGTATGTACAGTATGGGTGCTGTCTGCATGGACATATATTTATATTTAACTGTAATATTTCAGCTATACTCTCACTAACACACCATTTTCTAGTGCATGACAGGGCTAACATCTGATTCACAGTGAAAACTGAAATGGAAAAAAAAATAAGTTCTGTCAAATGTGAAAATAAATATTGGCATGAATTTAATCCTGTAACTACAGTGGAAAACTGCAGGAATCCTATATTTGGATCCAATAAATTTTTTATTATTAGTTTTTCTTTCTGTATTATGTAGTTTTTGCAGCAGTGCCCATTTTACAGTAAGTTTTACAGTAAATGTGTTTATTGGCTTTTGGTTTTAGAGAGTCCTTTTCTTCAACAGGTTCAGCACTGATACGTCAGTAATTCCCCTGCTGTGATAGGACCACATTCTCTTTCTGTGTCTTATAACTGCTCTGGCATCATCAGGCCTTCTAAAGTATTACCCGTATAAGAAAAATGATGAATACTGATGGGTAAATTAAGCTTCATGAACCATTTGCTGTATTTTCTCACCCCACTAGAGGGTGCTATCTGTCCATAAAAGTACTGAAACCATGGCCCAAAATAAACCAAGAGCAATGGTTCGGATCAGAAAACACAGCAAATGGTTCATCTAGCTTCATTTGCCTGTCACTAGTAATGGGCAGCAGCCTGGCTCAACCAACCACATTGTTGCGCCACAACCTTGGGGCTGTGTGTGGAGTGTTTTTTGCTCCCCAGGTAACATGGGATTTCTGCAAGTATCAACTGGCAAAGTGACTTTTTCAGTAAGGCCACAGACACAATAAACCTGCCCCTGAGGATCCCCCCCAACAGCCTGATGCTGGATAGCGATGTGTAGATGGATGGGTGGAAGAAAGGATATAGTGATACCATCCATCCATCCATTTTCTAAACCGCCTATCCTACTGGGTCGCGGGGGGTCCAGAGCCTATCCCGGAAGCAACGGGCACAACCCTGGATGGGGGGCCAGTCCAT
>JABFDZ020000109.1:19199275-19214661 GCA_019775955.2 Pollimyrus isidori | reverse complement strand
CCACACACATGAGACCAGAACCCGGGTCCCAGAGGTGTGAGGCAACAGTGCTAACCACTGCACCACCATGCCACCCCTATAGTGATACCAGGAAGTTCAATTCCATCTCTGAAAAACAAGATATTAATAAAAAAAATATATTATAAAAAATCAATATTATTTTCATAGATAAGTTGGCATTACTCGGTTGATTCAGCAGGATTACAGTATAAATGAAAAATAAAATAAATGGAAAATGGTGATAGATTAATATGACAGGTGCTCCTCAATACTCATTGTAAGATCAATTAGATTGTGTCCCACTGTATTGCAAATGGTGTATGTTAAAGATATGTTTTCCATGTAGTTTCATTGGGTACTTACTGTATGGTGCTCCAGTGAAAGTTTTTGACATCAGAAGAATGTCAGTCCTTTGCTTTGTGACATCCGTCATCACCGCCAGTTAAATCGCTCCTTGGCTTGGGCGCATATTAATCTCTGGGTGTCTTGCAAGGTATGGAAGACGGTGGGTTTTTATTTATGGACAACGGAAGCAATTGCAGTAACAGAATGAAATTGTGGGGGGCTTTTCAGGTCACTGCTTCTTTCTGGTATTTATGGTTCCCTTGCTCCTGATCCCAGATCATTAGGTTTTGGATAGGCATGACCATGGAGTAAATTGAAAGTTAGCTACAAGTCCACCAACACCACTGAAGAGAAATACCTTTGGCTTTTTTCTGTTCTGATCTGATTTGCATCGTGGGCAACAACACACAAAGCATGTGTGTTGTCTTGCTCAAAATGAAACCTCTGATGAATTTAATTGAAGGCTTAACTTATGATCTGAAATTAAATGCCACAGAAGAAGATTTTCTTAACTGTAGTTGTAATATAAAATGAGTAACTAGTAGGAATCTGTAATAAATTTTAGAAACCTGTGCCTTATGTCAGTATCAGCTGTTTATACTGTTGGGTCTGACAAATAATGTTCAGTGGTTTACATAACTGGACTTATTTCCACATAACTGGCCACATTCTGGAGAGGAAGGGGCAACTCAGGCCTTACAGAAGTATTTGCCAATCTGGTCCTTGGGGACCTACAGCCGGTCCACGTTTTTGGTCCCTCTGAGCTCCCTGCTAGACAGTCCACACTTCTGCTCCCAGCTGGGAGGGAGCACAAACATGGACTGTCTGTTGGTCTCCGAGGACTGGATTGGGAAACACTGCCTTAGATAATCCAGACCCTGTAGGTTTTCTCAGTATGAAGTCAGAGTTGGTGCTTCCTAGTGAAATATGTCTAGTTAACTAATGTCTAGTTAAAGAATGTTCTTTGTGTGGAATTGATTTATGAAGACACTATGGTGCAATAATAACATCATTCTTTAATACGCAACTATTAATATTAGAACAGTATATATTCAGGTTGAAATATATTGGAAAGATTAACATTTCCACTTTGTGCAAAAGATCCCTTAGGTCATTCTTTGTTCATTTGTATCATGTCATTTTACATGCTTGATATTTTAATCAAACAAAACAAGAAAGTGCATGAATAACTGGGATGTTACTGATCAAGAACCAAAGACTGATTGCATTACTATGGAACAGATCCATTGTAACAAGTAACTCAATGAATTAATTTAGAATTGTAGCTAATTCTGAATTGGCAGCAGCTTGTTTATTGGGGATGTACCAGAACATTCTACAAAGCAGGGTAACTTAATTAGCAAAATGCTGGTAAATTACCTTAATGACAATGCAAACTGATTTAAGCTGGCACTGATTCACATAAACAATCCTAATAAGAGCACAAACTGATTTAAGCTGGCACTAATAACAATGCAACCTGATTAAATCTGGCTCATAGCTTTTAAGTGTACTTAGAAATGCAGGGCCTACATAACGCCATTCTTTTTTGTATAGCCCAGCTAAACACATAGTAGGAGAAACTCTGAGAGCCAGCACAAAGAATATATATATTATTATGGACCAAAGCAGACCTCTCTCTCCAAGAGTCTAGCTTTTGCTGGAGGATCCCTAGGTGTTCACAAGCCATCTGGGAGACATACATCCTCCAGTATGTCTTGAGTCCAAAATCGCCAAGGTGTATTTGAAAGACACACTTCTCCACGATGGAGACCACTAGTAAAGCTTAATAAAGTGACCTACCTTTAACCAATCAGAATGCAACAGAGTGGCATGCTGGATAATTCCTATAGTTTTCAAAGAAAGAACTGGGAAAGTTTCTAACGAGATGCTGAAGATTTGAATCTGCATGTATCCTCGTAATACCAGTGCAGGTTAGGGGACAGATCCATGAGGGGATAACAGGACAGACAGTGGTGGAATACAGGACAAACAGCAGTGTAATACAGGACAAACAGCATTGTAATACAGGACAAACAGCAGTGTAATACAATGAAAGACAAGAGAGTGCAATGTTGGAATGAGTGAGCATTAAATAAGTAATAAACAAGTGATGCCATGGGGATTTGGATGTGCAAATGGACTGCAGCAAGGTAAACAGTACTGATAAAGTGGAGAAGTGGAATATTAACAACATTACGCAATAGAATGACTTGGCTGGACAGGGGGTCCGGAGCCTGTCCCGGAGACTATTGGCACAACCCAGGATGGGGTGCCAACCCATCGCAGGGCTCACTCACACTCACACTCCATTCCAGTTTACCGGTACATCATAATAGGACGATGAACCTCGGAGTCACTCATTTTGCTAGTCACATACCGTGGAGGCTCACTTTAATGTTCTGTTCCTACCAAAGGAATTTAAACTGCCGTTTAATTTGTCTTCAGACTTAAACTGGGCGCTGTTAGGAAGCATGACAAGGTGTCTATAATGTGTAAAGCTATTAAGAGTGTTCAGTGCTGCGAAATTCAATATGGGCTTTTTAAAATCACCTAATACCATTGTTTGACTTTGGTGGCGATGTACGTGTAAAATGCACTGGGGAGATGCCATGAAGAAAGCTATGTATCTATCTGTCTATCAGTTTTTCATAACGACTTACCCCCTCCAGGGGCAGCGCAGGAGGTGGGTAAGGGACTCCCAGGTTAGGCCATCAGTCTGTCACCAGGCAAACATTCACATACACACAGACACGGACACACGGGCGTAAACACATATTTTAGGGAGTTTAATAACAGCGCTTCACCTACAGTAAACAAAATGTTTGTGGACTGTGGCAGGAAAAGCAGAGCATCCAGGTGAGCTCATATGAACATGGAGGGCTGGATTGTGTGCTATAAATATATAATCGTTTCCTTAATTCAGATACAGAGAACAAGCCAGAACTGAGCACAATGACCCACTTTATGCTGCATTTGAGGACCTTGTTAGCATCACTGCTATTCATATTACACTAATGACACCCAACAGTATCAGCGGTGCACTAACAAAGATGAATGAATATAAAATTAACATGCACTGAGTTTCGGGACTCGCTTGCAAAAGGAGCAACAAACTTTATCGCTAACAGTTACATTCATTTTTGGGCCTTTGACAAAGATTTTGTTGATATGATCTATACGAATGTCATGTGTTTTTAGCCTTCAGCCATTGATCATCAGAGCTTGCAGGAATGTCTGGATAAAATTGGTTGTTTCTTTTTTTTTAATGGAAGTCTGTCCGTGAGGATGGATGCTGCTGTCCGATGACAGATTTCAAAAAGATGGCACGCTAATCTCGAGTCAAGAAAAGACCCTAAAATGAACGAATGGTGATGAAAAATTCAAAAAGATAACGGCGACAACATGGAGGCAGCCATTTTAAAGGGCACCTTTTTCAGGGTCTTCCTTTGATTAATACTGAAGTCACAGAAAGCCCATCTTTGACCGAATTGCCCCCCAATATCAAGAAACAAAGTTTATTTAAAGCATGTTACCTTCCCCTTCTAGGTATTGATTTTGCTGAAGTCTTATAATAAACATGGGTGCTTTTCAGATCTCTGTATAAGAAGAGGGTTCTCAGAGGAGAGTCATTGTTATTGCTTTCAGACATAAGGATAAAATTGGTTTTGCATTTATAGCTGTGAGGACCAGCACGGTACACAGCAATATGTAATCACATGGGCGTGCCCCGCATAGAAACATCCGAGTTTCCAAGAGGGTTAAATGCTGTTAAGTCTCGCTGAAAGGCACAGTGCCTGGGAGGGATCATTTCCTTGTCGGCGTTTTTTTTTTTTTTTATCCCACCCTTAAACAGTGGACTGGGATTTATAAAAAATGTCGATTTATAAGATGCGGCACCTCAATATACGGCTGAGGAGGAAAAAAAATCATGCCATGGCTTATTAAGGGACAGGAACAGAAGCGTCCCTTTGCTCACCCCAAAGGTGATGTGCAATTCCAGATCCCTGCCTCCGTTACTTAAGGGCAGAAAGAGTATGTTTATAACGTAATGATTCTTAAGCTCTGCTGCAGCAAGTCTCATGCTGATTAAATGGGCTTATCAGTGAAAGCAAGTAACTAAATGGAGGCCTAGCATATAGACTCGACTTGGCTAGCTGCTGTGGCTCTCTAAGTGCTACCTGCAGGTGCACCTTTGGGAGGAATTAATGTTATAAAAACACTAAATGCTATTATACATGCCATTTTCCCCCGTCTGTCTTAAACCGCCTTGTGAAGAGAGTTGTAACTCTGTCATCATTCTTCGTTTCAGTGCAGTTTAAGCTCTGTTTTGTCTGAGGCACGGGGGTGTTATGTCTGTATGAATGATGCAACAGGAGCTACTTTTGTAGCCAGTCGCAAATTCTAGAATTCAAGGACTCAATTCATTGTACGTGTTACATCTTGGACCAAAGAAAGTTTGATCCTAACCGGCCTGTGACTCAGCGCGAGCACGGAAGCACACTGGCACGCGTCACAAGCGAATGCCCCAAAGACACAAGACTTATTAGAAACACAATTATAAAGTGAGGAATTGGGGACTTAAAAGATGGGTCCTAGGCCAGCGGTAGGTTCTGGATGGGCTCAATTAGATAGGCGGCGACCACATGGACAAAGCAGGACGGGGGGAGTTATCTGACACTTCGGCTCATTCCTGGGTTTCATCTGGGACAGGGAGATATCAGAAACGGCTGTGGGGAGATAGAGAGTCAGTTAATTAGGGCAACAGTTAGGTGGCCTAATCGGAGCTTGGCTTCGCTACAGCCAGGGTTTAGGCTGCAGACTTGCACTGCCTGCTGACATTCTGCCAGAACTGCCCTTTTCTTCTTTCCTAAGCCACGGGGAAAGTGGAGCCAGCAGGGGTAATTAGTGATCTCCAGGCGGGTGGGATTAAGGGCGTGGTTTGGTCCGGGGGCCACCCTAATGCTGTCCCGCAACATGGGTGCTGAAGTTTTGACAGGTGGCCGCTATCCGTGGTGCTGAAGGACAAGTGTGGCCACCTGTTAATCGGCTGTGATGGATGACAGGTCCCGAAGGTGGCGCCATGACGACCGAAACACAAATCCGACTGGAAGCTGATCACTACCCAAACCAAGGAACACAAGCCAATAATGGAGGTGTTTATACGAGGAGACTGACGCAGATGGGTGACAGGGCCACGTGACACTGAGGCTTGGCTTTGGGCTGCGGTTTTACTGGGGATTTTCTATTTCCATGGACAGGGAGGATCAGGGCAGCAAAATAGAATGTTAAAGAATGGGACGGGGGCAAATTAGCGTTGCTAGGTAGAGGTAAACAAAACGTTTTCTTGTGCATTTGGGGATTGTGTTGGATTAAAGGGATCAGGACATGCTTCCGTATGTTGGTCTGGATTACAAAGCAGAAGAACTGATACATACTGAGGAAACAATGTGTGAGGTTTTACCATATTAATACCCACCCCTGTCTGACTCTCCCTACTAAGACAATGGATACACACCAGCAACCCCCCTCTGTCTCTGTTTATTTTTAATCACAGTATATTCAGAATATTTTCACAACTGGTCTTGAAGATGAGCAAATCCCCCTCCCTGTAAGTGAGTAATTATGTAGCCTTTGTAATTTGTGGTATTGTAATGAAATTCATGTTCATATTTATGTATTGTAATAATTCAAATGTATTAGTTTTTCTATGAATCAGCGAAACCTTACCTACTACAGCCATTCACAACCATTGGCCCAAGGGAACGGAAAACCAGGAAACTTCATTTATTAATTATTCCCTAAGAAGGCGATTGTCTAGTACTCCTGTACCAATAAAAGGCACAAATGATGAGTCAAGCCGTAAGCAGTAAACAAAACTGGGCTCTTCGCAGATCAGAGCAACTGGAGGTGAGTGATCATAGTGTGATTGTTGGCGGCAGAGTGGAGTAGAACAATGCAGAAACCTGCATCAGCGCACAGGGCCGTCACAGCCCCTGGAAGCTCCCTCTGGAAGCTACAGCAGGCCGGCTGCTGAGGTCCGGCTGATGATTTGTTAGCTTAGTAAGGGCTAAGTATCTGGGGCAGTGATCTGCAATGTTACTGCTTCCTTTAGAAACAGCTCTGTGTTTGGGATCCACCCCTTTGTCAGCACTTTTAGCTATGTAGGATTTCACTCTTGACATTAGAATGTGTCTAATGTCTTTTTAATTTCTTAGTACAACGAGATAACTAGCATCTTTTTAAAGATCTAAAATGGCTGAAAACTGGTTGAAACATGGCTTCTGTCTTTTAAGGGTAAGTTGTCTTTTATATTATGCTTGGAAGAAGCTAGGATAGGAAGACGATGCCTGGAAAAGGACTAATATGTTCCTACATTTTTGTTGTAGTTATAAGCCTTGCAGCTATATTATATGGAAGCTGATGAGTTTTACTTACACATAAATGTTCTGAGGGCAGAAGGAAGAATGCGTGGCGCAGAGAGATAACCAATCATATTGTAGAGAAGGTGAGGCCCAATCAATAAGATGTATTAATTCTGCCTCCTCTAGTTACCCCTTCCCCTTCTACAATGTGATTGGTTATCTTTCTGAGCCAATCGTTTTTCCTTCTGCCCTCAGAATATTTTGGTGTAAAAAAAAATCCCCATGAGCAAAACTTGTGCAGCTGGTAGCATAGCATTATAGTAACTGAATACTGGCCATATTCCACAGATGAAATAAATCGGCATCAGTACAAAAGATAAGACCTAAGCTGAATAAGTACCTGTCCACTGAGACCAGGAGGATTTTGTCATCTGCCCAAGATAATGTGGGTGATCTAGAATACTGGAAGAAGCGTTTAGTTCCAGAGGAATATGGCACACTAATGAGAAGCCGCGGATGCTGTTTTGGTGCTGTGGTGTTTGAATCAAATATGAAACATGCACACAGTACTGGAAGAAGATAATGATGCATTTTAATATCTCACTTGTTTCTCTCCAATTACAGCGACTCTTTCATTAGTGCTGAGAGTACGGCACCCAAGAAGTGTGTATGATTTAGTGACTTATCACTGCTGCAGCCTGATAATTTGGTATAACAAGAGCAAATTGCAATAAATCAGCACGCCAGCATATGTGGAAGCAATATGTGAAAAGTATCTGTATCGCAGACCTGCTGCTGCGTGAACCTGGAAAAACACCTCGAATTATAACTTTCATATATTACAGATGCTTCTTCATTACCTGCTGGGGGATTTCCAGTTCAATAAATGTATTAAAGACAAACCTTGGAACGTCCTTAATACCATAAATTAGATGGTGATGTTCCTTTTCCCGCCGCCTCTGTAATGGATAAGTGAAAATGCATAATGACTTGATTCTCTGCCAGTTGCCGGGTGATTGATAAGGCATTTTGCCCTATAAAAAATGTACAGGTTATTTATCTTTAAAGAACATGTGAAGTGTTGCTCTCAACTTTTCATTCAAGGTTTCTTTCCGCTGAGGCCACCATCACTGTCCATTCGTAACTGAAGGTATTTTTTATCTTCACGTATGGTATAGGTTAGCAATGGTCTAATATGAAATTATTTTCATTTATATCCTTTCTCAAGGGCAATAAATGTATGAACATATATGGCAGTTTGGGCTGATGCTCTTTGGACCTGTGAATCTTTGTAGCTGTGTAGCTCTTTCTAAGCGCGGGAATGGCCTTGTTTACCCTTCCCTGGAGCTAGCTTTATTTATTTTTTAGTTTTAAACATCAATTTAGCAATTTCTAATTCTGTTTTGAATGGGGCGGGGGGCGCCAAAGGCACCAGGCTCCTTCAATAAACTGTCTGCCAAGGTGACGGTTGCCTGTTCATGCCACGTGTCACGGCGAGGGGAGACGGCACCGAGGCGTGTGACAGCCCTGACTGCTTATTTGGGGGGCAGTTGTGACACCTTGGCCAACTTAAAGCCCTCCAGCTCTAGATAGAATGATAGCAATTATGTCCTGGTTGCTATGGAATCCACGGTCAGAAGACATGGCTCAGGGTGGAAGCGCATTTGGGCTCTGAGGACGGCGTGCGATTGAAGGGTAAAGGCTTTTGTGCAAACACAGGCATGTCTGCATGTACGTTATATTAAATCCCCATAATGAACGGCGAATTGCTGTTTATTGGGAAAAGTAAATGGCGGATAAGGGCGGGTAATAACAGAAACGTGAGGCATTTAAAGGATTTCATGCATGTCTGTACAATAATCATCTATGGTTAATAAGTCTGAGCAGACAGAGGAAACATTGACAATGTTTAACTGTGTAGTATTGGAGAAAAGATTATAATTTAATGATGCAGGTATCTGGAGTAGTTTGCATAGAGCAGCAACATCAATGGTCTGTGGAAGCTCTGTTGTGCTTCAGAATGACTTTTCCGAATCCTCTAGATGACGCAGTCGGAGAGTCACGCTGCGCCACTTTCCTGAGTGATCATCCGTAACCCCGATTCAGTGGGGGCTTCTGCTCCGCTCAGAGGGGGGGGCCCCCAGGGAAACACTCCAGCTGGCTGGCCACTGGGGGGGGCTTTCAGGGTGCAGATCATTGTCCTATCAAGACGCATAGCTGAGTCTTAGGAAGCATTTTCACAGATTTTGCAGGGATGCTTGAGGCAGTTTTATAATCACCACCAAAGGGGGTGAATTAACCCGGGTCCAGACCCAACTAAACTGCAAAATTAAATTAAGACACACTTTTTTATTCCTAGAGCCAATATTGCACAAAATTACACTACATCCTGCTCAGATGTTATTCCGTCTTTCATCAGTCTTCCAATTGCTTACCTTGTTCATTCAATGACAATAGTAATAACAGTAATAAATGCGATCCTGCCCGTGTGCTCCATTGTGTGTCCCATCCCTGTGCTGTGTGATTCCTGAGATAGGCTTCAGGCTTTCCCTTGACCCTGACCCAGATAATCTATTTATCCTAACCTTAAAATGTCAGTTGCCAGCTCCGTGTTTGTGGAGCTTGCATGTCTGCTCTGCATTTGCATGGGTCTTCTACCGCGGTCCAAAAACATGGTACTGAATAAGCAGTTATGGAAAATTGATGTATGTATTAAAATAGAATAATTCATGCATATTGTCCTCAAAGGCTACATGAAAAAATCAGGAAATAAGATGAAAACTGGATCATGCAGAGGTATAGATGCTCTACTGAATTTGGCCTTTGTTAAACAAAAATATTTCAATTTTCACGCGGTTGCATGTTTCCATTGTTAACCTCCCCTGATTTTTGACAATAATTCTACTCATTGTAAGGGATCTTTAGAAATATAGACATAGTCCAGTGAAAGAATGGCTGGTCCATAGTGTCAGGCTGCAAAATGATTATATACCTCTGCTGTTCCTGCTAACTCCACAGTAACAGAGCCCAAAATGAAAGAGAAATTGAGTCGATTTACTTTGACCTCTTCTTGATAAGGATAATAAATCCTTCTTTTAGGCTCTTGAATCATCTTTGAAGTAGACTGGAAAAAAAAATCTTCAAAGTTTTGATATTAGCCATCAGCTGTGGTTCACGCAAGAAATATCACTTTAGACTTAGGGAACAATTCAATCTTTTTTAATCTTTAAAGCAATTGAAATATCACGTAAAACAAATCTGACAGATTCTTTTTTTTCTTCTTCTGAGGAAAATTACAGTACAGCGAAAAGCTTTGTAATTGGAGACTTGTGTTTCTGAAAATTAAGAAATTTAAACCCTTAATAACTGTTTACCGCACTTGTGCTGGCTTTCTGTCATTACGACTGACACAACACTCTTTCAGAGCAGACCATTTTGAAAATAAATAGTGCTAGGTAGATTTAGAACAAATCTGACAGCTGAGGCCAAGATTTTTAACTGGGGGGTGTGGGAACAGTAAAAACTGTCGACAGTGGGAGGGAGCACTGGTTTGAAGAGGGCCCCCTCTCTGGCCTGATTCTGAGCAGATTAGTTGAAATATACACTATTTTTGGATGCCTTTACCCATCTTCCAGCTACTCACCTGAGGAGGGGTAATAAAAGGGACCAGGCCCGAAAGCAGCGTAAGGAACAAGGAATGAAATGCACCGGATGGGATGCCAGGAATACAGGCCACACACACCTACACACCAGGAGCAATTTATAGACACTAAATCCATGTCTTTGGACTGCAGGAGGAAACCCTTTCAACATGGGGAGAATATGCAAACTCCACACACACAGTGGGGGGGCTGGATTCAAACCTCCAACCCTGGAGATCCGAGGACACGATGACATTGAGTCACTATGCTGTAGAATTTGCTAAAAACAGAAGCATACCTCAGATCAAACTTCTTCAAGTTTACAGGTTGGTACATATTATATGAAGAAGTCTGCGGCCGTATAAAATCAATGTTTTTGATTCTTAAAGGGGTTTTGGAGCCATTTAATTGAAGGATTGCAGACAGGGAACACATTACCTTTTTGTTCAAGTAGTATTTTACTTGTAAGCCTTTCACTGTGACTCATAGTTAAGCCCATTGGTATTTAGATCGAGTTGAGTGAAAGAATACGGCTACTGCAAGGCACACTGGGTTTCAGCTGTCATTTATTTCAAGTTATCTTCAAAATAAGACAAAGGGACACAACTGTAATGCGTTAAATACGAAGAATAGAATAAAGTCCACGTCTGAGGCCAGCTTCGACGGCTTTTCTTCATAAAATGACAAGTTGGGCTTCCGGAATCTTCCGAGAGGCTCGGCAAATGGGCCGGATTTAACCCCATTATCCTTCCCAGCGCTGACACACTCTTCACCGCTCCCGTCCATAATCGTGCCCCCTGGCGATACCGCGCACAAGTCACGGATAGGAGTGCTGGGTAAGTCACGGTGGAGCCAAATGGTCGTCGAATGGCACCCTGGACCTTCTGATGCGGCGGCTCCCATGGACACACGCGTTTATGGATCGGATATAAATATACAGTATTACGTGATTGTGCAGAAGCCCAATCAAATTAAGTAAATGGGCATTCAACTGTATGTCATTAATTACATGTAAACATCCTTAGACATGAGCATGGGGGGAGGCTTATTGTTTGTTTTCATACACTATCCGCTGACATTATACATGTATAGTGACTTAAAGCTATGAAAAACTACCAGACCAACTCCCTCCATAAACAAAACTGGCTTCCTCCATAAACAAACTATGCAGCCAGAGTTCTGCAACATATTCTCGCAATGGCGTAGATGGACTTGAAACAAATCTCCACACCTGCTCCCCCCGCCCAACCCAAAATAATCAGATATTTTTTAAATACTTTTTAAAATCTTGGATAGAAAGCATAAAGGACTGCATGCATGGGGCGGGTGTAGCGTATGGATTTCTGCTGTGCTAATGGGGTGCTGACATGCTAGAGCGGAACGTGCCAGAAATCCGCCTCTACTCTGGGCTCCCTTGGCCTCACAAAGAACGGACACACACACATGCCAAATTCAGTCTTCATGCCGGGGTAAGTGAAACATATAGGAAGAACCCCTGACATTTGAACCCTCCATAAACAAGTGACTCTCATCAGAATAGCGTTCTATAATTACCTTTAAAAGCAGATTTGGGATCTGAAGGCTGATGTGATTGGTTTATTTATTTCCCTCACGTTTTTTGTTTAGCTGCATTTACAGTTTAGTGAACCAGGGCACAGGGAGGTCAAATCGTTCATTGCCCGCCTGGCTTATTAAAGAAAATGCCACACCGGCGGCAGATAAACATGGCCAAGTTGATCTTTCAGGTTCAAAGGATCTTATTGGGGAAAAGGTCAATTACAGTGGCCTCATGTTGTTCACAAATAGAGGCATAATATAATAAATTCTTTCAGGGTAAAATGTGTTTGAAAAACAAAACAAAAAAAGCTTCTAAAATAAAGAGGCTGTGTGTTTGTTCAAATCAGCAAAATGCAGGAGACAGGGCAATGTGGGATCTGTGAAGAAGGATGTATTAATTCAGTTATTACAAGCTCTGTGTCAGTGCATCATGGTGAAATAAACAGTGACACGACTTAGACAGGAGCGACGACTTTGATGTCGTAGCCTGGTACAAGAGTATAAGATCACCGAGAATTTGTCAGCATTAATAAATGGGTGTTACACAAGTTTCTGAGGTAGCTGTGCTGTCTGTGAAAAAATTCAAAGACACAACTTCCACTGAGGCATAAATACTCAGTGTAAAGTATAGTAATTTTGTATATTTCTTTGTATTGAAACACTTGTTTAAAGTTAGAATTAGATAGTCCATAGAACTGTCAAGAGGTGAAATTATACTCAACATCCTTCGAGCTGAAATGACAAATTTTGATGGCAATGTTTTGGCAATGGCTATTGATAATATTAAAATGAAGGATTGATTATTAACTTTTGCATTGATTGGGGGCAATATGCTAATATCTGAGTTTAATCCATCCATCCATATTTGTATGGCTGCCTAACTAATGAAATGTCACACAGGACCTACAGTCCACCACTAGAAGAATCTGGGTGCTAGTCCAACATAGAACACAGGTTCACACACTAAAGGCAATTTATGCACAAAAAAAACACATGTTTTGCAATTCCATCCATCCATCTTCCAGTTATTTGTCTAGCACAGGTATGTTTGGTGCCTCCCCTAGGAAGCATAGGGCACCAGACATTGAAGCACCCTGAATGGGATTACTGTCCATTGTAGAACACACGCATTGACACAGAATCACACTATATTGACTGACCATTAGAACTCCTGTTTGTATAACCGCACATTCTTAGCCGACAGTTATAGGAAACTGGAGAATCCAGAAGAAATCCAACATGACCACAAGCAGAATATACAAAAAGACAGACAGCTAGGGGAGGGAATCGAACGCACTGCACTGGGGGTGCAAGGCCACAATGCTAATCACTGAGTGGGAGCTCTGATCTGTGAGTTTAATTTCCTAGAAAAAAATCAAGTAATCTGTAAATCTACTATAGGTTTTAAAGCAGTGGTAGGCGAATGAGGGCATACTCTGTTAAGGTGCAACACACTTCAAATGCCACATAAGTGTATCCTGCTCCCCCCATGTCACCTCAGACCACTCTTTTATAAGAACAGAAGTATTATGGAGGGTGCTGCAGAAAAACAGATCAATAGTATTATAGAACAAGACTACATTTTGGAATGGGAGATGTAGTGTGTAATACTGAGAATAGCTCATCGGTTGGGGATTTAGTGATAAAGCTTTTGGGCCCTACTATATACGCACAGTATAAGTCCATCTGAAGGGTAAAACTGCTGTTTTGTGTTTGTAAACAGAACAAGCCCATTGCCATCAAGATTTTTGTTTCCAGATACATCTGCTATATGAATATCTGCATATAAGGTTAACGGCAGTTCTGCCCCTTTTACTTGACTTGAAATAGTAACCTGACTTGAACTGGTAAGTCTTGCTCCTGCACCTATACAGTGCCCCCTACGCATCAGACTGTGCAATGACAGTCTCCTGCCAGCTAAGTTCAGTGGTACCTCGGTTCTCAAACTCACTAGAACTTGAATTTCTTGAATGTCAAACAAACCGGTCTGACCTAGAACTCGATCTGAATATCAGAAGTTGAACTGTGAATGCCTACCTTATATAAATTGTACATCCCAGGAAATGAGTCATACTACAATGCAATTTTTACTTGAATGCCTTCTTCATAGACTGGACAATTAACCAAACAAAGCAGCGCAACATTACATTAACTAACAATAAATAAACCACTAACTTACATGTACTATTACAGCATTTATGTCATTAATTTAAACTTTATTTTACCAAGTAAATTAACTGAAAACCAGTTCTTGCTGCTTTACGTGATATTCAGGAGAAATAGCAGATTACGCATTGGAACTGCTTTGGATACAAACGTCAAGCATGTAACTAAACTCTTCAGCTAATAACAGCAAAGGTGTGTCGTCACGGAGGCGGTTCCAGTTTGTGCAGCCAGGTGAGACGTTGCAATATATTGCGTCAGGATCAGAATGCGTTGCTTTAAGCCAGCTCTGTAAGCAAGTCCATCGCACCCAATGACCGGACTGGGGAAACAAACTGAAACACGGACTTAATACATAGGACTAAAAACAAATTTAGGTGTGATTCTGGGGGGTTGGGAACCAATGAATTGGTTTTCCATAATTTCTTACCGGAAAAATTCGATCCGGAGTCCGGAACGGAATAAGTTCGAGAACCGAGGTACGACTGTATTTGATTTGTCTGACTGCTACTCTCATATCAATGTATTAGTTCTATTTGAATAACATTTTGAGGGGAATCTGAGGTAACGGAAAAGTGCCTCACTGCAAATAAAGCTGAAAGATTTTTTTTTCCATTGAATTACAAAAATTCCACCAATAAGTTAGCCTCAATTATGCTGCCTCTTGCAATGAGATTGCAAGCTAATCTCAGAATGCCCTATTACATGTTGCAGTCAAATTCATGCATAAAATATGCATTTTGATATAAAAAACATTTTAATCAGAGGCATACGTGTAACACAAATATTGTGAGAGAATCAAGTTTGCAGGGGTAGCTGTTTCTTACAGATTATCATAATATTATAATAAGATAATACCATTAAGAAACAACACTGCATCCCACACCAAATACAGAGATGCAGTGGAAAAGTGCGCTTTACAGAGGTGTTAAGAACATAAGAAACTTACAAACGAGAGGGGGCCATTCAGCCCATCAAGCTCATTTGGGGAGTATTTAACTAATAGCTCAGAGTTGTTAAAATCTTATCTAGCTCTGATTTAAAGGAACCCAGGGATTTAACTTCTGCTAGACTAGCCATACTGTAAGACTATTCCAAACTCTAACAATATGCTGTGTAAAGAAGTGCTTCCTCAAATTTGTTTTGAAATGTAAAAAAATAATAATTTCCACTTATGGCCACGAGTTCCAGTATTTACACTAATATTGAAATAGTCATTTGGTTGAACAGCATCCAGGCCCGTTAGAATCTTATAGACCTGGATCATGTCCCCCCTTAGTCTCCTTTGCTCAAGGCTAAACAGATTCAGCTCAGC
>JABFDZ020000109.1:19170243-19182488 GCA_019775955.2 Pollimyrus isidori | reverse complement strand
AGATAATGCTGCTACTATAATAAGGATAATAATAATTCACAGATGTCACACCACAATTGTGGCACACAAGGAAAAAAACTAAATCAACATTACACACACACAAATGTGTGCATAATGTTTATTCAATCAATATAATTAAGATTAGGTTAAGACACCAAACAGCACATAAACGAGCAAGCAAACTCTTAGTGAGGTTCAGAGAGTAATTTATACAGTACTGAATGTGCTGGTTTGTTGATGCATTTGTCTGAAAACAAACTGTATGAGGCCAGATTTGACCTAGGGTATTTTAATCAATTCATTTCCATTCGTTGTAATGCCTTACAGTTTGTACACCTAAGTCTTACTTTTTAGAACTTATTGTAAAATCAATAGTTATTGTACATGCAGGTAATTGAATTCAACATAATAGGTTACGTATGATTAATAATATATAATATTATGATTTCCTGGATGGACATCGTAAAGGCATGTACAGTAGGCTATGCCCTGCTAGCAGTTGATGTTGCATATAGCTAATTCTTCCCGATTCCGCCTGTACCTGCCGCGTGCAATAAAAGCGGAATCAGAAAATATTTAAAAAATAATAATTACAATGGAAAAGTAGGCAGACGTTTTTGGACTAGCATAGAAAATGCAGTCATTATCTCTTAGTCCTGGGTATGGACAGGCTTTGCACATTTTTCAGAAATCCCTGGTGTTGACAGACTAGACGATTGCGAGTAATTGTATCTGATTGATGCCATTCCTCTCCACTGTTCATTTATTTATTTGTTAATTTAGGCAAAGACAAAGGCATTGCCCGAGCGGCATTACATCCCATGTTGGTGGAGAGGGAAATTTCTCCGGTGGGGTCCCCCTCAGAAGGCGCTCTGCCCTTTATTTTATGATTTAAATCTGGGATGCCTGATCAATAAAGAGCGACCTGAGCCGGCTCCTGGGCAGGAACCAAGTCCCTGTCAGTCACTAATGGCTCCCGCAAACACGGCCAGATGCTCCCTTTCCAGTCCCCCGTCTGACCGCAGGCGCATCTGGCCGTCGGCGGGCGTCCATTTTCCGCACTTTTTATGGGCAGTTAGCCGTCGATATCAGGCGGCCTGCCGCCGCTCCCCGGGGACTGCACAGCGCTCAAAATCCGCGGACCCTACAGATTCCTCCCCGTCCTTTCGAAGGTCTACCTTCTGCTTAAGTTCGCCCCGTATCTGCTGCATTTATCCGATGCTTTGATATGGGAGGGTCAGAAAAGATTACAGCAGGTAAAGCGAAAATGCACAGCATTAACGTCAGAGAGCCGTAATTATGCAGCCTTTGGAGCACATCTTCTGGCACTGCGATTTCCACCTCGGACTCAAATCAGCACTAATTGGCTGACTGCAGATTTGCAGAGACCATTTTCCTCTGCTGATTTATTATGGGTATGGGGGTGTTTCTAAGGTTCTTTGAACGCTCGCGATTTGGAATCCCTTTTCCCACAAATCCACGTACCTGTATGCACTCTCTCGATCTTGCAGAAGGGTCTCACTGTGATTGTGATCAAGGTATGGCTAGACTCTTCTGTTGTGATTGCAACACTTAATGCAGCTGAAATCTGTAAAGGAACCCCACTTCCACCCAAAGGACTCGGCACAGTATGAGAACACCTACGATACTCTTAAACATCTACAGTGTGAAACTTTGTAGATCGAGGCATTGCTACCTTCTCGTGTTTTTTTAATGAAAACTGTCACATGTGTCACATATTGCTGGTTGGCCGTGACCACGTCGTGTTCGGAGATATATCTGAGTGGCCAGAGTAACTGATATTTAAGATATGGCTGTAAATGAAATGGAACATCTGTTCATTACCTCAGATACTTAAGGTATCATTTTAGTAAAAAAATCTACCATTTATATTATTTGAATGTAATACTTTGGCACAGAAGAGTTATTCAGGATATCTCCAAATGCTAACTTGGCTTATGGGATGTGTGGAACTAATGTTTTCTATTTAATGAGGTTTTGAAAATTTTCAAATACGTCTTAGAATCACTTCCTGACTGATTAAAAAATATCTTTAAATCATTGCCTCAGGGCACATAGAAAACAGTGTTTTTTTTCCACGCTTAAAACCATTGACTTCATAAATTAAATGTCTGAATTAATCCTTAGATGAAGAAGGGATTTATCCCAAATCACCCTGTTCTGATGTCCCCATTTCCTTCAGCACCCTTTTATGTTTAAGCAGCAAAGTGTGTGTCAGCTTGATTCAGCGTATTTTCTATGGTAACACTGTTTCAGTTCTAGGGTTTATTGGGGGTGGGGTTATTAATAGAGCCATATTCCTTTTGTAGAGCTGGGTGGCAGTTTCTGTTTTTAACGTATCTTACGCCGGTGTCTTGCCAGACTTCTGTTAGACTGTGGACCTTGGACTGTGTAACATACTTTTGGAGCAACTGTATATTGCTGTATATTAGTGCTGATTGTATGTTTTAGTAGTCTGCTGCACAGATGCAAATCTGCGAGGCAGAAAAGCACAGCTAATTCAGCATACCTTAAATGGGCACTTACATCGGGCTGACTGCAGTCTTTTTCAAAAAGTATTTATTTATGCCTACCCAGAACAATTCCCAAGCAAATCATGTACAGGACTTTTTAGGCTGCGCAGTTCCCTGAATATAAACCCTTCTTAGAGAAGAATCCAGCTCAAAAAGCAGAGACGTAGAGTAGGTCTACGTTGCCCTGAGCTAACATTGCACAATCCGCCAGCAACTCGTCACATTTAATTAGCACGATACCATTTACTTAACATTATTGTAATCTTGTACAAACTGTCACGCTCTGTTGTGTGAACACTTTAAGACCTGAGTTGTGAAATGTATTATTGCATCTTAGTTTTTGCAGCAACCAAGAAACAGTTACAAATCTTAGCTGACTTGTCACAGCATCATTTTTTTCAGAATTCATCTGATAAGGTTTAGAAATCAGAGGAATGAGGACGATTAAATATGTGGTTAATTGGCAATACTCTTCATTTTAAAAATATGTATGATAAAATATAGAATAAGAGACATTCAAGGAAAAACAAATTAAGATAATTTTCACTATATAACAATCACACTTCCATTCACTTATTTGGAACATGCTTTCTATCCAAAGTGACGTACATTTTTGAGAAGGCAGGGACAGCCAGTTCCTGGGGCAGCTGGAGTTACGGGCCTCACTCAAGGGCCCCATGGTGACATCACTGTACCGACCCTGAAATTTGTCCTTCTGATCATCTGCACAGAGCCACACACCACAGAATACTTATCATACACAAAGTAGATTTAATTCTGTTAATGGATTCCAGAATATATGCTAAAGGTATCTGGAAAAAAAAATGCATATTTACATGCCTTGAGCAAGACAGGAAATCTTATTTCTTGGAAATTTGCAGGCACTCATGCAAGAATCTAGTTATGTATATATTACGCAGCGCTGCTACATCCATACCTACACCCAGGCGTGGAGCGAGTTCACAGGGATCAAAAGCAAGGCGCTCTTTGTCTGATGTGTCGCACGCTTGGCCTGCTGAAAAATGTACCCCCATGTGACCTTGTCTACACCTCAGTTTCGTTTCACTGCTAATGACCTTGTTCATATATTTTTTTTTCCTTTCATCACAACCAACCAACTTCCGACTTCATTAATCTTGTAACCTAAAGAAAGCGATTATGTACAACCTTTTAAAAGTCAGATTTTTAATGTTCGGTGATAGAATCACGATTGTACTTCTGTACTACTTTTTAAATTGTGTTTTTTTTCCTACTCTTAGCTGCTCTGTTCCTTTGATCAGTCTGATCTGTACAAGGCAGATGTCTGGAGATATTTCACATGACAGGACTATAAGATTACAGGACAAAGATTGCCTCCAGCCCCTGAAGTTCTGTGACATTATATTTGGAAAGTTTGGCTTTCACATAGCTTGGGTAGATAGATGTGACTGGTAATAAATCTGACCTGACATAAACGAAGTTATTGAAGATGTGTGTTTGCCTGATACTTGCCAACAGTTGTGTTTTCCACATGATTCCATTCACAAGTTTCATGTACTCAGTACTGAATATATATTACTTTTTGTAAAGTGAATGCAAATGTAATAAAGAATATGCACCCAGTTAAGGATAATGGTAATTATAGCATGAACCCCCCCCCCCCCAAATGTTCCCTTGAAGTCAGGTCGGTGAAAGCTGAAATGTGTGATGTCATCATAAATCGTTAATGATGCAAAAATGCTTAGGTATGCTTGCAGAATTTCTGGCCGATTGAAGCCTCTTGAGTACTGGACCAGTAGCTGGGTCACACCCCTTCATTAGATCATTTAAACAAACACATATATCTTCAGGATATACAAGAATAAGTTAATGAATCCTTGCTCACAAGGCCAGTGTTGTCGTTTAAAGCTCAGATATTTATTGAGTATGATTACATTGGATGTCCTTGACTGGTCCTTGACTGCTGGAGTTTGCCATTATGAAGCATATAAACCCTAATTGTGAGATATTCTTCAGTTTAACAACTGAATAGAGGTCAATTTGCCATTTTGATCATTGTATAGCCTATGTCACTGCTCCAGGGGGCTGTATATTGTGGCATTGTTAATTAAAAGCAGAGAAGAGTGAGAAATGTTTCTCAGTGCACAAGATGGCATACTGTACATTAATTAATTTATCTGATAAATACTTAATTAACTATAAATTAAATAAGAAATTAAATTTACACAGGCGAATTGCTTCAGTTTTTAGCCAATGCTAATTGCCAATGCTAATTGCAGCTATCATGTAAATGCATTATTTATAATGTTAATTTCTGGGAAAAGATTTTTTTTTTTACTGCTGGTAGTACCGGTGATGTTATTAGACAGACAGACAGACATACAACTTTATTGATCCCAAGGGGAAGTTCTTTGTAATTCTGGCTAGATTATGAACGAGTTCCATTTTCTAAGATTCGTCTTTAAAACTAATTTATAGGTAAGTCATAAAATAATTATACAGTAGATATTAATAATAGAGTAATAATAAAAGCAATATACAGTACATACAGTACTGTCCTGTACCCCAAGCCAACAAACCACTGAAGCCGTGCAATGTATTCCTGAGCATCACAAAGTAGTGTGTGCATTCATTATTACCATCCATTGTATTTAGCCCGAATTTCTGATATAATAGGCTTTGTGACAGGCCGTTTGTAAGTATGAGTTGTCTGTAAGTCAGATGTTCTTAACTGAAGGACTGCCTGTACCCTGAGACAGCCTACATCTTATAAATCTAAACAATGGCCAATAAAAATAAAGTGAAGAGAAGTTATAAAGAATGATTATTACAAAGTTGACGGAAACCAAGAACTAAGGTGAACACAAGCATCGGGCCATATAACATGTGCACTATGTAATAGCAAAATTGCTTCACCATGACCAAACCAAGTACATCCCTCTTTGGAGGTCTTGCTGTGTGCTTCCTGTCTCAGGATACCTCTGTGCCCTGCTTCCTGTCTCAGGATACCTCTGTGCCCTGCTTCCTGTCTGTATACCATTGTTTAACCAATCAAAGGCCTTCATCCTGGCTGTATTCTCTATACATTTTCTGTGTATCCTTGAAAATGTAAAGGTGGGGAATTGATGTGGACTTGCTGAGGACACACATCTGGCCTTTAGGCTGAGGTAAACCTCACTTGAAAGAATTATGAGATAATCTTTCAAAAATAAAATGTTATCTTTAAACGACAGCACACAATATGCCCTGTAAAATGTCACATTACCAATGATTACAAAAATAATTCTGCTGCAATAAAAACAACAGATGAAGCATCACATTTAAATTACATCCCTGCAATCCAAAAGCATTCTGAGTTGGAAACAGACCAGGTGAGGCATTGTGGAAAGGAGGCCAATTATGTAAAAAGGGATATTATAGTTCCATTATATATGTAGTTTTTTGTTTGTTTTTGTTTTTTCGCTCTAGGTTTCCAGTCTAGTATAAATATTTCAATTAAGGGGTTGAAATGGACACATTAATATTGAAGTGCTGCCTTTTTAAATAGGTTCTTCTGAATATCTTGATAGAAAATCAAGAGGGGGAATGGAATCTGTCTCTCTATCTATCACTTAGAGTTTACCATTAATAAGGACGAAGGTAACTTTAAGAATCCAATTGTTTTGGAAGGCTTTTAAAACTGACAAATAGGTGACTGCGGTCACGATGCAAACTGATTTGATTATTTTAATCGTCTTGGCACTGCCTTGTATAAGCATCCTGTTCAGATCCGTGACATTGTAATCTCAACCTTAATATTATGGTACATGGACTGAAATGGACCTAGTAAACTTCAACATAGGTAGACAGCATTGCAGGAAGAATGTCCAGCTTGCACAACTGGCTTTCAAGAATTTCAATTAATTAAAAAGTCAATCAGTCAAAAATACTTCAGTCATGAGCTGATAGAATGCCAGACCTATTCTATTTAAATGCTTGGAGATCTGAGAAAATTGGTACATAGTGATGGTTCATCCAGAAACAGGGGCTCCTGATGTATACTTGGCCAAAGGACATGTCATTTCGATAGTGTCATAGCAAATTAAGTATGGCCAATTTTAGCCAAGCCAACAGCTACTTTCTGCTTGAAAGAACAAGATAGTGGAAAACAGAAAACATTCTCTCCCCTATTTCGCGAGGTAGGTCTGGAAATGCTGCACTATTTCATCAAAAACCCGGAATCCCTAATCAGATTGACAGGCAAGGGCAATGGATTCAGTACTGCTGCTCCGAAGCATTATAAAGTCAGAAAGTTTAAAGGGCCACATTTTTTTTAAATCATTGTGGGCGTCTCTGCGGTCCTGCTACTTCAAAGTCCCATCTTTATATCCAAACCTTTCAACTGTGCTGAACGTATTTATGACAAATCAGATGTAAATATTCTTCTTATAGAATGAGATTCTTTACTTGGTAACTGAGAAATTTAGGCTTCTTCTCCCATGTGAGACACACAGCTGAGGAAGAGGCTTGGGGCAGAATCTTCTAGTACCTTGGAACAGAATTGGGGTTCTGAGCCTTTCTGAAGAGGACAACAGTGGTATGATCACTCTCCCAGTAATGGGACTCAAACCTGTGACATTCTGGACACATGGTGATCCCTAATTGGCAGATCAATGCACCGCCACCCAGAAAGCAGCGTGGTGTGGGGTGATGGCTCTGGATTGGAGTGATTTCTTTGGACTGCTAAAAATACTATCAGTGTGTCGTTTTACTGATTGCTAAAAAGCTAATAGTTTTTTTCTTTTGGAACCACAAAAAACGACTATTATAAATGCATGTGTCTGAAACTTGATTTTGACTGGAAAAAAAATATTATTATTGTTCACAGGTAATATCTGTCCTACCAGAATCCACAGGTGAACACTGCAGAGTAAAGGTGAAATATTACTTTTTACCTAGAACAAATCCAATGTCTGGCTTTGTGTTTGAGAAGTTGCTGGATTAGGCACACCTCTGTATTAGCGGCACTCACCAGGTTTATTAAGAGCTGACACAGTATCGGACTCTCCTCCCTGCACTGCACGCTGGTGTTAGAGCCCAGGATAGCATCGATCCTCTAAGTCGTCTCAGTGTGCAGGATGAATTGCCACCCAGGTCACTGTCTCCATCCGGGTCTCTGCCACTGCACTGTCATGCAGTCTTGGTACAGCAGTACCGGTAAAGGGGAGCAATCATTAGGCTTTTATGTTGTTTGTGTTTCACTTGTGAGAATTCTGGAGAATGGCCAGAAAGTAATTAAGAATTACCATCTGCTTGTTCTTCATAATGTCAGTAGCTGTTCCAGTATTCTCTTTAAGAATTAATAACACGATAAAACGTATAAAAGTTACAGTGCCATACAGAGTATAGACTCATGCAATATGCAGTATGGCTGTATAGTAAATGCAGTTTGAAGATGGATGTATGGCGCTAGTGTCTTACAAAATCCCATAATAAAGCATATTAGTATAACAATTAATAGTCTGTATGCTTTAAAAATACTGAAATACTGTTTAAATCCATCCAACCATTTTCAAAACAGTGTTACATACTGTAAGAAATGATGTGATGGTTGACTTTAGATGAAGTAATTCTGTAAACCACAGCATTATTTGAAAAGTATCCTGTATTTATGAGACACTACAACCTACTGAAATTATACTTTCCGCATAATTAAAGGAATCGCAGACATAGTACAGAATTATTGTCAATGCTTCTGCCTTGTCGTGCTATAGAAAATTTATATTTTTTATTTTGTTCTGAAATGGGCAAATAGCAACATGCGGCTGTTGCAGCACTGTGGATCATCCAATCTGATGTAGAACAACCAAAGTGCAAATTGATGGTATTTTTAAAAATCTGATGTTGCTCACTTGCCATTGGAAATAATGAGAGCAGTAAACACGCCATTGACACTGACTCCTCTGCCTCCGTAACAGATTTACAGCATTTTCCCAGTGATGCGACGCAGCACCATGCAGAAGGTCAGGAGCACCATGTCCATCATACCTTAATTATCCATAGTTGTCTCTGTGGTCACAAATAATGAATGCAACTAATGTCAGGCCAAATTTAGCAGTAATTAATTGATATTTTTAAAGTTATGTAAGTCATGGAATTTGATTGATGCAGAATGAGTTTTCTGACAGTGAATCTGCCAGAAAGTACTCTGCACTCGAGCAAACAGGCAGGCAATGCATGAGCAATGGGTGAGGTGACCTCTGTCCTAATTAAACACGGACAAGCCAAAGCATTGTTATCACATCTGCACGCTGTAATTTTTAAGGAGTAGAAAACAGCGTTTAATTAACTTGTTTCAAGTGAAAACATCAAGATAAATCCAAGTGGTGGTCAAAGATTAAAAGTCCTTTCCTTAGAAGCAGAAAGATTAGAGCGGTGTGTCTTTTAATTGGAAATAAATACAAACATAATGTATAGGTGAAAAAAAAATGAGCCGGTGACCTAACCCATGGCTTGCTGAGATGTCACTGTGCTCTTTAAAAGTTACTTTACTCAATAACGAATGATTAGTGCAAAGTGTAACTCTTTAAACTGTTTGAATCCCTTCAAATGAAAAGTCTTTGTGAAACGAATAAATATTTGAACATACATAGACAAGATTTCCGTAGTATGTCAGTGATTATTTCCTGTACGGAGATGCGTCATTTGCAAATATTTTCAAAATGGGCCATGCCTAAAATACTTGGGATAGGATAAACTTTAATTAGTTTGGAGATTTACTATGCATTTCAACTATACTGTGTTCTTTGAAAAGGTTCAGGATCACAATATACATTCTATAGAGTTCTATGGAAGGTTAATCAGTTACATACAGTTGACATATCTCAGAATAATACTCATCATTGACTGTTTCAGAGTTAATGATGGCGATCATAGATGAATAAACAAAATAGATCGATTCATAGGTAGCAGCGTGGGTCCTTCATTTTCAGGTAAATGCAGTGCATTGGCTCCATTTATTTTCCTTTATTTGTTCCCTATAAATTCACTTTAAATCACTATAAATTCTTAATACCTGCTTTTTATATTTCATAGCCCATGAACTATTATAATAACTATAATAAGCACATATGGAAAGTGTCGACATTGAAATTGCCACGTGGAGGCTGATGTACCTCAGGAACTGGAATAAAGGTGATGTGCTGTTCAGGGATCTTCAGAAAGACCTACGCAGAGCTCACCAGAGTGTGACCATCTTGGAAAAGACACGCGTGGGTATAATTTCTGAGACGCTGTCTGACAAATTGGCAAATTGGTCCCTGGTTCAGGCACTGGACTTACGTTCTAAAGAAATGATGTTCAGATCCTTTCTAAGTCATAAATCCCTGCCGGTGTTTCAGAAGGAGCTAAGGAGATGTACTTAAGAAGACACTACCAGAAGCCTAAAGCCTCTACAATATCTTTTTACTCCAGATTTAGATTACGAGCCAGGAAAGAATTATATAAATAAATAAAATATCGGAAACTCTCAACTGGTATGACTTATGGTTCTTTTGTGTGGAGGTTGGATGATGTACTCTTACGTGGAAACCCTTTGACCCACGTGTCATTTTGAAGGAACACCAAAGCCTCTGTAAATTGTGATGTCTCTCCATCAGTAGAGCCATAAAGGTCTTGGGATTTCTCTATTGAGGTTATGCCATGGGCTCCCAGCTCTGGAATATCATGGAGCTTTGCCTGAGTATTCCTCTCTCTCTTTTTTAGCTTGCACCTTCACCCCAAAACCTGCCCCTGGGTTTGCAGTCAAGTGTGCTCAGGTTGCAGTTTCCTCCTGACTTATGCTGGAGACGAGGGCTGAGAATCCTCGCCCCGGCTTGAAATGTTGCCCCCGGTGTGTAAACGGCAGCCGTAAGAACAATGGGGTTAAGCTCAGCACGGTTTCAATATGGATATGTCCGAGCCCACTTCTGTCCTGGAGGTTCTGGCGGTGTACATTGTGTTTTGTGTGGTAGATGTTGCTATTTTTCAGCAGCATTTAGCAAAAACAGCCAACAGCAAAGAAGCTACAGTTCATTTCGATATTTATGTTTGAAGCAAGTTTTGAAGAGTGCTAAAACAAGATTCAATTTGACCCCTGAATACGTAATGGGTGAATTCAAGGGTGAGTCACTCCCCTGGTGTGTGAAACGGTGATAAGATTTGCGTCAACATGCATCCTCGCACTCTGTGTGTTCTGCGATCTTCTAATTGATGGGGAAGATTAAGGAATTAACGATGAGCTGTGGCTTTGGGAGAGCAAGCAGTCAAGCTTTCATTTACTGAGAGCGGAAGATCCTCTGCGAAGATTAATATCGCAACTGCCCTTGATAGTGTTTTAATTAATAATCAAATCAGCTGGGTTGGTAGCCTGGTGGAACAGGACATGTGTTTGAAGGGAATCCATTGCTGTGAGGGTGAAAGAGGTCAATGATGTTGTTCTCAGCAGAGTGCAGTGCTCTCATCCGTCTGCCCGTCTGTCTGCCTAAGGGGCTGACACATTTGTCCTGCGAATAATAGAATACGTCCAGAACATGGAAAAATTAGCATGGGATAAAATTAGCTTGAAAGCAAGGCCGGGCGATCTCATTTCAATGCGGCTTAGTGATAGATGTTCACGACTTCTACCAATTTCCCTCTACAGGTACCATCGCCACATGTAGGGGATAATGCGTAATATTTAATGTTTAGTTAATGTGTAAGTACGACACTGCTTGATTGGTCAGTCTTATAAGATGTTATAAGATGTCTGTGTTATTTAATGAGCAACAGCACTCTAAACATCACTATGAAATTGCAAGAAAAAAAGAAAGGGTTTATTATCATGTAGTTCATTACAGTAGCAGGGAATACAAAGGATCTACAGGTTTAGAATGCATCATAATTACTTTTAAAGACACAGATCTGGGCATCCAAAATGCATGCAGTGTTCTACTCCTGCATCAGCCTGCAGGGAGTGAACCTTCCCTACTCCTCGCTTGGTTACTGTCAGAAGTGTTGATGTAGCAACTTCGACTGGAGCTTCATTGTCTCGTGTTGTTGCCCCTGCCGGTTACCTACCAGTCCCGGAAAAATACCAAAGGGAAAAAAGTGACCTCTGCTGTGTGGCTATTTTGGCAAGGAGGAGGGGCTACTTGTAATTCAACCAGGGAGGCGCAATGTTGTGGTGGTTAGCGCTGTCGCCTCTCACCTCTTGGGTTTGACTCTCCGCCAGGGTTCCATGTGTGTGGAGTCTGCATGTTCTCCCCGTGTTCTTGTGGGGTTTCCTCCAGGTGCTCTGGTTCCCCCCCACAGTCCAACAACATGCTGAGGCTGATTGAAGTTGCCAAATTGCCTGTACAGGTGTGCATGTGTGAGTGACTGGTGTGTGAGTGACTGGAATGTGAGTGACTGGTGTGTGAGTGAATGGTGTGTGAGTGACTGGAATGTGAGTGACTGGTGTGTAAGTGAGTGACTGGTGTGTGAGTGACTGGTGTGTGAGAGAATGGTGTGTGAGTGAATGGTGTGTGAGTGACTGGAATGTGAGTGAATGGTGTGTGAGTGACTGGTGTGTAAGTGAGTGACTGGTGTGTGAGAGAATGGTGTGTGAGTGAATGGTGTGTGAGTGACTGGAATGTGAGTGACTGGTGTGTGAGTGAGTGGTGTGTGAGTGACTGGAATGTGAGTGAATGGTGTGTGAGTGACTGGAATGTGAGTGACTGGTGTGTGAGTGACTGG
>JABFDZ020000109.1:19153958-19166212 GCA_019775955.2 Pollimyrus isidori | reverse complement strand
TTTTTTGCCTTTCACCGCCCTGGTTTCTAATATTGGGGGTTTTTATATACGATTGGTTGGGTGGACGTTCTTCATTTGCTAATTGCAAATTTACCCCCCCCCCCCCCCCCCCAGCCATTTCAAAATCAGCACCGCAGTAACCAGATGGGCCCCAGCTGCGAAGGCCTACTCCTATTCCCCCCTTTTGTTTGTGTCTGTTGACAGACTCCTTGGTCTGACAATATTTATTCATCGCCAACAAGTCGGTCAATTTTTGGCTTGTTTATTGGGTTGCTTCGGGAAGAGTTGTGTTACAAGGGATGAATGTTCGAGGCACCAGATAGGATGGCTTTCCCCCACAAAATAGGTAGATGAATAAATAAACAAATAGAATGGATAGAAGGATAGAATGAATGAATGAATGAATGAAAATGAATAAATACCTCTACACACACAGACACACATGCACACACACAAACAGACACATTAGAGTCGGATCATGTTTCCATCAGCTTTGACTTGTCTGTAGTATTTGTATCGATTTGCAGCTCAGCGTGAATGCATTTTGAATCCTCTTCTGTAGGATGATGAACACAGCTTTGCAGCAAAGCGTCATCCGTAACATTTCAAAGTTTCAAAGTTAGCAGCTAATCACAACATGGAAAAATAATCGCAAACTTTTCCACCAGACACAGTGAGATAAGGGGCGAAGAAAAGGAAAAACCATTAATACCATAGGCCAACAAATTTCTTGGTGCACATCTTCTTATGGGACGGGTGAAAACCAGAGAAACGTGTCGCGTATAGTGAACTTCCCCTCTAAGCCACTGCAACATTAGTTAAATAACCACTATGTGTCTGCTGACATTTTTCTACAGATATTAATATTTGTCTATGAAAGATATGCCCGTGTACCGTGTAATTTGGGACGTTAAGTGATCTGCCTTGTGCCAAAGTAAATTTCACCATTTCGCATTTAATTAACTCGGAGCAACACTTTCAAGTGTGGGAAGAAAAAAAAAAAAACTTTGCTGTTCAAAGACGTAGAAAAACTCAGTTATTAGGATTATTCCCAGTCATGTAGGGGCCTTTGCTAACTGAATGAAGTGCTTGAAATTATGTTTTATTATTTTATTATTAACTGGTACAGTGTCAGCAGAATTTCCTTGGGTGGTAATGGTGTTCCAAAGGCTGTATTTTTTATTTTTTTGCATTTGAGTCGTGTGGTGCATGTTGGATACTTGGAGGCAAATTTTTCAGTGTGAAAGAGATTTTCCTTATGCAATATTTCTACTGCAAAGACATTTTTATATTTCATGTTAAAAGATGGTTTTCAATGCTCATGTATTATTCTGAATGTTGCTATTTTGGAAGACACAGGGAAATAATTCATTTTATTTTCAGGTGTGTAAATAAACACAACAGATAAATAAAGAATAAACAAACAGAAATAAACATATAGCCATATGGACAGACCAACTGGGAATCAGCATTGGTACATTCTGCGGTGTTTTCAGTCAAAAAATATAATTAGTAGATTAGAAGTTCATTAGGTTTTATAAAAACACAACGATCACATATAAATGAAATACATGTCCGAAGAGGATTGCGAGATGAATCGGGAGAGTTATAACTTGCTTGTATGGCAGTGAAGAATCCTACGATGAAATGTGCCTAAGGGTACACAGCACATCACAATTGCTTTGAATTTTCCACTGAGCTTTTCATCAAGCTTCTAATGCCAAAATACCTCAAGTCAGTCAATAGTGAAAATATACAACATTCTTCTCAATGCTGAACACTGTTAATAATGTTTTCAATTCTTACACTCCAGCTAACGCCCTATTTAACATGCGAACCTTATACCAATGGTAACAACAAGACTTAGCTAGCTAGTACAGAGTGAAGCCTGTTTTAATTTTGCCTGTCTTATCCTGTATGAAGATAAAATACCTTGCTGTAGCAAAAGGATGCAGAAACTACACCGTAAAAACATAGAAGAATAACAACAAAACATTTTCTGTCGATTTAGAACCTCCACAGCAAAGTGCTCCCTTACCACAGTTCCAAGGAATATCAAAGGTAAAGTAATGGGCCTAACATGTACTAATTCAGCTAGAAGGGAGGGAACGAGCGATTTCTGGTGTTGCGTGATTAAAGGTTTCATAGCAGTGATTCCTATAGGTTGGATGGAGGTGTTAAATCACTGTTTGTTCATGGCTCTCAAGGAGCCAGAGGTCTGGTGATTAGCAGGATCTGGGCCCTTTGGATCTCAGCACTGTTGTCTTGGAAAGTGCCCCTCTTGGCAGAGTAGAAGTCCTTCATCATGCAGATGATCCCTCAGGACCCTAACGTATTGTGCTTCATTAACTGTGCTTTATAATGGATCCGGGCCTTGCCAAGAACCCCCCCCCCGACACAATCGCAGACCTGCCACAATATTGTACTTCTGAGACCGAGTACTCAAGAGCGTGAGGTACCCAGGGCTGTTACCACACATGAGGTACACAACCATTTACTGGGAACTTGCTGAAGGGTGACCTGTCAGGCCATATCTCACAATTTCACGAGGCCGGAAGTTAATTGTCTCCGTTCCGCACGTTGCCGATGCTGAGAGCTGGTGTCACCAGTCGTTTGTGGCTGCGAGGCCCCGGCCGGCCCATTGTTTATGCTATTTTTCAGAATCCCTGCAACCTGTGCCGAGGCTCCGTGCAGCTTGTCCCCTGCGGCACCATTGTCTGGGTTTGTACTCCTGCCCGCTGTCGCTATCTCCATGTGCTAGTGTCGGTGCCACCAAGTCCATGTCTTCTTCGTGACTTTGAAGGGTATGCCAGCGAACCAGTAGCACTCGCTGAGGTCTTTTTTCATGCTGCCATCGAGATTCATAACCCTGGACTTCAAGAACAGCCGTTTGACAAGAGGAAGTCAATGTATTCCAAATACCCAGTATGCATGTCTGGTGTCCATACTGTGCACTGCATGTTCCATGCTCGTTATACTGTTGTCTTTCCATGGTATCTGGCACTATGTTTACAGCGAGCATTATAATCATACAGCTCCAGCAATTTGCAAGGTTGCTTTGAGGGTAATCCACGTGGAAAGTCTTTGAATTTGAAAAGCCATGTGAGGAAGTAGGTCGAAAGGACAGCTTGACTTTTATGAAGCGAGAGGGTTTTTCAATTTGCAGTCTAACTGTGCCACTGTCATGGCAGGACAGCGTCACGTTGAAGGTTAAATACGCCAAGGTTTAAAACCGAGTCCACAGGTGACTTCCTTATTTTTCTAGTAGTACCATAAATAGATTTTGCTAAATTGTGTGCCACTTACATAACTTTTCAGGAATAATATATTATTGTAAGGTTTTATGTTTTTAAGTGGATTTGTAGAGCCAACATTAAAAGATAGGATATTACAGTAATAATACATTTTAAATATAAATATATCTTGTTTGTTTGATATTGGTGCACTTTTCATTACAAAAGGATTGTGTAGTATAAGGAGCGAGGTCTTTAATGCATGTTTTCCATGAAATATAAACAGCAGTAGTTTGTATTTCTGGATTTATGTAATTTCATTAAAATAGAGATTTTTATAAAGCAGCCACTATCCATGACTCAGGCACCCGATCATGCAGGATGTATTTAGAGTTTCTATGACATAATACTGTTTTATTGCCTACAGAACATCAAAAGGAAATAACCAAACACAAGCATATTGTGCTGATCATTCAGTTGTCATCTAAACTGTTTTAAAATGAAAAAATTACAATATTCTGACTAAATACCTTTTGTGTGCGTTCAGCAGAATTTACTGATGGGTTTTGCACCTTGAAACTGTATTTTTTGCGATAAACTACATGTGTAGCACAAAACAACTCTGTGTCTTGGTCAGATGTAATATTGTCAAGACTAAAATGAAAATTCTAGTCTATTGGTTTAATAAACACCGTAGACTGTGGCCGTCTGTTTGCAGTATACAGCTATGCATCCCACAAGCACTGAAAGCAATAACTCGACCAGCCCATAGCAGATTGCTTATGCCTCAGTGTTTTCTGGCTTATTTAATGCACTGATGGGCTTCGACTCAGGGAGCCTTTTTGGGAATGGGCGTGTTCCTTCTTACAAATGCTTGCATGAGAATGGCTCTCAGTGAAAGTTGCTGTTATGGGGTAGGCGAGTGGGGTCGGGTGATACATTAGATTTTTTTAGATCTACTTCAGATTAATCATGAAAATTAAGAATTGGTGGAAAAAAATTGGCAGTGGACATGCGGAATATTTTCTGCTGGGTGCATGTTGTAATTTTTTTACAGTCTCCTATCTTCGCATGTTTTTTACAAAGGGTGCATTTCTCACGCGCTGGATTTGCCATAAAATTTTGGCAGCATCCTGGTGCACGATGAAGCAGCATCCACGAAGAAGAAGAAACATCGACCTTGATGCATAAAGAAGGATGGAAGGGGTGAAGCTGGCTGCCATTCTGGGTTCCTGGCACTTCCCTGGGTGATTAGCTGGAGACGGTCGGCACCCCCTTCAGCTTGAAAGTGAGGGCTTTCATTTGCGGATGAGAGAGCAGTTTGGCCGCGCCGATGTTAATCCCATCGATTGGAGAGGGCTGGTTTTCGGAAAGCAGCTGTCTTAATCTCCTCCCATCATCACTGGGTATCACAGCTGCCATCTCTTCAGACTTCTGGAGCTCATCTTCCCAGCTTCCTCTTTGGCCATTGCCCATCATTGACCCCTCACTCTCCAGCTGTATGTACTATTGGGGTTTGAACAGCTTTACAATTAAAACAGTATGTTTTTGTGGTCCAAATTATAGTATTTCTGTAGTGTGTATATCGGAATACATCAGCTCGGCAAGTTTTCCTGCAGGAATTCCATCCCATTGGGGAAACAGGGCATGTTCTGCAGCTCTTCTGATGACACCTGACATGGTTCCAACCAATTGTGTGATCTGCCTACTCTATCCATCTTCCTTTGAAACGCTTATCCTGGTCCTGGTAGGGTGGGCCGAAATATATCCCATGTTGCACAGAGTCGAAAGCAGGTGTGTTCTCTGGATAAGGTGCCAGTGCTTTGGATGGCACAAAAACAATCATAAAATATGAGCAATTTATAGACACCTGTTAGCCTAACTGTATGTAGTAAGACAACAGGAGGAAACCAGAGTGCCTGGAGGAATCCCACGTAACACGAGGAGAACATGAAAACCCCCTCTTCCCCTACACACGTTTGCATTTATGTCTTTGTGGGGACCATGCATTGATTTATATGGGCATAACACTAATCCTACAATGACAACCTCAACCCCTACCCAGCCCTAACCTTAATCATAACCATAAGTGTATTCACAGATTTTCCCACAATGTCGAAAAGCAGGTTTTTTTTATCACATTGTGTTGGTCATACATATACATCACCCACACACACACACACACAAAGGAAGGATTGGGACCCAGTACCTAGGAGGTCAACTGGTGTCTCTAAATGGCCTATAGTGCATGCAGCTCCAAGCTGGCTTGTCTTCTTACACAGGGTGCCCCTCCGCCCGCCCCTGTGCCCTACCGGGCTTCGGATGCGCTCCAGACTGTCCCTAACCCGGTACCAGCCACGCACTTAGCAGATGGGTGGACACACATCCAATGCCAAATCCAAATTGCAAATTGTTTTTTTTGTAAGTTTTATTCCAGTGTAAATTTTCATTTAACTCCACAGCACGACCAAGCTGCCTTTCGCTGATGTGACAACATTGCTTGACTGTCACTTAAGCATGTCATGTATGAATATTCATGCGGAGAATTGGCAGGGGACATTTTCTGAGAAAATGGAAAGGTGGGATTCAGAGAATCTATCTGAATACAAAAGCAGTTTGACATGCTGCTATGGAGGAAAAAAGTCCTTGCAATAAACTATTTTCACATAGTAAATGTTTGTCATATTGAATGAACAGATGCATAAAGGAAAACCACAAACAGATTTTAAATCGCCAATGCTAATGCACGATGAAGGAGTTCATCAAAAGCCACATGAATGTGATATCGCAATACAATTCCTGTGAATGCTAGCCATCCATATATTTGTGAGTCATATGAATGACTTACCTGGAGATGTATCCTTCGAATTATAAATCAATCCAATAAAAACCTGAACAGCCACATCAGACGACAAGAGCCGGCATTAGTATGGGAGTTCATGTCTTTCTCTCAAGGCAATAAAATGTAGCGCAAAATAGGTCGATGTCTGATAATAAGAATAAAAAAAGCTAAGCTTTCGTATTCATAATATTTAATAGAAACTACATGGCACAAAGCAATGGGCTGTATGAGATACAAACATAGCAGATATCATTGCACTTTTATTAGTCATATGACCAGCAGAATGTATGGAAAGGCACTTCCTGGTATATGTGATTCAGCCATGTCCAATTTCAGCCTATCCATTTAGTGAACCCTCAGGTACAAGACAAGAAGTATCCATCACAGGGCCCACCCCCTAAAACAAATTTAAAGACACCAGCTCAGCTGATCCGTAGCCCGTCGGGAGAAAGCCCAGCCGATCCGTGTGGGGGGGGGAATTTGAACTCACAGCCTGCTGAGCTACCACACTGTGCTTTAATTAGCTATTACACATCTGATATACTATTTCGGTCTCTTCAGACTGGAGCCTGCCAACCAGTAGAACAATTGTTTTTATTATAGCCCTTAAAAATGGTAGAACCTTCTTCTGTGCTGAAGTCTACAGTCTGCACCTCATGCGAAAATCATACATTTTGAAAAAGAAATATATCTATCTCCTTAAATATGCATCAAGATAAAATCAAATTAGTATTTAATAGGCAATTAAAGGTTAGTCATTGTTTTAAATTATTCAGGCTGCCTTTGAAAAAATGAAATTAATCGGAATTTAATAGCCTGAGCCAAAGAAATTTGTGGATCTCTTTCATTTATGTTTTTTTTTTTTGTTACTTAAAATTTCCCTAAATTGAATATGATCATTATTGCAGATAGGCAGTCAGCAAAGTAAACCAACAGTTATGTTGCCTTGATATAGCTTTCAAAGAGCTTCTTATTACACAAAGACATGAATCATGTTTTGTCTGCCCTCGATACCCCACCGCTGAGACCTAATATTAGCCTTCATGGTTCACAGTGAGTAAGTCTGGGGCCTCATATTGCTTCGTAATTATTTTGGAATTGCGAGAGGCTGACATTTAATGACACCTGACATTTTATCGGGATTTAACCTAGTATAAAGGAACTGTGAAGGCACACACGTACTCGCAAACGAGAAAAAAAAAAGCACATACACACACGCACACACACCACTCAACTTTCTCACACAAGCGAAGATGCCGTCAGCTATATGGACGCGCAGATGGTCTATAATCTCCACATCTTCGGCAATGACAGCTGTGATAGACGTTGAAGGGATTGCGGTTATTCGATTAATGGATGCATGGATGCGTAATGCAGATTGCTCAAAAAAACATCCTTCAGGCACCACTGAGCATCCTAACCTAATGCCATGATATATTTTTATATTATAGTTTTATTTTTAATAAAGCTGTATAAGTTAAAAATGAATGCTGTATACTTCACATTCATCTTCAATTATCTTGCGTGCTCTTGACCAAGATAAACAGTTTGATGGTGGATGAATGAATCTTCAGCTATCATGCTATCTAAACATTTTTGTTTCTCCTGTGGGATATACAACATGAATAATGTTTGTATAATGTGGCATCTTCAATTCTGTACATTATTGTGTATTCGTATAACACTCTCAACAGGAAATGCTAAAGAATCATCATATAATATTTTAGTCTTACACCATTATGAACATATTTCCTGAGGTTTTAATTTGGTGGGATTATTTCTACACTACAAATCTACAGATGCATCAGTAAGAATCATCCTGTATCAGCTTTGACCTGCTACTCACTGTCAGAATTAGAAGAGCATTTAGATGTCACACCTTACTTAAATGGTTCAATACCCTGTTTCAATACTTGTAGTGTTTTTTCTTGCGTGAAGAGTCAATGACAGACTCAGCTCCTCTTGATCCCCAGAGGTTCTGAAAAAAAAATCTAGCAGTATGGATGCATACATAAAAAAGCACAAAACAACTATATTGAGTGAAAATTCCCATCTATGCAACTGAGGTTTAACTCTTAGAAGCTCTTTTGCCAGGAATCGGTACTGTCCAGCATAAAATGTCAAGTGGATTTATTGTGCTTTAGAGTACTTTAGCATGTTTGGGAGCATGACGGAAGGAACTAATATTTCTGTTTGTACCATAGTTGTCACTTCCCTCAATGAGACTCTCTGTGCCTGGAGAGGATCTTAATAAATCACAAGGCCTCACTACTTTCCAAGCATGTAAGGCCACAGATACAAACAACTTTCCCGTTCCTCTTTAGCATGAAGGTCATTTCCTTAAATTTGCACCAGAATCTTTGGATATTTACATCCATCTACTGCATAGATTACGGATACTTGTGCTTTCCTGGGAGTCATAATTTACCTGTAGCTAAGCTGTCTTTGCGTAGAATCTATTTGGGTGCAGGCTTTTCCTGATTTCTGAGTGTGAAACACCCTCAACCCAAGTTCCAGACTGTCTAAGGGGCACAGGGAACTCCAGTTGTTTTTTTGTTGGTTAAAATTGCCACGGCCTGTAATTAAAGTGAGCTGAGTTCTGTCATGTGACTCCTGCCGTTCCGATTTCCAAACGGCCCAGCTGCACCCTAAAGCAGGGGCAGTGACGGGTATGCACGCATGGGCTGATTGCAATTTTTGGTTTTATTCATTCAATGTTTTGCTCAGCTTAAGACAGTCCGCCGTATTTATTTTCAAGGGATCTGCAGAATTGCTGCATGATTTGTTTGGTACGGTAGGATTACGTAAGACACACCTGTACAAAGTGTGCTAAATATCACATAAAGGATTGTACAACTGTGGGATGTGAACCAGAGCCACCGGCAAGATTTCCTGGACTTGATTCCCACCCCATGAGCCTCTGCACTTCAACAGACCCAAGCTTGTTGTGATTTCAACGACTAATCTGATGTTCAATCAGTGAAACTGTGGTTACTGGGACTGAGGAGAAACCGTAAATACAGGTTATTTAAGCAATTCCTGAGCTTCGAGTTTGATTTCCCTAACTTTTGTTCTGGTGTGTCTAGTTCTCATCTACTATGCTTTTTTCTTGCTTAACCAAGGCATGTGTACCCTGCATCTGTTTGAATCCCTTTTGCCGCATCCCTTTTGGTCCCAGTGTCATACGTGTAAGTCTTCGCCGCAGTGCTTTACTTAAGAATTCCAGCTAGACGTGTTTGAAAGTTCCGGAATGAGCATCGTTAGTCCACAACTGAGCCCAGGCCGTCACCGTTGTTCCTCACAAAGTCATTACGCTGCACCAGCATTGATGTTGCCACCATAGCTCTGTCAAATTGCATTCCAGCACGATACTTTATTGTATATTAGCTAGGGGCCTACTGTGCCGAAGACACTGCTCTCACTTGATAGGATATATTATGGAAATCGGATTCACCAGAGCGATTCTGCAGATTCCCCGCACCTGTGTTTGTCAGTTCTGAGCTCCGTGTCGATTAAGCTCTAAGTACTGTCTCTTACTTTCCACTCTGTCTTATTAAAGGCCGTCCCCCGTAAAAAGACATCTCTTTTAGTTGTACTTTAGGGAAAATGATGATGCATAAGTTCTTGTCCATAAAGGCTCCCCCGTGATTCAAGATGCGAGGTGTTTGTCAGAGCGCGGGGGCAGGCCGGACGGAATTGATACCTTTCACTGCATTCGTATTTCAAAGACTGTGCTCATGTAAGCATGGATCTCTTGTTAAATTGGATCTTTTGGCACAGCATAGACTCTCTTTGCAAACACCAATGATCAGACTGCCGTGTTACTCTAGTTTCTAAAAGAGCTTTCTATATCCTGTGTGAAGGCACAGAATACAGTGTGTGTGTGTGTGTCTGTTTCTGTGTGTCTAACAGCCTGTCTGTAGCTTATTGTTAACTGGCAAATTTTAATTGCAGTTTACTCGTAACGATAATAATGCAGCACAGTAACTTTGCAAATATGCATAATACAAATCCAGACGTTATTACAGTAAATGAGAGTTTAAAATTCCAAGACACTGACTGGGAGAACATAAACAACAACATCTTGAAAAAAAAACAGTTATTTTCCAGGCTATTGTATTTATACCAGCGTTACACCAATATATAGAACATTAGAACCGTATCATTAGAGTCATAACCTACATAACGTATTACCTGCAACAGAAGCATATTTCTTTGTCCTGCACTATATGTTTTCCTTATTACCCTGCTGTCACTATCAGTCCTCAGCGCTTAATGGCAAAATGATGTTAGAAACAATGATGAGAGTGTTTATCCCATGCGGCATTCAGCCACCAGGCAGGACTCATTCCGACTTTTTCGAATGAATTCCTTTGTAAGGTCCTGTGAAAAAGGCCGCTGACTCTGCTTTATTACGAAAATGCTAGATAAATAAAATATATTCATTCGCAAATGCAGTAGGACATAGTAAAGGGGGTTTGCACACACAGGTGTGGTTTGGTCAGGATGTAGTGAATCTTGAACACATCACTTTAAAGTACCAAAGTATGACTAAGACCCTTCAAACCTGCACATAAACACATTTCCATTAGCACTTTGTTTTTAGTGTGTGTTTTAGTCACGCTTCTGCCTCATTGAATATATATCAAAAAGATACAGAAAAAGAAAGGCAGAGTCCATTGTGAATAAATGGAAAAAAGGTGGCAGTTTATGAATGGTCCTCTGTGGAATCATCAACTATATCTGTCAAGGAAATTCATTGCCAAGAGCCGAAACCTGGAGGGGCGGGGGGGTGAAAAACAGGACCCAAAATATGGATTTTGAGGTGTCTTAGTGGAATTTAAAAAGAAAACGGCCCGATATTATTTATACAAGCCGTTCGGTTTTGGAAGCAATATTTGGTCCATATCTTTAAAAGCAAACCTACCTTAAATATACATATTTTTTAGAATCTCACCAAAAGCAATAACCACATTAAAAGTTAAACCATTTGCTGGAATTTTATTTCATGAAAATTACAGTAAATGATTGTTACTTACAAGTTACACATATACTGAATGATAAAAGTGACTTTAATAGAATAATAAGCGATGAACAATACCTTTAAGAATAATGCAAGAATATGAGTTTTAAAATGGTGGAATCTATGAAACCTAATTAAATGGCCATTTTACTATGTACAGTAGAAACTAAATATGAATAGCAGTATTTTTCCTGCATAAGGTTAGGCACTATAGTCCTTCGTTTGGAGAGTTAACTGGGTGGGAGGCATCGATCTGGCAGAGGGTTTACATTTGTAAACTGATAGGTGTTAAACAAAACCCATCTAGCTGAAACTGGGCAGACAACTGATGTCACAATTGAAGTTAATTATACCGGAGAGTGTAAAGCATGTTCTTTCCCGCCCTCCGTGGAACTGAAGCAGTGAACATCGCAGAGCTGAAATAACGTTTGTCAGCAGAGCTGGTGTTTGGAAGCAGCTGGCGTTGGACGGGAGCTGCAAATGGCACGGCAAACAAATGAAGATTAATCAGTATCTCTGACCGCCAGCACACAGCCACAAAGAACCTGCCAGAGATTTCTGCACACAGTTCATGCATAGAGCAGCATTTTCCCTCTTCATCTTCCTCCTCCTCTTCGTCTTCATCTTCCTCCTCCTCTTCTTCATCCTCCTCTTCTTCTTCTTTTTCTTCTGTACAACTTTTAATATCCTTAAGGCACTTTGGACCTTGATAAATTTCTCAAACTTCAGTCTAAAAACAGTCCTTTTTTGAACAACTGCAAAGAAATCTACCTCAATAAACAAATAAACAGATAAACAAACAAAAAATTAATGGATGAATGAGCAACCAAATGAATGAATGAATGAATGAATGAATGAAAATCAAATAGCCTGGGATAAATGTATATTGATATTTTATACTCCCCATTTCCTGGTATTATAATTCTAGAATTTTATTTAACATACAGTTATAGGACTTGATTTGGAGTATCCATTTGGGCTAGGAGTGTGATTTTGCAGTTTAGCAATGTCTGTAATCCACTTCAGATTTTTCTTTATAGTTTATTTCTTCAGTACTAGCAGGTCATAGCATTCATTATGCAAGTTTGCAACAAAAGTTAAAAAATAACTGGTGTTGCTCACGTTTTATAGAGTTGAAAAGTTGTCTCATATGTAT